>JAVIAB010000092.1:22567860-23250360 GCA_032433765.1 Megaustenia siamemsis | reverse complement strand
CTATGTGAGATAAGTCAAAACTACTATGTGAGATAAATCAAAACTATGTGAGATAAGTCACAACTACTATGGAAGAATGAAGCAAAGACTACCTTGACAGAGTCAAGTCTTTTAAGACTAATTAAGCCTGTTTTAACAGATAAGCCCAACTTACTTTTAAAATAAACGAGGCAAGACAATATTAATAGACAACCCCAGCCTACCCTAACAGAGGAGCCAAGTCTATTCTGATAGGCAAACCAAGCATCCTCTGACAGACAAGCCAATGTGAAAGAGCCAGACCTATCCCAATAGAGGAGCCATGCCTATTCTGACAGACAAGCCAATGTAAAGAAGCCAGGCCTACCCCAATAGAGGAGCCACACCTACACCAATAGAGGAGCCAGGCCTACCCCAATAGAGGAGCCAGGCCTACCCCAATAGAGGAGCCACACCTACCCCAATAGAGGAGCCAGGCCTACCCCAATAGAGGAGCCACACCTACCCCAATAGAGGAGCCACACCTACCCCAATAGAGGAGCCACAACCTACCCCAATAGAGGAGCCAGGCCTACCCCAATAGAGGAGCCAGGCCTACCCCAATAGAGGAGCCACACCTACCCAATAGAGGAGCCAGGCCTACCCTAATGGAGGAGTCAGACCTACCCTAATGGAGGAGTCAAGCCTACCCCAATAGAGGAGCCATGCCTACACCAATAGAGGAGCCAGGCCTACCCCAATAGAGGAGCCAGGCCTACGCCAATAAAGGAGCCAGATCTATACCAATAAAGGAGCCAGATCTACACCAATAAAGGAGCCAGGCCTACACCAATAAAGGAGCCAGGCCTACACCAATAAAGGAGCCAGGCCTACACCAATAAAGGAGCCACGCCTACCCCAATAGAGGAGCCAGGCCTACCCTAATGGAGGAGTCAGACCTACCCTAATGGAGGAGTCAAGCCTACCCCAATAGAGGAGCCATGCCTACACCAATAGAGGAGCCAGGCCTACCCAATAGAGGAGCCAGGCCTACGCCAATAAAGGAGCCAGATCTATACCAATAAAGGAGCCAGATCTACACCAATAAAGGAGCCAGGCCTACACCAATAAAGGAGCCAGGCCTACACCAATAAAGGAGCCAGGCCTACACCAATAAAGGAGCCAGGCCTACACCAATAAAGGAGCCAGATCTACACCAATAAAGGAGCCAGGCCTACGCCAATAGAGGAACCAGGCCTACACCAATAAAGGAGTCAGGCCTACTACACCAATAAAGGAGCCAGACCTACACCAATAAAGGAGCCAGATCTACACCAATAAAGGAGCCAGACCTACACCAATAAAGGAGCCAGACCTACACAAATAAAGGAGCCAGGCCTACACCAATAAAGGAGCCAGATCTATACAAATAAAGGAGCCAGACCTACACAAATAAAGGAGCCAGACCTACACCAATAAAGGAGCCAGACCTACACCAATAAAGGAGCCAGATCTACACCAATAAAGGAGCCAGATCTACGCCAATAAAGAAGCCAGATCTACACCAATAAAGGAGCCAGGCCTACACCAATAAAGGAGCCAGGCCTACACCAATAAAGGAGCTAGGCCTACACCAATAAAGGACCCAGATCTACACCAATAAAGGAGCCAGGCCTGCACCAATAAATGAGCCAGGCCTACACCAATAAAGGAGCCAGATCTACACCAATAAAGGAGCCAGATCTACACCAATAAAGGAGCCAGATCTACACCAATAGAGGAGCCAGGCCTACACCAATAAAGGAGCCAGATCTACACCAATAAAGGAGCCAGATCTACACAAATAAAGGAGCCAGAACTACACCAATAAAGGAGCCAGATCCACTAATAGAGAAGCCAAACCTACCAATAAAGGAGCCAGATCCACTAATAGAGAAGCCAAACCTACCAATAAAGGAGCCAGATCCACTAATAGAGAAGCCAAACCTACCAATAATGGAGCCAGATCCACTAATAGAGAAGCCAAACCTACCAATAATGGAGCCAGATCCACTAATAGAGAAGCCAAACCTACCAATAAAGGAGCCAGATCCACTAATAGAGAAGCCAAACCTACCAATAAAGGAGCCAGATCCACTAATAGAGAAGCCAAACCTACCAATAATGGAGCCAGATCCACTAATAGAGAAGCCAAACCTACCAATAATGGAGCCAGATCCACTAATAGAGAAGCCAAACCTACCAATAAAGGAGCCAGATCCACTAATAGAGAAGCCAAACCTACCAATAATGGAGCCAGATCCACTAATAGAGAAGCCAAACCTACCAATAAAGGAGCCAGGCCTCCACTAAAAGAGAAGCCAAACCTACCAATAAAAGACGAACCAAGCTTGTCCTAATAAAGAGCCTACTCTACTGTATCAGACAACACAAGCCTAATGTAATAGCCGGGCCGCCACCCCCCCCCCCCCCTCCTTGTAAAACCATCCAGTAAACATTCACTTCCTTCACATTACCGCGTTCTCAAAGAACCCACCATTCTGTGCCAGATCTTCGCTTACTACTTTCTTGTTCCACCTATCCTTCTGCTAAAATGTTTTCTCACGGCAGACGGGCAGCGAACTCTCTACAAATTGATTTGTAAACATTCCAAGAAAGAAATTGTTTAACACAAAGCCTTGTGGGGAGCTGCAGCCACAGATATGGAAAATAGAGCCAAGAGGAATAATGCAGGAGAATGAAAGGAAACTGGATCATAGTCGGTAGGGGAAGACTAATCTATTCAGGAAAAGTTTGACTTATAATAGTTTTGACGTTTTTTGTGGGGGGGGGGGGGGGGTGAAATTTGGATAAAAATGTGTCAGGAAAGCTAATTTGAATAAAAGGAGTTTTAAATATTTGCTTGTTCGCACTAAGATCAAAATAAATTGTGATGAAACACTTGGATTAACATGTAGGTGCACCACTTTACAACAAAATGTTTTAAGACTCAATTTTGAATTATGAAAATCTAACAAAATTGATATTTGATCTTTATGTTTTATATTTGTATTCGTTGGGAGAGCCATATTGAACGCAGCGGGCCGGATGTGGCTAACGGAAATCTTTTTGAGACCTGGTCCTGCTATAGTTGAGGCTTTGTGCGATGATTGTTAGGCCAGCGTGCTTGTGATGTATGGAGCTGATAAGGAGGTGCGTTCGTTTAAGGAATAAATGAGGAGATACATACGATAAGGGAGAAGCAAAGCGGAGATAACATAAAACATTTTATGAGCTGTAAGGTGTAAACGTGTAGGGCAGGGAGGAATGCAAGACGAAATGTGACACCTTGTAGGGCGTGAGTTATGCCACGGTTGAAGAATGATTAAGGCACCACATTTTGGAAGTTTTGCGTGAGAGAGTAAGAAAGCGTGTATGTTAGAGAGGAAGAAAGCGTGTATGTTATAGAAATATGAATATGAAAGAGTGTGTATAATATGGAGAGAGAGGGGGATAAAATATACGTATCCATAACACATTTAGTATGTATGTAGATATATAGCGATAGTGCCTATTCAATGACCGCCTGCCCATCTCCCAGCAACGGGTATACAGTCCCCCAGTAATGGATATACAGACAATCCCCAGTAATGGATATACAGACAATCCCCCAGTAATGGATATACAGACAATCCCCCAGTAATGGATATACAGACAATCCCCCAGTAATGGATATACAGACAATCCCCCAGTAATGGATATACAGACAATCCCCCAGTAATGGATATACAGACAATCCCCCAGTAATGGATATACAGACAATCCCCCAGCAATGGATATACAGACAATCCCCCAGTAATGGGTATACAGACAATTCTCCAGCAATGGATATACAGACAGTACCCCAGCAATGGGTATACAGACAGTACCCAGCAATGGATATACAGACAGTCCCCCAGCAATGGCTATACAGACAGTACCCCAGGAATGGGTATACAGAAAGTCCCCCAGCAATGGGTATACAGACAGTCCCCCAGCAATGGGTATGCAGACAGTACCCAGCAACGGGTATACAGACAGTCCCCCAGCAATGGGTATACAGACAGTACCCCAGCAATGGGTATACAGAAAGTTCTCCCATGCAGCTGGAGTTGGCCCCTACTTTGAACACCCTTTTTAAACACATGTTGTTAAGGAAATTACACCTACTTTAACTTGTACATGTGGACAGGCGCCCCAGACTGCTGAACACATACTTCAAGATTGCACAGATTATAGTAGACTAAGGAAAATCCATTGGCCCATAGATACAACACTACAGACAAAACTATATGGGCCACTGCAAGAATTACAAAGGGGTAGGGAACAGGCAAATAATTGCAATGATGCGATAAAGCTGGTAGCAAGGAGCCAATGGTGGGGTGTGCTAAACACTCCAAGAATTACAAAAGACAGTAACATTATAAAGGAAACGACATTGTAGATATAGACAATACTTCGGGCGAACTAAGATAGAAAGACACCTACTTTATACGCATATTAAAACACATGTATAAAAGAGATAACACCTACTTTATACAACTATTAAACACATGTAAAAAAGAGAGAACACCTACTTTATACAACTATTAAACACATGTATAAAAGAGATAACACCTACTTTATACAACTATTAAATACATGTATAAAAGTGATAACACCTACTTTATACAACTATTAAACACATGTAAAAAAGAGATAACACCTACTTTATACAACTATTAAACGCATGTATAAAAGAGATAACACCTACTTTATACAACTATTAAACGCATGTACAAAAGAGATAACACCTACTTTATACAACTATTAAACACATGTACAAAAGAGATAACACCTACTTTATACAACTATTAAACACATTATATAAAGATATAGACAGACGAAGACAACTGAGACGTGATTTGTATAAAAATGGTCTGACTCTTTCCTCTTTCAGCCTTCGCCATATGGGGTCTACAATTCTTCATCATTAATTCAACATTAAGAGGGGAATTCATTACTGCATTTCTTGGAATATACGTTACTGCACTTCTTTGAATATTCATTACTGCATGTCTTGGAATATACATTACTGCATTTCTTGGAATATTCACTACTGCATTTCTTGGAATATTCATTACTGCATTTCTTGGAATATACGTTACTGCATTTCTTGGAATATACGTTACCATATTTCTTGGAATATACATGCTCACTACCTGAGATAATAATGACCCTGGGTCGATTCCCATAAGCGGAGCATTGTGTTCACCCAGCCTCTAAAAATGGGTACCAGATAATATTTATGTGGCGCAAAGGCCTGGCGTGCTGCCGACCACATCATATAAAAAAGCACCGTTGGTTATGTAAAAATATGGCCACTTCTACCATATTCCACATACGCATAGCGAGGAATGGTGGGAAACATTACATTTTGAAATATACACGACTGTATATCTGAAATACTGATGGTTGCAAACAAACACAAAAGGGAGGGGTAGGGACATTGACACGCAGAATACGTATTGTCATCATCAAGTGCCATACTGGTTATCGTAGGCAACTATACCCTTACACAATTCTCTGTTCACATTCTTCTTCTTTTTCTACCTTTCAGCTCCCTGTCGAGCATAGGTCTTCAGCAAGCACTTTCCAAATCGTTCTGTTCTTGCCATTCTTTTAAGATCATTCCATGTCTTCCCCATCATCTTCATCTCTGCTTCCATCTGTCTTTTCCATGAATTATTTGTTCTTCCTCTTTGTCTTTTCCCCTGGGGATTCCAAAAAAGGTCCTGTTGTGTAATACTCTCAGTTGGCTTCCGCAGTGTGTGTCCTATCCAGCGCCATCGTCTGCGCTGTATATCTTTATCCACTGGTACATTTCCATAATTCCATGTTAGTGATTTTGTCCTGCCATTTCCATCCTTTTATTCTGCATAAGCATCCATTAATGAAAGTCTGTATCTTCATGATTGTCAATTTTGTTTTCTCCATATTTCACAGCCATATAATAGGACTGATTTAACATTGGAGTTAAAAATGTTTATTTTTGTATTTAAACTAATTTCTTTGGACTTCCATAAGTTTCTCAGTGCAACAAAAGCTCCTCTTGCTTTTGATATCCTTATATTGGTAACATTTTATGTTCTCCCTCTTTATCTATACTACTACTCTGATAAATGTAAGATTGTACGTCTAGTAGAGGTATTTCTCCTCATTTATTTGGTTATTGCCAACTGCATTAATTCTCATAATGTTGGTCTTATCTCTATTAATTTTGAGTCATAGCTGTTGTGATCTTTCCCGGGTACAGCGCCGCTATGCTTTACTCCCCCTTCGGGCCCGGCAGCGCACGGGCGCCTCTACATTGCATCATATTAATTGAGTTGTTGATTTATTTATCGTGCCACGACACCAAGTTATCTGGTCTCTTCTTTCGTTGTTGCCCACGATCTCTCTTACCCTTGTATTTTGCAAGTTGTAATCAATTATCTTATCATGATGTGCTCGAAAAAATGTCGATTGTTTCTTTCTTATATTTTTTTAAAGGAGTCACCTCAGTGCTGGTCAATCTCATCGTCGGTCTTAGCTGTTCAGGAATCTCTCAATATTTTTTCTAGAAATCCCATCTGTGTATCCTCTAATGGTTTTTTTAAATGTCTTTGTATACTGTCCATGATCCGTTTCCATAGGCCCGAATTGGCTCTATATAGCACCGATGCACTCTCTTTCTCACTTCTGTTGATGTAGACTTAATTGCACAAAATGTTTTTCATTTTCAGAAATGGTACTGGTGTTATTATTGTAACCTTGAGTGCAGATTTTGAAAAAAAAAAGTACTCTACGGAGTGTTCCGGCCAGATTTTGTTGTCTGACAGTTCAAAACTCATTCCATCAACAACTCATGCATGTTTACGCCCGACTGCCAGTTTGTCCTCCTGTCAGCTTGCGTATCTCACTCGGGCTACCACAACTAGTCGAGTCTTTGTCTAAACTAAATCTTATAATCCAACACCGTGTTTCTCTCTATCTCTCTCTATCTCTTGTTTAAATCATACAACAAATCAGACAAGAGAATATTAATAATAAGGGATAAAAAAATAAGAGAATGCTTATTTAACACGCCTTAAATAGAACGGCTATTATTATCGAAGACATAAATGCTGCTTAACTGATATTGGAATAATCGATAACTGGCATCGCCATGAATATTGTAAAAACTGAAATTAATATCGTTCTAGACACCGCACGAGCTCATAAAATTAATAATCCTATAGATTAGTCTCAACGCTACGGAGAAAGATAAACAAAGAATTAGGATTCATCCAGAACGCCTATGCTGGTAATAAAAAAAAAAAGTAATATCTTGCTATTGAACATCTCCCTGCATTAGAGAATTATATGCTATAGGATTAGGCTCATTTATTCCCAGCTTACAAGATATGAGCTAGTGATAATATACAGATCTATCACGTGACATAATTGTTTACACAGTTTCTTCTATTTCATAGTTCTATTTTTGTATGTTTAAGTGTCTTTATGTCACAATTATTTATATGTATCACTGTACTGTCAGCTTTTAATGGGTACCGGATTTTTTTTTGGAAAGTAAAGCGGTACGGGCGTAATACCGACACATTACCCAAAAAATCATGTGCCGAAGGTCTGTAAAATTTACGGTCACTAACACCATATTCCCTATACGCCACTTGGCGTGACGGGGGTACTTTACTCTTTTTTTAATCACTGTACTGTATGTATCGCCATATATACGATAATCGTGCATGCTAAAATATGTGGCTGTAGTTTTTTTTTATCAAAATCTCGCGGCATTCGACGAGATCTTCAATGTGAATAGCACAGCTGACATGTCATGATGTTTACTTTGGAACATCGTTCTTTCTCCTGAACGATGAGCTCTGGGGGAGACTTTTCCTGACACTTAACAGTCTGTTACTCTGGATAAACATGCTATTACTCTATTCCTCTCGTGAAGCCGACGGTAATGGAAGATATATTCTACTGTTTGTTTTTCTTTTTCCAACGCACTTGTCTGTTTGAGTAAATGTGAAGTTACTGTTCGTGTTGTAGATATTGTTTCTGCCTTCTGCAGATTTATATTCTCTTCCTTGCTTGATCTTTTCAAAAAAAAAGGACGCTACGTAGTAACGTAGGTACAGTTGTGTTGTGGGTAATGTTGCACTGTGCTGTGTTAATGTTGCACTGCGCTGTGTTAATATTTGCTGCAAGTGTCGATATCTGCGCCCTTCAATCGATGACATTTTTAGGGACCAGGATGGCTTGTCTCATCAACACTGATTAGCTTGGTCCTGCCGATTAGCTTGGTCCTGCCGATTAGCCTGGTCCTACCGATTAGCCTGGTCCTACCGATTAGCTTGGTCCTGCCGATTAGCTTGGTCCTACCGATTAGCTTGGTCCTACCGATTAGCTTGGTCCTACCGATTAGTTTGGTCCTACTGATTAGCTTAGTCCTACCTATGAGCTTGGTCCTACTGATTAGCTTAGTCCTACCTATGGGCTTGGTCCTACTGATTAGCTTGGTCCTACCGATTAGCTTGGTCCTACCGATTAGTTTGGTTCTACTGATTAGCTTAGTCCTACCTATGAGCTTGGTCCTACCGATTAGCTTTAGTCCTACCTATGAGCTTGGTCCTACCTATGAGCTTGGTCCTACCGATTAACTTGGTCCTACCGATTAACTTGGTCCTACTGATTATCTTGGTCCTACTGATTAGCTGGTCCTGCCGATTACCTTGGTCCTACCGATTACCTTGGTCCTACCGATTACCTTGGTCCTACCGATTAGCTTGGTCCTACCGATTAGCTTGGTCCTACCGATTACCTTGGTTCTACCGATTAGCTTGGTCCTACCGATTACCTTGGTCCTACCGATTAACTGGTCCTACCGATTACCTTCGTCCTACCGATTAGCTTGGTCCTACTGATTACCTTGGTCCTACCGATTAGCTTGGTCCTACCGATTACCTTGGTCCTACCGATTAACTTGGTCCTACCGATTACCTGGTCCTACCGATTAACTTGGTCCTACCGATTAGCTTAGTCCTACCTATGAGCTTGGTCCTACTGATTAGCTTAGTCCTACCTATGAGCTTGGTCCTACCGATTAGCTTAGTCCTACCTATGAGCTTGGTCCTACTGATTAGCTTAGTCCTACCTATGAGCTTGGTCCTACTGATTAGCTTAGTCCTACCTATGAGCTTGGTCCTACTGATTAGTTTCCGGGTCAACCGCTGGGAGGTATATTAGAATCGTGATCGACTGTGGCTCTCTAATCTGGCTCTCTAATCTGGCTCTCTAATCTGGCTCTCTAAACTTGACGAACTCTGATCTAGTGAACCACTGGGTCGCTTACACCTTTCAGCCTACCTTGTTCATGTGGTAGCCAAATCCACAGTGACAGGTTAAAAGATGTAACTTGATCGAATCTTTGAAAAGGGTAGTATGCCGCATATGCGTCATATCCGGTGTGAGATATGAATTTTCTCATTTCGGCTTTTCCTAAAATATAACTCTGACCTCTTCGTATGGAGCTTAGTCGTCAATATTAATTATAACACCGTCCAGCTAGTGTACTTGGCTACTAAGGACAAGAGCTCTGGTTCGATCCTGTCAACGGCTTCAAGGTTCACCCAGCCTTAAAATGGGTACTGGGTTATTTACTTGTATATATATTTTTTTTCTTTTAATTGGGGTGGGGTGTAAAGCGGCACGGACGTAATACCGACCACACCCCCCCCCCCCCCAACATGCACCGAAGATCTATTTTTTAAAAATTATGGTCACTAACACTATGTTCCCTATACGCCAGGTGGCGTGACGTGGCTGTTCCCTTATTTTTACTTACCTCTTACAAAGTAACACAATTTCTGCACACGAAGCAAATTAATATATTTTCTACGTCCATCAAAGTAAACTAAGCTTTAACATTCTCATACTTCTGCTTATTCAGATTCTTTTAAAGAATAAAAGTTGTATTTAATGTGAGAGCAGGGGTTTTGTTTGTATGTACAGTTGTATTAAGTTTCTTTCGTTGGATAAGAGAGATTGTTGTTTTTATATTTTATTGTAATTTTAACAAGCAACTTAAAAGATGTACTTAAAATAATTTATCCCCCTTGAAATAGTTGTATCACTTATACTTGACTTTGTGATCATCTACTGCTTTTTGATGAAATGATGAATCATAAACAGAATAGCTCATCATCATGTGCCATACCGGCTGGCGTAGGCGGTCATGTCATGTCTTTCAACAATCTTCTATCTACAGTACATCGTATCAGTTCTGTTGTTGACTGTTTTCCGTGCCATGACACCAAGCTATATAGTATTTTCTCTCTTTGTCGTCCGCGACCTCTCTTTCCTTGTATTTTGCCAGTTGTAACCAAGTATTCCAACTTTCCTCTTCTCATGATGTGCCCAAAATATGTTGATTGTTTCTTTCTGATGTTTTTTAGGAGCTCCCTTTTTGTGTTGAATAGCTCATATCGTATAATAAATAGAAAAAACTCCAGCCATAAACGAGATTGGAATATTCGCGGTAGTGGAAAAAATGAAGTTCCTCAGAATAGGAGAATCAGGTAATTCAAATTTAGCACGTAAAGGAAGCTTGGCAGTTGAAAGTAGCTAACGAGAGAAAAGAATGTGCGACATCAGGGTAAAATATCAAGATGCGACTCCTGAGTGCTGAAAATGATAGTTGCTAATTTTTTTAAAGTCATCTGTGGACATCAACTTGATCGAGCACTGTGTGGAAACATTTCTATACACAATTGGAAAGATATCGGAGCCTTCATATCGTACACTAATATATATATATATATTAATCCATCTACAAATCTAATTTATTTCCTAAAAGCCTCATAGCCTCATTATTTTTTCTCTCCATCTACAAATCTCATTTATTTCCTAAAAGCCTCATATCTTTCTCTCCATCTACAAATCTCATTTATTTCCTAAAAGCCTCAATATTTTTCTCTCCATCTACAAATCTCATTTATTTCCTAAAAGCCTCATTATTTTTTTGTCTCTCCATCTACAAATCTCATTTATTTCCTAAAAGCCTCATTATCTTTCTCTCCATCTACAAATCTCATTTATTTCCTAAAAGCCTCATTATTTTTTTGTCTCTCCATCTACAAATCTCATTTATTTCCTAAAAACCTCATTATTTTTTTCTCTCCATCTACAAATCTCATTTATTTCCTAAAAGCCTCATTATCTTTCTCTCCATCTACAAATCTTAGTTATCTCCTAAAAGCCTCATTATCTTTCTCTCCATCTACAAATCTCATTTATTTCGTAAAAGCCTCATTATATCTCGCCCATCTACGAATCTCATTATTTTCTGGTTCTCATCATTTCATCTCCATTGTTCTTGTCTTGGGAGTTTAGCCTACTTTTTGGCGAGACACGGGCCCGTTCGACAACAACATTATGTTCTATGTTTCGTGTTAAAATGCAAATATGATCCACAAATGAGACTTAACAGTTATCCATAAAGACAAAGTTCTTCCATTCAATCTTCATCAACTAATCTTCATTAATCAAGTCTATATACAGTGTATATAAAATCACTGGAGTCTATAGAAATGTGGTTTTACAGAAGAATGTTGAGAATACCATGGACAGCTAAGAAGAGTAATGAAAATGTTCTGAAAGAGGCCAAAACAAAAAGAGAGATAATTTCCAATATTAGGAAGAAACAGTCATCATTTTTTGGCCATGTAATGAGAACAGAACAACTGGAATATATTGTAACAAATGGAAAAATTGAGGGATAAAGATATAGAGGGAAGCAAAGAGAAAAAATACCAGACAGCTTAAGAGAATGGCTTGGCTGAAGGTCAGAAACAGAAATGATAAGTAATTGTCGAGATCGAAAGTTGTGGAGAGACATGATCACCTACGCCAGCAGGCCCGGTATTTGATGATGATGATGATGATATACAGTGTCGCATTATTTCCTCTCCATTAATCATACCAATATACATGCTCATTATTTCCTCTCCATTAATCATACCCATATACAGTCTCATTATTTCCTCTCCATTAATCATACCCATATACAGTCTCATTATTTCCTCTCCATTAATCATACCCATATCTCTATCTATCTATTGACCTTTCGAGCCGTAACCGGCCCATAGGGCGTAGACCAAGATACACCTTCTCCTATATGAATTTTTGTTCTAGCAGTTTTCTTTTAAAGATATTTTATCAAATCTCGCCATCTGTCTCTGTTCTGTGCAAGCAGTTCTATCTCATTGAGGGAGCCGATTCCTGCTGCTCTTGCCTCTCTCATCAATGTTCTTCTCAGTGTTTCCCTGGGTCTTCCTCTTTTTCTTTTACCTGTTGTTTCCCATATGAGGGCTTGCTTTGCTATTCGATTATTATCTCTTCTCATCACATGTCCAACGTATGACCATCGTCTTTTCTTTATTACTGAAGATATTAGTGGTTGATTGGCGATTTCTCTAATTTCCTCGTTTGTTTTGAATTCGTTCCATTCTATACCAAGTATTTTCCTTAGACATTTACATACCCATATACAGTCGCATTATTTCCTCTTCATTAATAATACTCATATACAGTCTCATTATTTCCTCTTCATTAATCATACCCATATATATACAGTCACATTATTTCCTCTTCATTAATCATACCCATATACAGTCTCATTATTTCCTCTTCATTAATCATACCCATATACAGTCTCATTATTTCCTCTTCATTAATCATACCCATATACAGTCTCATTATTTCCTCTTCATTAATCATACCCATATACAGTCTCATTATTTCCTCTTCATTAATCATACCCATATACAGTTCATTATTTCCTCTTCATTTATCATACCCATATACAGTCTCATTATTTCCTCTTCATTAATCATACCCATATACAGTCTCATTATTTCTTCTTCATTTATCATACCCATATACAGTCTCATTATTTCCTCTTCATTAATCATACCCATATACAGTCTCATTATTTCCTCTCCATTAATCATCCCCACATACCGTGTATCATTATTCCTCATCATCTACAAAATCTCAACATTTCCTCAAAAAACTCATTATTTCTTCTCCATTTACAAAAACGTATTTGCGCGGGGGGGGGGGGGGGGGGGGGGGGGTTTAAAAAAAAGAAAATCCTATTTCTTATTTCATCTCCAGCAACAAAAATATCTTATCTCACAGCTCGGCAGATCCGGTGCTAGTTTCTTTATTCCGGAGCCCCCTCCCCCATCCCACACAATCACTCCCTCCACATGTGGGAGGCTAACATAAGAGGCCAGGCAGGAGGTCATAAATGTGTATTTAAAACCCTCGCCTAGGCCACGGTGTTTCCCTAATCTTCCGGGCAGGCCACAATCAAAAAGGTATCGCGATCTGAGCGGGAAACAGAAACAAGGGAGGAAACTCACTCCTATTTACAAGGGAGGTAAACTACTCTCCAAATGTAAAACAATTCCTGCGTTACTTTCTTTTGCAGGTTATATTTTATTTATTCCAACAAATACTACATTTGATGACTACATCTTGACATTCAACTCATTAATAAATGTACTGCACACGAACTTTCTTCTTCGTCGTTGAATGTAAAACATAACAAAACCTCCGTGATATGTGCAACTCTTGGTACGCCCCTTGAGCTGGAAAGATGTTTGTTTTAAGTGTCTTATTTGAAACGGTGTTTCTCAGTCCTGCTTACGAGCTTCATTCATTGTGTGTACATGTTTTTAAACGTTAAATACACGCTCTAATCGACTTCCGTTTTTATGGTAGAGCGCTCTCTCTCTCTCTCTCTCTCTCTCTCTCTCTCTCTCTCTCTCTCTCTCTAGAGAAGGCTCTAGTGTTACAGTTGTTTATATATATGTATATAGGCGAATCCCACGGGAAAGGCATCCATGAGATTTGAAAATTGATTACGGTAGAACAGATATAAGAAACAGGACAACAATGAAAATGATAAGGAGACAAAACTAGAAGATGAAGAAAAAAAATGTGAACTAAATGTGCCTTATTCATACCATAGAGTTTCCTGCGCGGACTAGCCATCTGTCATTTTCTTCTGGCCGCAGCGCAATACACTGGGTGAAATATTTTGTTCTCATTCTAGTTCTAAATTAAGTTATACGCCAAAATTGAGGGAAAGAAGGCTGAGACTAATACTGGAACTACAGTTAAGCGATTCTCAGATGGGGTTCCTAAAGAAAAACAGAGGACCTTCTAATGCTCTATTCACCCTAAAACAGATTGCAGAAGGAAAAAAAAACGACAGAACACAAACAAGATGAGTACATAGCTTTCATTGTCCAGCATTCGGAGTAAATAGAGAACAACGACCGAGTAAATAGAGAACAACTGTGGGAGATACTAACAATATACGGAGTAAGTCAACATCTAACCAACCTAATAAAAAGGTCATCATCAGTACATCAATAGCAGCTGCACAGGCAGAACAGCAGCGGGTTACACAAACCACTTCGAAGTTAGATCTGGTGTAAAACAAGGGTGCTAACTACCCCCCCCCCCACTGATTATTACATACATGGACTATTTATGCAAGTTAGCCAACCCACCACAGACACAGGAGACCAACGATCGTTTATTTGCAGACGATCAGGCACTAATACATAGAAAAATAGAAGACCTACAGGAATACATAATAGACTCAACAGCACTGGCACAAAATACAACATGAAAATCACATCAAAAAAACAGAAGTCATATGTATAGTAAAGAGAAACAGAACATCAACATAACTATAGACGGTAGACAACAAAAACAAGTAGATGAATTTATATACTGGGACCTTTAGTAACAAACGACAATTCACAAACAGCAGAAATAGACTCAAGATGCAACAAAGCATTGTCAAATCATTGGAGAGCTATCATCACTATTGTCAAACATAGAAATAAGAGACAAAAACAGGCAGTCTACAATACAATCTTCATCTCAAACTTTGTGCTACCAATGCCAGTCCTGGACCATAAATGCAAGAAGAATAAGAAAAATAACCTCTACTGAGATGAAATATGTTAGACGAATGACAGGAAACAGTCTGAGAGATAAGATCAGAAGAGAAGAACTGAGAAAAAGGCTAGGAATAACCTACCGCCCATAGAATATACAAAAAACAACAGATAAAATGTGTTGGCCACGTGTCGAGGCAGAAATATCAAAAACACAACACGAGTCTTCAATACACGCAGCGAGAACAACCAGATTCAAGGGCCAACCACGAAGAATATAGACTGATAGAATATTACAAGCACTAGAAAATATAACAGAAGCAGAGGCGAACAGGAGAGCAAAAGACTACAAATTATATCTCACCTCGACGGTGAAAGGCAAATAAGGAAGGAAAGAAGAAGTTTTAAATTATTTGGTTTTAAATACTTCATTATTAGTTGGCTATGTATGGCTAATTTTAGTTACGACATATCTGTCTGAATGTTGTTTGTTGTTCCTGCTGCATATTGAGCCGAAACGTTATTCAAATGTGTGCTGTCCATTAATGACGTAAAGCTTTAACCACACCATTTTTTTTCTAACTTTTTCATTTCTCATTTACAATCAGCTTTACTGCAGCTTCGCATTTTGATGCATCTCCGAAGTGCAATGATGATGATGATGACCCGGAGATAACTCAATGCATCTCGTTGCCTTGACCCCTTATTTATTCTGCTGGTCGAATATATAATTTAAAATGCGAGGCTGCAGCTAATCTGATTATAAAGGAGAAATTAAAATAAAATTAGAAAAAACAGTATGATTACAGCTTTACGTACGTAACGGACAACACGAATTCGAATGACGTTGCGGCTCATTAGGTTTTCATTAGGAATAATAAACAACACAGATATGTAAGTAAAAACTAACACTACATAGCTAACTAATACTGCCGCTACTCAATGTTAACTTTTAATTTATATTAAATTATTAGTTTAATATATAGTGTTCAGTTTATTTACTTACATAAATGTGTATGTGTTGTTTATTGTTACTGTTGAAAGAATGAGCCGTAACGTCGTTCGATTTTGTGTTTCCCATAACTAACGTAAAGCCGTTATTTCTCCTCCAATATATCATGACAGAAGCCGCCCAGGTGGCTTCAACCCGTATACAAAAACCCGTCAAATAACACGTTTATGCTGACCCTCACGGTGTGTGTACTCCAGGGTGTCATTACACGCTCCCATGGTACAATGCCCAGATCACAAGAACGTACTTTTTACCACTAATACAAACTGATGGAGCCTACACAAACAAACGGCACGACATACGTTTCCAGTTTTAAAAATGCCTCTGTGCTATCAATCAGTATATTTTAGAGGTGTCTCTGCCCTCTGGGCTATTGTCGCACACTATGTAAATTAATCATCCTGTAATTTCCACTTTTCTGTTAATGTTATGGAAGGCCCCGGTATCACTGCAAAACGAATTCATAATGCTCAACCGCCTGTGCCAGTGGAATCATCCAAATTAATATCTCATCTCCCAAACAAAGAAAGGTAGCTGTGGTCCCCATCATAGCAGTCCAGCACACGCCAAATGACATAAGGCGAAACCGCACAGAAAGTGAATACAGCCTTCTTAACGTTCACCTGTGAGTGAGCGTGTATGTCTTGTGTAGCTAATTTACGGGAGACAAATAATAATAAATAAATATTATTATATAGGGAAACTTCAGAGGCGATAATAGGGAATCATAGATGGAAGAGGTATGTGTTAGCAATCAGAAAAAATGACAAATAAACAAAACAACCGGCAAGGCGCAGTACCATGGAGTACGGGTTCGATCCTGCTTCGGACCATATATTGTTCTTTGTTTTTTTTCTGTTGTTTATATGTTTTTATATTTCAAATTCAAATTTCATTTCTATTATTCAAACCCCATGTGGTAAGGACGCAAAAGCCATTTACTAAAAGCAGACATCGAGCGTACTTTTCTCAAAGAGCTATTCTCGAACGTAACATTACAATATAATAGGATGTTAATCTTGGCCAGTTGATGAGAATGTAAAAAAATACGAATAATTATTATTGTTGCTAAACAACTGCCAGCCCAGTCAGAATAAATAACTTTACAACAAGAATAAATAAGATATGTTTACAGTACTTGTTCTCAGGTTAGAGCAACCGAACAAATGGATAAACCGATAACTGTCAATCAATTAAGTGAACGGCACAATTCGATATCCAGTAAAAGACTGTTTTTTTTTGTTTTTTTTAAGTAAATATTATTTGCAGTAAAACAATGAACCTTCATACTGCGTTGCGACAGCATATGCTGGCTTTATTTATGGTTCCTTTGTAAACCCTGCCCCAACAGCCACAAGTAATGAGGTCATAGCGTAATAGCTATTACAAAACGTGTGTGTTACTTAACGCTGTGTGTATTTTTTGCTCTACACGTCTGGATATTTTTTCTTTGCTGCATCAACATGTTCGCATATAGTGTTTCATTATACTACACACGTGGTGTGCATATCGCTTATGTCCGCATATGAATTATGTACAGCGAAGTGATAAAAGGTAGAGCTACGCTTTAATTACATTCTCACTATGCGTTTCGGTGTCTATTCACTATTAATGCGCAAGAAACAAATAAATATGTACATAATTCTTTTCTCTTTCCAAAGAGAAATGATACCACACAGCTTAAGAGAATCGCTTGACAGACGGTCAACAACAGAAATGACAAATAACTGTCCAGATAGAAAGTTGTGGAGAGACATGAACACCTATGCCAGCAGGCGTAGTACTTGATGATGATGATGTACATAATGACAGAAATACATATTTATTAAGCCAACAATGAAAGTTGATATGTGTACATGCGCATAAACATACGAAACGTTGCAATTATATTGATGCCAAGTTTTATGACAAAGTACAAAAACTGTGATCAACTCTGGAACAATCTATAAATCTTCACAAACCAACAAAACCTTTGCGGTATTATCATTGAAACAGCAATTCGTGTTAAAACATCAAAGATCAATGAGGATACAGGTAGAAGTAAAGATTGATTGAAAACAAGACCTCATATAAAGTTGCACGCGAAAAATTAGCATGCGTGATGGGTATGTACAGGAGAATTGGGGAGAATTGGGTGGAAGGAAAAGGGGACAAACAAGGAGTTCTGAATCAGCGGAGAAAAAATACTTAACATAATTCGAAAAAATCAACTTACATTTTAACAAGTGAAGAGACATAACACAATTCTACAAGTCATTGGTCGGGAAGGTGTAAGTATGACGAGGCAGAGGCAGACCAAGACTAAAGTGGACTAATAGCATCAAAAGGTGAATAGATGAACCTAAGACAAGGTGCAACATCAAGACAAGAGAAAAATGACGCTCCAAGTTAGCGTGGATGGAGGACCGACCGCACCAACTGAATAGATCAATGACAGGTTAAAGTGGTTTCCGTCATATCGTAAAACGGGTTATGTGATGTGCCTGTGTGACGGGTTTAACATATAATGACATCTTCATGAGTGCTTGTTAAATGTTCGTGCATAAGTCTGGAAAGTGTCGTTTCTGCTGTTGTTACACAGGCAGCACATATTGATGACGTGACATTAGAAATAGAAATATTATATAAATAGCAAAATGTTATGTCTTCTCAACATTCCTATATGGTGCAGAAACATGGTCATTAGACAAGAAAACGGAACAGAGAATTGAAGCCTTGAAATGTAGATATATAGTAGAATAGGTAGAATTGGATGGAAGAAAAGAAAACAAACGATGAAGTCTTAAAACAACTAAAAATTAAAAGAGATCTACTAAGCACAATTCAAACAAGACAAATGTGATTTTTGGGCCATGTTAAATTACAAAACAGCCTACTAAAAGTAATCCTGGAGGGGAAAATACAAGGTAAAAGAGGCAGAGGCAGGCCAAGGACTAACATGGACGAGTAACATCAAAAGATGGACAAACCAGCCTATGACAACCTGCACAATAAAAGCAAGAGACAGAGCAGAATGGCGCTCCTTCGTTGCGGATATGGCACTCGATGATGATGATGATATTTTAAAAAAAAATCAGCGCTAACCGTCTTGACTCGATTATAAGTCATCATGTATGTGATAGGACAGGGTGGTCCTACAATTCTAGAACACAACCGTTAGGTGATCATTATACGTGACATGCGCGCGCTAGATGGCCCTGCTTTCCTAAAACAAAATAGTTGGCGAGCATTACCTGTCGACACACAACCAAATATAAAAGCTATATTTCTAACTCTCACGCTTCTTTAATCCTGGTTGCTGTATATGACATCAACAAATGGCTCGCTTGTGTTCTAAAGGCTAATCAACAAAACACATATACGGAGGGGGGGGGGGACGACACACGACTCTTAGTATTTTGCTATATGAGTGACACAAAACAGGAGATATACTAGATACCATATGACTAACTATACCATGACAGGACAAAGTTTAGCAACATTACTTGTATGGCTGTATCAGAGCATACACCGTGATTTACTCAATGGTAGTGGGCATATGACGTATTTACACAACATGATTTACTCAATGATAGTGGACATATGACGTATTTGCACAGCATGATTTACTCAATGGTAGTGGGCATATGACGTATTTACACAACATAACTTACTCAATGGTAGTGGACATATGACGTATTTACACAGCATAACTTACTCAATGGTAGTGGGCATATGACGTATTTACACAACATGATTTACTCAATGGTAGTGGGCATATGACGTATTTACACAACATGATTTACTCAATGGCAGTGGACATATGACGTATTTACACAACATGATTTACTCAATGGCAGTGGACATATGACGTATTTACACAGCATGATTTACTCAATGGTAGTGGGTATATGAAGTATTTACACAACATGATTTACTCAATGGTAGTGGGTATATGAAGTATTTACACAACATGATTTACTCAATGGTAGTGAGCATATGACGTATTTACGCAACATGATTTACTCAATGGCAGTGGACATATGATGTATTTACACAACATGATTTACTCAATGATAGTGGACATATGACGTAT
The DNA here is from genome assembly GCA_032433765.1 of Megaustenia siamemsis. Lineage (NCBI taxonomy): Eukaryota > Metazoa > Mollusca > Gastropoda > Stylommatophora > Ariophantidae > Megaustenia > Megaustenia siamemsis. Next base: position 23,230,292 of record JAVIAB010000092.1, on the reverse strand, counting down.
ATACACATCATGATTTACTCAATGGTAGTGGACATATGACGTATTTACACAACATTATTTACTCAATGGTAGTGGGCATATAACGTATTTACACAACATGATTTACTCAATGATAGTGGGTATATGACGTATTTACACAACATGATTTACTCAATGATAGTGGACATATAACGTATTTACACAACATGATTTACTCAATGATAGTGGGTATATGACGTATATACACAACATGATTTACTAAATAGTAGTGAGCATATGACGTATTTACACAACATGATTTACTCAATGATAGTGGGTATATGGACGTATATACACAACATGATTTACTAAATGGTAGTAGGCATATGACGTATTTACACAACATGATTTACTCAATGGTAGTGAACATATGACGTATTTACACAACATGATTTACTCAATGATAGTGAGCATATGACGTATTTACACAACATGATTTACTCAATGACAGTGGACATATGACGTATTTACACAACATGATTTACTCAATGGCAGTGGACATATGACGTATTTACACAACACGATTTACTCAATGATAGTGGGCACCTATAGTGGTACTATAGAAGCAGTGACTCAGTGGTAGTGGACATGCGGTGTGGTTATAGAACACTATAGAAAACAAACACTATAGACGACAGATAATTAAAACAAGAAAGAGAATTTAACAACCTACGAAGTCTAGTGATAAAATATAATTCACATGCAGCATAAAAAGAAAAGGGGGTACAAGCAAAGAAATTAGAATCAGAATAGCTAAAGCAGCAATGTCTTTCAGAAGCCTTGAAAAGTTGTGGAAATCAAAACTCATCAGCACAAACACAAAACTTAGACTATTCAAATCAAACGTACTATCAACCCTTACGTATGCATGTGAGAGCTGGAAAACAACAAGAGATATAGAAACAAAGTTGAACGCATTCAAAAATAAATGTCTAAGGAAAAGACTTGGTATAGCGTGGAACGAATTCAAATCAAACGAGGAAATTAGAGAAATCTCCAAACAACCACTATTATCTTCAGTAATCAAGAAAAGACGATGGTCATATGTTGGACGTGTGATGAGGAGAGATAATAACCGAAAAACAAAGCAAGCACTCATGTAGGAAACAACAGTTAAGAGGAAAAGACGCCGACCCAGAGAGACAGGGAAGAACATTGACCAGAGATATAAGAGCAGCAGTAATCGGCTCCCTCAATGAGATAGAGTAGCTTGCACTGAACACAGACGAAAGACGAGATTTAATCAAATATATCTATACAAGGATTGAAAACTGCTAGAACAAAAATTTAGACAAAAGAAAGAGTGTCTGGGTCTATGCCCTATGGGCCGGCTACGGCTCGAAATGTCAATAGATAGATAGAAATAGAGTTGAGAAGCAATAAAGCTTATAAAAACTTCGGACGGATGTCACACTACTATCCAAAAAGGAAATAACTCTAGAGACAAAACAGGCACTACAACACAAGCTTTATTCTACGATGTGCTGCCTATGTTTTACATGGACGCTGCCTCCAAGATTAATCAGAAATATAACCACCGCCAAAATGAAATCTGTTAGACGAATGACAGCAAACAGCATGAGAGATACGATCAGAATGAAAGAGCTTAGAAAAAAGCTAGGAATAATTTCTGCATTTGAATACACAAAGAAAATAAAAAGAGATTTAAAATAAGATAGAACACCAGATAATATGACTTTATCTTCTTAAATTCCCCGGCAGACCCCAATAATGGGAAAATGCTGTTTAAAAAAAAGGCTTTTTTTTTAAATCTTCCACTTCGCTTCCTTATCTGCCTTCCAGCGCGCAGGGAAGATATAATTTACTGTCTTTTGATGACATCTGCTTCTGTTATATTTTCTAGTGCTTCTAATATCTTCTTCCATCAGTCTATATTTTTCGTGGTTGGCCCTTGAGCCTGGTGTTTTCGCAACATGAATTGACGGCTCGTTGTGCTGTGTTTTTGTCTTTCTGTTTTATCAGGTTGCCAAACCATTTTATCTGTTGTTTGTTTTTGTGTATTCAGTGGTGGAATTATCCATAGCCTACTTCTCAGTTCTTCATTGGAATTTTCTCTTATCTCTTAGGCTGGTGCCTGTCTTTCGTCTGACAGACTTAGATTACACTATAGTGGTGAAAAATATGCGTAATACAACATACAACAAGTCATACAACATACAACAAGTCATACAACAAGTCATACAACATACAACAAGTCATACAACATACAAGTTCCCTTTCAAGAGCGAACATATGTCATTAGCACACCCCATTTTTGCTCTAATTTGTTCTCAGTGGCTATAACACAGGGCACACTACTATAACTCACCCTTCCCCTTACTCGCCCCAATACACACAACAAGACTAACCGTGAAAATATATACACACGTCAAACACTACAACGCTTACTAATGTTGATTTGACCTCTCCCCAGATGTCAACGATAACGCTAATAGTGCAGAACAAATACAAGAAAAGCACGAGGCGGAACGATCTTGCTACACATACTATCAGTTAAACCCCACAGGCTTTGATCAACGTATTATCAACGGTTCTGTTATATTAACGACTGTAATCGAGAAAGAAAGAGAGAGAGAGAGAGAGAGAGACAGAGAGAGAGAGGGTGAGAGAGGATGAGAAGGAAACTGGAAAATAGGTAGTGGGTTTTTCATCACTGACTTTTTTTGTTGTTGAGATTTTTAAAAATATTTCCTGTGATTCGATCACAGTGATGCCCTCTAGCAACAATACACCACGCGCCATCTGGTAACAATTATAAACAATCTTTCTATATTAGGTGGGATTCACAAGTCCCGACATGCTTTCGTAATCTTATAGAAGAGTATACAGGCGAAAGACAGCTCGACAATTTGAAAATAAAAGTAAACGTTCCCTTCCGGAAGGTCACTATTCCAACGCCACCTATAGGCGACTCCCAGTTATCTTGTCTGCCGGATCTACAAGTCCCACAAGGAAACAATTCTTGATAACTGCTGTAATACAGTAAATATGAAGTGGAACTTTTAGGTCACGCCAGGGCTGAAAAGTTTAAAACAGGCAGTCTTTGATCAACGTATTATATCAACTGAATGGGGGAGAGGGTGTCTACCAACATATGGGTTGAAGACTGTGGACGACTCAAAGTTGATTAATTGCTCCAACCAGTGACAAGAATTGAATAAGTTCTACGCCTCCCAGCTGTGTCCCTGGACACACAATCAGTCAAATCAGCCTGGTCAAGTGAGTAGGTAGCGAAGAGGGAAGGCATCCGTTATCCAATAATACTGATGGAGTATGATAGGTCGGGCAAAAATTGACAAATGTAACAGTAACACAAGACAAATGCGCGTAGTTAACGTTTTACTAAGGCGGATGATGATCAGGTGTAGTCGTCGGGTGAAAAGAAGGTGAAAGACAGACAGAGAGACGAAGGGATGATATAGACAGACCGACTGAGAGGACATAGACAGGCACATAACAGACGTTTAAATAGATAACTGTTTAAACACATACACATATGGGTGGTTGGGATGGATGAATAGATGAACAAATATTCAAAGAACATCAACAAGTAGATATAAACTATGTACTATATACATCCATATTACCTTGGAGGGGCCCATGCATATCTGGTAGCATCCATTAAGGTCCCTACGTATGTCTTCCCACGCCAGGTTACATTAACCACCAGTAAACCTGAAACATTTGACATAATTCATAGAGATTCTCTGTGAAACATTCTGAGGCAATATAGCATCAAAAATCATAAATATTATCAAAGACACGTATGATGGCTACACATGTGCGGATCGTACAGAGGAAGGACTGAGTGAATGTTTCCCAATAGAAAACGGGGGTTAAACAAGGATGTATTTTATCGCCCTTAAAGATTTGACATGGGAGCTGCGATAGCTCAGTGGTTAGTGAAATGGACAACAAAGGACAAGGGGTAGGGTTCGATCCTAACCGACGGCTTCCGGGTTCACTCAGCCTTAAATGGGTACCGGATTTTTTCTGGGAAACTAAATCAGCACGGACGTAATACCGACCACATTACCCCAAAAATCATGTGCTGAAGGTCTGTAAAATATAGGGTCACTAACACCATATTTCCCTATACGTCACTTGGCATGACGGGTGTACTTTACTTTTTTTTAAAAAACATTTGACATCATTCATAGAGATTCTCTATGAAACATTCTGAAGCAAAATGGCTTACCATAAAAAATGTTATCAAAGACATGTATGATGGCTACACATGTGCAGTTCGAACAGAGGAAGGACTGAACTAATGTTTTCCATTAGAAACTGGGGATGTAACAAGGATGTATTTTTATCGCTCTTGTTATTTGGGATCTGCTATGGACTTCATGATGAAGAAATGCTGCACTGGTGATAAAGGCATCGTATGGATACAAGGAGACCATTTGGAGAACCTCGACTTTGCTGATGACATAGACCTCATCAGTAGTCAGATAAAAACGATGCAGAAAAACACAAATGAACTATCATCAATAGCCAGCAAATTGGGCTTGTGATGAATCATGAAAAGACTAAAGTCATGAAAAGCTTAATTCAAGAGATGACAGAATATACATGGAAAACAAACTAGTGGAAGAGATTGATCACTTTGTCTATCTTGGAAATCACATTGATCGGGAAGGGGATACAAGTAAAGAAATTAAAATCAGAATGGCTAAAGCAGCAATGACTTTCAGAAGCCTTGAAAAGCTGTGGAAATCAAAACTCATCAGCACAAAAACAAAACTGAGACTACTCACAGTAATCAAGAAAAGACGATGGTCATATGTTGGACATACGATGAGAAGAAATAATAAGCGAATAAGCAGGCCCTAATGTGGGAAACAATAGCAAGGAGGAAAGATGCCGACAAAGAGAGACACTGAGAAGAACATTGATTAGAGAGGCAAAGGCAGCAGGTTCGGCTCCTTCAATGGGATTGAGATGCTTGCACAAAACAGACAAATGGCGAGATTTGATAAAAGATCTCTGCAAATTGAGACTACTAGAAAGGAAATTTAGAAAAAGATAAAGGAGTACCGGGGTCTTACCCTATGGGCCGGCTACGGTTCGAAAGGTCAAAAGATAAACAGACAGAAACCTGAAACATCAGAGAACCAGTTGTTGGTAGTTGTTGAGTACAGAGCACATGCGTGTACAAATACATGAGTACATACACGCTCAACTAAATGTTTATGTTAGACATCATCATCATCATCAAGTGCACACACTCAACGAAATGTTTATGTTAGACATCATCATCATCAAGTGCCGGGCTGCTGGCGTAGGTGATCACGTCTCCCCACAACTTTCGATCTCGACAGTTATTTATCATTTCTGTTTCTGACCTTCTACCAAGCCATTCTCTTAAGCTGTCTGGTATTTTTTCTCTTTGCTTCCCACTATATCTTTATCCCTCAATTTTTCCAGTTGTTACAATATATTCCAGTTGTGCTGTTCTCATTACATGGCTAAAAAATGATGATGTTTCTTCCTAATATTGGAAATTAACTCTCTGTTTGCTTTGGCCTCTTTCAGAATATTTTCATTACTCTTCTTAGCTGTCCATGGTATTATCAACATTCTTCTGTAAAACCACATTTCTACAGACTCCAGTGATTTTCTTGTCTGTTGTCCCATTGTCCATGATTCACATCCATGTGTTAAGACTAGCTCTACATAACATTTAAGAACTCTTTGTCAAAAATGGAACGCACAGTATCTTCCTCATTTTTTGGAGCTGCTTTTGCCTGAGCCAATCTGCATCTCACCTCAGTTGTACATACCGTCTGAGACTCCAGTATACAATTATATAAATAACAGCCGTCTATGCGGCCAATGTAGTATAAATATTATCAAACTAGTCGTATTAAACTGATTAATTATCAGTTTATCAGCTCCTTACATTACACATGTCCTCCTTACATTTTACTGTGTGTTTATTTACCTTATCTTGTCTCACACCACAGCTTAACCCCTGAGTTATTTGTTCAGTCAGATCTACATGACAATGTTGCCACGTGACGTTTATATTTACGTTTAGGAGTGCTATCATTGTATATGACAATCCTAACTCATTAAGCGTGTTCAGTTATTTATATTTACAAGACGTCATCACTGCAGTTGGATGATTTCCGGCAGGAATTGGAGTACGATCGGGAAGCCAACACGCTTACAACACTAGAACTCACTTAGCCGCAGCTCTTTCATAAAATTAAATAAATAAAATGTATTTAATCAGGGGGGAGGGGATTTACCAATCGCTCAACGGTATAAACGACTTCAGATGCATTTTACCTCAATACATGAAGAAATGAGAGAGAGACCAAGAAAAAAAGAGAGAGACCAAGAAAAGAGAAAGAGAGAGACCAAGAAAAGAGAAAGAGAGAGACCAAGAAAAGAGATAAAGACCAAGAAAAAGAGAGAGAGAGAGACTAAGAAAAGAGATAGAGATATCAAGAAAAGAGAGAGACCAAGAAAAAGATAGAGAGGCCAAGAAAAATAATTTTACATTTTATATTTCACTATAACACATGAGGCGGGGGGGGGGGGAGTAGGGAGAAGAGATACAGCAAGGTAGACAAAAACTGGCGATGGCAACTATCGTGAACGTGTGCGAATATTAATTTTATATACCGGCAGAAACCTTCTTTGAGACATACTACATTTTAACAGCCATTAGTACTTCATCTTTTCCCTATATGTATTGAGTCAAAAACTATCATGCGATACTATTATATAGGTAAATGTGTATACATTAAATAAAGAAAAATTAAAACCATATGTTTTTAATTAGGAACAAAAATATATTCGTGGGGACATTGAGATTATTATGCCATGTGCAAAATTTGAACAATTTCGATCAAGTGGTTACAGAGATATTAACTATTAAATAGCGGCTAACTATTTTGAAACGGACAATGCTATATGTATCTATGACCTTTACCTTGCAGACAAATAATCGATATTTAATACTCATTCAGTTCTCTTTATTTCGCTTGTCTTTATTTTTATTATTTATTCTCCATTATTATTATATAAATAGTGTTTACTTTAGCTACGATCTAATTATATAAATGGATACGATAAATGATTCGCTGATCTCGTACTTCCAGTTCGTGTATACAACATCAATGAAGTAATAACTGAGAGTTGCTGCTAGTCTACTACGTATCGTTTACACGACAGCATCGATGCTTCAAATAGAGTGGCAGCTTTTGTTGCTTGTGTCGACTGCAACATCTTATCTCAAGGCTTGAACTTTTCCTTGTAATTCTGCCAATACGTAAGCATATATTGAGACTTAAGTAACGACAACTCGCGCCAATAAAGATCTTTAAGTGATGTTTATATATTTCTGTATCGGTGTAAGGGGCCCCACGCTGCGATTTATGCAACGTTATTGATATGTATAGACATGTCAAAGAGGGGAAAAGTTTTATGTAACAGCTTTACGTTAGTTAGAAATAAAACAGAAGTTGAACAACGTTTCGACCAAGTAGGCCTTCAGCTGGAAGAATAAACAACAACACAACAACATTTAGGTGCATACACAGAGTCAGTTTGGTTTGCTGATCCTAACACCGACAGATTTCTTTCATGTTAAATTAACTAAATACTTCTGGGCTGTTTCCAGGCATGAACTTCCCTCCACAACGTTTCTTGTCACAGTTTGAAAGTGTGTGTATCTGGCATAGTAACTGGCAATCCGATGCATGCATTGACATAACAACTTCGTGTAATCATTCTAAGCCCACAGTTAATTTGGGATTAAGATGTTATCTGATTTAATTAAAAATACACAGCCCTGCTATTCTGGCTATATTATTCATATATATATATATATATATATATATATATATATATATATATATATATATATATATATATAGTGTTCGTTAGCTTTCACCTCTAGCGAAGTCACTAGGAACTAAATGTTGCGTGTAATCCATTATCCCTGGCAGCCGTGTGCCCAGTAGTCCCTCGCCGCACAGGCAGATAACTCTATCTTCGGATGTACTCATTTATTTTCCGTCGATGAGTAACTGACGTTTCAAGGTGGGCCTCGCTGCTGAGACCAGGAGCGATTGCCGCAGAGAGAAGATCATAAATAAAATGTCCAGCTGGCGCAGCCGGGATTTGAGCTCAAAATGTCTCTGTCTCGATACAGGCGTCTGGCCTCGAGACAACCAGTCCCCCATCCAAACATATGTCGGTAGTTTAAAAATAAAGAATAAACAAACATGGAAATAGACACCATATTTCCAACTTGTCACACTCATATTGACTGGAGTTCTTTATTTCCATCGTTTCCTGCACCGACATCATATGTTATTTTATATCATTTTGTTGTTAGTTTAGCTGCTACATACCATATTATGTTTAATTTATATGTTATTTATAAACTGAAACACCTAGCAAAGGAAAACAACTCTTTGTCAACAACAGAACACAACAAGCTCAGACTTCGCATATTGATGACTGAACCGGTGGGCATTATCCCATTTCTGGAGTCAGCCGTGGGGAAAAAAAGGGGGGGGGGAGAAAGAGAGATAAAAATAAAGAATGATTGGACCATACATAGAATAAAGGCCGCTCTCGCTCTCCATAATACAACTACTGAATATGTGTACAACCAGGCACGCTTGAAAAACATAGGTACTCAGTCACCTGTACATGTGGATAGGCGCCCCAGAATGCTGAACACATACTTAAAGACTACTGAGTGTAGTAAATGAGGAAAACCCATAAGCCCATACATACAACTCAACAGGCAAAACTATATTGCCCACTGCAAGATTAAAAGAAAAAACCCGATCCATTGGTTGACCGTCCAGGAGACTACACAGCTAGCCAACCTGTCCGCTCTTTCATTTCCCCGTACTCCCGCATGCCCAGGGACTTAAAGACTTTTCCTTCTCATTATGTGCCCGAAAAAAGTAGATTATTTCTTCTTGATGCGTTCTATTTTTGTGCTGGGCTCGTAGAGGATTTCCTCGTTGGTATTTCTCCGAAAGCTGTGGTCTAGCAACACTTCCCTGCCCCACGACACAGTCAATGATGCTAGTCATTCTATACCATTGAGTGTTCTCTTCTCGTGCATGTTTAAATAAACAAACTGAACGCTGCGGACAAAGCGGTGGAGCATGTGTACTCGTGTCTATGGCACTACCACGTAAGCTGAAAAAGGATAATGATGGAGTAAATACGACAGGGGAGATTACCTACCATTATCGGTCTCTTTCCACACAATACCCTCCAGGCCCACTAAAGTGCCAGGTTCACACGGACCCAGGCAGTCCGGCTCTGTGACCACGCCCACGCTAAGAACATCCACACCAACACTGCGTTTTCTGGTTGCTGCTGTGGTTGTGGTGGTGGGTGAGGCATAGTCGGAGACAATGGATGCAGTTGAGTTTGTGGCGACAATGCTGTTTCCATGCAGTCAGTCTGAGGATAAAATTAAGGGATATAAAACACATCATATGGTTATGGGGAAATTGGAAACAGTTTTAAGCGAATTAATGTAACTTGGAGTGCACTACAAGTTGACAGCTCCAGCTTGCATGGCATTAATAAAAGTGACGGTAATAGATCATGCTCTCTGTAGATGCAATAAGGAGTCAGTGCCGTTCATTAACTCAATCAGTTATGTACATATTCACAGATGGCTTCACTGGATAGTTGTGTTCAGAACGAGTTTAAGGAGCCAGCTCTCCCTGCTACTGTGTTTAGCTGCAAAGTTTACTGCAAGTTTCTTGTTATTCTCCAGCTTCAGTGCTACTCTTCTTCATCTTCTTCAGTGTACACCTCTAGACGTCAAAAAGTTCGAAGAAGGCATCCGTCAGCTCAAAGCTGGCCACGTCATCGTACAACTTGTCCAGATATGGTAGAACCGATGACAAGAGTAAGTAAGACGATGTTCATTGTTACTAACAAGGAGAGTCTGTGTTTCAGCTGGGGCGAACGTAACACGTGACAATGGAAACACTTATCACAAAAGTACAGCAAGTATCTCTATGCTATAGACTTTCAAGTAATTGGGGAACGGATGGCCGAGTCGATAACTTGTCGGCTCCAAACTAGGAGATCGCGGGTTCGATACCGGCAGGGAAAATAGCTTCAGGGGTGAAATAGAAACTCAGACCTCAACACCTCTTGGCGACTGCACAGGACAAGTGACCTTTATTCTCTGATCTTATAACAACCCCCCCCACCCATACACACACACACCACCACGCAAGAAATGGGGAAGTGCCTTGACAATAGTTGTTTTCTATATTTCTTTTCAAATTAAAACCTACATTGTTATGGTTATTCGAAGGCCCCGGTATCACTGCAAACGAATTAAAATCCATAATTGCTCAACCGCCCGTGATAGTGGAACCATCGGAATTAAAACTCATCTCATTGAATGATCCAAACAAAGAAAAGCAGCTGCTGTCCACACTATAGCAGCTATAGCACACACCAAAAGACATAACGCCAAGCGATACCGAATGTGGACGCAGCTGAACTGTCCTTCGTCATGCGATATCATAATTCATCGTAAGCAATCTGAATATCGAAAAAAACACGATCAGGATGAATCACACAGCTCACGGTGTGCACAGAGCACTAAACTCAGGAACTCCGACAGCAGGTCGGTTTGGAATATAAGGAAACTACAACAAGGAATATTTTTCAGACTGAGCTTCAACGGTTCCTGCTTCCTATCCGCCATATTGACCGGAAGCCATTGCAACCTATATGCCCGCAGAACAGCTGCTTGGTGTTACTGTTCAGTGTGGTTGTTGTGCTGCTCACTTGTGAGAGCCTGTAAATGATCGCTAAACGGCTCTTCCGTTTCTGCTGTTGCTATCAATTCTCACTCAGATTTGGATCTCGGTATTCTCTTGTGAAAATTTGATCTGTTTTGGAATATGGTCGCAAAACGGCTGACCTAAGTTCGGTGTATAGAGTTTGTGCCTCTATTGTAATTATTTCGACTTCCGGTTTCAAAATGGCGCGGTCATGTTTGCGTCAACGTTCACTGTTAACATTTTTTTTTTTGCAGGAAAGATGGTTAATTCTATCTTTTTGGGCTACAGTGCGAGCATACGTGTTCTGATGGCTGTGACATCATATGTGACACAGAAGGAGCAGACTGTACGCGCAAGGAAGCGTACTACGGGCCAGACTGCACTCTCAAATGTCATGACCACTGTTCAACGACACCTGTGAACAGTCAACCGGGATCTGTTCATGCAAGGGAACGTTCTACGGGTCAGACTGCACTCTCAAATCTCCGTACAACTGTTTGGACGATATCTGTTAACAGTTCATGGGGGCCGGCGTCTCGTATGTCGATGATTCCCACGTTAAGAAGAGTCTGCCGACTACAACAAACCCAAGCATATGGACACCTTAATGTGTACTGGATATTTTCTTTCTGTGCTGGACATGGTTCATTTCTTGGTGTGTTTCATTGCTAGCCAAGGCTCATATCTTGGCTTGTGTGTGTGTGTGTGTGTGTGCTGGCCATGGCTCATATCTTGGCATGTGTGTCATGTTAGTCACATATCTCATATCTTGGAGTGTCCGTGTTAAGCATGTCTCATATCTTTAAATGTGTATGTGTTTAGTCATATCTCATATCTTAGTGTGTATCTGTGTTATTCATATGTCATATCTTTGTGTTTGGGCTAGTGATATCTCATATCTCTGTGTGTATGTTTATGTTAGTCATATCTCATATCTTTGTGTGTGCATGTTTGTGTATGTCACATCTCATATCCTTGTGTTTGCACGGCTATGCTAGTGACATCTCATATCATTGTGTGTGCCTATCTATGTTGGTCATATCTCATATCTTTGTGTGCATGTCCATGTTAGACATGTGTAATTTCTTTGTGGGTGCATGTCTATGTCAGTCATATCTCATATCTTTATGTGTATGTTTATGTTAGTCATGTGTCATATATCTTGATGTATGTCAGTGTTAGTCATGCCTCGTATCGCTATGTGCATGTATGTGTTTGTCACATCTCATATCTTTGTGTGTGCATGTCTGTGTTAGTCACCTCTAGTGACTCGGGCAGATGGTGCTCGTAAACCTGGGAGGGCCGACCATCTAAGGGCAGAATTCCCTACAGAAAAGATCACCTGCTGCCTTGCAGGAAGATTGGGGACAATCAAAGGCTAGGGAAAGCAAACCTGAATAAAATGCTGGCTGAAATCGGATGCACTGGGCCACTGGCGCAGAACACAGTGCAACGTTTTAACGGGTGTTCAATCAGAGTGGATCTGGCAGACTCTAATTGTGATGTTCTGTTTGTAACACACCTAACCTGACAGCTGAGTTCATGTGAGGAGCTGGAATCCTACTCTGATTGGGTCCTGATCGCAGAGAGAGAGAGATTCTATCTTTCCGATGCAAATAGATGTATAGATAGGAAGTTTCACCGTTGGGATCTTCGCCGATAAAGCGGATTACGTGCATGTGATTTGAAATACTCTACAGTGTGCGCAATAGTATGTTCTGTGTTGATAGCAATATACGTCATTATTGGAATACCGGTCAATATGGTGGATAGTTTACAACCGTGTTCGATTCCCGCTGGGAGCAGTGTGAATTGTACTGGTGGTTGAAAAAAAAAAAAAATACCCCCACGGTCGACCCAGCCGTTGGCAGAAATGGTACCAGGGTATTACCCTGGGAAGGTGAAGAATGTCGCTTCGCATCTGAGTTTCGATGCTTGAGGCGACACTATACAGAAATATCCGATCATTTCTGAATAGGCGACCGAGCACAAATGGGTGTAAACTCGCGTGCTAAGACGCCGGTTCAAGTCTCGTACTTTACTTTACCTTATGGTGGATAGGCGGCAGGAACTCATTGCTTGAAAGCACTCAAGAACAAGCTGCGACCGTCATGTCATTTGACAAGTCGTTAAGGCCCTTAACGAATGAAACTAATCTTTCCGTTCTAACGATACTAATCGTCTTTATAGGCAAGGCATGGTTTCCTCCACGCTTTAGGGCGTAAGAGGGATATGGCGTTGGTAAGGCCGGATTTAGGCTTTGGCTAAATAAGCTAGAGCCTCACAGACATTGTATCCTCTTTTCTGTATATAATATATCTCTATTAAATGTACACCACTTTTGTAAACATGCTGTAATATCTGTACATCTCCATTTTAACAGAGAGGACGAATGAAACGTGGTATCAGATTTAGTCAGAAGATGCTAAAGTGATGATATGGTTTACATCTTGAGAGAAAGGACATTGTGTTAATATATCTCAAGTGACAGTAAAAGTTGAGTCGGTGCTAGGAGTAAGAGTTGAGTCAATGCTAGGAGTAAGGACAAGAGGTAGGGTTCGATCCCAACCGACGACTTCCGGGTTCGCCCAGTCTTAAATGGGTACCGGCTTTTTTTTCTGGGAAAGTAAAGCGGCACGGGCGTAATACCGACCACATTACCCCAAAAATATGTGCTTAAGGTCTGTAAAATGTATGGTCACTAAGACCATATTCCCTATACGCCACTTGGCGGGACGGGGGCTCTCTACTATACTACAGTGTTAGGTGTAAGAGTTGAGTTAGTGCTAGGAGAAAGAGTTGAGTCAGAGTCAGATATATCTATTTAATGCTGGGCATATACATAATCGGATCGTAAAGGGCAGAGACTTGCAGGACTTGTGCGCCAACTTTACACCACCGAGTATCCCTAATTTGACAAATAGAAGGTTTTGTGCCATAGATCAACAGTCCCGGACAAACTACAAACATTACAACACACATGTAACAGACCAACACACATGTAACAGACCAACACACGTGTAACAGACCAACACACGTTCTCTGACTGAATAATATATCATCTTTTGAATGATGGCACGTCAGCAGGTGTATGTGCTCTTGAAAATAATTTACAATTGTATGGGCACACACGCAACTATTTGCAAGCAGGTGAATGAAAACATGACTGTCCTGCCCGCAACACAACAGCTGCTTTGCGTGTCAGTCTCGGGACACACAAGGAACATGTGATTTAAAAAAAAAAAAAACATAATTCAGACATAACGCTTTTGTTACGACAGTTGACAATTAACCTATATAAATATGTTTGTCCACGTTTGTTATAACATACATTATGTCTGATAAGATTACCTATTTTTGAAAAAACAGATAGTCTACTGAGCTCACATACAGCCTTTCGTAGTAAACAATTTGTGACTTTTGAAAATGTCCTTATGGATTATGGGGTTATATGTCATTACAAGATCGTGCAGGGGGAGGGGGTTATTGTGGGGCTGGAGATTAAAGGTCGCCAATCGCCACAAAATGTTCTTGTTTTCAAACCTCCATGCAAGATAAAAGGGAGTGGCGACCTGTCATACTGTGATCCGACAACGAGGTTACCCTACTTGAAGAATCACAGGATTCAATCCATTCACTCCATGGTGAGGCTAACTATTCAACAGCACACAGATTAGCCCGAGAAAATGGTTTAAATCTTTGTCTTCGGAAATTCGTACTCAATAGTGATCTACAAAAACTAACCGAAACGACAGACTGGAAACATCAATGTCTGCAATTGACCGGGATTGTGAACCACATCTCCAACGTTAGAGAGTTAGAAGAATTGTCAAAAGCCAACCTGTCTGAACCAGATGTTCCCGTGCGCCGAACCTACCAAGGTCACCGCCAGACTTTTACAAGGACGATGCGCTGAGAATATTGTCGTCTGCCAACTCATTGCTTCTTTCTTCTTCTTTCCTTCCTCATTTGCCTTTCAGCGTCGAGTTGAGATGCAAAATTGCCGTCGTTTGCTCTTATCTTCGCTTCATCTATTGTTATGTTTCCTAGTGTTTTTAATATTCCATCAACCCATCTTTTTCATGGTCAACCCTTGGGTCTGGTATTCCTACACTGTTTATTGAAGATTCGTTGTGATCTTTCTGCCTTGTCACGTGGCCAAACAATTTTATCTGTTGCTTCTTTATATATTCTATGGCGGAGGCTATACCTAGTTTTTTTTTTCTCAGTTCTTCATTTCTGATCTTATCTCTCAGACTGTGTCCACTGCAAGAATTACAAAAGACAGTAAAATTTATACAGGAAACGACATTGCAGATATAGACAATACTTCAGGCGAACGAAAGATAAGATAAGAGACTGTGTCCTGTTATTCGTCTGACACATTCATCTTAGTAGAGGTTAATTTTCTTATTGTTCTTGCATCTAGGGCCCAGGCCTGGCATTAGTAGCACAACGTTGGGATGAAGATTGTATTGTATAGTGCTCGTTTTGCCTCTAGAGTTATTTCCTTGTTGGACAATAGTGCTGATATCTGTCCAATGATTTGATAAGCTTTGTGGCATCTTGAGTGTCTACTATCTCTAGAGTGGCAACTCTGCTGTTTGTAATTCATTGGTTAGAAATAACAAAATGACAACACCCACATGGCCATAATATATTTGTGTATAGATACTAATATTTTCAGTAATCAAGAAAAGACGATGGCCATATGTTGGACATGTGATGAGGAGAGAGATAATAACCGAATAGCAAAGCAAGCCCTCATGCAGAAAACAACAAGTAAGAGGAAAAGAGGCCTACCCAGAGAGACACTGAGAAAAACATTGATCATAGAGGCAAGAGCAGCAGGAATCGGCTCCCTCAATGAGATAGAATTACGTGCACAGAACGGAGACAAATTGCGAGATTCGATAAAATATCTTTACAAGGATTGAAAACAGCTAGAATAAAAATTTCGACAAGAGAGAGAGAGTATCTAGGTCTATGCCCTATGGGCCGGCTACGGCTCGAAAGGTCGATAGATAGATAGATAGATAGATAGATAGATAGATAGATAGATAGATAGATAGATAGATAGATAGATAGATAGATAGATAGATAGATAGATAGATAGAAAGAAAGATAGAAACGAGTTTTTTACAAGCTGGTATTAATTCTGTCGCCACTTATCAGGGAGACCAGACAATTAACGCTATTAAATACAACGTGAATACAAGCATTTCCACAGCGTAGTGCCAACTGTTTGTTAGATTATTGTGTCAAATCAATGTCCTTGACTTTGGCGGAACATTCAAGCAGTAACAACAAAAACATTTTCAAACAAACATTACGTCTGTTGGTCAAATCATGAACTGTGAGTCTGTCACAGTTGGAGAAAATGCCACTTTTGTAAACATAAGTATGCTGTAGGTTCCCACCCCCTTCAAATAAATCACTTTCGTATCTGTATTGTTACTGAACTTCATTTCTGCACATAAAATAGTACCCTACCCAACAAATAAACACCAGAATCAGAGCCAACCGGACTTGCATTAGCAATTGCCTGGGCAGACAAGAGTTAGCGACCCACAAATAATCAAGACCTCACTTTAAATCGACGCTAGACTCCCTGGTAACATTTTCAAGTATCAAAATCACCGCCTCCACTCTACCCTTAATGGCTCTGAATAAAAGCTAACTAGTCTAGCTTGCGCCACAACGCCAACGAATGGGGTATAATCTTATTTATTTTATTAATTTTTATTATTATTATTTTTGTATTTTTTTTTGGGGGGGGGGGGGTGGGTGGGGGGGGGGAAGAGATAATCGACGGTCTAACTCTTTCCGTACGTTTCGCCGCATAGTGCGTCACTCTCAACTTGATTCATGTGAACCATCATCTAGAAACTATATTCTTTGTAGATGTCTTGTATCATCTTGATATTGATGAAATCTAATACCTTGTTCAATTATCTAAAAATTTATATATAATATGTTATATGTTAGATAAAAATATAAATATGTAGCTTAATTCTTAAAACCATCAAGAATTTTGTCTATGAAATCCCTTCCGTTGTATTGATAAAAAGCTTACATACGGAAAGATTTATGGCAAAACACAGTTGTTTGCCACTGATAGTTTAGTTAATTTGTTGATGTCTGTCTTCCCGGATGATAAAATACACACGTTTCTTCTTTTTACATTCAAAGTGATTATAAGTTGGTGTTGAAATTATGAGCAGCATTTACTCAAATATCACTCAATCACGTAATTCTTCACTTTAACAAAACATTTTAAGCTTCATGTGCCTGGTATCATAGACTTAAACAACTTCCAAACAATATCAATTGTAAGATTGAATGGAATGTACTGGACTCAGAACACCGTCCATAAAAAAAAAAAGCAAAAATATGACAACCAAAATGTCAGAACATGAAAACAAACATGTGAGAAGAGAGACATCAGCATCACTTGTACGACCTGCTCAGGAGCTACCAATATTTTAATAAGAAAATGTTGAAAGAATTTTACGACTCCCCAGTTCTAGAAAAAGGGGTTCGTTTCCAGGAACACACAATCCAATCAATCCAAAGTTTTAAAATAGGAACTTTCTCGATGAGCAAAAACAGAAAAGAAATGTAATGGGAATCAATAGCGCTCCTTATCTTTTTTGCTGTAATTTAATGACATATAGTTACAATACATCAAATTTGAGAACATTATATGTTCAACATAATTTGTTTTGCGTTAATTAGTGTTACTTAAAGGATGTAATAACATAAAGGAAGAGCACTGGCCTCACCATCACATTTATGGGAAGTTAGTGCTATGATATTACAATGCTTCACACTCCTGCTACATTATATGCTACAGGAGTACCTTTACTTTTCTAAACAAATAGAGCAGAAATATACAAAATTTATCTGAAATGATTGACGTGGTAGAAGACGTAGCTACTTCTTTTGATCATTAAGTGGTGATTTAGCAATCTATCTATCTATTGACCTTTCGAGCCGCAGCCGGCCCATAGGGCATAAACCTAGATACTCTCTCTCTCTTATCGAAATTTTTATTCTAGCAGTTTTCAATTCTTTTAAAGATATTTTATCAAATCTCGCCATTTGTCTCCGTTCTGTGCAAGCAGCTCTATCTCATTGAGGGAGCCGATTCCTGCTGCTCTTGCCTCTCTCATCAATGTTCTTCTCAGTGTCTCTCTGGATCGACCTCTTTTCCTCTTACCTGTTGTTTCCCACATGAGGGCCTGCTTTGCTATTCGGTTATTATCTCTTCTCATCACGTGGATTTAGCAATAATCAAGGAAAATGTGCAGCCTTTATGGGGGGAAATGTCGTCATCTATTACATTCTCCTCATTATTAAAATCAATATTGTTGACAGAAGTTGTTCCAATTTGTGGCACAGCACAATATGTGAACTTTGCAATTTAAATATTTGTGGCAGAGAAATTGTAACAGCCGTGAGAATGTTTCCCAAAATGTTGACTGATTAGTTACTATCTGTTGTGGAATAAAGCTGCTTTAAATCATTTGGAATGTATTATGAGAAAATTATATAAGATATGTTTCTGAAATAAGTACAAGAACTAAAATATCAGTCACAAACCATTGAGCATCCTCTACTATAATAAATGGGATCTGCGTATCTATAGGATTAATCTTGGTATCTGCACAAGAAGTTCATGGGTTCAACTGGGATCTGCGTATCTTTAGGATTAATCTTAGTATCTGCACAAGAAGTTCTTGGGTTCAACTGGGATCTGCGTATCTTTAGGATTAATCTTAGTATCTGCACAAGAAGTTCTTGGGTTCAACTGGGATCTGCGTATCTATAGGATTAATCTTAGTATCTGCACAAGAAGTTCTTGGGTTCAATTCTCACCAAAGGTAATGACAATTTTCTATTTGAATCTTTGATTTGTTCATGGTTTTATCCACCCAAGTCTCCTGATGGTCACATCCAGTGTCTAACCATCTCGGATAACGGCAGGAAACAAGAGGTTCAGTGTGCACTCGATGACATGAAATAATCATTGACAGGTAAAAGTTTAAAACAGCAGGCCCAATTAGCTGCTGTCCTGACAAGATTAGTCAGAAATTAAAAATAATCTGCACCTGCCGATGTGGAATGTGCCAAGCTGAAAGACACAGATATTGTGACTTGGCATAAACTAGTAACACATGTCTTATGCAACAAATCTGATCGCCCACACCAACCGGTATGGCACATGATGATGATAATGAGTGACACACATCCATGGCCATTTGAAAAGAAAATTTTTTTTTTTTATTTCCACATCATAAAGAATTTCTTTAAAAAAGTAAATAAATTGTGTCTTACCTTTTCCAGTTTTAGTTTTTTAGGTGGAAGTTCAATTTTATCCTCAACTTTGGCATTGAACTCATAAGGGTCATGGACTATGTTTTCCCTCTTTACATGTACAATATCCCTGGACATGGTTCTGACGTCATGGGGGAACTGCTGATTGCAGGCAATGAAATGTAAGGTGGTGGTTGTTGAGGACCGAGTACCTGCATACCCGTGACATTCCCCACATAAGTTCTATTAGCATCTGAGACAGACTGGGTACTACCTACAGGACTCAATGCAGGACCCACAAATATGGGAATTTCTATTTTTCCTTTAGTTTCTTTAACTTTTTTATTATATGCTGCCTTTGTTTTAGGTGACTTCCCATCTTTTGCTTCAGGGCCTGGAGACCCAGTCTTTGAAGGGGACTTACCCGGCTGTTGTTGGTGCAAGGGGTATCTGGTATTATACCAGTGCCGACTGTTTTTAGTAATGCAACAGTTGGGTTTGTCACTGCCATTGTTACATGTGACGTGACCACTATTCCTGAAGATGATGATGACAACAATGATGTTGTGAAGACAAGGGTATCGATGACAATGACAGCGATGATGATGTTGATGATGGAAGCACTAATGCTGCTGTAACTGAAGCTGCAAATGCCTGGAAAGTTCCAGACGACCTACTTGTGGCAATAGTTGGAGCCACGTTAAACGATGGGCTAGATACTGGCGTGAATGCGGTGGATGCCAGCGTAGTGACAGGTTGACCTGAGGAAAGAACTGCTGATCTAGATTCTAGTTTGATAACCTCGTGTTTAGAATCCACTTTGTTTGGCCCCTTAGTGCGCTTGATCTTCATCTTAAGACCTTTATCCACAGATGCGACATGTGCCACATTGTTGATGCTCATGTTTCATGTGATGTGGTGCTGGTCAGCACAATAGCTTGACAACACTAGAGCATACACAATAAAGCTACATTCAACTTTCACAGATGTCCCCCAATTGGTGCTACAGAAGGTCCCATGGTGTTGATGGGAAGGGGACTAACATGGCGACAGCCTGGAAATACACGAGAAATAGTTTATTGGTGCGTTATATTTTCAAATTCATCCACAAATTTACATAAATAAGTTTAACTTGAGAGCCAGAAGATTGTAGGATACGTAAAATTAGTCTAAAACGTAAATTGGTACTTGATACCGAGATTATGCTTGCATTTACTTGATGACTAAAGGAACACACTTCGTCAACTGCCATTAAAAGGAGTTTAAATGGCCATGTATGTATTGTATTGTGGTCAGCAGTAGACCAGTAATATGTGTATGTTCGGCCCAGTACATCCAAATTCAGTATGGCAGTTTAGAGTACTGGATTGTCTTCCTTCATAATTCCGTACTCTCTTGGCCAAGTCTAGACAGGTTAGTCTGTTACTAGAGGCACAGCGAAGAGGTGGAGGGGGGGGGTCTGGTTTACCGATACTAGTGTTAATCATTAGCTAAGATTCGCTGGCAACTTCCGATCTGGTACTGCCAGGCATGTTAGCCTCCCACATAGACTATGAAAGTGAGAAAAAACATAAATTACAGAGTACCATTCTAATATAGAAAATATAGTGAGAGTAATCATGAAAATATAACACATATATCTTAGCAGCAAAAAGACAAAAACATAGTAGCAACAATTACAAGAAATTCCTAGAAATGTGCACAGAGTAAAAAGGACAGTATTAAAATAGGTTGATAAATTCAATACATGGGAACGATGTTAACATCAGGTGGTAGATGTTTACCAGAAGTGAGGCGTGGAACCAGACAAATGCTGTATTCCAAGAAATGCAAATACTATTTACAAAACACATTTTTTACAAGAAAGATAAGAAAAGAAATACTTGTTGTCAAGTAGAGTCAGTTCTCACATATGGAAGTGAATCATGGAGGACAGAAAATCATTGAGGTCTTTTATAAAAGAATGTTAGAATCCCACGGACAGTTGAAAAGAGTAATAATTACAGGCTGACAAAGGATCAAATCAGAATGAAAGCTGTGATCAAAGCCAGGAAGAAACAATCATCGTTTCTGGTTCATGTCTAGTGAAGGTAACTGGAGTATTCTGTGACAAGTGAAAACATAGTGAGAGGAAATGAAAGAGGGAAACAAGGTTAAAAGATACCAGACAATTGGTGTGAAAATTGGTAGAAAATCAACATAAATGACAAACAATCGTAGACAGTTGTGGAAATACATTCTCGCCTACACTATTAGGCAAGACTGCTTTGGTGCACGGTGATGATTGTGCTGCCTTGTTACTTATCCTTGCTGTGTGCAGCAGCCCTGCATAACGTTATTATCTACACCCCTCCCCCACCCACCACTTAAATCCCATTTCATTCCCCACTCCAGGATATATGGGACCACTTTAACACTCGAAAATATTTCATATGTCATCAAATGCCACGCCTGCTGACGTAGGTGATCATGTCTCTCCACAACTTTCGATCTCAAAAGTTATTTATCATTTCTGTTGTTGACCTTCTGCCAAGCCATTCTCTTAATCTGTCTGGTATCTTTTCTCTTTGCTTCCCTCTATCTCTTCGTCCTTTCACTTTCCCTGTTGTCACAATATATTCCAGCTCTCCCCTTCTTATTACATGGCCAAAAAATGCTGATTGTTTCTTCCTAATATTGGAAATTAGAAAAAAGAAAGAAGGATAAAATACTACCAATGACGCAAGTAGTCAGCTATGAGTCTCTGACCGTCTTCAGCCCTGTTGCTGACATGCAATTTGCTCCCATTAACAGAAATGACACCACAAGTAGTAGTAAGTTACATATTACTATTCATGCTAGTTAACTGGTGTGAACATTGCCAAAATGAATTTGGTTTATAAACCCTGCAGCCTGGGAAGAAATAGCTGCAGACTGCAATCTTTGGAAACACACTCTAAAGCTCCAACTCAAACGAGAAGTAGACTGATGCATAGAAAAAGAGAATACACAATGAAAGAAAATACTCCCGTAAACATAGACTAAATCACAACAATCGGTGAGATCATCACTACAAATTAAGATACACTCACTTCAGCAAGAAACTAACAACAGCTGAAACATAACATTAATTTTATACCACAAAGCACTTAAACATAATCACACATATGAGATCCACAATAAGAAACACTTAACCATAAACACATCACTCTCCGGCATTCTTTGTCAAATAACCACGCAAGTGCTTCCACTCCCCCTAATTCTCTACCCAGTCTCGTCATCAGACCCCCGATAAATCATTCGAGCAACCACAGGGAGCAGAACGCGATCAATACGAAGATTGCCTCCTCCATCTAGCATGTTTTCTTATTCTTCCGGCTTATTATCAGACGTGACAGCTAAACTATATGTCGCTCCCAGCTCAAACTAAAAACCGAATCTAACACGCACGCGCTTGACCAAACCCTGCTATACCATCTCTTAAATCAGGTCCCACTAACCTTTCACGTACGTACATTTCAGTAACGACATGTATCTGTTTGTCTCTCGCACTCTAGATATGTAAACAATTGACTCAGGATAATATCTAATCTCACAATTCAGTGTCCATTTACGGAAAATGCGTATAATTTGACTCACAAATAAACATATGATATCTCACGTGCACACGCGACGTTATAGTTAAATGTTGGTATCAGTTGGGTTGTATACTTTCGTTTTGGTCACAGAAAGCCTGTCAACACGCACACAATGTGTATGTTTTTTTTGTTTGTTGGGGGGGGGGGGGGAAGTATATGAGAGAGTGACAACAGTAGGCAGCCAGACAGATAGAAGGAGCGTGTGGTCTGTGAAATTGAGTAAAACAAACGTTCGACCACGCTAAATAAAAATAACAATGATAATGAAAAAAGACCTACTTAACACAATTCGAAAAAGAAAAGTGAATTGTTTTTCACACGTGAAGAGACATAATACCCTTCTAAAGGTCATCTTGGAAGGGAAGGTACAATGTAGACGAGGCTGGGACAGTTCAAGATTACAAATGGACTGATAACATCAAAAGATGGACAGGTGAACCTATGACAACGTGCGCCGTCAAGACAAAGAGACAAAGTAAAATTGTAGTCAATCTTCGATGCGGAGACGGCACCCAATGAATGAATAACAATGCATCTCCACTCTTCGACTTCACAAATAATTGTTATTGTATAAGTCGCTAACAACAAAAGTCCACAATTGTCACGAAGAGAAGAAAGTACAAACAACACACGAAACCGCAATCGAGTTTTTCTTTCAGATTTCCTAGGCCTGTTGAGCTATTTTTAATCATCCCCACGTGTCTACGCCTTGTCTTGACCTGCTATTCGCGGGCCAGCTGTTCCTGGTACTAACCCCCTAACTCGTTGATCGCGTGCTGCCCCACAACCACACCCCCCACGTTCCTAGTTCTCATCACGCCACTGGCGCCCTCGCACTCAGACGCTGGCGATATTTAAAGTGGTTGCCACTTCACATGAACCGAGCCAGCTCCTCGGCGAGACAATAATAAATATATATTGTAACAAATGTCATCGTTTAGTTCTCCCAGACGTGCAGTTCAAATATACCACGCGTGACAGACCGTGGGATCATTATCATTACAGAAAAGACTAGGCTACGTGTTGTAGTAACCCGAATCAATTCAATGAAAATGTTTTGTTTGTTTATTTCTTGCTAGGGTCATTATCACTGCATACCGGACGTGTTCAGATATCCCCCCCCCCCCCCGAGAATCTGGAGAAAATCCAAGGAGAATCCTAGCCCACGTGCATAAAACTCCATAGCACAGCCTGGAAAATGTTTAGCTGACAATTTTGCCCGGGAAAAAAACAAACATTTATGGCCTATTCTTTTGTTGTATTTTTACTGCAAAGGGAAATTTTAACGTGCGCGAGCGCACACGGGATCCCTATTTATTGCCGTTATCCGAGAAGGCTTGACATCGGATCTCACTATCCATGAGATCAGGGGAGAGTAACGTCACAAAGAAACCACGGATTAATTTTTCCTATTTTTGAAAAAAAAAAAACGACCGCTTCTGGTGGTCCTTCCTGCCATGAGGCCGTGCAATGAAAACACTTAATAAAGAGCATTGGACACCGAGGCCTCCAGAAAGAAAATAAAACCGGAAAACCCACCAACTATTGTGACGTGTTCAAATATACAAGTAGGCGGCTGAACTCACTCAACCCATCATAACCACCCCTGCTCGCACCACGTCACGCTAGTTGGTGAGGATTTCCCTCTCACACAGCAGGCTTGAGTAGATCTCCTAGACCTGCAGATAGTTGTGGATCAACCATCATTATGTCCTCCGCTGTGGATGCGGTAAGGGCACAGGACTTGACAACCATGAGTCCACGACACTCCCTTGGATGAGAGAGATGAAAGAAAAGATGGGTTCAGCAAGAAATGAGAGGCTCACTTCGAGCATAAGAGGATGTATCAATCAACACAGAACTGTAGTCGAAAGTCGCTGGACATGCTGAGGAGGGGGGTCTGAGCACCAAAGGACACGGTTCGGAGTGCGACGATAACTGACTAATAACCATTGGAACAATGTTATAATCAAGATCAATTTGGAATGATAAGAATAGTGAGCGCTGGTTCATTAATCCCGTCAATAGCGGTCAGCTTTTGAGTTATTTATTGAGATTCATAACAACAGTTACAGAATGAAATCCATAACAACAGTTACAGAATGAGATCCATAACAACAGTTACAGAATGAGATCCATAACAACAGTTACAGAATGAGATCCATAACAACAGTTACAGAATGAGATCCATAACAACAGTTACAGAATGAGATCCATAGCAACAGTTACAGAATGAAATCCATAACAACAGTTACAGAATGAGATCCATAACAACAGTTACAGAATGAAATCCATAACAACAGTTACAGAATGAGATCCATAACAAAAGTTACAGAATGAAATCCATAACAACAGTTACAGAATGAGATCCATAGCAACAGTTACAGAATGAAATCCATAACAACAGTTACAGAATGAGATCCATAACAACAGTTATAGATTGGGATGTATAATTAATTATATGGATCTATACAACAGTTGCTCATTGCTCTAAAAATCATTCACTGTGTGTCTATCAACCGCTAGACAGTCTCTTGTGGGAGTAGACCGGTTATCTGATTGTTCAATCAATATCAAATTTAGAAGCCAGATTCTAGAACAATCAATAACATAAAAACTGCCTAAACGAACTGGTCAGGCATGTTTTGGAAGTCATTTTATAGGGACAAAATTAGAAGCGAAGAACAAAGAATGGATCACGCCCACAGTAGAATGTCTAAATAAGCAACAAATTAAACAGCTTGGACACGTGACTAAATAAAAGAGCCAAGTATACACAATCATTCACAAAGCTATCAACAAACAATGAGAGAGTTCATCGATGCTATGTACAGCCTCCCCTGACCTATGGAAGTGAATCACGGGCAGTAGCCTAATACATAAAAAGACGAAGGGAAAAAGATCAACGAGGAGATTAAATAGGCCTACCCGGAAAGAGAGCTCCTAATATCAGAAAGAAACAATCGCCAGTTTTGGGGCACATCCCGAGATGAGGAAAGTTAGAATACCTGGTTACAACTGGCAAAATACAGAGAGGGAACAAAGAGTTCGTGGACGACAACGAAGACAAGATACTGGATAGCTTAGTGTCATGGCACGGAAAACAGTCAACAACAGAATTGATAAGATGCACTGTGGACAAAGAATTGTGGAAGGACGTGATTACCTACGCCAATCGGTATGGCACAGGATGACGATGATCAGCACCACGAAAATAATAGACCTAGTTAGAGGCGTCCTCCAAACAAGATAGATAATTGATAGATGGATTGCTAGAAATAATTGATGAAGTACTAGAAATAATTGATAGATGGATTACTAGAAATAATTGATGAAATACTAGAAATAAAGAAATAATTGATAGATGGATTACTAGAAATAATTGATGAAATACTAGAAATAATTGATCGATGGATTACTAGAAATACTCGACTATGGGACAGCCAACGAGCAAATACTACAACCTCGCTTCCCTCAACGCTGATAGACAAATGAGTTGAAAAGATGTGGGCGAAAATAGAAGAAATAAAATATTAATTGTAATAAACGTAACGGGGGTGTACAAAAGAAAGAATGAAACTTCATACACACAGAGAGCCCATGTTAAGCCCCACAAAGGGACAGTCGTAACGAATATAGTTACACACTTTTGTGTGCTGCTTCTATTTTTAATGTGCACACTAGGGATACCAGACAAGAAAGAAAAAGACGAAAGGGAAACCAAAATTAATCAATTTCACGCAAATCTGATCAAGTAATATATATTTGCATTAATGGCGGTAATAATAATTTCCCCAGCATGTCTGTCGCTCGATTGAACCAGAATGATACATCCTCATTGGATGTTCTCTTTTCATCTCTTGATGCATTCATTTTAAAATTATTTTTATAAAACCAATCACTATGGTATTTATTTCAAATTTGAGGTTTGCAATGCGATGCTTATAAGTTTGGGAATAGAATGACGCTGTCGCCGCGTGGTGTGTTATTTATTTACGATTTTTAAAAACTGGCCTATCCATGAATGGAACTTAGTCTTTTATGTGCGACCTTTTGGAACAGCATAGGGCTGCTAACCTTGTCAGTGGTCAACCACGCTGTCGAAGCCGGTTCTCGCCCGATCACTAAACCCACGCAACGTTGCAAGTCATTTCATTGGTTAGACCTACACCACTTCATTATTATTACGTATATTCTTCAAACTGGTTTCCAAAAGCATTCAATCTGGTCATTGTAATAAATATCGTTGACTAACATAACATGTTATGTCCGCATGTTGTTAGACGCCAACTTCACATGGGAGAGAGGGTGCCCTAATCGATAACTTGTCCGGCTTCATACCAGGAGAATGCGGGTTCGAATCCCGGTATGGTCCGAAGTTTTTTTTCTGTCGGGATTGAAAAATAAAAACTATGACCCGAACCTCGCGGTGACAGCATTGGAAAAGTGGCCTTTATTCTCCGGCTCTATAATTCCCACCGCTAGAAAATTCAGAATTAAAAAAAAAAATGTTACGAAATATTATGTCTACGACTTGGTCTGTATAACGCCAGGCTACCCTTCTGTCTCAGAAAAATCCGGTACCTGTTCAAGGCTGGGTGAACCTAGGAGCCGTCGACTGAGATCGAACCCAGCCTCTTGTCATTGATCACTGATACTGAAATATCGCGTTACCCCCAGTTTTTATCTTTAATCCATTCTGAGCTAAGCGCAATGATTTGTGAATGGACATGAAGTAATGCACTTAACTGCTGTTACTGACGTGCATCTTGCATTCTGGCGAGGCACGTTGAACCTCAGATGAAGTCTTCTAGGTTATTTTATACCGCAAATGTAATTTTAAAAAGTGCAGCGAACACTACGTTTGTTGAAATCCGCGCCTATGAAAACCACCTAGCCGAAACTATCTTTACATTAACTACTAATTACCGTTACGGGATTGCTGGTGGTTTTATATGGACTGGTGATGACAGGCTGCATGATCACGCCGCACGACGTTCGGGTCATAGTTTTATTGAACCCCGATTCATTAAAAAAAAAAGTTTAACCCTAATAAGATTTGACCCGAGAACACCGCAAAATATCTCAAATACTAAAAACATATGGATGATATCAAATGAGTTTATTACAAACATTAAAATGAAACGATTATTGTAATTGCATGTGTGTCATATTGTATATTGTTGCAACAGCGCAATTTAAGAAATGGTAGATGCTGGAGAAAGAAAAGATAATGGAAAATAGCAGAGAAGTAATGCCCGACAATTTCAACAAATAGTTTGTAGGAAGTCAACAACATAACTGATAAGCAACTGCACTGCAAAGAACATTTATATGAAAAGACATGTTGATACACAATAAGAAACTGGGAAGGGCCCAACAGCCCTGACCGGCATCCACATAACGAGAAGGAAAACTAAGTCAAACTAAGACCCAGCCTGCTGAAGACGGAGTGTATCAGCCACGGTGTAGGTTTAGGGGGGGAATCTGGACACACATGCAACGATTACCGGACCATGCGATCAACTCATCGTGTGTCATGATGTTCCTACCCCTCCATACACGCGTACCGACCATACGATCAAATCATCGTGCGTCATGATGTTGTTTCTACCCCACCATACACGCGTATCGACCATGCGATCAACTCATCGTGTGTCATGATGTTCCTACCCCTCCATACACGCGTAACGACCATACGATCAACTCATCGTGTGTCATGATGTTCCTACCCCTCCATATACGATTACCGACCATACGATCAAATCATCGTGCGTCATGATGTTTCTACCCCACCATCATGAAACACAACAAGAGTCAAGTTCGCAGGATCACAAGATTTTAACTCTGAAGAACATCACGTAACTGAGGATGTGTATAACAAAAAAAAGTCAAGATTCCCTCCACTACTAAGCGTATGGGGAATATGGTGTTAGGTAATCATATTTTTCTATGACCACCACACATTTTTGAGTGATGTGGTCGGTATCACGCCAGGCCGCCTTATTCCCATAAAAATCTGCCCCATTTTAAGAGGCTGGGGATACCCGGAGCCTTGCCAATCCGAAAAAAAAATCCGTCACTTCGGTGGATAATTGTGGCTGAAGTGAGAAGACAAAATTAATGACAAGACTTAATAAATTATTGGTAACGGCAGTGCTACAGTCTGTGTAGCGCATAAAGTAAATAACTGTTAAAAATGACTATCGCCAGTATATCGTATATGAAAGCCCACCCAGCTTTGCGGTGACAGTCAATGGCTATCTTCTACTATGACCTTCTCAAATATCATCAAGTAACCGTATCAACCGGGGAGCCGCGATAGCTCAGTGGTTAGTAAACTGGACTACAAAGAACAAGGGGTAGGGTTCGATCCAATCGACGGCTTCCGGGTTCACCGAGCCTTAAATGGGTACCGGATTTTTTCTGGGAAAGTAAAACAGCACGGGCGTAATATTGACCACATTACCCAAAAATCATGTGCCTAGGTCTTTAAAATGAAGGTCACAAATACCAAGTTCTCCATACACCACTTGGTGTAATGGGGCGCTTTACTTTTTTTTTCCAACTGTGTCAAGTGTCACACATGGCCATGTCTCCCGACAACCTTTTGTCTCCGCCCACTGTCGTGCTATATCTGCCCGGCGATTTGTTCCGTGTATCATGTTGTAATGGGGTAGGTATACTCGACTTCAGTACAGCAGTCGGGACTGTTCTAATTAAACCGTCCCACTTCTACCCCAACCCTACCAGGCAGCTCAGATAAGATGCAAGCTGACGCTTCAAATTGGATTCGTGATTAAAACAATCCCTTTTATCAGACCACTCTACTTGAGCCACGCTTTATTCCAGATAAATCATAACGACAGTATATATGTGCGTGTGTGTGTGTGTGCGCGCGCGCGCGCCATGGACATTAGACAAGAAAACAGAACAGAAAAATTGAAGCCTTTGAAATATGGATTTATAGAAGAATTGGATGGAAAGTGAAAGAAAAGAAAACGATGAAGTCTTTAAAAAAAACTAAAAATGAAAACAGAACTACTAAAAATACAATTCAAACAAGACAAATGAGATTTTTGGAGCATGTTAAAAAACACAAAAGCTTACTAAAAGTAATATTGGAAGGGAATATACATGGTTAAAGAGGTAGACCAATACTGACATGGACGAGTAGCATCAAAAGATGGACAAATCAGCATATGACAATCTGCACTATCAAAACAAGAGACAGAGTGGAATGGCGCTCCATGGTAGCCAACCTTCGATGCGGAAGCGACGCTCAATGATATTATATATATATAGTATGCAAACATGTTATATATTCATATACAACATATAAAATAATATAATACTTGGGAAAAAAACGCAACACTAGATAATGAGACTAGACAAAGATTAATCTTATATACATAAAATAAAAGTAAAATTACAGGAACTAGTAAATATAACTAATAATTTAAATGAGTTCCCAAAAAATAAATAAAGACGAAAATTAATGAAATTATTACCACCAACATATAAAACGATAATCAATTTTATATATAATATATATATATATATAATATAATAACTATTACATACATTGATAATAATAAATCATACACGCAAGCAATAAATAATCATAAGTGGCTTCCCTCATGGCATGGACTTATACAATACACTATAGACCCGAGAATCTTTAAGACTTTAAAGTTTAAGGGATAAATCAAATGCAGCTGTGGGTAATAATTAATAATGCTCAATTTTCTATTTTTAGATCTTGTTTAAATGGTATGCGTGAATATTATGCAGTATTCTTATGGTTTCATTTTTCATCATTAAACTCAAACCATAAGAAAAATGGTGGAACTAAACCCTGCCAAGAATATATAAAACAACAACTTAAATGGTTTGGCCACCTGGTCAGAATGAATCCTCACCAATCACCATCAAGGGCGTTCTTCTCGAGAATGCATGGAAAAAGACCTAGAGGAAGACCCAGAAGAAGATGGATAGATGAAGTGACAGAGACATGTAACAACAAAGGAAATCACTAATTCAGACAGTTCGAGCAGCTCAAGAACGACAAATGATATAAACCACACCTTTTAGGTATCAGTGAAAAGAGAAAAGTAGAAGAAGATTAAAAGTATTTGTAAAATAGTATTGCTATAAATTAAATAATAAAATTAAAAGTAAGTGGTTCCAATATAACGATAACGATAATAGCCGTGTGTGTAACATAATAACGTTATTTAGTCAGTTAAGTATATTATATATATTAATTTACTATGTATATAATATATATATTATTGTATATTTAACGATTTATAATTTAATATGTATTGTTAATACAATGAATAATAATAATAATAATGTTACAACATGACAAAGTTAAAATAAATCTACTAAAAAAAAGTAAACTTTTACTACTTGACTTTCAGTTGCACTAATATTAATTATAACAATTTCATAGTGAAGTATCAGTGAAGTTTTCCTGTTGATATAATGTAATACTTCAAGCTGACATCAAATACAACTAAGTGTACAAAACACCAAACAATTACAACAATAACAACCCTTCTTACTGGACAAAGAAGAAATAGATGACCTTGTAAAATGTGCCATCACTGGTTGTCTCATATGTGGGTCATCAACTTTCACGTTTCTTCGGTAATAACAAAATTATAATTATATCCATAAGAAAATATGATCCATTTAAGAATACTTCAAAATATATAATTCCACAAGAAAATGTCACCAACATGACCTAAAAAACACATCGCGTAAACACGATATCAGTTCTCTGTGCTAACTAGGCAAGCACACAAGCCCTTGAAACGTGCTTGAAAAAGTGAATGGACCCACAACACGAAACACATTGGCGGTGTTCGCTGAACGAGCCCGACGGGGAAAACCTAAACCCTTAGTAAGCCTCTTTCACTCCCCATACAGTGAACGCACCAGTAGGCATGCATTCACTGACTATAGCTGCTGTGCCTACCACCAGATCTGTCCAACACGCATATTTTGGCCCTCTGCCCAACGATCTTTCATTCTTTCATTATTCTTTTCATCACAGAGTCAAATTGTTGCCACAGCGTCACTAGCTGACGCTATTAAACTTGATTGTCTCTCCTCCTCCACCCCCCCCCACACACACACTTCCAATACCAGAGGCAAGAGTGTAGTAAATGGGGGGAACTAGGCCTCGAAGGGCTTTGCCTGAGCCCACGCCAAGCTGTAGAGAAAAGAAAGACTGGCACGAGATATGAAAGAAACACACGACTCATTGTTTCGTGTTAAGAAGGTGGATGTTAATGGCCGTGTACCCAGGGACAACACAAAAACTGAACTCGATTATACGAAAGCATTCATTCCCAGGATAATGTTACAATAATATTCATTTGTAAAAGAGCAGCCATGTGTGTGTGTGTGTATTTAAAAAAACCCTTTCTTCAATATCTATCATAAATATTCATTTTGCCAAAGACCTGCCAAACAATGTGGGCTGTTTCCCCTCAATATCTGTTCTTTCATTACATGTAATATTGTAAAACTTCGTCGTTTAGAAAGCAAATACATTGTAAGAACCAATGCTTTGTATCGGCCATAAAAGCCGAGACCTGAAAGCCGTGATTATTTTATGCCAACTCCATCATTATTATCCTCATTGGTCCCTCCCTCCCAAGCATTCCCTTTTTCCGTTCTTTTAAGTCTCGACTTAGCCTTAAAAAGCAATAGATTTTGACGTGCTGGCTAAGACGATGTCGCTTCTCTTTAATGTGTCCCAAACTTAAAATTGTCCGAGTTTGTTCAGGACAAATCGGCAAAACGCCACACCAACTTCTGTTTTATTTAACGTTTTCAACCACGGCCATTCAGTTGTGAATTCTCCCCGTCTGCAGTGTAAATTTGTTGTGGGGAAACTGCAAACATGGCGTCTGTGCAATATTGTTAAACATTCAGGAGGACAAAATAAAGACAAGGAAACTCAGACAGTTTATCTAAACCTACTGCTGAGGAACAAAACTTGTAGAGAACGGTGTGTGCTTACACCATGACTGGCATTACCAATAAAAACTCCATAATTAAATGAATATATTTCCATAAATGCAATTGTTCTTTATATATTTTTTTAACCGTAGCCCATTACTTCTGCTGTGTGTATTCAAGCGGGTAAACCACTTGAGTGGTCCTGGTCTCCGTGCTTTCACACTTCAGTCAATGCCAAGGAGTAGGAACACGTTTTATCATATATTATTTTTTATCAGTTGCATGTACAATTTTAAACAAAATACCAAACAATAATGTACATTAAATGTGTATGAATATATTTATAAAATGGTGAGCTATTGTGTCTGTCAACAATAATAGTGCATACATAATTAATACAAATTTCAATGTATGTAAATAAATTTTAAAGAGCTTTTATTTTCGTGGTTGAGTGGTTAGTTCGATCGCTACTGAGCAGAACAATCAAGGTTCAAAAAACAAAACAGCTGTTACTTCATGTAACAGCTGTTTTTTTGTGTTTTTTTTATTTTCAGAACGGCAACTTCTTCTTCTTCTTCTACCTTTTTAGCTCCCAGTGGAGCATGGGTCTTCGACAAACACTTTCCAAGTCATTCTGTTTTTTGCATTCTTTTAAGATCATTCCATGTCTTCCCATCATCTTCATCTCTGCTTCTATCTGTCTTCTCCAAGAATTCCTTGGTCTTCCTCTTTGTCTTTTCCCCTGGGGTTTTCCAAAAAGGGCCTGTTGTGTAATACTCTCAGTTGGCTTCCGTAGTGTGTGTCCTATCCAGCGCTATCGTCTTCACTATCACTTTATCCACTGGTATTTGACTTGTACATTTCCATAATTCTATGTTAGTGATTTTGTCCTGCCATTCCATCCTTTTATTCTGCGTAAGCCGTGAGGAGTCCGGTTGCCTACTCATCCTTTGTCTACCATGAAATCCTCTAGACTGGAATGTACGAACCCTAAATTAACATGGAAAAGCTGCACATGTAAGCAGAAATGACAAACTACAAGATAGATATTCTGGGAATGTGTGAAACAAGATATGGCTAGAACGGAAAGAATAAAAGTAAATACAGGAGAGATAATTTTATCATCAGGACACCAGGAAACTGCACAACATAGTGAAGAGGTAGCATAAAGCTATCAAAGAATGCACAGAAGACACTAACAGAATGGGAAGCAGTAGGACCAAGACTAATGAGAGCAACATTTAAAAAAAACCAAAAGAATAAAATTACACATTATCCAATGCTATGCACAACCAATGATAAGGATGATTTAGTTAAAGATGATTTCTATAAACAGCTACAATGTCAGATGGATGCAAGACGAGCCAAGGAATTATAATCTTGATGGGAGACCTAAATGCTAAAGTAGGATCAGACAACAGAGGCTTCGAAAAGATTATGGTAAAACATGGACTTGGAGATATAAGCGAGAATGGAGAGATATTTGTGAATTTCTGCGCCCTTAATCAAGTGAGCCTTGGAGGAACAATATTCCAACATAAAAGAATACACAAAGCTACATGGGTGTCACCAGATCATAGAACGGAAAATCAAATTGAGACATATGTATTAATAATAAGTTTAAGTCATCCTTACAGAATGTAAAAGTATATAGAGGGGCAGATGTAGCTTCTGATCACCATCTTCTGATAGCCAAACTTAAAAAATTAAACTAAAAAGAACGGCAACTGTTTGAGATTTATGTAACACTTTAAACGGTACCAGCGATATTTATGTGAAGTTAAGGCGACCTTTTCGATTTGATTCTTGATCATTTCCTGGAACCGTTAGACATCGCATATGGGTTGTGTTTTCCGTCACCCATTTATATTCTGGGCGAGATGTTCGTTC
The DNA here is from genome assembly GCA_032433765.1 of Megaustenia siamemsis. Classification (NCBI taxonomy): domain Eukaryota; kingdom Metazoa; phylum Mollusca; class Gastropoda; order Stylommatophora; family Ariophantidae; genus Megaustenia; species Megaustenia siamemsis. The sequence continues at coordinate 23,195,647 of JAVIAB010000092.1, read as the reverse complement.
TTATCTATTGAGTTTATGCCTGCCAACTTTGCTTCTCTTAAAAGTGTTCTTTTTAGTGTCTCTTTAGGTCTTCCTCTTTCTATATTCTGATGTTTCCCATAGCAGACCCTGTTTTTGAATTATCTTGTCTCTTCTCAGTACATATCCGACATATGTCCATCTTCTTCCTTAATTGTAAATGGGATTTTGGTTGCATGGCCATTTCTCTTATCTCAATATTAACCTTGAATTTATTCCATTGCACACAGAGTATTTTCTTAGGCATTTGTCTTCAAAAGTGTTTAGTTTTTTCTCAATCTCTTTTGATGTTTTCCACTTATCTCATGCACAAGTGAGTGTTGATATTACGTTTGAGTTGGAACATTCTAAGTTCGGCTTTCTTGCTTAGTTTTTTTTTTATTTCCATGTTTTGTTCACCGCCATCATCATGTGCCATACCGGTTGGTGTAGGCGATCATGTCCCTCTACAATCTTCTATCTACAGTGCGTCGTTTCAGTTCTGTTGTTGACTGTTTTCTATGTCATGACACCAAGCTATCCAGTATTTTCTCTCTTTGTCGTCCGCGATCTCTCTTTCCTTTATTTTGCCAGTTGTAACTAAGTATTCCAACTTTCATCTTCACATGAATATTTTGTCCAGGTTTTCAAAATTCGTTGCTTCTTTTGATATCCTGCTTCTGATCTCTTTCTTTGTTTCACCTTCTTGATCTATAGGACTACCAAGATATATATAGTGGTCTATTTTTTCCAATGCTGGCGATGGTTACTGACTACATCACCTGAAACGGCGTTGGTCACGGGGGGATGTGGTCATTAACATGTTTTGTCCCCAAGCGCCTATAGGAAATGTAGGGAGATTTTACTTGACTCATATGCGATTTTAATACATCTAATATGGTAGGAAACATAGCTTCACACCAGGAGACACAACTGATCATCTTAAGAGGACCCACTTAAGCAAGTGTTACGGCTCTTTATCTTCTTGACACTCTAGGGGGGAGGGGCTTCATGGTCATGACTCGCATGCGTCTGTCTCCTGCTACTCTCAAACCTGAAAGCTCACACAACTGTAAGTAAAAATAAGCTAAGGGTCCTCGTCATGCCACTGACGATTGAGGAACATAGTGTTAATACTAATATTTTTCAACACAATATGCATATTTATAGAATATTTGGTCAGCAACACGCTGAGCCGTCTTATTTTAATTAAAAAAGCACTAAATCCATGTTTCCGTTGGGAAAACATCACCACAGCTAAGAGTTGAACCACCGACTGCTTTCTTTGGTATGTGAGCGTACTAACCATAATGTCTTCAACGTCGTGTCGTTAGCCAAACGACTCTGTTATATCATTTAAAATGTTAACAACTTTCTTTACAATTTTCAAACACAAATAGTAAAAAAATATAGTTTAAAAATGTATACTGGACTCCATAAATTCTATCTTTTGTATAGTTTTTGTTGTTGTTTCATTGAGATTAAGGGCTGAATTTTTGCGCGTTAATCCCTCGCCGAATAGGCGAGGATGGATGTTCTCTCATCTATGATGGATATTTCTCATATATGGTGAATGTTTTCTCATCTATGATGGATGTTCTCTCATCTATGATGGATATTTTCTCATATATGGTGAATGTTTTCTCATCTATGATGGATGTTTTCTCATCTATGATGGATGTTATCTCATCTATGATGGATGTTCTCTCATCTATGATGGATGTTTCTCATCTATGGAGGATATTTTCTCATCTATGATGATGTTTTATCATCTATGGAGGATGTTTTCTCATCTATGATGGATGATTTCTCATATATGATAGATGTTCTCTCATCTATGATGGATGTTTTCTCATCTATGATGGATGTTCTCTCAACTATGATAGATGTTCTCTCATCTATGATGGATGTTTTCTCATCTATGGAGTATGTTTTCTCATCTATGATGGATGTTTTCTCATATATGTGGATGTTTTCTCATCTATGGAGGATGTTTTCTCATCTATGATGGATGTTTTTCTCATCTATGATGGATGTTCTCTCATCTATGATGGATGTTATCTCATCTATGATGGATGTTACCTCATCTATGATGGATGTTTTCTCATCTATGATGGATGTTCTCTCATCTATGATGGATGTTATCTCATCTATGATGGATGTTATCTCATCTATGATGGATGTTATCTCATCTATGATGGATGTTATCTCATCTATGATGGATGTTCTCTCATCTATAGTAGGTGTTTCTCATCTATAGTAGGTGTTTTCTCATCTATGATGGATGTTATCTCATCTATAGTAGACGTTTTCTCATATGTGGTGAATGTTTTCAGACCAGAATGGGGGGACTGGGTGGTCTAGAGGTAAGATGTCGGCCTCTGGACAGGAAGGTTCTAAGTTCGATTCACCACACAAACGGTGGAAATTTGTGAAAGATCGAACCTGTGGGTTCTTCGGTGCTTTACCCTCCCCCAATCTCTGCTAGTTTATCCTCACCCCCATCTCTCTTCCCGCCCACCCGGGTCTCTGAGGAGTGAGATTCGATGTTTATTCTTGTCGGGAAACGGCGAAAAACAGGATGCCCGATGTACACTCGCGCACGTTAAAGAACCTGTAGCAGTTTAAAGTCTAAAATGACAGACCAAGTGGCCGCCCACCTCCTTTTTCTAAGAAGACCGCACATGGTGACAAGTGGCGGTGACAAGTGATGGTGATTAGTTGCGGTGACAAGTGATTGGTGACTAGTGCGGTGACAAGTGATGGTCACAAGTGGCTGTGACAAGCGATGGTGACAAGTGGTGGTGACAAGTGGCGGTAACAAGTGTTGGTGACAAGTGGTGGTGACAAGTGACGGTGACAAGTGGCGGTAACAAGTGGTGGTGACAAGTGGTGGTGACAAGTGGCGGTAACAAGTGTTGGTGACAAGTGGTGGTGACAAGTGGTAACTAATGACGAAGAACGAAATATAATATTTGTATAGTTTTTAACACAACATTGTACCTCCCAACTGTACAATATCTACCTCCCAACTGTACAATACTCTACCTCCCAACAGTACAATACTCTACCTCCCAACTGTACAATACTCTACCTCCCAACTGTACAATACTCTACCTCCCAACTGTAACAATACTCTACCTCCCACAGATACAATACTACCTCCCACCTCCAACTGTACAATACTCTACCTCCCAAATGTATGGTATTGTACCTCCCAACTGTGCAATACTTTACCCCTCCCCCAATTGTACATGTTTACCTCCCAATACATCCCCTTCCTCCACGTGGTAGCCCCGGAAATAGATGAACTAGCCGGCAAGCGATTGGGGATTAAATGACGAAAACAAATCTTTTTTAAAAAACTTTGCTTTATATCGATTATGTTCGGACTCAAAAACGCATATAAGCCCCATATAATAAGCCCTTCAAATAGCAGACTAAATTTTTTTTTGTTCATTACATTGCCATCTATGTAACTATCTCTGCTGGGGTTTTCCCCCCTTGGTCTCCCTGTGCTTATCATTGTTTACCCGACTCTAACCTTGACTTCCGGGTGAATATTTTACTCACGTGCAATCATAACTGTGACCATCCAAAGTGCCTAACTGAAATCTAAACTCGTCATCGACCTGGCTTCCGTCTGGTCTAGCCAATCGAAATCTGCAGGGGAGACAAGTGCAAAGCTGATTGGAGAGAGCTGTAAGGTCTCGAAATGGTGGGGGTTGAAGGAAGAATAGCGCTGTGGGGAGGGGAGAGGAGGGCGGTTATGCTCGGCTACGGCTGGCAGCTGATACACAAAGACAGGGATTATATCCCCCGACTAGCAGGTGACAGCGTCTTGAAATATCAAACGGTGCCTGAGGTCGTTTAAAGGCAGGTGAGATTATTAGGCACGCCACGTCAGTAAGGCTAAATGTTATGCCAAGCAACGACCGTGGTAAAGAAAAAGACGCGAAGACAAGAAAACACATTATGTTTCCTCACAGACAGTATTATGGAACCCGACGGCAAGTATATTCCAGAAAAAAAAACACATTTCTTCATGTTGTACAATACACTCAATTAAAAAAACAACATACTGGCAGAACTTCCTGCAAAACGATGGATAGAGAGAATATTTGAAGCATACGGCACAGTTCTTTGTCACTGCTACTATAGTTGATAGAATATGTATGGCAAAAAGTAATTTTAATGCCACGAAAAATATACTAACAACAAAACAAATATCAGCAGGGCTGAAACTAAGAATGGCAAAATGTTACGTCTTCTCAATATTCCTGTATGGTGCAGAAACATGGACATTAGACAAGAAAACAGAACAGAAAATTGAAGCCTTTGAAATGTGGATTTATAGAAGAATAGGTAGAATTGGATGGAAACAAAAGATAACAAACGATGAAGTTTTAAAACAACTAAAAATGAAAAGAGAACTACTAAATACAATTAAGACAAGACAAATGAAATTTTGGGGCATGTTAAAAGACACAACAAATACTAAAAGTAATATTGGAAGGAAAAATACAAGGTAAAAGAGGCGACCAAGACTAACATGAACGAGTAACATCAAAAGATGGACAAGTCAATCTATGTCAGCCTGCACCATCAAAGCAAGAAACAGAGTAGAATGACGATCCATGGTAGCCAACCTTCGTTGCGGAGAAGACACACGATGATGATGACTATAGTTGATCTACTTATCTGTGTCTTTCCAGGGAGATAAATTACAGATCATTGAAAAAAGTAAAGTACCCCCGTCACGCCAAGTGGCGTATAAAGAATAAGCTGTTAGTGACCATAAATTTTTACAGACCTTCAGCACATGATTTTTGGGGTAATGTGGTCAGTATTACGCCCATGCCGCTTTACTTTTTCGGAAAAAAATCCAGTACCTATTTAAGGCTGGGTGAATCCGGAAGCTGTCGATCAGGATCGAAAAATGTACAGTTTATATTTGTTGGTTATGTCACGAGAAGAAGGGTACTTCAAAGTGTAATAACGGGAAAGATACAAGAGGAGAGAGAGAGAGAGATGTCGGAAAAGAAATAACAATAGAAAATAATAAAGAGACAAGAAAAGTGTATAAATAATAGAGACAGAAAAATAAGAAATATATAAAGTAATAGAAACAGAGAAATAAGAACTATATAAAAATAATAAAGAGACAGTGAAAGAAAAACTAAAGAAAATAATAAAGAGACAGTGAAAGAAAAGTAACGAAAATAATAAAGAGACAGAGAAATAAGAACCATATAAAGTAATAGAAACAGAGAAATAAGAACTATAGAAGTAATAGAAACAGAGAAATAAGAACTATAAAAAATAATAGAAACAGAGAGATAAGAACTATAGAAAGTAATACAAACAGAGAGATAAGAACTATAGAAAGTAATAGAAACAGAGAAATAAGAACTATAGAAAATAAAAAAGCGACAGAAATAAGAATTATAATAAAATAATAAAGAGACAGAAAGAAAAACTAAAGAAAACAATAAGAGGAAGGGAAAGAACTATAGAAAATACTAAAGCTACAGACAAAGAAGTATAGAAAATACTAAAGACAAATACAAAGAAACAAAAAAAAAAGAACTATGGCAAATATTAAGTAAAGCCGTCTGGTATTGGGAGAGATCAACAACAGGGCTGATAGAGAACGTCGGATACAGAACGTATTTAATGGGCGGGGGTGAAGGCACATACTCGGAAACCAACAAAAATTAGGTTAAATGAGTTAAACACCGCGAAATTGGGACAGGCAGGTGTTGGAAGAGGATGGCTGGGGAACTTTGTATCTGACAGTCTCAATTTCTTCAGTTATCAGCCGTTGAGGAAATTGAATGTTGCAGCTTGAATCACGAAGTCTTAGATAGACAAGTTATCGTGTAGGTACATATTGTGAGTAAGCCAAGAATAGACACAGCTGGTTTGGGGGGGGGGGGGGGGGCGGGGGGGGGGGGGGGAGAGAATGTACAGCAAAGGAGGCGTCAAAAGGTAGAATATGTAAAAAAAAAAAAAAAACAACAACAACAACAACAACAACATAAAGCGGTACGGTGCAACTAAACTAATAGAAAGGCAAGACAAACTATGTTTTGGCAAAAGCCTTTATCGGTATAACACGCAAACTATTAAGATGAAATAAATAAATCCAAGACAGAAGACACATCGCTAATCTAAAATATGGCGGGAAAAAACGATGGGCAGGATTTAAGTAGAGGTTGATTATAAGATTAAAAGACAGGGCAAATAGGATTTAACTGAACCAAAAGGGGCCAAAAAGTGACAGATTAGAAAGGTAGTCCTCCATGAGGGAGGATGAAATGAGGTGTCCCATAGAGTACCATGAAAGTGAGAAAGAGAGGAAAGCGAGAAAGATAGAAGTGGTAAGGGGGAAAGAAGAGCTGGGGAGGTAATAACAAGATAAAAACAGATGATAATGCAAGCGTTTAAGGGATGAGTTGAAGCAAACCATCATCATCATCGAGTGCCGTTTCCGCAACGAAGGTTGGCTACCATGGATCGCCATTCCACTCTGTTTCTTGCTTTGATGGTGCAGGTTGTCATAGATTGACTGGTTCATCTTTTGATGTTACTTGTCCATGTTAGTCAAGGTCTGCCTCTGCCTCTTTTACCTTGTATTTTCCCGTCCAATATTACTTTTAGTAGGCTGTTGTGTTTTAACGTGTCCAAAAAAAAATTCATTTGTCTTGTCTTAATTGTATTTAGTAGTTCTCTTTTAATTTTTAGTTGTTTTAAAACTTCATCGTTTGTTTTATTTTCTTTCCATCTGTACGTAGTAAGGGAGTGAATAAGATAGAATGAATGAAAACAAACCATAGCGAGAAACACTGAATGAGAGATGTATAAAAACAGACTGTAGTTCAGAGAAGAATATAGTGCAGCAAACATGTTCACTTGAGTGACTAATTTCAGGGGGGACAAAATATATTTACAACACTCGGGGAGAAAAATCCACAAATAATAAACAATCATCATCAAGTGCCTTACCAGTAGGTAGGCGATCATGTCCCTCCACAATCTTCTATCCACAGTGCATCGTATCAGTTCTGTTTTTGACTTTTTCCATGCCATGACACCAAGCTATCCAGTATTATCTCTCTTTGTCGTCCGCGATCTTTCTTTCCTTTATTTTGCCAGTTGTAACCAAGTTTTCAACTTTCCTCTTCTCATGATGTGCCCGAAAAATGTTGATTGTTCTTTCTGAGGTTTTTTAGGAGCGCTTTTTTTGTGTTAGCCTCTTTGAGAATCTCCTTATTTGTCTTTTTTAGCTGTCCAGGGAACTTTCAACATTCTTCTGAAAAATACCATCTCTGGGCCTCTAATCGTTTTTTCATTTGTTTGTTTACGGTCCATGATTCGCTTCCATAGATCACAATTGGCTCTATATGGCACCAGTGAACTCTCATTCTCAATTCTATTAACATAGATTTGTTGCATGTTTTCTTTCTCTGAAATTCTATTTTGGCCTGAGCTATTCTGCTTTTTATTTCTGTGGTGCATCTTTCACCTGATGTTATTATTGTGCCAAGTATTTAACACGTTGCACTTGTTTCAGATTTGTCCTGTTTATTTTTATGCTGCGTGCTGGTGACGAATGTTTCTTCCATATGACCATTTATTTCTGTTTATTACTATTCAGACTAAGACCTTTCTTGTTGCTTTCTTATAATAGGCTATGCGTGAATGAAATTCAGCGTGGCCCGCGAGGTTCATTAAGGTTGTGCCTAAATCGGGCCCTTTGAATAACAAGGCGCCGCCACTGTTTATTTCTTTGTTGTCGTAAGTGGAGATAATACAATTCACTCTTTATTGAAGGAGCTAAAGTCAGTATGATTTAAAAAGGAAAAAAAATATAGGTTTTACCAATACGGATTTAATACATAATTATTTTAAATGATGCGGGTGACTAAATCCGATCAGGCACACTCAATGTTATATAACATGCATGTTGTAGGGTATTAATTCTTGTTAAGTCGTGTAAAAAATATACAAACATGAGTAATAAAATTAGGCAAAGAAAACTGTGTTCAAAGTGTTTTATTTCCCAAAACGTTTTTGTTATTTAAAAAAATAAATAGAATTAAAAGATGGACATAAAACTCGTCATAAAAAAAAATTATAACCAGTAGCATGTATTCAGAGTAACAAAGGTGAACGCCGCTTACCTAATACTTTTCACAAGCCAAATAAAAAAATGTCTCACTCAACTTATCACATAAATACATATAGTCATGTTTAACTAATACTTCAAAATAGCAGTCGGGAAACAATACAAAAAAGTCAACTGCACGTCAATGGTTAAATCTATAAAAACATAGACAATATGGATATAACAAAGAATAATACAAAAATAGCAGATTTATGGGTTAAACTATTACATATGTATGTTAGAAACAAAAAAAGTATAATTTTTAAAATGTTTATTTATTACTTCAGCTACACTTCGGAGGCGAAAGCGCGCCTCACAGCACCAGAGCTGGAAGTTGTTAATGACCCACAGCTAAGGATTGCGCCAGGATCGGTGAACCAGAAACGACATCCGTGTCACTGGGATTATCCTTTGTCACTCTGACGACCGCAGCCGCTATGCTTTGGAAAATCGCCTCATAGTCCAGTATGGTTCGCTGACTCCACGAGGCATGAATGTATCACAAACACATAATATTTCCTTTGGTTGCTCCTTCCCTTTTGCATAGCCTTCTCTACTGTACATGGGTTCTTTGGTCTATCTACTATGCACGGTATTTATAGTTCTTCTCCTCTAGCCCTTATGAGACACTTCGATGTTCTCCTCTATACCTTTTTTCTGTGCTCCTTACCCCTCATTTGTTTTTATTGTACCCCACTCTCAGACATCTCACTCTTACGCCTTTTGAGCACCTGTTAGTCTACTGTTCTATTCTTTCTCTTATGTGTTTGCACACTGACCCCTGTGTGAACTCCTCTGGTTTCTGTGTGCATTGCGCACATTTCTGCACATTCACGACAGCCACACTCAGATTACCATTTCCTTTCATTTTGACCTCAGCCTGACACACAGGGAAGACATTTTATTTTCTTTAACATATTCGATTATTTTTGTTTTGGATGTTCGTTATTAGTTTTACTTACATATCCGTGTGTGTGTGTTTTTTTTTTTTTGTTTGTTCCTGCTGATGGCTATTGGGCCGAAACCTCAGGGTTGCCCTACAGTGGATCCCATATCACTGTGGAAAACAGGATATTGTAGAGCAGATCAGCTGATAAAGGAAGATGCAAAAGGCATACAAACAATGCAACAGTTACATACCATCAGAAGAAAGAGATAATTAAAATCAATCAGAAGACCACAAACCCCAAATTAGGATGCCTTTTATAATATGAATAGATGTGAACAAGTTATCATTATACGCATCAGAATAGGACACAATCGACTCCACAGTCACATCTATAGAAAATTCAAGATTGGCGCCTCAACTATATTTTGATGTGGACAGGCACCCCACACTGCTAAACACATACTTCAAGACTGTACTGAATATAGTATACTGAAGAAAATCTATTGGCCCATAGATACAACACTACAGAAAAAGATATGGATAGAGGTGATGGCAGTGACCAAGACATTCATCTGGTTAGAGTCACAGGACTACATCCACGCATGTATAATGAGTGATTCGATGAGCATGATAAGAAAAGTGGAGACGGAATCTGTACGTATGCAATGGGTAGAGTCATTGCAGATGTCAAAAATACGTAAGGTCACCTTGTCTATCTCCCAGGACATGCGGGAGTACGGGGAATAAAAGAGCGGACAGGTTGGCTAGCTGCGCTATTGTTGATGACGGTCAACCAATGGATTGGGCGGACATCATCAATGCCCTCCGGAAGTGGGAAGGACAAAGAACTTCGACAACCATAGTCCACGTCGCTCCTTCGGATGAAAGAAATGGAAGTTAAGATGGGCACAGCCAGAAATGAGAAACTTATGGGCGTGCGGTAAGAAGACTAATCAACCAACACAGAGCTGGAGTCGTCAGTCGCTGGGACACTTCAAGACTTGCTGAGGAGGGGATCTGAGCACCTATGGACATATTCAGAGTGCATTGATGACGATCCGTTAATAACTCAATATATAGACCACTAAAAGAATTACAAAGGACAGTAAACAATTATACAGAAAAAGACATTGCAGATATAGACAATACTTCAGGCGAACGAAAGATAGATAACACCGGCGGTAGCCTAGACACATGCACCGAATTTCCGATATAATTTGATAGATGTTTATGCAGTTGTAGCCAACATCCTGTGTAATGCGTGTCTTTTTACACGCAATCAAGATATTTACACAAAAGAGTTGTTATGAAGTGTAAATAAAGAAGTGCGATTAAACTTTGTACGAGATCTAGACGACATTGTGAGTCATCATAGGAAGTGTCGATCACGAGAGTTGATCAGAACATTGTTTAATATCCTCTATTGTGTTGTGTATAATTATAAACGTTATATTGTCGCTGTACATATAGGCCACACAGAGAAAGCAATGTGGGAAAGGTTGATTTTACCACACATGACGTCACGAGGCATGTCAGCCATAACTTCAATCAACATTAATAATAATTGACAGTCAACATTAATAGTCAACATTAATAGTCAACATAAATAAGTCAAACATTAATAATAATTGACAGTCAACATAATAATAATTGACAGTCAACATTAATAATATGAATAAACGGATACTGGTGTAGCACCTGATGACCGTTGAATTTGTTTAACTAACATAAATGAGAATGTAAATTAAGCTGCATTAGGTGAGGAATATTTGTAATAATTTACTGATTTGATCAAATATGTAGTCATTTGAAAGAATCAGCTCTCAATTCGTCAGCTGAACTCGTAACCATATTTATTAATCTCTCGGTTTTGCGTGACTTGCCGACTACTACAACTGTAAAGCGAAAGGCTCCTCACATCGGCAGTGCTGGAAACTGTCAACAACCCACAGCTGATGGCTTACGTCAGTATCCGTGAGCCTGAACCATTCAGACCCTACTCCACACCTTCGCGGTGCCTCCAGCCTCGTGTTACTGTTAAATAATTCGAAACTTCGCTTCTATGACTTCTCAGTGCTGTAACTGCTGACAGAGCATCTGGCGATACATATGTCGAACACAATGATTTATTCTTTAATCGTCTCTTTCCAGAGAGTTTCAGCTACAGTTTTCAAAGCTTCTACCTGTCTTAAAACGCTTCAAGGACCAAGGGGGAAATGTGTCCCAAAATAAAATCTTGGTCGTGTGCGTAAACCAACAATATTTTATATTTTTTTTAAAGCAAATATGTAATCCAGAATGTGTTTTTTGTGTGTGTAATAATTGTATTACTTGAAACCAGACATTGACATCATGGAGATTGAGATATTGACATCGCGGCTGGCCGCACGTTTCAGAGCACGGAATAGTTGACCTTTTTTCATAAATGTTTCTGCATAGAATATTGTTTGTGGCGCAATATTTTCATTTCATGGTAAGTAATTGTATTGTTATTATTTTTTTGCAATAGAATCTTGTAATGATATTCCATAGAAATAATCAGAAACATAAAGGGGCGCCGGTGTCACTGTGGGCGTCAAGAGGTACATTTTGAAAAAAATTATAAGTTCTTATTTTTTTTTTTTTTACATTTTTATTTTAACCACTTTTATATGTTTCCCTGACATGAGAGATGGGATTTCTCAGAAGAATGTTGAAAGTTCCCTGGACGGCGAAAAGGACCTATGAGGAAGTTCTCAAACAGGCCAACACAGAAAGGGAGCTCTAAGAAACATCAGAAAGAAGCAATCAACATTTTTCGGGCACATCATGAGAAGAGGAAAGTTGGAATACTTGGTTACAACTGGCAAAATAAAAGGAAAGAGAGATCGCGGACGACAAAAGAGAAAAATACTAGATAGCTTGGTGTCATGGCATGGAAAACAGTCAACAACAGAACTGATACGATGCACTGTAGATAGAAGATTGTGGAGGGACATGATCACCTACGCCAACCGGTATGGCACATGATGATGATGACATGTTTCCTGTATTTTTATCAGTACAATATGTGAAGAAAAGAGTTTAAGTTGTTTAAAACAGAAAGATGACGAAACTTTGCTCTGTTTGATAACAGAAAATAGTGATAATGAAGATCGACCAGATAGAAATACGTAATTACGACAGAGCACATAAAATAAGGCATAAAAAGATCATCTAAGCAGTATTTAAAAAAAAGAACCTGCTGAAAAGATTGCAGATAAGTTCATTGAGATTATCATAAAGTACAACAGAAACATGGGCAATGCTGACCTTATGGTTCAACGTCTGTTTGCTATGTATTGGATGTAAATCAACGATAAAGTGCTACCTCCATCTATTTTCTATTTTCTGATACTCTTCTTCTACTTCTTCTTCCTGTGGAGCATTGGTCTTCAACAAACACTTTCAAAGTCGTTCTGCTTTTTGCCATTCTTTTAAGATCATTCCATGTCTTTCCCATCATATTCATCTCTGCTTCTATCTGTCTTCTCCAAGAATTCCTTGGTCTTCCTCTTTGTCTTTCCCCTGGGGATTCCAAAAAAAGGGCCTGTTGTGTACTACTCTCAGTTGGCTTCCGTAGTGTGTGTCCTATCCAGCGCCATCGTCTTCGCTGTATCTCTTTATCCACTGGTGTTTGACAGGTACATTTCCATAATTCTATGTTAGTGATTGTCCTGCCTTTTCCATCCTTTTATTGTGCGTAAGCATCCATTAATGAAACTTTGTATCTTCGTGATTGTCAATTATGTTGTTCTCCATGTTTCCATCTATTTTTCTATTTTCCGATACAGCTGTAAGTAATTCATATATCATTTACACAAAACTTCATGAAATAAATGTGATGCGGGCCCCTTAACTATCCTGTCTCGAGTACAGACAGGTCATAGCTCAATCTTTGATTGTCGATTTCTCTTCAAAGAAGAGAGCCATACCTAAAACGATGAGGTGACAAGTACAACATTTTGATTTGAAACGTTTCGTGTCTTCACATCCGTAGTGAAAATAAATACACAAAAAATAAGTGTAAACTGTGCTAAATCACCATCATTGAGTGTTGTCTCAGAATCAGGAACAGACTGGTTTATCTTGCTGTTGGTATGTGCGTGGCTGTATAGTTGAAGATAATAATAACGGGGAGTGTTGACGTGTATGAATTGTTTGTATAATGGTTCACACCATTTAGTATGAACGTGTGACACGTTTTCCGGTATTACACATTAAAAACTGTGTTGAATCACCATCATTGCGTGCTGTTTCAGGATCAGGAACAGAATGTTTATCTTATGTCATGATGTTGTTTTTAACCTCCATGAATGGTGCAGGTTTTAACCCTCCATGAATGTGCATGTTTTAACCTCCATGAATGGTGCATGTTTTAACTCTCCTTGAATGGTGCATGTTTTAATCCTCCATGAATGGTGCAGGTTTTTAACCCTCCATCAATGGTGCAGGTTTTAACCCTCCATCAATGGTGCAGGTTTTAACCCTCCATCAATAGTGGAGGTTTAACCCTCCTTGAATGGTGCAGTTTTAACCCTCATGAATGGTGCAGGTTTAACCCTCCATCAATGGTGCAGGTTTTAACCCTCCATCAATAGTGGAGGTTTACCCTCCTTGAATGGTGCAGTTTTTAACCCTCCATGAATGGTGCAGGTTTTAACCCTCCGTGGATGGTGCAGGTTTTAACCCTCCATGAATGGTGCAGGTTTTAACCCTCGGTGAATGGTGCAGGTTTTAACCCTCCATGAATGGTGCAGGTTTTAACCTTCCATGAATGGTGCAGGTTTTAACCCCATCAATGGTGCAGGTTTTAACCCTCCTTGAATGGTGCAGTTTTTAACCCTCCATGAATGGTGCGGGTTTAACCCTCCGTGAATGGTGCAGGTTTTAACCCTCCATGAATGGTGCGGGTTTTAACCTCCATGAATGGTGCAGGTTTATCCCTCCATGATGGTGCAGGTTTTAACCCTCCATGAATGGTGCAGGTTTTAACCCTCCATGAATGGTGCAGGTTTTAACCCTCCATGAATGGTGCAGGTTTTAACCCTCCATGAATGGTGCAGGTTAGAGTTAAATTCGCACGATCAAAAAAGTTGAACGCTGAAGAGGAAGAAAATACCCACATGAGAATGGCGTTTCTGGACATATCCAGCGACCAATTTTCCTTGGAAAGTCTTCGTTAAAGCCTTTTTAATCTTTAATCTAGCCGAAACTATTATCGCTTTATTATATTTTATGAAGTAGAGGTCACACAGTGACACGAATCCAGAGTATTTTGTGCTGCGGGAACTATAGAATTACCTACAGAAAAGATTGACTTATTTACTCATTACCCACAATTTAAAAGATTGACTCGACGACAAAAACATGAGAGTACCTCTCCAGTAGGAGAATATCTGCCTGTATGGTAGGGGACACCTCAGTGGGCTGTCAGTGTGAAAAATAGGAAAAAGTGATATTCGAGCAAAATTCAGCTCCTCTGGACTTTCCTAGGGATATAAAACTGAGACTGCAACAAAACAACAAAAGATTGAATTATTTCTCCAATACCAACAAATTTAAAACTATGGTATTGGTTTAATCTTCTTTAATGAGAGTCCAAGAAGTGGATAACTAAAAAGACCAACGATAAAGTTATATAAAAAGGGAGCTCCTAAGAAACATCAGAAAGAAGCAATCGACATTTTTCAGGCACATCATGAGAAGAGGAACGTTGGAATACTTGGTTGCAACTGACAAAATACAGGGAAAGAGAGATCGCGGACGACAAAAGAGAGAAAATACTGGATAGCTTGGTGTCATGGCATGGAAAACAGTCAACAAAAGAATTGATACGATGCACGGTGGAGAAGTTTGTGGAAGGACATGATCGCTACGCCAACTGGTATGGCACATGAATGATGATTGTGGGCGACTAACTACATGTTTATAACATTATAAAATCATCATCATAATTGCAACATCTGTTGTACTACGATTTATCATAACATACGTTTAACGATCACTCATATTACATTTTGCTTCCGGTATTACACGTTTATTTTATATTGAAAAACAAAATGTGGCGATACTTTCCGATTGCCGTGCGGGGAGGGGAGGGAGGCGGCGGCAGGTGAGTCATGTCACAGCATAGATTATCCATGTCGTGTGAATATATTTGCGTGACACTACCATCGATTGTGGATATGTATATCAACACGACCATCGATCTGTGGACAGTTGAACTTATTAAAGTGCATACCAAAATTACTCCTTACGATCGACATATTCTCATTACACCAACAATTTAGATAGTCTAGCATCTAATGGCAGTATACTTGGCCAATCAACATGCGAGAATCACTATCCTCTGAATCTGATTGGCTGGCTGGGTTAGGCGAAGCTTCTACAACAATGTAACTGTGGTGTGTGTATGGTAAGGGTCGCGTGTACACGAGATATGTGCGTGGCTGTATAGTTGAAGATAATAATAACCGGGGAGTGTTTGGCGTGTATGAATGTGTTTATATATAAGGTTCACACCGTTTAGTATGAACGTGCGTACACGCTTTCCATATATTTATCCCATATTGATTTCTTATAACTTCATATATTAAAATATGACTGATCGATATGCAAGGAGAAAGAATCTCTGTCTCGCCCTGTATGTGGTGTATTATGTATACAATGGGAGTATCAATAATGTGTTTAGGGCCCATTTTTTTTAATTTTTAACAAATATATACCGTCGCTATATTATATACATACGTGATTATTATTACATCAGTACTGTCTTCTCGGAGTGGCAGTGTTCCCTAGCGTTTGGCTTTTCGTGGCAAGGCGCTGTGCCACTGAGTACGGGTTCGATCCTGCTTGGTCCATATTTTTTCTGTTGATTATTTGTCATTTTTCCGAGTGTAAACATACTTCTTCCTCTGAATTGATTCGCTAATTATGGCCTCGGAAGTTTCTATAACAATATTCATTTATTATTATTTGTCTCCTGTCTTCTCCAACCCTATTTCCCCACCTCCCGGGTGCTGCTACGGATATCGCGAAAACCAAAATGGCTCTCTTTAAGTATAAAACGTACCAAGGAGACAAGTCTTTATGTTCGCATTATACGTTGTAATGCAGATTCATCTTGTTCGCATTGGTAGGGACTAGAAATGGACAGATTAACTATAGTCTAGAGATTTACAATGAACTGCGACATTTGCGCCGAGAATAAATATATTCTATTTTTCTTTGTCGCGTGCACCCGACGACTGCTAATAGAGTGAATAGTACTCCTCATGATTCGTAGTATCTGATATGAATAAATGGGAATGTCTCCATCGATCGGGTGGGTATTCGTACAGAGAGAGAGAGAGAGAGAGAGAGAGAGAGAAAGGGAGAGATGACAGCGTTGAACAGCCAAATCATTGTGCCGCAACTTCCCGCCTTCAAACTAAAAATAATCATTTAAAATTAAATGTAAATAAATGAAATAGAATCAACAATTAGAAAGTAAAAAATTCCGATTCTCTCGGAGTTTGGTAGATTCTAGATTACAATACTAAGACATTACTCCGGAGATTAAGTAATCATGCACCCCCTTTCCTCACTAATTGGGCTATCTTCTCATGCTACCTTTTATGTACACACAATGTTACTATATGTTAGTCTATGTCATTCATGTTTTTTCTCACTTGTTTCTTGCTACAAAGTTCACATGATTTGCTCAGATTCGTGTCGAAATTGTCAGATCGCAAGTACTATATACTCACAGCTGTTTTAGATTTACTTTACTTGATTCGCTCATTTATGTCTTTCCGGAAAGAGAAATACACACGCTTCTTCTATAAAACCTTCAAAGTAATTAGGCGAAACTTTCTTAAAATTTAAAAGAACTTACAAGGTTAAAAACTGAAATTTTATCCCTCTCTCTCTATATCTCTATCTCTCTCTCCCCGGAACTCTCAGAGTTGCCAGCCTTTATCTTTTAGTTACGAGATCGAAAAAATCAAAACACAATACGAGCCTTCAATAAACGTTGCGAGAACGCCAGACCTAGGGATCGACCATGAAAAAGATGAATTAACGGAATATTAGAAGCATTAGGAAACATAACAACAGCAGAGGCGAATAGAAGAGTAAAAGACAGCAAATGATATCTCCCATCGACGCTGAAAAGCAAATGAGGAAGGAAAGAAAAAGAAGTTACGAGCATTAACTTCTAATGTATCAATCAAACATTAACTGCAGCCAAAGAATGTTGCGTTTTATTTGTGGCGTAATAAATTGAAAACACTCCCATCAAATGTCAACTTTAAGAATAAGGGGAATGTATTTGGCTTAGTATATCTGTATCCATAAATCAAGGAAAGGATTCCAAGATTATAACAAAAATGTCTCGCTGAGATACAAACAGCTGCACTAACAATAAAATGCATGGAGGCGAAGGCGCGCCTCCCAGCACCAGAGCTGGAAGTTGTCAGCGATCCATAGCTGATGGCTTGCGCCAGGATCGGTGAACCAGAACCATCCAGACCCTGCTCCACCTCTCCGTGGTGCCTCTAGTAACAGACTAACCTGTCTAGTCTGGCCAAGCGAGTAGGGATCGAAGAGGGAAGACAACCAGGTACTCAAAAATGTCATGCTGAAGTCGGATGTGTTGGGCCGAAAGGCGCAAATATCACAGTTATACTGTAAACCACAACACAACGCAGACACGCCTGCTTAACGTCCTTTTAAGGGCGGATGTTGACGAGGTACACTCCTTAAGTCATCGGGCGAACGCGAGCAAGCAAGTATAAATGCATCAAACAATAAGCACAAAATAATAATTATCTTTATTTTAGTATTCGATAACCTGTGTACAAATGAACATTTTACATATTGTTTGTGTATTTATTATTTTAAGCAAAACATATTTGAAATTATTATATTAGTTTGTCTCATCTGGATTCGTTCACAGTTAGTGTATGATTAAAGCATCAGTAGAGGGTTATCAGTTCAGAGTCAAGGTCTTTGTTTCCAGTTTTCTTCAGTCGCGGACCTCGTCGAAGTCCACGATGTACCCCGCGATCGTTAAAACAAAACACGTGTCAGTATTTAGAAATTAATTACTTCTTTGCTCTCGTACTTTACCTCAACCTGAAGTCAAATCTAACTTACCAGCTGGACTTAATGTGAGTGTCAATACTTTTACTCATTCTAATTAACAGATGTCACCAACTCTCATAGCAAGCATGTGCTTATAAGTTAAAAAAAAAAAAAAGTAATGAGCCACATCACGTCAAGTGGTATATAGGAAATATGATGTAGGTGACCATCATTAACAGAGGCTATGAGAATAAGCAAATTAAGACACCCATTAAACATTAAGATAAAGAAATAAAACAAGTAGAAGAAATCAAGTATTGGGCACAATGTTCACAGAAGATGGAAAACTAGACAGAGAAATTGACTTGAGAATACAAAAAGCAAATGCTGTCACATACCAGCGTTCACCATTGCTGAGACATCCAAACATTTCTATGCCAGCTAAACAACAAATGATAAATAGCATTTTCATACCAACTTTGTGCTATGAAAGTCAAACATGGACCCTTTCTATATCACATTTAAGAAAGATCAATACATGTGAGATGCGATGCTTGAGAAAAGTAAACAAACAACACAAGAAGAGATAGAATACCACATGAAACCATAAGAAAAATGGTAGGAACCCTGCCAAGAATATATAGAACAACAACTTAAATGGTTGGCCACTTGGTCAGAATGAATCCTCTCCAATCACCATCAAGGGCGTTCTTCTCGAGAATGCATGGAAAAAAAGACCAAGACGAAGACCCAGAAAAAGATGGATAGATGCAGAGATAGAGACATGTAACAACAAGGAAAACTCACTAATTCAGACAGTTCGAGCAGCTCAAGAACGACAAACGATATAAACCACGACACCTTTTAGGTATCAGTGAAGAGAAGAAGAAGAAGAAAGAAGACCATCATTTTTACAGACCTTCGGCACATGATTTTTTGGGTAATGTGGTCAGTATTACGCCCGTGCAGCTTTACTTTCCCAGAAAAAAAATCCGGTACCCATTTAAGGCTGGTGAACCGGAAGCCGTCGGTTGGGATCGAACTCTAACCCTTGTCCTTTGTAGTCCAGTTCACTAACCACTGAGCTATCGCGGCTCCCGTATCATCAGCATACCTTAGATTATTTATATTATGACCTCCATTTGTTATTCCAGGCATGTCCCTTATGGATCTTAAAATAATCTCACTTTAAATATTAACAAATCTGGTGACAGCACACAACCTTGTCTAACATCCTGTTATTTATTTGTTGAAACATTCCCAATTGGATTCCAGTTCTTATGGCCGCTGTTTGTTGCCAGTACATGCTTTTTATTATCTTAGATCTTTGCTGTCTACGTTTATGCTTTCTAAAATTTTGATTATTTCTTGGTGCTTTACTTTGTCAAATGCCTTGGTGTAATCTATGAAACATAGGTACAGATCTGTTTTCACCTCTATGCTCTTTCTACTAAAGATCTTATGATGCACGTGTACATGCCGTGACAAAATATCCACAGAGTTTAATTTCCCGCGTCTGTTTTGTCTCACTATTTCATAACTAACCCATGGGACCCCCCCCCCCCCCCCCCCCGCGCTTAGTTGCTATTCTAATTTGTCAAAGATCTTATTTGTATAGGCGGGCATTAGTTTCCTCTGATGTTGTTGGAACAATTTATTATATTTTTTACAATTATTTCACATTTCCGGTGTTTCTATTTTTAGAAAGACAAAAATGTCAACATTTATGGGCCTATACTCTGGATGAAAAGATGGCTACTTACCGTTCTGTGTATCTGATTAGCACCATTCAACAGAATGGAATAAAAACCTACGACTGGGCACGGTGGATGTGATAGTGGTCACCTTCTGCTCTTTTGTTATTAGTCAGAAGATTATAGCTACGTCCTTCATTAATGCATTCTAGGGAGGTCAGAGGTCATATTCATTATCATCTCCACCATCAGAGGCGAAGACGCGCTCTTTCAGCAGCAGAGTTGGAAGTGGTTAACGACCCACAGCTGATGGATTACGCCAGGATCGGTGAACCAGAACCATCCAGACCCTGCCCCACCTCTCCGTGGTGCATCCAGTGACAGATTAACCTGTCTAGTCTGGCCAAGTGAGTAGGGATCGAAGAGGGAAGATAACCCGGTACTCAAAAATGTCACGCTGAAGTCGGATGTGTTGGGCTGAAAGATGCAAATATCACAGTTATACTGCAAACTACAACACAACACATACACGCTCACTTAACATCCTTTTAAGGGCGGATGACGAAGAGGTATACTCGTTTAGTCTTCGGGCGAACGCAAACAAGTTCAAAGGTCTCGTTACGCAGTTTAGGAAGGTCAGAGTTCATATACATCATCATCTCCACCACCTGGGAAAGAAATTGTCTGACGGAATGGATACCCTGACACAGACAGCAGACTCCTGTATCTTAGTCTGAACGGGTCATTATCGAAGAACAAAATAAGATTTATGTACTTAATCTGCTTCCAAATAGGAACTGTAAAAGACGATCACATGTACATTAGTGTCCAAAGATCACTGAAAACTCGGACTTCCGGTCAATTGGCGGATAGGCGGCAGGATCGTTGAGGCCCAATCAGAAAGGGTTCTTTATGCAGTTTCCTCATATTCCAAGTCCGGTTTGCTGCGGAACTACTGAGATTAGTGCTCTGTGCCCACCGTGAGCTGCGTGTTTCATCTTGATTACGATGAATGATGATATCGTATGACGAAGGACAGTTCAGCTGCGTTCACTGTCGGTGCTAATAAATGAGCCTTATGTCTCTTGACGTGTGCTGTGTTTGCTACGATGGGGACTGCCTACCTTTCTTGATTTGTATATTCGAAAAGATTTTAATTCGGATGATTCCACTGGCATGGGCGGTTGAGCAATTATGGATTTCCATTCCTTTGCAGTGATACCGGGGCATTTGAATAACTCTAACTAGTGTCCAGATATTTTAAGTTACGCCCAATATATTTTCACATTTGACATATACCTTTTTTCATCATCATCATTGAGTGCCGTGTCCGCATCGAAGGTTGGCTACCATGGAGCGCCATTCTGCTGTCTTACTTTGATGGTGCAGGTTGTCATAGGCTGATTTGTCCATCCTTTGATGTGATGTTACTCGTCCATGTTAGCCTTGGTCTGCCTCTGCCTCTTTGCCTTTGTATTTTCCCTTCCAAGATTACATTTAGCAGCCTGCTGTGCCTTTTAACATACCCCCAAAATCTCATTTGTCTTGCTTGAATTGTGTGTAGTAATTCTCTTTTCATTTTTATTTGTTTCAAAACTTTATTTGTTCATACTTTTTTTACCAGCGAATAAATAGTGAACATTTTCCAGTGAGAGTATTGTCAGCGGAATTAGGCGCAATAGTTTAACTGATTCAGGATATATTTGTCTCTTCCTTGATTGGAAGTATATAGCTGTCAGTCTGCTAGATTAAGGAGCCGCTATAGCATCAGTGGTTAGTGAACTGGACAAAAAGGACAAGAGAAAAATATGAATATAAAACTGAATGAATGAGAACCGGCTTCCGGGTTCCCCAGCCTTAAATCGGCACCGGATTTTTTATGGGAAAGTAAAGCGGTACTGGCGTATTACCAACCACATTACCCCAAAAATCATGTGTCGAAGGTCCGTAACATTTATGGCCACTAACACCATATTTCCTATAGGCTACGTGGTGTGGAACCAGCTAGATTCAATTTCCTTTAAATGTGTCAAATTTCAAAGGAAGCCCTT
Organism: Megaustenia siamemsis; assembly: GCA_032433765.1. Taxonomy (NCBI): domain Eukaryota; kingdom Metazoa; phylum Mollusca; class Gastropoda; order Stylommatophora; family Ariophantidae; genus Megaustenia; species Megaustenia siamemsis. Next base: position 23,173,759 of record JAVIAB010000092.1, on the reverse strand, counting down.
GAATGGAGAAAGTGTGGAGGTTTGTATCCAAATCTTCTACTTCATCTATCAAGTGGGGGCCAAGGTTCCATGTAGAGTGGTTAAAGGACGTGGAGAGTGAGGTAGACAAAAAAGATGGGCAAATAGAGATAGAAAGTGAGAATGAGAGACAGTAGGAGAGAGAGAGACAAAGAGACAGATAAAGCAACAGAAAGAGAGAGTGGAAGACAGAAGAAGAGAGAGGGAGACAAAGAGAGAGGGGGAACCAGAAAAGGAGAGGGAGACAGAAAATGATAGAAACAGAAAGAGAGAGGAGAATGGAAACAAAGTGAAAGAGACAGAAATGAAAGAGAGAGGAGAGTGGAAACAAATTGAAAGAGACAGAAATAGAAAGAGAGAGGACAATGGAAACAAATTGAAAGAGACAGAAATAGAAAGAGAGAGGAGAATGGAAACAAATTGAAAGAGACAGAAATAGAAAGAGAGAGGAGAATGGAAACAAATTGAAAGAGACAGAAATAGAAAGAGAGAGGAGAATGGAAACAAATTGAAAGAGACAGAAATAGAGAGAGAGGAGAATGGAAACAAATTGAAAGAGACAGAAATAGAAAGAGAGAGGAGAATGGAAACAATTGAAAGAGACAGAAAACAGAAAGAGAGAGGAGAATGAAAACAAATTGAAAGAGACAGAAAAGAAGAGAGAGAGAGGATAATGGAAACAAATTGAAACACAATGTGATGCACAGAACATCAATATCATTTGCTACAAACATAACAATTAAAATATAAATGTGTAATTTAATAACAAGCAATTGTAAAATCTATATGGTTATGAATAAAATCATGGAATAAAAAAAAATGATATTTCATCAAGGGAGAGAAACAGATACATTAGTGTAAGTTTCTCAAATAAATAATGAGAACAAGATGAATAGTTTTGATAATAACTTGTGTCAAAACCACTGCACTGTTTATTTAAAACAAACAATGAGAACATGCCATCATTGATGGTATCACAATTGAAGAGATTTGTGGTTATCTGGAAAATTCGAACCTGGAGATGTCTATAAATACAATTCTCAACATTCTGGCATAACAAATAGCAGAGAAACTGCATTAATAGTCCATTCTACCACAATCACAACAGTCAGACTGAAGAAATACAGTGAACAAACAAGTTGGATTCAATATAAACATCATCAAGAAATATAAAATGAATGTAAATACATAAACCAAACACCAACCAAAAGAGATAAGCAGGGATTAGCAGTGAACACATCTACCAGTGCTGTAACACCAATAGGGAAGCCAGTGAGGAGAAGGAGAAGTGAGTTAACAAAACATTGCAAAATGTGAAGATATCTCAGCTCTTTATAATAAAACAGAATCAAATAGAAAATGGAGAGAGAGAAAGAGAGGGAGGGAGGGAGAGAGAGAGAGAGATATAAAGAACTTCAGATCGCCACGATTATAGAACAATAAGACAACGAACAATAAAATCACAGGTGGACTGTCGAAATGTGGCTTTACAGAAGAATGTTGAGAATACCATGGACAGCTAAGAAGAGTAATGAAAACGTTCTGAAAGAGGCCAAAGCAAAAGAGAGCTAATTTCCAATATTAGGAAAAAAAAACAATCATCATTTATTGGCCATGTAATGAGAAGGGAACAGCTGAAATATATTGTAAAAACTGGGAAAATTGAGGGTCGAAGAGATAGTGGGAAGCAAAGAGAAAAGATACCAGACAGCTTAGGAGAATGGCTTGGCAGAAGGTCAACAACAGAAATGATAAATAACTGTCCAGATCGAAACTTGTGGAGAGACATGATCACCTATACCAGCAGGCATGGTACTTGATGATGATACAATAAATATATTCAACAGACTTCATAAAAGAATCTGGGAGTGACACATCAATCAACACCGGGGCTAAAAGTGGCCATTGAATCACAGCTGACTGTTTGCATCAGGACCTGCAGCAACAGCTGATCAAAGAAAGTCTTACTTCCCCTTCCAACATGCCACAGTTTATAGCTAATATCTTAGTTGTCTTGCTCATTTAAAAAATAAAACTTATAAATATAATTCAACTATCGAATATTCAAACTAAAAGAAGCTTATTTTAGATTTAGTTAATGTTTGTGGTTAAAAGTTGAATGTTCGACACCAGAAAATGTCCAATCTTTGGTGAAATTTCTGCAGACTTCGACCTAACAATAAGTTTGCAGAAAACTAATATGTTTGGTAAGGATGTCAACCTACCATCTTTATCAACAACTACAAACTCGATGTTGTGCAGTATAGCTATCTGGGGTCCATAACAAACGACAAACTATCTTTAGATACAGACATTGACACAGTATTGGTAAAGCTGCTATCACCTTCGCACGCCTTTCTAGATGTGTTTGGCAAAACAGCAAGCTGACAATTAAAACAAATGCAGCAGTTTACAATGTCTGCATCATTAGTATCCTTCTGTATGGCAGCGAATCATGGACAACATATGAAAAGCAGGAGAGAAGGCTAAATGCATTTCACATGTGATGTTAGCACTGTATACTTTGTATCATATGGAAGGACACAGTGACAAATGTTGAGGTCATCACTCGCACAGGCCTCCCTAACATCTACACGCTGCTCAAAAAACATAGTTTATGCTGGCTTGGCCACTTCTTCTTCTTTTACCTTTCAGCTCCCTGTGGAGCATAGGTCTTCAACAAACACTTTCCAAGCTGTTCTGTTTCTTGCCATTCTATTATGATCGTTCCATGTCTTCCCCATCATCTTCATCTCTGCTTCTATCTGTCTTCTCCAAGAATTCCTTGGTCTTCCTCTTGTCTTTTTCCCTGGGGATTCCAAAAAAGGGCCTGTTGTGTAATACTCTCAGTGTCTTCCATAGTGTGTTTCCTATCCAGCACCATCGTCTTCGCGGTATCTCTTTACCCACTGGTGTTTGACTGGTACATTTTCATAATTCTTTGTTAGTGATTTTGTCCTGCCATTTCCATCCTTTTATTCTGCCTAAGCATCCATTAATGAAAGTCTGTGTCTTCGTGATTGTCACTTTAGTTGTTCTCCATGTTTTCACAGCCTTATAAAAAGACTGACTTAACATTGGAGTTGAAAATTTTTATTTTAGTATTTAACCTATTTCTTAATTAGGTTAAATAATCTCTAATTCTGAAATAACCTCTAATTTTGGCCACTTACACAGTATGAAAGATGGCAGCATACCAAAAGATATACTTTATGGACAACTAGCAGATGGCAATAGAACCAGTGGGCGCCCAAAACTCCAATTTATAGATGTGTAAACATGATATGAAGACTCTGAACATAAATCTGCAGCCTAAGAAGAAATAGCTGCAGACCACAATCTTTGGAAACACACTCGGAAGCAAACAGATTCATAGAAAAAGAGAATACACTGTGAAAGAAAAGAAATAACATTTCTGTGGGTGCTGCAAGATTAGTCAATTATGACTAACAGAGGCTACTACTACTAAAATATCATCATCATGTGCCATACCGGTTGGCATAGGCGATCATGTCCTTCCACAATCTTCTATCCACCGTGCATCATATCAGTTCTGTTGTTGACTGTTTTCCATGCCATGACACCAAGCTATCTAGTATTTTCTCTCTTTGTAGTCCGTGGTCTCTTTCCCTGTATTTTTCCATTGTAATCAAGTATTCCAACTTTCCTCTTCTCATGATGTGCCTGAAAAATGTTGATTATTTCTTTTTGATGTTTCTTAGGAGCTGCCTTTTTGTGTTGGCCTCTTTCAGAACTTCCTCATTGGTCTTTTTAGCTGTCCAGGGAACTTTTAACATCCTTCTGAGAAATCCCATCTCTGTGGCCTCTAATTGTTTTTTTCATCTGTTTGTTTACTGTCCATGATTCATTCACTTCCATAGGTCAGAATTGGCTATATATAGCACCGATGAACTCTTTCTCACTTCGATTGGCACAGATTTGTTGCATAAGATGCTTTTCATTTTCTGAAATGCTATTTTGGCCTGAGCTATTCTGCTTTTTGTTTCTGTGGTGCATCTTCCATCTGATGTTATTATTATGCCCAAGTATTTGAAGTGTTGAACTTGTTTCAGATGACTAAAATGTCACTTAAAGAACAAAAAATTAAGCTAAAAAGTTCACATTTTTAGTGAGATGTCACAGATTGAAACCTCTATCATAAAAATCATCATCATCGAGTGCCGTCTCCGCAACGAAGGTTGGCTACCATGGAGCGCCATTCTACTCTGTCTCTTGCTTTGATGGTGCAGGTTGTCATAGACTGATTTGTCCATCTTTTGATGTTACTCGTCCATGTTAGTCTTGGTCTGCCTCTGCCTCTTTTACCTTGTATTTTCCCCTCCAGGATTACTTTTAGTAGGCTGTTGAGTCTTTTATCATGGCCCAAAAATCGCATTTGTCTTGTTTGAATTGTGTTTAGTAGTTCTCTTTTAATTTTTAGTTGTTTTAAGACTTCGTCATTTGTTTTCTTTTCCTTCCATCCAATTCTACCTATTCTTCTATATATCCACATTTCAAAGGCTTCAATTCTCTGTTCTATTTTCTTGTCTAATGTCCATATTTCTGCACCATATAGGAATATTGAGAAGATGTAACATTTTGCTATTCTTAGTTTTAGCCCTGGTGTTATTTGTTTTGATGTTAGTGTGTTCTTCATGACATTAAAATTACTTTTTGCCATTCCTATTCTTTTGTTTATTTCAGTTGTACATTTTCCATCACTGGTTATAGTATGTCCAAGGTAGATGTAGCTCTGAACTGTCTCCAGGTCGATTCCTTCAATTTTGATATCCACTTGTGGATTTTGAGTATTTCCTTTGTTTATGATCATAGTTTTAGTCTTTTTGATATTCATATCTAATCCATATTTTTTGCTTGTCATGTTTATTTCATTAAGTAATTCTTGTATATCTTCAGGATTTTCTGCTAGTAGTACAGTATCGTCAGCATATCTTAGGTTATTGACTATCTTTCCATTAATTTGTAGGCCTGGCATCTCTATGATGTTTTTAAATAGTTTCTCAGTGTATAGATTGAACAAGCTTGGTGATAGGATGCATCCCTGTCTTCCTCCTCTTTTTATATCAATGGGTGTAGAGTTCTCTTTGTTATATTTTATTATTGCTGTTTGCTCCCAGTATAGATTACATATTAATTGTATGTTCATGTCGCCTAGATGTATTTCTTTTAGGCATTCTATAAGTTGTTTGTGGTGTACTCTATCAAAAGCTTTGGTGTAGTCTATGAAGCAGGCATATATTGGTTTGTTTACTTCTGTGTACTTTTCGATTAATGTTCTCATGCAGAATATGGCTTCTTTTGTCCCGCTTTTTTTAATCATAAAAATACATTTTTAAAATGAGTAAAAAATCACAGACTCACTAGAGTCAATAACTTGTTATGATCCAAACCAAGGGAATTTGAATCATGCTAGGGGCAACAGTTTTTTTCTTCTAGAAGGATGAAGGGGGTTGCAAAATAAAAATTAAGATCTGAAAACCTTGAGCAGACTGCTCTGGACAAGCAGTCTTTATTCTCTAGTCTTGTAAGTCCCCTGACAACTCCTGAAATGGGATAATGCTGTAAATGTTATTTTTATTCATTTTTTAAACTTATCTTTACAATTTGTTCATTAATCATGAACAAAAATAATATTTAAACATTAAAAGGCTGTCCATCATAGCTGTGAATGGTTCCAGCTACTGTTCTTCTTAAATTAGCTGTCTTTACAGTAGTTATTTTTGAATATTTACCAATGCAAGAGTTAATTATCTCTGATGGAATTTCCTTGATTAAATATATGTTAACACCATAGGACACAGGTCTCAAACAATCAACAAAGAAAACTTACAAAGAGTGTATGGTCTCAACTCAAGTGTGTAAATGAGCTTCTCTAAAATGACAACAGCTACATATTCAGAATATGTTTACTCTATTCATATAAAAATACAATCATTACAAAAATATAAATTCATTTTGATTTCATCTTAACTTGTGTACTAGAGTATTAGAAAAGCAAAATGGAAAGTTAATGTGAGAAAGATTTGAGTCCAAAATGCTTAAAATATATAGGTGCTATTATGCAGCGAAATCTACATTTGTTTAACATATTTTCCTTAAATGGTGTAATACTGAACTCGGTGACTACCATTCTGTAAAAGAGACCTGCATATAATGCTAGAAATATTAATTATTTTATTTATCACTTCTACAACATTTTATTTATCACTTCTACAACACTTTTATTTATCACTTCTACAACACTTTTATTTATCACTTCCACGACACTTTTATTTATCACTTCCGCAACACTTTTATTTATCACTTCTACAACACTTTTATTTATCACTTCTACAACACTTTTATTTATCACTTCTGACTCATCCAGAAAGTAAGCAATAACATATATTTGCTGTCAGAAAAAACTGAACTATAGTCTATAGTGGATACCAGCACATTGTGGCATCTCCAGAAATGAAAGCAGACAAATTCGCAAAAGCAGGTGAGAACCTTCAATAGTCTAATGAACCTGAGAGTAGTAAAGACAATGTTGAAACAGAACGGAGAGAGCTAAATGAAAAATAAGAACCAGAACAAAAAAACAAGCTCAGCAGACATGAGCAAACTAAGATCTTGTCACAGACAAAGCTACTGTGGCATCAGAGAGCACACCTACACAAGATAAGACTCAGTGACTTTGCAACATGCGATTGCAGAGCATCCAAACAGACTGGACTGTGGGGGACTGGTTGGTCTCGATGCAAGACGCCGGCCTCGAGACAGAGAGGTTGTGGGTTCAAATCCCGGCTGCACCGGTTGGGATTTTTATTTATGATTTCTCTCTGCGGCTACCAACCCTGGTCTCAGCAGTGAGGCCCGGCTTGAAACGTCAATTACTTATCGACGGAAAAAATATGAGTACCTCTGAAGTTGGCGTTATCTGCCTGTGTGGTGAGGGACCCTTGTGCACATGGCTGCCAGGGAAAAATGGATTAACATGCAAAATTCAGTTCCTAGTCTCCAGGGACTTTCATCAGAGGTAAAAGCTGGTGAACAAATAAAAAAAACAAAAGACTGGACTGCACTATCAAACACACAAAGAACACAGATATGGCCCACAGAATCAATCCTGCATGACAAATTATGGGAACCAATGAAAACCTTAAATGCTCCATTTGGTCTTCTCTTGCTAAAGCATGGTATGCTTGTTACATCAGACTTCAGGTGTGTTCTTAATGCCATTTTTTGTTCATACTATTTTATTTATAGCTCTGGTCTCTTCATATACTGCTTTGTCTTAAGATTGAATTTCTGCATTCTTTCCTCCTAATGAGTCAATCTATCTATCTTTCATTCGCCTGAAGTATTGTCTATATCTGCAATGTCGTTTCCTGTATAAATGTTACTGTCTTTTGTAATCCTTGCAGTGGCCCATATAGTCTTGTCTGTAGTGTTGTAAATATTGGTCAATGGATTTTCCTCAGTCTATATTCAGTACAGTCTTGTAGTAAATGTGTGTTGGGCAGTCTGAGGCACCTGTCCACATGAAGTTGATATGCCCATCTTGAATTTTGTATACATGTGACTGTGGAGTCGATTGTGATTGTGTCCTGTTCTGTGGTGTATAATCATAACTTGTTCCCATCTATTCATATTATGAAAGGCATCCTGATTTGGGGCTTGTGGTCTTCTGATTGATTTGATTATTGATTGATTTGATTGATTATCTGTTTCTTTTGATGTCATAATAAGTCGATTTGCTCATTTTAAAGAATATTAATTACAAATGTTTCAGTCGGTAAACAAAAGTGAATCTATTGTCTACGTGAAACATTTGCTGTTGACCATCCTTGCTTGTAGTAATTATATTCATGACCTTTACATACCCATACAACCACTAACAGTGTACAGTAAATAATGTAGCTATAGTTGAATTTCTTTATCAAATCTTCTAAGGTATCCTCAGCCTGGACAATGTAATTCACTAACTATTAATGAGGGCTGAGTGGTCTAGAGGTAAGGCACTGACCTATGAACAAAAAGGTTCTGGCTTGGAATCCCGCCACAGCTAGTGGGAAATTTTCTCATTGAATGTGTGGTTTCTTCAAGGCTTTTACCTTCCAACAGTCTGTGGGTAGTGAGATCCTATGTCTCGTCCTCTCTGGGTAGTGAGATCCTATGTCTAGTCCTCTCTGGGTGGTAAGATCCTATGTCTAGTCCTCTCTGGGTAGTAAGATCCTATGTCTAGTTCTCTCTGGGTAGCAAAATCCATGTCTAGTCCTCTCTGGGTAGCAAGATCCTATGTCTAGTCCTGTCTGGGTAGTGAGATCCTATGTCTAGTCCTGTCTGGGTAGTGAGATCCTATGTCTAGTCCTGTCTGGGTAGTGAGATCCTATGTCTAGTCCTGTCTGGTAGTGAGATCCTATGTCTAGTTCTCTCTGGGTAGTAAGATCCTATGTCTAGTCCTCTCTGGTAGTAAGATCCTATGTCTAGTCCTCTCTGGGTAGTGAGATCCTATGTCTAGTTCTCTCTGGGTAGTAAGATCCTATGTCTAGTGTCTGTGTCTGGGTAGTAAGATCCTATGTCTAGTTCTCTCTGGGTAGTGAGATCCTATGTCTAGTTCTCTCTCTGGGTAGTAAGATCCTATGTCTAGTCCTCTCTGGGTAGTGAGATCCTATGTCTAGTCCTCTCTGGGTAGTAAGATCCTATGTCTAGTCCTCTCTGGGTAGTGAGATCCTATGTCTAGTCCTCTCTGGGTAGTAAGATCCTATGTCTAGTCCTGTCTGGGTAGTAAGATCCTATGTCTAGTTCTCTCTGGGTAGTAAGATCCTATGTCTAGTTCTCTCTGGGTAGTAAGATCCTATGTCTAGTCCTGTCTGGGTAGTAGATCCTATGTCTAGTTCTCTCTGGGTAGTAAGATCCTATGTCTAGTTCTCTCTGGGTAGTAAGATCCTATGTCTAGTCCTCTCTGGGTAGTGAGATCCTATGTCTAGTTCTCTCTGGTAGTAAGATCTATGTCTAGTCCTGTCTGGGTAGTGAGATCCTATGTCTAGTCCTGGTAGTGAGATCCTTTGTCTAGTTCTCTCTGGGTAGTAAGATCCTATGTCTAGTCCTGTCTGGGTAGTGAGATCCTATGTCTAGTCCTGTCTGGGTAGTGAGATCCTATGTCTAGTCCTGTCTGGGTAGTAAGATCCTACGTCTAGTCCTCTCTGGGTAGTGAGATCCTATGTCTAGTTCTCTCTGGGTAGTAAGATCCTTGGTTGTATTCCCCCTGATTTGCCCCTTTCCGACCATGGCGCAGCATTGCAATTATTTGCCTGTTCCCTAGTAAGATCCTATGTCTAGTCCTGTCTGGGTAGTGAGATCCTATGTCTAGTTCTCTCTGGGTAGTAAGATCCTATGTCTAGTCCTCTCTGGTAGTAAGATCCTATGTCTAGTCCTCTCTGGGTAGTAAGATCCTATGTCTAGTCCTCTCTGGGTAGCAAAATCCTATGTCTGGTCCTCTCTGGGTAGCAAGATCCTATGTCTAGTCCTCTCTGCGTAGTGAGATTCTGTTTCTAGTTCTTTCGGATAATGGCAAAAACTGGAGGTCCCATTAGCACTCTGCACATGTTAAAAAACTCTAGGCAGTTAAAAGATGAAAAAGAGTAGGCCAAATGGCTGTTCCTGGCAAAATTGCTACGCAATAAAGACTGCCAAGACTTATGTGTCAGGTCAAAAAGCCTAGATATCATGGCTTGTCATAAACTTGAGCCACAATGAATGCTGAAGAAGAAGACTAATCATTAACACAATTTTAGGGAATAAAATTGCAGTATCTACACCAGCAGTATGTATAATTTCATTTAAAATTTGGCAACCATCCCCAAAAAACAGTGAGTTTCTATTTGCTGACTATGTTGTGAAACCTGGCTCATATTAGCAAACTGTTTGCACCAACCAGAGTAAATATCAATCTTGCAGTCATACTACTAGCCAGACCTGTGACTTATAGCTTCTCTTATCTGTCTATCCAGCTCGGCTATGATTTTATCTTGAGTCGTGTACACTCCCGTGCGTAAAAGAGTGTCCCTTTCTTCTACCAGCCTAACAACATGTTCATCCACAGATGAATTGAGATCCATATTTAAAGGTTTTCCATATGCATCCTTGACCATCGGAATTTGGTTAGAATCAGACATGTTTCTTAGTCGCTCCTCCTCCATCAGTTTCAGTCTGAAAAAAAAGAGAGAAAAATTGGATCCTAGGAAACACTTAAAATAGAGATATCTTACGCAACCTTAAAATGCTTGCTTCAGTTACTGTCAAATTATATGTTCTCAGTATCAAAAGCATACATGATCTGCCTTAGGTGACCAAATTGTGGGCTGTGCCATAAATAGGCTGTGAGCTGCATTATGCTCTCTACAGGTATTTCCATGGTACTTTTCTTGCATATGAAAGAGTAAAAGTTAAATAAAAAAGTCATTGCAATAACAAATTTAATGATTTAAGAAGAGTACATATTGTTAACGTTTTTTTTTTTTCGGCTACGCAAATTTTACAAAATGCACTATAATTGATTTCAGACTTGGTGATAGCATTATAAAAGAATTCTTAAAATATAGGATAGAGAAGAAAAAGTTTGAGAATCTTCAAAAGTGTCATTATATCAGAATTCTCGTTATAACCTTATAACGGTCTCGTTATCATTTCTTGTATATAATATAGGAACTCATATTCAATAGGTTTTTATGTATTTTTCTAGTAATAAAGCAGTACATTCAAATGATACGATAAGACCATTTTTGCAAAACTCCATTTTTTTCCTACTTCAAATTTATCTACACATAGCATTTAAAAAAAAAAATTGTATATCGACTACTACAGGAAGCAGTGAAAACCAAATATTTTACTAGTCAGGAAGCTACCAAGAACGACTGATGAAACATGCATTTTAATGCATTTAACCGGAGATATCACATGATTAGTGTTAATGAAAGTATACACATCAGGTGAATGGTCAGGTACTGGGTAGTCTAGAGGTAAGAGATCAGCCTCTGGACAGGAACGTCCTAGGTTGGCTTCTCAACATAGGCGGTGGGAATTTGTTGAAAATCTAGCCCGTGGTTTCTACACAGCTTACCCTTACCTGGTCTCTAGGTAGTGAGATCCAATGTCTAGCCCTCTCAGAAAATAGCAATTTAAAAAAAAATAAAAAAGCACAAACAAAAAACAGGAGGTCCTGTGTGAACTTGCACACATTAAGGAACACATGGCAGTTTAAAGCTGTAAAGAGCAGGCCACAAAAAGGCTGCTGTCTGAACAACAATTTGTATGCAAATCAACCTATCCATGCTTGAAGTGGGATTTGTTTGGCCAAAAGGAACAGATATCACGGTTATGTCGTATACTAGTAACACAATGCATTCACCCCCACTTAATGGGTGAACGCTAAGAAGAAGAGATGAAAAATCAGAAGAATAACATCATAATCAATCAAATGTGTTCGCTTGCCACACGCATGGGCTCCAGATCAAAGTAATTTTCATTAAAATTTTTTTATGATAATTGCAGTTTAATATAGCCTAGAAGACTTAGTTTATATCTTGTCTCTTGCTAAACATGAAACATTCACAACTTATTTCCAGTTTTTATGGCCGCTGTTTGTTGCCTGTACATGTTCTTTATTATTCTTAGATCTTTGCTGTCTACGTTTTATGCTTTCTAAAATTTTGATTATTTCTTGGTGCTTTACTTTGTCAAATGCTTTGGAATAATTTAAGAAACATAGGTATGGATCTGTTTTCACCTATATGGCACTTTCTACTAAAGATCTTATGATGGATATGGCATTGTTCGTACTTTTACCTTCAACAAAACCGCACTGTTCATCACTAATTTCTTTGCTGATTTTGTTTTGCACTCTTCGTGTGATGTTTCTTAGTAATATCATAACCATGCGACTGACTCATAAGGCTTATTGTGTGATGATTATCACATTCAATCGCACTAGATTTCTTTGGTATGGCTATGAATATTGATTTTAGCAGGTCATCTGATATATATTTTTGTTATTATTTCTATTTCAAAATCACCCAAGGCTTCAATCTATACTTTTGTTATATTATCTGGTCCAGGAGCTTTTCCTGCTTTGATATTGTGCAATGTGTCTTCCACTTCTTTTTTTGGTATTTCTGATCCTTCCTCATTATTCTGAAAATTTACTTCTGTATATTCATCATCATAAAGATCTTTACTGTGTTCTGTTCATCATTCCCTGACGCTTTCTTGTTCAATCAACAATTATCCTTCCTTTGATCTTAAACATCCGATTTTTGATTGAATTTTTCTTCCTGTTAATTCTTCAATTTGTAGATAACAGTGGCATCTCTTTTTTTGTTGATTTTCAATTTCTGTTTTAGCCATGTTTTTTTTGCCTCATTGCATTTTATTACAATTTGCTTTATTTAATCTCTTATACTCATCTTTGTTAACTTTATTTCTTCTTCTTGTATCCTTTAGCTGTAAAATGTCACATGTCATCCATTTCTTTCTTGGATTTTTCCTCACTGGTGCATGAACTCTTGATGTTTGCAGCATTGATTCTTTTAGCATTTCCCACGGTTTATCAATGCTTTGTATCTTCTCTAAAGCATTGTACCTGTTCTGAATTGTCATGTTATATTTGTCTTGTATTCTCTAGTCTGATTTGAGTAGATCTAAATTTACCTTTATATAAACTGAGGCTTGTTTTGCTGTTTTTAATTTTACTTTAAGCTTTCCCACAACTGGTACATGATCACTAATGCAATCTGCCCCTGGTCTAGTTTTCACACAATTCAGACTGTTTTTAGTCTAATGCTTATCTTTATGTAGGCAATTTGATTACATGCATTATCTGCTGGACTTTCCCATGTCCACAGATGTCTTGGATGTTGCTTGAACCAGGCGTTTCCTATCCTATGTTGTGTGTTCTTACCCAATCAATACGTTTGTCCCCTCTTTCATTTCTCTCGTCTAAGCCATAGTAACCAACCACTTCTTCAACTCTTTCCTTTCCTACTTTTGCATTGAGATCCCCTAGAACTATGGTGTTTTCATGTGGTTTGCATTGACAAAGTGTCATATTACGTTTGTGGTAAAATTTATTAACTGTTTCCTCTGCACTGTCTGCTGTTGGTGCATAAACTTGTATGAGATTAATATCTATTGACTTTCCATTCAATTTCACTAAAAGGACTCTGTCAGAAATTGCCCGAAAGCTGTTTACTACTCTTGCTCATTCTGCATACAAGATGATACCTACCTCTTTGGTGTTCAGTACCTCCAGAATAGATGAATTTATGTTCATCAAAATATATCTCCCATAATTCAGTGTATCTCATTTCACTCAGTCCCAACAAATGTAAAAAAAAAGTCTCACCCACAAGGCAGCGGGGTTGTTTTATTATAGGGTACCCTTCCTTAGCCTTTTCTCTCCACCCGAGCATACCTGCAAGACAGCAGGGCAGCTGCAGGTTGTACTATCTACTGCATACAGTAGCAGGTAAAATTACCTTACCTGATAATAATTATTAATAATATTTATTATTATAAATCAGCACTTAAAATTGCCATGTACTATTCCCCCCAATTTCAATTTGTATAGGTTTTTTTTTTTGGTCTGATGTACGGGTGCGCCTAAAAAAATATATGGACGGCAAGTACTATAAGTGGATTCTACTGCAGTAGGACTACTTTCAAATTGTAGCTGTCACTTTACAGTTTGAGTGGTTTCTATGAAAATATCTATTGCATTTTAAAATTTCTCATCAGTGTGGAACACACCAATATATTATTGTTTAGCTGAATGACAGATTGAAAGTCAAAACAATTATTTTATTTGGAGATTGTTTGGCTTAAACAAGAATTAATGTGACATATTACAAAAACAATTAAGAATTAATTTGACACATTACATTCATTAGAACAAAAACAATAAGAATTAATGTGACACATTACATTCATTAGAACAAAAACAATTAAGAATTAATGTGACATACTACATTCATTAGAACAAAAACAATTAAGAATTAATGTGACATATTACATTCATTAGAACAAAAACAATTAAGAATTAATGTGACATATTACATTCATTAGAACAAAAACAATAAGAATTAATGTGACATATTACATTCATTAGAACAAAAACAATAAGAATTAATGTGACATATTACATTCATTAGAACAAAAACAATAAGAATTAATGTGACATATTACATTCATTAGAACAATAACAATTAAGAATTAATGTGACATATTACATTCATTAGAACAAAAACAATAAGAATTAATGTGACATATTACATTCATTAGAACAAAAACAATAACAAATGATTGTTTTCACTAGTTCTTTTTTCTCCGCTTATTTCCCTTTATTTATCAACTCATTTGATTATGAAGATATGATTTCTTATAAAGATAAATAACTTGGGGGGAAAAAAAAGAAATATTTAGAAATGTTCATTTAATTGGGTGCAAGGATAAGTATCATTTACTACCTTTGTACTTTTATATCATAAAAACAAACTGAACAAAAATTATCGATTCAAGTTTTAAGAGGGAAAAAAAGAGAAAGATGGCACAATTCTCTACTTTCCTATACAAATGATATCTCTAAAAATAATTGATCAATTATCTACACGCATTTCAATAGCTAACTTTAGAAAAAATATTTATGTATAAAATATATTTTGTTTTTCCTTATACTCTTTCAAAGTCAATAAAGAGGTTGGCATTAAAATAGAAACAAGACCTGGAGGCAAGGCGTCTGACAGCAATTAGTTGCCAGTGACTCATAGCTGATGGCTTGTGCCAGGATCAGTGAACCAGAACCACTCAGACCCTGTTCCACCACTTCACAGTGTCTCTAGTAACAGACAAACCAGTCTAGTCTGGCCAAGCAAGTAGGGATCGCAGAGGGAAGGCAACCCGGTACTAAAAAATGCGGTGCTGAAGTTGGATGTGTTGGGCTGAAAGGCACAAATAAACCATGACACAACACATTAGCCCACTTAGCATCCTTTAAAGGAAGGGTGATGAAGCGGACTCTCCATTCCTTTAGTAGTCATTGGGTGAATTCAGAAAGAAAGAAAAAAACAAACAACCAAAGAAAAACAATTCCAAACGACATATTTTGCTTCAAATTGTTTCTCTTTCTTTCTTTATGAAATGAATCAGTTAACTTTCATGTCGATGCACAGAAGTCGAAGACTAAGATGGCGCATTCCTAGGCAAATACTATATGGTGAACTAATAAATGGAAAAAGACAAATCGGCAGACCTAAACTACGATATAGAGATATCTGCAAATCATCTCTGAAAGACTTTTCCTTATGTGAAAATGACTGAGAACATCTGGCAAGTGTTCGCACATCATGGAGAGCATGTATAAGGAATGGTATAACATCATTTGAGACTGTGCTAAGGCAAAACTTAGAGGAGAAAAGACTCATGAAAAAGGATGGAAAACCCTGTGGATCAGTGAGCCTGACTTGTTCATTATGTGGCCGTGTGTGTTTGTCAAACATTGGTAGAATTAGCCACGAGAGAAGCTGTTTGACAAAAACAAAACCTCAAAAAAATACACAATAGCCTCCACTAGACCGTCTGACAAGACGAAAAGGGCCATACATGAAAAGGGCCATTTATAAAAAGTGAGTTAAAAAAAGACTGTTAACTCATTTCACAACTAATTTCCTGTTTATTTACTCTATACTTGTTCTATGATTAAATCAATACTGAACCATGTGTTCAGATAAAAATTACTCACTTGTTAATTTGACTTTTGATTTCCTCCAGCTCTTTGTTTTCTTTGCTAACTACCTCCTTTTCCTCAGCAGCCAGGTATCGCAGCCTCATGTGCTCAAGTTCTTGTTTCTGGTGCTAAAATAACAGGACTCCAATTTGGTTCATGTGGACTTAATATCAATCCCACACCACAAACAATAACAACAGATAACAGCCTTGCAGGAACCAGTTACTAAAATCCTAACTCTTCATTTTCACATATTTATTAGCTTCTCCAGACACAATTTACCACTACAAGATAATTTTTATTGTAAACATATAAAAGTTGTTATGGTAAATATTATGTGTATCTAACCCAGCAGTGGAATAGTATTTGGTGAGGAAGATGGTGTCCTAGGGGAGGTTGCATTGGGTGCAAAATTTCAAAAAGAAAGTAGTAATATAAATGTATAAATTAATATGCCTTCCTCCTCACACAGAAAACCCCCTCTAGCAGCAGGCATTTGACAATTTTCAGCAGAACGGGCAAATAATTGTTGGGCATAACATTTTACAGCTCTGGTTAATTATGGTCACACTTTCTCCATGTTACCTTTACAGATGAGTTACATAATGCCTATTTAGAACATGATTTCCCAGTTCTTTCATTAAAATCGTAATTTAAAAACTCACAACTAGGCACAATGATGATACAGTCAGTGTGGCAGTTCTTCATTAGCTTTATTTAGTTAAATTGAAATCAGCTAAAGAGGTTTTAGGACAAGGTGCAAGCAGTCCAGTACAAACTGAATTGAATTCTTCTTCTGTGATCATAGCTCATTCATTCAGGTTTTTCTTATGAAGTCTGCTGTATGTTTCAGAGTTTCAGTTTATGCCATACAGTTTCTCCTCCAAGACAGTGGGTATGGGCCAAGTTTTCTTTCTCAAATCTAAGTACTGGGGACAGTCTCATAGAATGTATTTTGTTGTCATGTCTGTAGGGTACAGTGCCACAAACTGATGGTACCTATCTTGAGTTTTGTGCATATTTGGTATCTCATTCTGTTATGGCCAGTGTGGAAACGAAGTAAAGTATGAAAGGATGGCCTCTCCTGAGCAGTTGGTAATATCTGTCCCTCACAATGTATTGGCATTAAAAAAATTAACACAAATTTAAACTAAGTGATTTTAAATAAATTTGAATATGCTAGCATTAAATGCATTTTACTTTAATTACATCACTATGTTCTTATGATCATATGAAAAAAAGATAGGAATAACCCCCACCATAGAATATATCAAGAAACAACAGATAAAATGGTTTGGTCATGTGACAAGGCAGAGTGATCAAAACACAACACAATGAGCCCTCAATAGATGTTGCGAGAACAATAGGCCCAAAGATGACCACCACAAAAGATGGATTGATGGAATATTAGAAGCACTAGGAAACATAACAGCAGTAGAGGTGAACAGAAGAGCAAAAGACCACAAATTATATCTCCCCTTGATGCCAAAAGACAAATGAGGAAGGAAAGAAGAAGATTATGTTCTTAAAATATATGAGGTAATGCATATGGTTAGAGGTAAGGGGTTGAATACTGGACTGGTGGATAGGGCTCAGGAAGTGAGTGCAGTTCATGGTTTAGGGGTGCAATATTTTGCTTTGCCTCTGTTCCCATGCTACATCACTGTAGCTTAGTCATAAAAGCATTGTAGATGAACTTTACATAAAACATGCTATAGGGTTATGTGCATCCCCAGATTTGTTTGCTTACCAATGAAACAAAATTGTGCTACCAAAGGTAGTTACATGGGTGCCCAGTCCTTTACATAGATGTAATGTAGTAAGGTATTCACACTGACAAGTCCTCTACTTGTAATTTGCACACTTTCTCATCACCTTGTTCATCAGCCTACCCTACTCAGACTGAACTTGATGTTTCCTGCACTTGTAGATGTTGCATAGGATCAATAGTGTTTTTTGCCATCCATCTAATCTGGGTGAGATGTTCAATCTTATCAAATGAATCTATGCCTGTTAATTTTGCTTCTCATATTAGTGTTCTTTTCAGTGTCTCTCTAGGTATCTCTCTGTTTTTCTGTATCCTGTTGTCTCCATAATAAGAGCCTGTTTTGAAATTATTTTGTTGTCTCTTCTTAACACTCAGATAGAACCTGATTCTTAGAAAAGCTACTCCCCCAGTTGCAGCATCACCTACTTTAGTTCGTTCACAAATTCGTGCCCACAGAGTTGATCAATTATCTCAGAAACTGTTTGATGAATTTCTGTAATTCTTTTTCATGAAATCTTATCTTTTCACAGACCTTTATAACATTTAAGTACAAAGATAGTCTGAATCTTGCACAAATCGTTTTTTGTTATATAATTTTAGAAAAATATCAAACTGTGCACCCTAAACATTAGATTTTACTGTAAATTATGTTAATTTTCTAACAATGCAAGCCAAAGGCGTATCTGTATCACATTGAAGAGGGCAAAATTTTTCATTTGATTTTATATCTTCGTCATTGAGATAGGTAAACTTTCACCAAAGTATCAAACACACATATTCACCAAATAGCAGGCATGTCATTCAACAAAATATATGGAACAACCAGAACATCAAACACACATAGTCAGCAAATAGTAAGAGTGTCATCAACAAAAATGTGCACATGTCATATATACCTCATTCTGAATCAGAAGTCTCTAAGAGGTTAACAACTGTTATCGGTTGGACAAACTGCAATCCATCTCGTTGCAAGTATTGTTCCTCATCTCTGAGCACATGGTCGTCACATTTTCTCCAGTATTCAATGTCTATCGTTGAGAGGGCATTACACATCAATTCTTTAACATCACACATTTTAAACGTCGTGTTCTGTGCAGCAACTTGCCCTTTGACTTTAGCCAACACAAGTTCTATTGGGTTGAGGTGCGAATGATAAGGTGGGATGTGAAGAGATGTGTGGCCATACTTTGTAATTATTTTATCAATTTGATATAACTTTGTCTTCTTAGTTTTGTCTAACAAGTTGCAACAACTCTGGTTTTAAACTTGGTTTTTTGAAAGGAAACATTTTCTTTTCTAAGCCATGTGATGATTTGATCTTTTGTGCTACTTTGTCCTCCAGTGCTACCGCATTATGATAGGATGCATTGTCCATTACAAGACATAAAGGTCTATCCAGAATGTGGAGTAGAGTGTTCTCTATCCAGTCTCTGAAAATTCGTCCATTCATTTCAGTGTGGTAGTCCCTATTGTCTGTAGACTTTGATTGAAAAATAAGTTGTGTGTCATTAACAAGCAAAAAATCAGACTGAAGGTCGGTGAAAAAATAAGATTGTATGAAAAAGAATTACAGAAATTCATCAAACAGTTTCCGCGATAATTAATAAACTCTGTGGGCACGAATTTCTGAACGGACTATAGTAAACAAACATTGACCTGCAATATTCCTCTTGGAGGATCAGACAAACAATGTCCACCAGTTTTACATTGTAATCTCTGTTGTGTTCAGGATAGCTGACTCACACAAGTTCCAAAAAGTTTGAGGTTTTCAAATTTTCTATGGAGTAAAGTACCCCCGTCACGCCAAGTGGCGTATAGGGAAATATGGTGTTAGTGACCCTATATTTTACAGACCTTCAGCACATGATTTTTGGGGTAATGTGGTCAGTATTACGCCCGAGCTGCTTTACTTTCCCAGAAAAAAATCCGGTACCCATTTAAGGCTGGGTGAACCCGGAAGCCGTCGGTTGGGATCAAACCCTACCCCTTGTCCGTGGTAGTCCAGTTCACTAACCACTGAGCCATCGCGGCTCCCAAATTTTCTATGGGCTCACCCATTATACCAAGTTATGCCACTGTAAAAGTAAAAATGAAAATTAACAAACCCTTTATGTCCTTTCCAGAAAGTTCTCTGAGGACATCTGACTATCACCATCCATAACACCATCCCCACCCATCATGCCATCACCATCCATCATGCCATCCCCACCCATCATGCCATCCCCATCCATCATGCCATCCTCACCCATCATGCCATCCCCATCCATCATGCCATCCTCACCCATGCCATCCCATCCCCATCCATCATGCCCCCATCATCATCCATAACACCATCCCCACCCATCATGCCATCCGCATCCATAACACCATCCCCACCATCACGCCATCCCCATCCATAACACCATCCCCACCCATCACGCCATCCCCATCCATAATACCATCACCACCCATCACGCCATCCCCATCCATAACACCATCCCCACCCATTATGCCATTCATAACACCATCCCCACTCTTCACTCCATCTGCATCCACCACAGCATCCCCATCAGACCAGAATCAGCAAACAAAATAACTAATCCAGCCACTACTCCACCACCCAAGCAATGCTCCAGGAAACAGACTAACTAGCTTGATCACATGAGTAGCAATTGAAGAGGGAAGGTAACAGGGTACCCACAATGTTGTGCCAAAAAACAGATGTGTCAAGCCAAAATGGACAAATATTACAACCTGCTGTAAATAAAATAAATAATAATAACACAATGCATGCTCACATACATTCTCTTCAGGTTGTACAGTACAGAGGAGCAGCCATGAGATGAACACAGAAGAGAAAGATATTATTCACAAATAATTTGTTATGGAAAGGAAGAAAATATTAATTAATTTTGTTATGGTAAGGAAGAAAATATTAATTAATTTTGTTATGGGAAGGAAGAAAATATTCATTAATTTTGTTATGGAAAGGAAGAAAAAATATTATTTACAAATAATTTGTTATGTAATATCACAGATTACCTTATGCAACAAATCTATGTCAATAGAAGTGAGAAAGAAAGTTCATCGGTGCTATATAGAACCAATTCTGACCTATGGAAGCGAATCATGGACAGTAGACAAACAAATGAAAAGACAGTTAGAGAATACAGAGATGGAATTTCTCAGGAGAATGTTGAAAATTCCCTGGACAGCTACAAAGACCATTGAGGAAATTCTCAGAGGCCAACACAAAAAGGGAGCTCCTAAAAAACATTAGAAATAAACAATCAACATTTTTTTGCACATCATGAGAAGAGGAAAGTAGGAATACTTGATTACAACTGGCAAAATAAAAGGAAAGAGAGATCGCAGACGACAAAGAGAGAAAATGCTGGATAGCTTGGTGTCATGGCATGAAAAACAGTCAACAACAGAACTGATACGATGCACTGTAGATAGAAGATTGTGGAAGGATATGATCAACTATGCCACCGGTATGGTACATGAAGATGAATATCACAGCAAGTAACTAGATGAAAACAAAACTATGAAAGCTAATAATGATGAAAGATATTAAGAAAATCTGGCAAAACTTACCAGCAAGCTAGCTTTGGCCACCTCTTGCTCCTTTTGTTTCAGTCTAGCCACTTCCTTCAGTGCTCTGCCCCACTGTTGTTTATAGTGAATCTTTGATTTTGCGGCAGCATCCAACTTTCGCTCTAACTCAGTCTGTTAAAATATAGTCACAAACAGAGAACACAATATTCATCATTTGAACTATATTTATGTAATAGTTGCTATCATCCAAAAACTTCAGCTTCCAAAATTATCTAATTCTACCACAGCTTATTATAAAAACCTGCATGCTAAAGTTTATCTTGTTGTACTACACATTTTCTATCTATCTTTTGTTCGCCTGTAAATTGTCTATATCTGCAATGTCATTTCTTGTATAAATTTTACTGTCTTTTGTAATTCTTGCAGTGGCCCATAAAGTTTTGTTTGTAGTGTTACATCTATGGACCAATGGATTTTCCTCAGTCTACTATATTCAGTACAGTCTTGAAGTATGTGTTCAGCAGTTTGAGATGCCTGTCCACATGTGCATGTGGCTGAGGCGCAAATCTTGAATTTTGTATACATGTGACTTTGGAGTGATTGTATTCTGTTCGGAGGTGCATAATGATAACTTGTTTCCATGTATTCATATTATAAAAAGGTGTCTTGATTTGGGACTTGTGGTCTTCTGATTGAATTGATTATCTGTTTTTTTTCCTGAAGGTATATAACTAGTGAATCTGGTTGTTGCCTGCTGTACCTTCCTTTGCCAGCTGGTCTGTTTTATCATTTCCTGGAATTCCACAGTGAAATATGATCCACAGGAGGGAACTTTATGATGGTTGCAGAGTTCAGCCAATAAAGTCTGAAGATGTGGTAGGTAAGATTTTCTGGGTTGTAGTGCCTGGAGATGTGGTAGGTAAGATTTTCTGGTTGTAGTGCCTGGAGATGTGGTAGGTAAGATTTTCTGGGTTGTAGTGCCTGGAGATGTGGTAGGTAAGATTTTCTGGGTTGTAGTGCCTGGAGATGTGGTAGGTAAGATTTTCTGGGTTGTAGTGCCTGGAGATGTGGTAGGTAAGATTTTCTGGGTTGTAGTGTCTGGAGATGTGGTAGGTAAGATTTTCTTGGTTGTAGTGTCTGGAGATGTGGTAGGTAAGATTTTCTTGGTTGTAGTGTCTGGAGATGTGGTAGGTAAGATTTTCTGGTTGTAGTGTCTGGAGATGTGGTAGGTAAGATTTTCTGGGTTGTAGTGTCTGGAGATGTGGTAGGTAAGATTTTCTGGGTTGTAGTGCCTGGAGATGTGGTAGGTAAGATTTTCTTGGTTGTAGTGTCTGGAGATGTGGTAGGTAAGATTTTCTGGGTTGTAGTGCCTGGAGATGTGGTAGGTAAGATTTTCTGGTTGTAGTGTCTGGAGATGTGGTAGGTAAAATTTTCTGGGTTGTAGTGTCTGGAGATGTGGTAGGTAAGATTTTCTTGGTTGTAGTGCCTGGAGTGCTAATCTTGCATCTGTCAGAAACATTTCATAAAAGCTGTGGGAACTACACATTTTATTACTGATCATCTTTCTTATCACAAAATGGTGCACATATTGTGCACAATGTACAGATGATCATCCTTATCTATATGTGATCTGTACTATAAGCCTCCACTCCTCGTGTGACTATATGTTACAATATTTTGCAGTGGATACTGGTATCAAGCCTGCACAGAGTGGTAGACTACCTGCTAAGTAACATAAAACAGAAGTGAGCTACTTGTTAACTGGCTTTCTGGTCAACACCATTATGGACAAATGAGATTTTTTTGAATCAGTACAACTGATAGAAACCAGCAAGCCAGCTTTGGACACCTCTTGCTCCTTTTGTTAATAAAATAATTAACATACTTTTTTTTTTTTTAACAATTTCAGTTAGTATGATTTAGGCTAATCCATGAAAATGTCTCTCTCTAGAAGAGAAACAACTCTTTCTAGAAAAATCTTCAGCTACTAAAAACTATAGAGATCAAAGAAACATTAAAACAAAAAGAATAAACATATTGGTCTACATCAGGACCATTTAAAATATAAATCCTCCATGAGGAAAATTAAAGTTTCTTCCAATAAATATTTATTCTTCCTTGTTTTCCTCCTTTGAAAGGGCGATGAGTGGTTGTGTAGTTTATACCCATAGAAAGATGTAATATTTCCAGAACTTCAGACCAAAAGATATAACTTCAGCATGACACTTTGGGGTACCAGTTTGTCATCAGGTTTTGATATTTTTTCTACACTATTAAAGTCTCTCAGATGGTGGAGTAGAATTTATTTATCAAAGACATGAGCTTAATCATGAGTGTTTGTATGAGCTGACTACATTTCTTACCTTCTCCATATTAAGCAAATTGATCTCTGATTGCAGCCTGACCTCTGGAGTCTTGGTCTGATATTCCCTGTATTTTGCAAACTCTGCCTCTAGTGTCTTGTATTTTTTTTCATTGTCATTAAGCTGCAACAGAAATGTTTTAATTATTTTCTATACACATAACAGTAGACAGCAACCTACCCTATTACATGTTGAAGGGCTCATAAACTGTGACATAGATATACAAATGAGAGGGAAAAATAAATAAGTGCATGCTGATGCTGAAAGCCTCACCTCATTTCCTTAAGGCTCCATCCATATATATTTTACCTAATTATGCTTCATGTTGAAGGCCATCTCTTTCATGTTTATTTGCTGCTGTTTGCTTGTGTTCACTTGATGACTAGAGGAGTACATCGCTTCATCATCCGTCTTTAAAAAGAAGTTTAGTGGGCAAGGAAGTTTAATGGGCGTGTCTGCGTTGTGTTGTGGTTTGCAGAATAACTGTGATATATGCGCCCTTTGGCCCAACACATCTGACTTCAGCACTACATTTTTGAGTAATGGATTGTCTTCCCTCTTCGATCCCTACTCGCTTGGCCAGACTAGACAGGTTAGTCTGTTGCTAGAGGCACCATGGAGAGGTGGAGCAGGGTCTGGATGGTTCTGGTTCACCAATCCTGGAGCAGCCCATCAGCTGTGGACCACTGACAACTTTCAGCTCTGCTGCTGTGAGGTGAGCCTTCCCCTAACTCATGTCTATTTGACTGTTACCATTCACCACAAATGTATATCTTCAGCATGCAGGTGGCCTGTACAAGGTGGCAGCAATCAACTCCCCTGCAGTTTACTGGTTGTCAGAGGCAAATTCAGGACACACAAGTCAATTATGCCGTCTGTCAAGTATGACATCAAAGCACAGAATTTTGTGAGTACATGAGGTGGACTAGGTAAATAACTCACAACGGTCTAGTGGAGAAACTGGGAATAATTTCCTTAGTGGAATAATGAAGTGGAAAAATCCTGGACACATAAGCAGCGAGTGGTTGGAATATGGCAAAAGGCCAAAATGAGCAGAATCACCCAGACAGACCTCATCTTGCATTTGAAAAAAAAAAGATAAGCACTTGAATGTTGTTATTTCAAATCATTTGTAATGGAAGTTAAAAAAGTGATGTGAATAGAATTTTGTGGAAGGGCGAGGAAAGACTAATCACAGCAGTTGTTTGGTCATGGCACAGTAGAATAAATAGTGCAGTTAATAGCAAGTACATCCTTGACTTCCAGATTTTAGACCTCAACAGTCAGAAAACATAAAAAGTTCAGGGTAGAACTCACTCACTATCTAGAGCACAATAAACAGAAGATATGATGTGACACTGCCTTGCATTAAAAATATCTCTGAATTGTTTATGGCCAAGATAATGGAATTTGTTTCAACAGCAAACCATTTGTTTTCATGATTTATTTGTGAGAAATATGATGCAAAACCAAGCTCTCTACACTTACTTCTTGCTTGTATCTGGTTGTTATTTCTTCAAGCTCCTTTAACTTCATCCTGAAACAAATAATTAATACAATGACATGGTAGTGATCTAATGATGATCACATAACAGCTTTTAATTATCAACATGTTTGTGTTACATTTTTATTTTCTTTCCACAAATGCTTTAAATCATCAATGCGAACAATCACTTGTCATCTTTACAATAATTGTTGTGTTGGTCATAGCAAAATCATACTGGTTTAAAAAAAAAAAAAAAAAAAAAAAAAAGCACAAACACACTACATACGAGTAACATAAAATACATGGAATAATGAAGGATTATTTTTTAGGATTATAACATTGAATGTATTTATTTAAAGCACAGAAAGAGGAAAATGTAAACTAAAAATTAAATAACTCACCAAATTTTAATCCCAGCTCAAATTACAATTAATTTAAATGCAAAAAAAAAATAAAAATCAAAATATGATTTGTTGTAATATAAATATCCATTGTGTGTTTGATAGCTGCATATCATCCTATTCAGAATGTTTAATTTTAAATTAGAATTCATATTTGTTTTAGGCAAAAAAAAAGAAGAAAATGAAGAAAATCTCATTTCCTAACCTGCAGAAGCTCACAATGTGTGGTGATGATGATACATTTTCTATACAAACTATGTTTTTTTATGTACTTCACAACATATATTCATGTGTGTACACATAATCATTTAGCCCTGAAATATCCTAGTGCTTTTATGAGCTTGGCTAGATGTGTCACTCCTATCTTCTATTATTATTATTATTATTAGTACTACAGAAATAAAAGAATTTAAATAACAGTGGAATTTAAATTGGACACAAGTCTTAGGAACAGAAAAACACACAAACATTTTATTAGGTTGGTCCAAATACAGAAATATAAATAAATTGGATAAAAAATGGTTCTCATTTGAAACAGCCCTTTGTTGCTCCACTATTTAAAACTATCCTTTAGCAATAGCAAACAATATTATTACAAAATGTTATATCTTCTCAACATTCCTGTATGGTGCAGAAACATGGACATTAGACAAGAAAACAGAGCACAAAATTGAAGCCTTTGAAATGTGGATTTATAGAAGAATAGTAAGAATTGAATGGAAAGAAAAAGAAAAAAAAACGAAGTCTTAAAACAACTAAAAATTAAAAGATAACTACTAAACACAATTCAAACAAGACAAATGAGATTTTGGGGCATGTTAAAAGACACAACAGCCTATTAAAAGTAATCTTGGAATGGAACATACAATGTAAAATAGGTAGAGGCAGGCCAAGATTAACATGGATGAGTAACATCAAAAGATGGAGAAGTCAGCCATTGACAATCTGCACCATCAAAACAAGGGACAGAGTTGAATGACGCTCCATGGTGGCCAACCTTCGATGCGGAGACAACACTCAATGAATGAATTAGCAACAGCCAAGCGCTGAAGAGATAATGATTATAAGATAAATATTTTATAAGTAGCTGAAAACTAGGATAGCTGTCAGTTTTCTAATTTTATGGGATGGAATGGCAGTTCTAGTGAACTTTTTTCTAAAGAAACTTTTAAAAAATTAAATAAAAGTTAAATGCAACAATTTCAAATTACAGTTGAAAACACTTACTTCTGCAGCTCTACCTGGTGGTCACAATCCTCCTTCAACCTTCTGGATGCCTCTTTCATTTCCTGTAGCTTCCTGTCATGTTCTCTCTGCAAGTCTGACCTCAGCTTCATTACCTGATGTACACAAAACAAGTGCTCTGTTTAAGTCACATTTAACATTGCACCAGATGAGATTGTTTTTTTTACAAACTATTGATTACTGAACTATGACAGTAAGTGTAGACTAACTGCTTGATGACTATTAGAAAACACACCAACTGCAGTGATGTTTCTACCCTAATCAAAAGTGGAGAAATATTGAACTCAATAAAGGTCAAATAAGCCTAGACAAGCATGTGCCTAAACATATATATCACACCACACACTAAAACACAGTGTGTCCTAACGTCTCCTTGGCAGACCCCAGGAATGGGATAATGCTGTAAATATGGTTTTTTAGACACTAAGACTATACTTGGTGTACATAATCATGGCTGTTCGCGGGACACTCTTTAGTTAGGATAACCTAAGTCATGACCTAGGCACTTTCACTGCCAGGTCTATAGGCATGAAAATCTTGTGTTTCTAACTGACATTCAGGAGTTCTGTCTATGTGAGCTTTCATTAACTTTTCCTGCCTAGGCGAAGTTGTTGGCTATAAATAGCTGCTGTTTATATGTGGTGCTGGTAATTTTAACTAGTCATATACTTGACTCTAGTCTAATGTTTGTGTTTCTGTCTCTGTTGTTCTAGTTCATTCGCTAATTTGCTAAAATAACAATGAATAACATGCTTAGTCTCCTAGCTCAGTGTTATACATTTTATCACCGATGAGCATACAATAATAGACCTATTTCCAAGTACAAACACCTCACAACGAATCCATGAGAAACATCCAAACTTTCATTTTTATTCACATAGTTATTAAAATGTATTACAAAATTAACAAATATTTTAGATTATTATTAATAACAGAGATCACACATTGTAAAATATGTGAACCACAAAATATAAAATTGAGTTGTGCGGTTTTATCAACGCTGAGCCAAAAAAAAAAAAAAAAAAAAAGATAAGATATACTTAAGGTATAAATATCTCACAAATGAATTCAAAAGAAAGATTGCGACTGATTTTTTACTCACAAAATTATTAAACTGTATTGTTGTTTTAATAAACAATTAAATAATATCACTGTTAGTGACAGAGACTAAACGTTGTGAAATAAGTTAATCCTAATATATATTATATAGTAGTCTTAGCAGGATTTATCCAAAAGTGGTGAGAGAGACAAAAATTTCGGTCAGATCTTGAGAGAGAGAATTCCGCATGTGATGGATGTCACGATTGCATAAAACTAAGATAGACGTTTTAAAGAGCAAGCATTTCACTGTGTAATGTAAATGCATGATTTTATGTAACTAAAGTGTCACATAAAAAAAAAAACTTGAAATATCTCACCTCATGTTCACTTATCGCCAATTTTTTTTCTCGCTTTTCTAAATCTGTCAAAGTTTTCCTGAGCTGGTCTTCCATCTGTTTGAACTCTGTCAACTGTAATAAATTGTACTAATTACCATGTACTGTTATCTTATATTTCTCAGTGCTTTAATAACAAATTACAAAACAAACAAGTATTCAACACACAAACATAGAAACACTCATTCCCCAGTTCAAAGAAGAATTCCCAAAGTAACTATGTTGATAATCCACTTGTAAGGACTACTTTTTGAACATACTACAGTACACCAAGCAATCTGCTCATGAATTTGTGATCAACCAATCAAAGCCCTCTAGACCATTATTAACCATGTTTTCAAAGTGAGTGATCGATAAAATTAGAAAGTTTACATAAAATGTGATATATTTAAATAATGACAGAGAAAGACATGTATGAAAAATTTGAAAACAAAAATTACTTTCTTCTGCGTGAGAACTTCCCTCTCTGTGTCTCTCTTCTTCCACTCCTCTGCTAGAGTTTTCATTAAGTTTGTCTCTTTTATTTTCATCTGTAAAGACAAAAAGAACTTTCAAATGAAAATCTGAATCATAAATGTCTGTAAACATTGTTTAGTTCTGCCCCGCTCCTTGGTCACAGACCAACAGAGCAATCAACGGCTGGTATACCTTGAAGGGCAAAGTTCTTATACTTCATGTGCCCTCTGCCCACTCATTGCTGGGTGCCTCATGTCTGGGCACACTTCATCTCAGTTTCTACTATACTCCACCAGGGTGTCTTTGATTTGCCTTCTTTACAGTCTACGACACGACCATTCTTGCAATTATTTCTGGATATTTTCTGATCACATGACCATCCAACTCTATCCTCTTTCTAGCATCATTATGTGTATCCCTTTCTAGTTGCAAATTCTGAGAACTCAGGTGTTTTTTGAAAAATTACAACAGCCTTGATTTCCTTTTCTGTTGTACTCTAGATCTTCAAACCCATACAGAAGTACTGTTCTCTTATATTCGTAGTTAACATGTTGTACTGGCTGGATCTCAAAACATTATTTAGACTGGGAACAAATTATTCTGGCATTATACATGCATGTCCTTTTGATCATCTCTGTGGCTAATTAGGGCTCTGTTTTATGTTCGTTGGAGAAAAGAATTCCACCACTGCCACCTGCCTTGCATGTTGTACAAGGTGACTAAGGAGGTTGGGGGATAGGCTAACAACTTGTTCCCAGTTAAAAAAATTCAGCAGGTTAAACAAACATAGACAAGGAAATCAACTACTCAATCTTTGGTAAAGGAAGGGGCTTTGGAAACAGAAAGATATGAAGTCAAGCAGCCAAAGCCAAAAGGATGCTGTAGGACCAATGTCCCAACTGAGTGCCAGAAGCCTTTTTTAAAGACAGGAAGGCCAGAAATACATGAAAACCAAGAAATACATGAAAACCAAGAAATACATGAACAAGAGAAATCATGGAAGCCCTTAAGAACATTGGCCTAGACTGGAAGGAAGTAGAGAAAATATCCTAGAATAGAGATTGATGGAGAGACCTTGTCCATGGCTATCCATCAAGGGGTTTAAAGAAAGGGCTTTGAATGATTTTCTTTTATTTATATCTTTACTAGTTCCCCCATTTGGCATTACAATGCTTCTCAATTATGTGAAAGTGTTCACTATTGAAAAATGTGATTTTCTATTTTGACTGATGCCAGACTTTCCTTTTACTAATTGTGGCCTTAATGCTTTTACATCTATATTGTACTCGTCATTATTTTAATTTAAATCTTATTGTGTGATCTGCTTTACTCAGTGTGATATTCACAGAACCGGTTATATCTACCTTTGTTTCAAACTCCTTCTCTTGATTTTCCTTCCATAACTCTAGCTCTACAGCCGCATGATACTCAGCAGAATGACGGGGACTGCTTGCTCCAGCCCCTGCACTCTCCACGCTAGTGCTTGATGCTGTTTGAACGGGCTGGGTTTGGTAACCTGCTGCACCGGAATTCTAAAAAGATTGGAATTAAAATAATGCAAAATGTTTAGCAAATGCAAAGAGTATATATTAAATTGTAAAAATAAGAAAGTTATATAATACAAAAGCAACATAACAGATTATTGGGAATTATTTGATAACTGTCATGTCTAATTTTAGAAATGTAATATTAGTGACCAGTTTTGGCACAGATGTGGATTTTGAAGTAAGCACCTCTGCAGACTGCCTACTTTGTCTAAGAAAATCTCTGGTTTATATTTTTAGAAACAAACAAAACAGAGATTAGTGTACATTACAGAGGATTAAGACCATAGTGACAATTTCAATACACCAGACTTCTTAATTATTGAAGAAAGTAAAAAAAAAAATATATATATATATAAAAAAAAAATTTGCAATAATATATCTGCGATAAGATCGCATTCAGACTACTTAGATTCCAGATTATCATCTGAAGTCTGCTGTCTGTTTCAGGGTTTTTATTTCCACTATAGAGTTTGTCTTCCAAGGTAGTGGGTATGGATTACACACATTTTAATCAAGTTTGGAGATACAATAAAACTAATTGATTAAAATAGTGTGAATTGATTATGGGGACAGTGCAGATACAAACAAATAAACCCAAACAAAATGACTACCTGCTGAGAAGTAGGCACTGAAGCAATGGGTCCCCAGTCTTCTAGGCTAAGAACCAGACTAATGTCTGCACATTTATCCAGCTTTCTATGAAATCAGAGAAACATAAAGTTATTTCTTGACAGATTTACTTGTACACTATCATATTTTATTTACATATTAATTATTTGTTGTGACCACACAAAGTAACAATTTACAGTACAATAAACACTTTCAAATTTTATATCTGAGGAAAATTATGTAAATAAACAACAAGAGAGTAGGAAATCAAGAACACAATGAAAATGTAACAACAAAATTAATGTCATGCTGCTAATTATCTATTATTTTCTGTCTCATGAATATATACAGAGCACTGCTGTTCAGGGCATCCCTTTAGCTGAAATGACCAGGGTCACGATGGAGCATATGAGGTCCTTATATGACGCAAATAAGGTACTTTCACTGCCACAAAGTTTGGTGCTTGTAATCTACATTCAGGACCACTGTCTACACCAGCCACCCCGCCTCTGTACTATAAAAACAGTTAATGTTTATATAATGGCACTGACATTGCTGGGTCTGTTGTTTCAGTTTATCTTGCAAATTTGCTAAAACAACAATTGTCGTCTTATAGCCCAAGTGTTCATGACTTTCAATTTTACAGGTGCCATAAGCACAAAATATAGATCTACTTCAAATAAAATTTCCACAAAATTGAAGCACTAAAAAAAATTATGATTTTCACTTTTATTCTAAAAAATTTTAAACTGTGTTGTTGTATAAACAAATATCAAATTCTCAATGTTAATATGAGAGATTAAATGTCAGACAATAAGCGGATTGTAATATATTAAATATTATATCACTGGATTGTAATATATTAAATATTATATCACTTATGAATACTGGCATCGCGAGCACAAAAACATAATCTTTACTTATCATACAATTTTTACAAAAATTAAGTGCTCAAACAAATTATGACTTTTACTTTTACTCAAAGAAATTAGTAAATTGTTTTATTGTATAAACAAATATAGATGCAAAATGTTAATATGAGAAATTAAATGTCATGAATTTAGTGGATCATAATACAAATTATGTAGTCCAGGTGTAATTTTTCCAGATGTAGTGAGTGAGTAGGCAAACATTCAGGTCAGACTCGCAGGAGGGAATTCCGTATCTGATGTCATGGCTGCATAAAACTGCGATAAAGGTTTTAAAGAGCAAGTGTTTGGATGTGAGAGAAGAGATTCACATTCAAAACTTATTATTTTGAAGATTTATTCATTTGTCTTCATGTCTTTGTGAGGAATGCGTGTTCTTTTTCAATCTTCTCTTTCTGGAGAGTTTCATTTGCAATTTTCAGAGCTTCTGCCTCTGTGTTAAAGTCACTTGAATATTTTCCAGTTTCAACAAAGAATCTTTTCTGTGTTCCATTTTTAAGGCATATGAATAGTGGGATTTAGTCCCAGGACCATTTAGTCCAGAAGCCAACGTCTAACTTCTAGACCACCATAGCACCTCATTTTAAAGGTTGAATGAGTGCATAAGTTTACTCCATTAGTAAAAAGAAGAAGCAACCAAGAAGTAAATGTCAAGGCAACAAGACAATATGGAGATTAAACTCTGGCAATTAACAAAATGAAAATCTACTGGAAGATCACTGGGGAAAAATAAGTAACTGTAGATGGACATACCTCTTGAATATATGTTCTCATATATTTTTAGTTGAGTTTTTGTGTTGTACAGAGTGATCTCCAAACAGTCCTTACATTGAACTAATCTGGCTTTGTTTGTCCCTCTGCCGATATCCCTTCTGGCTCCCATATTTAGTGGTACAATGCTTCACAGATATCTAAATGTATTTGCTGCTTTAAGCTCCTGATTTTCTAATATGAATGATATTGCATTCTTTAAATGTAAGGCCATTACTTCTGTCTTTTATATTTAATCCAACCATAATGCTATATCTAATGCAGTCTCTCTGTTTTATTTTTTCTTGAAAGTTTTGGTAGGAAATAAGCTCATTATGATGTCATTAGCATATTGGAAGGCTAAAAAAAAAATCTTCATTAAAAACATTTGAATTTCACATTCCAACAAATATAAATGCCACTAACCAAACTTAGGAAGAATATACTACAAAAGAAATGTAACTTACCCATCAACGGATATGACAGACACCCTATCTGATGCTTCCAGTCTCCAGCCAACAGTACCTACTGAGTTCTGTAGAATCAGAATTAACGTAACATTTGATGAGCTAAAACAGCAATATCAGAAAAATGAGTTAGGAAAACAATTAATATGAAAACTTGACCCCCAAATTTTGCTACACTGTCTCTTAATTGACAGACAACCAAAATGATAAACTAAACAAATCTACACACTATCACAAATGTAACAAACCACCCTTTAGTGTAAGCAACAATGACCATAGAGCTGGATAAAACACACTGTGGAAACCAAATGAGAGCATTACAAACAGGCTCTTTTTTGAAATTCAAAATGGGAAGATCAAAATATGCCCAGAGATAACAGGCAGAAATAGAGATTTTTAAAAAAAAGTGGGAAGGATATGTATGGTCTTCAAAAATGGCACCAAATATGATGACAATGTTTGTTGAAGATCTGTGCATCACAATGAAGAAGATTCTACATGCATAGAGAGCAGTTCCATCACTTGCTCATCCATGATTAGCCTTAGTCTTTAATGTCCTTGATGAGAGTGTTTCATCTAGAGCATGTTCCTTTGTTCATTCATTCATAAAGTGATCAGAACTTGTGAGATACTTTATCTGCTGCCACTTCCTGTGTTAAATGAAGTCATTGTTCTCTCTTAACTTCTGCTACTATTTTCTGGAAATGATTGGTAGCTTCCTTCTAGCCTTCATCAATATCCTTTATTTGACTAGCAATGCAGGGGTTCAGTTTGTGACATAACAGCTAAAGTTTAGCAAGCATTTCCTTTTTGAACCAGGCTAACTGTATCTTCTGTCCATGTCCAATTCAGAAGCAAACAGTTGAAGCTCTACTGGTTGGACACTTAAGTTTTCTTCATGATTTCAGCACCATAATCAAATCTCTGAATTCTCACCGATGGTACACTGATTTCTGAACTTTATCAGTAAACCCAAATATGTCATCGCTGCAGACTTCTGATCTGGGCATAATAATAACATCGGATGGAAGATGCATCACAGAAATAAAAAGCAGAATAGCTCAGGCCAAAATAGCATTTCAGAAAATGAAAAATATCTTATGCAACAAATCTATGTCAATAGAAATGAGAAAGAGAGTTCATCAGTGCTATATAGAACCAATTCTGACCTATGGAAGCGAATCATAGACAGTAGACAAACAAATGAAAAGACGATTGGAGGCCACAGAGATGGGATTTCTCAGAAGAATGTTAAAAGTTCCCTGGACAGCTAAAAAGACCAATGAGGAAGTTCTCAAAGAGGCCAATACAAAAAGGCAGCTCCTAAAAAACATCAGAAAGAAACAATCAACATTTTTCGGGCACATCATGAGAAGAGGAAAGTTGGAATACTTGGTTACAACTGGCAAAATAGAAGGAAAGAGAGATCGCCACCGACAAAGAGAGAAAATACTGGATAGCTTGGTGTCATGGCATGGAAAACAGTCAACAACAGAACTGATACGATGAACTGTAGATAGAACATTGTGGAAGGACATGATTGCCTACACCAACAGATATGGCACATGATGATGATGCAGACTTCTAGTTACCAACTGTCCATAATTTCTCTCCATTTGACACAATCTGCCATTACAGCCAACCTTCACTTTGCTATAGAACCAACCACCAATGATATAAAGTCTAACATTATCATTCTGTGACTTTTCAACATAAACCCACACCAGAAATCTTCAGCTGATACTTAGAATTTGTGTAAGAATAATTTAATCCATATTTTATTATTGATTTCTTTATATCTCTGCATTTCATAAACTTTTTATATAATAGCTACACAAATAATACATTTTCTGTACATTTTTGTGTATTAATTTAGTACATATAACAAATTTATATAAATAAATATGTTACAACAAATTTATATAAATAAATATGTTATAACAAATTTATATAAATAAATATGTTCAGTACTGCAACTATTTCTGCCTAATTAAAGTAATAAAATATTTTTGAGTTGTATTGTCTGGCTATAAACTAGCATACAACTGTGAAAGAACTTTATTCAAGCACAGAAGATAAACAAAATAAAGACTGATGACACTCAACAACATTAAACAAAATTACCATTATGCGTGTTCTATCTGCAGACAGGACCAAGCTAAGAGGAAGTTTAGCTGTGCCAATAAGGACATCTTGAGACAACTGTCTATCTCTGTTCCAGACCTCTACAACCAATGGCACTCTGAGCATAAACCATACTCAATGTTGGTGCATGCAAAAGTAACATGGGTGTATAAAATGTGTTGTTTTGTGAAGAAAAAATAAATCAAACATATAAGATTGAATAAAAAAGTAACCTTTTTAATTTCAAACAATTTTTTAACCATTTTGAACTGTTATGGTGTTGTGTCTTCAAACATAGAATATTGCCAGCTATCATATACACTATGTTGTCAGCAATTGGCAACAAAGATGGTATGTTTTTTGAGTAGTGAATGCAAAAAAAAAAAAAAAAACAGTCAATAGCCATAAAAAAATGCATATACAGCATGAGTAAAGTTGTTTATTACCACAAGTATATGAGTGGCAAAGTAAATGAAAAAGTGGCGTGATAAGCGTGACCGATTTAGTTCTCTGAAGTTGACCACAAAACATGATTACACTGGATACTGTTCCTGCAGTGGATCAAGTTATCAGAAAAAAAACAGGTGAATGACAATTGATGAGTTGGCTGAAATAGTGTTAATTAGTCGTGGTTCGGTGCATAACATCATCTTTGATGTGTAAGGTAAGGTAAAGTACGAGACTTGAACCGGCGTCTTAGCACGTGAGTTTACACCCATATGTGCTCGGCCGCCTATCCAGAAATGTTCGGATATTTCTGTATAGTGTCGCCTCAAGCATCGAAACTCTGATGCGAAGCGACATTCCTCACCTTCCCAGGGTAATACCCTGGTACCCATTTCTGCCAATGGCTGGGTCGACCGTGGGGGTATTTTTTTTTTTTTCCAACCACGAGTACAATTCACACTGCTCCCAGCGGGAATCGAACACGGGTTGTCCGAACGTCGGTAGTCCAGTCGGGTGGTTTTCCCAACTAGGCTACCGAGGCCCCCGACAATGATGTGTGTTACAGTTTAACAAAGTCTCCGCTAGATGAACACTGATGCAACTAACCCTTGAAATGAAAGATCTTCAACTGGAAACTTGTATAGTGTTGTTGCAACTATATGGGAGATGACAAATCTTGAACGAGACACAAGAAAAGTGTGGAAGCTTGTAAAACTTCTGAATGATGAGGGTACAGAAAGGAACACCAAAATTACACTGAAGAAGGATGGAAACATTCTAACAGGTAAACATGCAGCAAATTACTTTGCAGACTCCTTTGCAAATGACAATAATATTGAAATTAGCCTAGAAAAACGACAAGAGACCCGTTTAAAACAACAAAATGCAAGACAAGAAGAGACCACACATGAAGTCATGGAAACACCCATTAAATGAAAAAGTCACCAGGCAGTGATGGAGTGTCCAATGAAATGATTAAGAACTTGGGAACTGCAGCTAAAGCAAAACTACTGCAGATCTACAACATTTGCTGGATCACAGGTAGAGTGCCACAGGCATGGAGAGAAGCAATTATGATACCATTACTAAAGCCAGGAAAAGATGGTTCAATGACATCCAGCTATAGACCAATCAGCCTTACAAGCTGTTTTTGTAAAACAATGGAATGTATAATCAATCTCAGACTGCAGTGGTACCTGGAAAGTGAAAATCTCCTTGTCCCACAACAAGCAGGCTTTAGACAGTGTTACTCTACCGAAGATCAAGCAACCTATCTTTCCAAGGAAATTGAAGATGCGTTTCAAGAAAAGAAACTGGTACTAGCAACACATACTTCAAGACTGCACTGAATATAGTAGACTGAGGAAAATCCATTGGCCCATAGATACAACACTACAGACAAAACTATATGGGCCACTGCAAGAATTACAAAAGACAGTAAAATTCATACAGGAAACGACATTGCTGATATAGACAATACTTCGAGCCAACGAAAGATAGATGGGAGATGACTTCTGCAACACACAGTTAGTGTTGATGAATCATGGGTTCATTGTTTTCAACCAGAAACTAAGCGACCAATCAAAGAAAGGTAAAATTTACACTAGCTGAAACTTAAAAAAAATTTTACACAACTCCATCAGCTAACAAGGTAATTCTCTCACTTTTTTTAGGAGATCAGTGTCCAAATCTGGAATATTGCATGCCCAAAGGATCAACAGTGAATAGTGTCATATTTTAATCTGCTTCTGAACCGTTTGAAACCTGTAATAAGATCCAAACATTGAGGTTTATTCACTTCTGGCATGACAATGGTGTGGCTGCACACATCAACATGATGGTCGAAAGACCTGAAACCTGTATTTTATGTGTCTTTCACGTCCACCTTATTTACCTAACCTCCTGTGGAGTGATTATCTCATCTTTGGATCCCTGAAGGAGGGTCTTGGCATCAAGAATTTCTCTACAGTTTTCTTAAATCATATAACTCTGGAATAAAACCAAGCATGTTAAAATTCAAGCCACATTATGCATTTATGTCAAATTTGACTCTTATTGAAGCTCACTTCAAATCATACCTTGTGAAAGTTTCCTGCAGCTGTTGCATCTACAAGCAAAATCAAAGGCACAGAAGGACTGCGGAAGA
Organism: Megaustenia siamemsis; assembly: GCA_032433765.1. Classification (NCBI taxonomy): domain Eukaryota; kingdom Metazoa; phylum Mollusca; class Gastropoda; order Stylommatophora; family Ariophantidae; genus Megaustenia; species Megaustenia siamemsis. The sequence goes on along the minus strand of JAVIAB010000092.1, from coordinate 23,136,246 downwards.
AGAACTTCAGAACCTTTGCGAATTTCAACAGGTGGGTGTGTCAAGATAGGAGCTGCACTTCCAAAGAATGGATACAAATATCTGTGTGAGAGGAAAAATTAATACTATAGCGACACATCTATTGCATAAAGTCAACATCATCAAGTACCGGGCCTGCTGGCGTAGGTGATCATGTCTCTCTACAACTTTCGATCTCGACGGTTATTTATCATTTCTGTTGTTGACTTTCGATAAAGTATTAGTACTAAAAAGTCACAAATTATTAATTTTACTTCGAGCACATCTCATGATACATCTTTAAGGAGGAAAGGGTAATTAGGGGGGGGGGGGGGGGAGTGTTGTTGTACTAAACATGTTCAAGAAACCTAACTTTTGTTGCATATCTGTACATTTTTTAAAATAACAAATTATAAAAATATAATTCACAAATACACATGTATTCTGGGATTATATAGGCTGTTTTCACACATCTTAAGGAAGGTGAGTGAGTATATCATAGTTGACCTGCGGAGGGCTGAGTAGTCTAGAAATAAGACATCGGCCTTTAGACAAAAAGGTCCTGTGTTTGATTCCTACCACAGGTGTGAAAAATAAAAATTAAAAAAAATGAATCTGTGGCTTTACCCTCCCCTGGTCTCTGGGTATGACAATGACTGCACACACACACAATTGAGAAGTGGAACCAATTCTGTTTACTGGTATCTCAACTTTGCCACGCCCAAGAAGACTCACACCATTCAAATTTATCATTGAGCTAGCACTATGATTTGGGTAAAGAATGCCACTCTAAAGGCTTTCTCTGACATTGGCGGTGTAGTGTTCCAGTATATTGATATATCATACCCAAACATTTCTGTGAACACTATTGTAGTCACCACACAAGTGACAATGGCACACATTAAGATTGAGTACTCACCGACCATTTTGCAGGCAGACAGTGCACTGACGGTGAGTGAGGTGCAAACATTTACAGACACCTATTGTCTGGACGGGCTTTCTTGGTCGTTTTGTGCAGTGTGTGCTGCAAAGGCTACAACGTCATCATCGATACGTGTCATGGCAATTGTTCACATGGGATCTATGGACATGACTGCTCCGGGTCTTGTCTTAGTGTCTGTCCTTTATGTGAGGAAAAATTCGGAAAATGCCTACAATGTAAACGTCCTGGCTACATCTGTAGTGACACTTGTCCCTATGGTAATTTGGACTACAGTGCAAACAGATGTGTTCTGATGGCTGTGACATCATATGTGACCCAGAAAGTACAGACTGTACGTGCAAGGAAACGTACTACGGATCAGACTGCACTCTCAAATGTCCGGACAACTGTTTCAATGACACCTGTGAACAGTTAACTGGGGCCTGCGTCTCGTATGTCGATGATTCCCACGTTAAGAAGAGTCTGCCAACTACAACAAACCCAAGCATATGGATACCTTAATGTGTTTCTGTGCTGGACATGGTTCATTTCTTGGTGTTTTTCAGTGAAGCCATGGCTCATATCTTGATGTGTTTCTGTGCTAGCCATGGCTCATATCTTGATGTTTTTCTGTGCTAGCCATGGCTCATATCTTAGCTTGTGTGTGTGTGTGCTGGCCATGGCTCATATCTTGGTGTGTGTCATGTTAGTCATATCTCATATCTTGGTGTGTCCATGTTAATCATGTCTCATATCTTTATGTGTGTATGTGTTTAGTCATATCTTAGTGTGTATCTGTGTTAGTCATGTGTCATATCTTTGTGTGTGCATGTTTGGGTTAGTGATATCTCATATCTTTGTGTGCATGTTTATGTTAGTCATATCTCATATCTTTGTGTGTGCATGTCTGTGTATGTCACATCTCATATTTTTGTGTGTGCATGTCTATGTTGGTCATATCTCATATCTTTGTGTGCATGTCTATGTTAGGCATGTGTCATATCTTTGTGTGTTCATGTCTATGTCAGTCATATCTCACATCTTTATGTGCATGTTTATGTTAGTCATGTGTCATATATCTTGATGTGTGTTAGTGTTAGTCATGCCTCGTATCGCTGTGTGCATGTCTGTGTTGGTCACATCTCATATCTTTGTGTGTGCATGTCTGTGTTAGTCACCTCTAATGACTCGGGCAGATGATGCTCGTAAACCTGGGAGGGCAGACCATCAAAGGGCAGAATCCCCCTACAGAAAAGATCATCTGCTGCCTTGCAGGAAGATAATCAAAGGCTAAGGAATGCAAACCTGAATAAAATGCTGGCTGAAATCGGATGCACTGGGCCACTGGTGCAGAACACAGTGTAACGTTTTAACGGGTGTTCAATCAGAGTGGATCTGGCAGACTCTAATTGTGATGTTCTGTCTGTGGGGGCGACCAACACACTTAACCTGACTTCATGTGAGAGTCAGGAATCCTACTCTGATTGAGTCCTGATCGGAGAGAGAGAGGGAGAGAGAGAGAGAGAGAGAGAGAGAGAGAGAGAGAGAGAGAGAGGGTATGACATCTCCTGCAATACCAATACTTCGACCACCAGGATAATTTTATATTTATCAGAGGGCTAAGTCAGTTCACATTAGAGAACCATATAACAGTTTGAATGGGTATGGTGTCTCTAGTAGGCATCAACATGTCTCACTCACTTCATAAATGTTTCCTGCATTTGAAAAATTAATCTTCCATTTTGTCTTTTGGAATTTCCAGTGTCCAGCAGACACACATTCTTCCTTATTTCAGAATGTGACCCTGCCTTTGTCATTCTTAAGTCATCAATTTTTTTACCATGAACTTGAGCAAACTAATTTGTGTGTGTGAAATCAGTTAAAATTTTTTATCTATCAAATTTTATGTCTTATTTACTAGTTTGTCTTCTCCAAAGAAAGTTTCTGACTGCAGTGTCAGAATGTGTATTGTTTTGTTACTCTACACCAGAGGTGTATTAATACCAACCTTATAAATAAATATACTATTTTATTCAACCAAATTGTTAGCATTCTAGTACATAACAATTAAACTAATATATTTTGTTAACCCTGTGACACATTACAATGTAGTCATACAGATGCTAAGCTATAAATGTGCAGCATATACAATTACAAGACTAGCTATGAAACAACTCTGGTATATTTTTTCTCATCAAATGTGTGTGTAGTCAAAGGACTGACCGGAGGAATATATTGATTGTGTTTGTAGAGTGATGGTCCCTGACGCTTCGTAGGTCAATACTGAAGGTGAAGTGATGTGCCTGAGGTGGAAATGACAGGTTTTCTGGTAATTCTGCAAAAACAATTAGAAAAAAAAATTAATCATGTTAATCAAGCATTAGTTATTGCAAAATATGGCACATACTTCCAAATATTTAAATTTCAAATAAATACATCAGGTAATATAGTGATGGGGTTAAACAAGGATGTATTTTATCGCCCTTGTTATTTGGAATTGTTATGGACTTCATAATGAAGAAATGCTGCACTGGTAATAAAGCATCGAATGGATACAAGGAGACCATTTGGAGGACCTGGACTTTGCTGATGACATAGTTCTCATCAGCAATCAGATAAAAACGATGCAGGAAAACACAAATGAACTATCATCAATAGCCAGCAAAATTGGGCTTGAGGTCAATCATGAAAAGACTAAAGTCATGAAAAGTTTAATTCCAACAAGTGACAAAATATACATGGAAACAAACCAGTAGAAGAGATCGATCACTTCATCTATCTTGGAAGTCACATTGATCGAGAAGGGATACGAGCAAAGAAATTAGAATCAGACTGGCTAAAGCAGCAATGTCTTTCAGAAGCCTTGAAAAGTTGTGGAAATCAAAACTCATTAGCACAAACACAAAACTTAGGCTATTCAAATCAAATGTACTATCAACCCTTACGTATGCGTGTGAAAGCTGGAAAACAACAAGAGATATAGAAACAAAGTTGAACGCATTCGAAAATAAATGTCTAAGGAAAATACTTGGTATAGAATGGAACGAATTCAAAACAAACGAGGAAATTAGAGAAATCGCCAATCAACCACTAATATCTTCAGTAATAAAGAAAAGACGATGGTCATACGTTGGACATGTGATGAGAAGAGATAATAATCGAATAGCAAAGCAAGCCCTCATATGGGAAACAACAGGTAAAGAAAAAGAGGAAGACCCAGGGAGACACTGAGAAGAACATTGATGAGAGAGGCAAGAGCAGCAGGAATCGGCTCCCTCAATGAGATAGAACTGCTTGCACAGAACAGAGACAGATGGCGAGATTTGATAAAATATCTTTAAAAGAAAACTGCTAGAACAAAAATTCATATAGGTGAAGGTGTATCTTGGTCTACGCCCTATGGGCCGGTTACGGCTCGAAAGGTCAATAGATAGAATATAGTGATGGTTAAAATTATGATTGTGACAACAATAGTCACCACAGCACAAAAGTGATATAATAAATGCACCATCAATTAGATGGTTTGAAAACTCTGATTTGTATTGAAATAATAACAAAAAAAGAGATAAAACAAAGACTATGGTGCTATATAAGATACACACTGTGGAAGCCAACTGAGAGTATTACACGACTGGCCATTTTTTGGAATCCCCACAGAAAGAGACAAAAGGGAAGACCAAAATATTCTTGGAGAAGACAGGAGATGAAGATGATGAGGAAGAAATGGAATGATCTTAAAAGAATGGCAAGAAACAGAACAACTTGGAAAATGTTTGTTGAAGACTTATGCTCTACAGGGAGCTGAAAAGAAAAAGAACAACTGAATAGTTAAAACATGAAAGAGATACAACACCAAAGATACAATTCATATCAGGGTCCCCTTCCCATCAAATACCTCTGGCATATTGATGACTGCTTCAGCCTTACCACTCTACCTGAAATAATACCTAAAAATATCACAAAGTTATCAAGTTCACATCTTTTATATCCACTTCCTCTGTTACCTTTTTGGACCTTATTGTTTCCTTGGGCATTTCTGGCTGTCACATCTCAGTTTTCTATAAACCCACAGATGCCCATTGTTATCTTCCCAATATTTCATCCCATCAATCTTCATGTCACAATTCGATCCTGTTTTTTTTTTCAGTTATTGTGTCTTCATCATATCTGTCAAGATGACCAGGATTTCCTCCAACAATCCATCTTATGTTTGGCTTTTTTTGACACCAGTTTTATCCAGATTCAATCCTTCAATCTGCCTTCAAACTGGTCCTCCTTATATCTCATCATGAGGCACTCACTCCTTCCAACCTCTCCCTCTCTGACAGGACAATACTCACCTTTACCTATCATCCTCACAACTCAACTGTTACCATTCCATTCTCCAGTCTGATTCAGCTACTCATATGCTTTTTCATGATCCCCCTATGGTTGCCTTCAAACACAAAAAAGAATCTAAGGGATATTCCTGTTAGGATCTGTCTCCCTTACTCCAACCAGAAACACTTTGGTATCGTCCCCTGTGGACGTAACTGCATAACCTGTGCTTATGTGCCCCGAACTGACTCTGTCTTATTCCCTAATGGAAGATTTGAAATCAAGGATGGCTTCACATGTGTCTCACAATATAATTTATGCAATCATATGCTAACAATGACACATGACTTATATTGGCGAGTTTGGTCGATGTTTAGCAGAAAGATTTTGTGAACACCTTCGAGATGTACAACAGAATACTGGTACTCCAGTTGCGTCTCACTTTAATTCCTCGGACCACAAATGTAAAGATGACATCCATATCACTGGTATTGTCCTCTGCCATTCCAGCGTCCGCAGTCGGTTTGCCTTGGAGAATTGCCTTATAGTCCAATTGGGTTTGCTGACCGATTGAGGCATTAATGTACCACACTCTTACACATAGTTTCCCTGTGGTTGTCCCTTCCCTATTACATATTCTCTGTTGCTCATGTTTGAGCACATTATTATATACACATGTTATGCTATTCACATCTCTCCACTACTAGTCCACACTGCATCACTTCGTCTGTCCCCTATATCTATTACCCCACACTATCTTTCCTCAGTAGTATATCCGGTATGAAAATGATACCACCCCCCTGATCTCACCATCTCTGAAGCAAATCGAGCCCCCCAGCCCCCTCGAGTTTTGGGTGTCCCGCAAATGGACCTATTTTATATCGTTTTGATATCGAACGGTGATCAGAAACCCTACCGGGACCCCTTAAGTTTTTGGGTTACCCAAACTCGAGGGGGGCTGGGGGGCTCGATTTGCTTCAGAGATGGTGAGCTCAGGGGGGTAGTATCATTTTCATACCGGATATACTACTCAGGAAAAAACAGTTAGAGAGTGTAGCTCTATCGATAGATATATATATGATATGGCGCCAGGCAAAAATCATTGTGCGTGGCTAGTGTGGGGATCTACTACAACCTGTGGGAAGACGTGCAGGGGTTCGTACTGCTGGATTCATAATGATAGATTGCGAAAAGGTGGTGGGACAACACCATGTATTGGCTGCGGCGTGGGCGTCTCAAACAAGCTTAGTCTCTGTGTAAGATGTGGGTACCATAACGCACACACCAGAGAAAGCAAGGCACGCACGAGAGCCTTTCACAAGGAGTTTACACGCCTAGCGCGGATCGAAATTTCCTATTAGAGAAATGAGGGCTAATGACTATAGACATACAACATGCCTACTGTTAAGCAGTTGCGAATAGAAGCAAAGAGTTACGGGTTAGAAGGCTACTCAAAAATGCGGAAACCTGAATTGACACAATTAATCACAGAGGCCCGACAACAAGTCCAACATGAGCGCATAGCTCGTGGAGTAAAAAGTGGAAACTTAACTAGACGATACCCTGCCATGTTTAGCCCTAACTATGATGATCCCCAGAGGCTGGAAAAACAGCGTCGTGACATTAACAGGCTCGAAGCTGAGATAACTGCTACATTGCGAGCTCGTAAATATGAGCAAGCTGTCAAGAAAAATCCAAAACTTCGACTGTCAGCTCTGAGAAAGTTGAGCGCAAGAATGAGCTTGCAAAGGAAAGCCCGGCAGGTCTTAGGGCCCCTTCATCGCAGCGGAGAGCCCCCGGCTCGCAAGATCGCAAGGGAGGGTGAGAATATACTTTGGGAGCTCATCCCGATAGACGGGGAATCGCGAGGTAGACGGGTCATCACCTGGAAATTATTCCGAGGTCTATCGAGGTTCGTTGAAAATGATAGCACCCCTGTCGATCGTGTGATGGAGAGGGTAGCTGAACTGCAGACAGCTTTCTATCTCAGATATAGCTACACAATTCAGATCCGTCACATCGAGACTGGTAAAATCATAATTTTCCACCCAAATGAACTTGGCAGTCGACGTGGCAGTAACCTATTGACCACACAGGCCGCAGCTCGTCAGTGGTTAGAGGAACAGGAAGAAAAGCGTTTGGCGAATGAAAAGAAGCCCAATACAAAATGGATCTTTGTTCGTTGGGTACAAGTTGAGATCAAAGCCATTCTGACCAATGAACTGCTGGTAGGAAACGGACGATTACCAGACTGGCTGCGAAACAAGAAAGGGCTCGTTGCGCTGGACGGCTACAACGATAATTTCTGTTTCTTCCGGTGCCTAGCTGTTCATCGAGGATCCAGATCAGACCGTTGTACTGAGAAAGCGCACGAACTAGCCAGATCTTTCTTTGGGGCAAATGTTGACCTTACTAAAACACCAAAGCTAACGTTCGCAGACTTTAAATTGGCCGAGGAGCATTTTCGTCTGGGCATACGAGTTTACGAGCCCATTAAAGATCCGGTGGAGGATAGGCTCTTGAAGATGAATCTTATAAGACAACCGGCACACTATTCTGAAATAGGCATCGAACCAATAACGCTTTCTATCTACAACGAACATGCTTCGCTGATCACTGACATCAAGAAACTAACCAACACCTATGCTTGCGGACACTGTAATCAGCGGTGCACGCAGACAACTAGCCTGCAGCGACACGTCACTCGTTGTCAAAAGGGGGAAACCGAAGTCATTTGTAAGGGTGAGAAAGTGATACGCCCCCAATCTGCCTATGAAAAAGCCTTCGATCCTAAGTCAAGTGCCAGTCTCGCCTCGATACAGTGGATCGAGCACGAATCACAAGCCCGAGGGTTACACATTCACCATGCTCACTGTGGTCACGGTGGGGAGCGGGAGATCGCAGGTGCTCCTGTAGACGGGTATGAGCCAATCACGAGGACAGTGTTTCAATTCCACGGTTGTTATTTCCACGGATGCCCTGTCCACTGTAAGCAGGACGAAACTAGAAAAATAATCAAAAAGACACGACAGGGAATAAAGGAGGAGGCCGTCTATGTTCGAGATATACTCAAGAAGACCCGTCAGCAAGAACGAAAAATCGTAAACGCTGGGTACAACTTGGTGGTCGTGTGGGAATGTCGAAAGCCTCCGCGTTTAAATATCTCAATGCCTGCAGAAAGAACTGTTACATATCCTCATTTTATCTTTTATGACTTCGAAGCTTTACTCGACAAAACGAAGAGAAATGAACCCACCCTCGACCTCGCATACGAAAACGAACACACACCGATCTCAGTGTCGATAGGGGATACTCTAGACCGTCAACCAACACATATTTGTGACGCCGACCCAAAAGCTTTGACAAACAAATTCAGGCTAGAACTCCAGCGACGAGCCGCAATCTTAAGGGCTGAGGTCGAGACCCAGTTTCTACCAGACGACATCACTTTACTGTCTCAGAAGCAACAAAATAAGATACGAGATTGGTGCTCGCAGGTCCCGGTATTAGGTTTCAACTCGGGCAAATACGATCTGAACCTCATCAAGCAATACTTTGTAGAAGAGCTCGCCGACACCTGTAAAAAAGTCTTTGTAGCCAGTAAAGGCACAAAAATAATGTTCCTAGTAACACCCGAGTTCAAATTCTTGGATATCATCAACTATTTAGGCCCTGGTGCCACCTACGACAACTGGACCAAAGCCTACGGGTGTCAGCAGACAAAGTCGTGGTTCCCATACGAATGGTTTGACAGTCCGGATAAACTTGCGTATCCAGGCCTTCCAGACTACCCTGCATGGTTCTCTCGGTTGAAAAATGCGTACCCCTGTCTAAGACAGAATGGGTGACTGTCAATGTATCTTCAGAGAGAAAGGAATGACAACTTTCGCAGATTGGCTACGTTACTACAACGACCTCGACGTAGGTCTTGGCATTGAAGCGGCTGAGAAAATGAGAACCTACTACGGCGAAAAAGGCATCGATATATTTAAAGACGCTGTTTCACTGCCAGGGGTGTCCCTACAGTATCTATTAAGGGGTACACCAGAAGGGTCCTTGTATGCTCCAGGTAAAAAGGCATACACGTATTTGAAAGCTGCAGTAACTGGAGGTCCCTCGATAGTCTTCACCCGTTATCACGAAGCGGGGGTCACACGAATCCGCTCGCATCAAAATCCTAAAGCAAAACGCTGTAAGCGGGCAGTTGGATATGACGCAAACGCCCTATATCTTTATACAATGCTTCAGGACATGCCAGCTGGTAAAGAGAAGGTAATCGAGCTTAAAGAGCCTGAGGTTGATGCGCCCAGGGTACGTGATCTGGTCTTAAGCGGTCGATTGTTTGGGTTCGTCAGGTGCAAGCTTGCCGTACCGCGAACACTATGGAAGAAATTTGAGGAAATGCCTCCGATATTTATAAACCGTGAAGTTCCAGAAGCTGCCGTGCCTCAAGAAATGAAGGATTATTTGAAGCAGACAGGTCGGAAACGTTCTTCCACAAAGAAACTGCTGGGTGTCCTTGAGGCCGATGACATTCTGGTATACACACCGCTGCTAAAGTGGTACTTGCAGCATGGACTAGAGCTCCAAGCCGTTTATACAATAATTCACTATAAGCCAGAAAAATGCTTGGCTTGGTTCGTCAAGGAAGTCACTGAGGCACGCCGACTGGGTGATGTCGACAAAGAGAAGGCACTCCTAGCCGAAATACACAAACTGATAGGAAACTCAAGCTACGGCAAACTGATTGAGGCACTGGAGCGGCACACCAACGTCAGCTACACAAAGGACGAGGAAACTGTGGACCGTGCACTACGTTCAGCCTGGTTCGATGATCTCACCGAAATAGGTGATGCCTACGAAATAAAAAGCCGCAAGCCTCGGATATGTATATACAGACCATTCCAAGTCGGAATCGTGGTGTATCAGTTGGCAAAACTTCGCATACTTGAATTCTATTACGACTTCCTGGATCGGTTCGTCGACCGTCAAGACTTTGAGCTCATTCAAATGGACACCGATTCACTATACTTCGCTCTGAGCACCACCACACTAGAGGCTGCAGTTCGGCCAGAGCTCAAAGAAGAGTTTGCTAAGTGCAAAAAAGACTGGCTTTCTTGGGATACCTGGAGCGGCCGAACTCCGGGCCTGTTCAAGCTCGAATTCTCAGGGCATCGAGCTATTGCTCTGTGCTCGAAATGTTATTTCGTCGATGGTAAGAAAAAGAGCAAACACTCGTGTAAGGGGATGTCGGCGAGGCTTAATAACCTGACATGGGAACGGTACAAGTTGGCTCTCTACGGTTTCAAAGACCGTGCTGTGAACCGCGGCTTTCGTATGCATAACGGGCAGATGACCACCTACCACCAAGAAAAGCTCGGGCTCAGTGCATACTACGACAAGCGACGGGTCTTGCCTGATGGGATCCACACGGAACCCATTGAGTACACCGCTGCCTAGTCAGTAGCGTATATATGCTTACCTTGGAACACTATAACATCCCCCACGCCGTCTCTCTCGAGATCCCTTTCACGTATACCCGTAAAAGTATAATCTTGGGGACTAGAGGCGAGAACTATACTCTGAATGACCACCCAAAAGCGCATGTTTGAGGTACCAATTTTAACGACGTCCCCCTGCGACAAGCCCATAAGGGCCTCGTTAGTCGGAGGTGGTGAACCGGGGCACTGTTGATGCTGAGCTTCTACTAGGACTAAAGGCATAGATGGATTATCATGACGCGCCATGGGTTCAAATGATTGAGAGTATTCGTCCTCCGGACGGGAAAAAGCCTCGCGCAGCGCCTCCGGACGGGTAAAAGCTTCGCGCAGCGCCTCCGGACGGGTAAAAGCCTCGCGCAGCGAAGGGTATATATCATATACATGCATGCCTCGAAATTCTATAACGTCCCCGAGACGAGCACTAGAACTTACTAAGTTATTATCAAGCACACCAGTTAATCTAATATCAGAAGCATTCCAGTCCTGTGGGTACTCTACAGTTTGAATCACTACCCAAAATCGCTCCTCCCCATTACAAACTTTTACGATGTCCCCTGATTTCAATCGCTGAAGCTCTTCATCGGGTGGGGCCCAAAATGTGCCTGGGTGTCGACGATGCATTTCTTGGGCATCTATTAGGAACATTGTTTCTGATGACGCCGTTAGATTACATGAGTCTCCTTGGGTTCAATTGATTGCAAGAATCTTACCTGGAGGAAGCTCGGTCCCCTCAGGAACAATCATCAACTCTTCACGCACAAACCCACGCTGTGGACCATCTTCCAAATAGTATACCGCAGGCTAGCCATTCTGCCGCAATACATTTCGGATCGAATGCAGGGTCACAGACCACACGGGGTCAGTAGCACGTTTTCGACCACCCTCGAGCTCGCCAGGCTGGTACAAATACCGAACCATTGCATCAGACGGGATCAGCTTTTCCTCGAGCCCTACAGGGCGTCCTGGAACGACAGATGAGGGTTGCGCAGTCACTCTCTGAAGTTTAATGGCATCCACAGGCTTCTTACCTGTCAGCCGAGTCGGCTCATTGTTTAAAGCCGCAATAACCGCAGGGAGTCGAGCCACCCATTCTGCAGACCGCTCAGAAGACCCACGGGCAGCAAGCAATAGCTCTTGAGCATACTGGTGACCAAAAAGCCGCTCGGCCAGAGTCCGGTTAAAACGTTCTACTATACCTTGGTCTCTATGGAGGTCCACACGCCCACGCCGTATTGCAGTCCCATGTTTTGCCATAAGTGATGATACCGAGCCCATGAATTCTCTTCCCGGGTCGACCTGAAGAAGCTTTGGAAAATCCATAGGGCTCCGTTTATAAATCCTCTCAAGGGCGTCTGCAACCTCTTGTGAATCTTTTGTAGCCAAGGGCTCTGCCTCTTTGTACCGGGAGGCTATATCGACGAGGGTCAAGGCGTATTTGTACGTGCGTCGTTTCACACGATCATGCGGCAGATATAATAAATCCGCTTGATGAACTTCGTTTGGCGCAGTCACGTTAAAATGTGGCCGTGGTATTCGTCGAGGAGCAGGTAAATAGAGCTGCCATATGCCTTGTTTCGAGAGCCAGTCCCGAGCATCCTTTTTGCTAACTCGAGCTGCCGCAGCAAGCTTCGGGATGGCCGCCAGCCCACGCCAATAGCCTTGAGGACTGTAGTAGAATTTCTCCATGATTGCTGACGTGCCGTCGGAGTCCTCCGGACGGGTAAAAGCCTCGCACAGCGACTTCTCTGCCATAGAAAACTTCTTCAGTTTAGGAATATTTTCTTCGCGACTTTTTTTTTAGGCCCATCCCGAAGCGTGATTTCGCAGCCATAATCGCAGAAACCGTCTTAGCATCACGCTTTTCCCAGTCTGGAGCATCTGATAGTGCAATCTGCGATGCGGTAGCTGCCAGTACATCATCCGCATGATTCCGTCCGGGGGTATCTTTATGGGCTGCGTAGGCAACGTCGTGGTTTAGACAGGCACGATCAAGACTATTCACACCCCTATAGCCCTGAGAGAGGCGTTTGGCAATCTTGGTAAACGGCCCGCAATATGAGTATTTTCCAGTGTTTTGAAAAGTTCCACCCGGACATCTTCAGATGGGACCCCTTTGGGGAGACGCATATGCATCTCGGGCAGAGGTAGGGCATTCATGGCACTGTTAAGAAGACCAGCACCTTCGCTGCGCGAGGCTTTACCCGTCCGGAGGACACCTTCGCTGTGCGAGGCTTTACCCGTCCGGAGGACACCTTCGCTGTGCGAGGAGGACGCAGGGAGAATTTGGCTCTTTCTAGCACCGCACACCGTGCAAACACCTCTCTTGGCTGGACGGTTGTTCTTTAGAGTTATAGTCTCCTCATTTAAAGTGGGAGTGTGTTGTTTACAGCGAAGGCAGTACATCTCTTCCTAAATATAGAAGTATGGAAATCTTAAATTTAGATCTTGATGAATCGAATCCACACGAGCACAAACACCATTGGCTGCTTCCTAGTAGCATCCGTTGTGTAATTTGCGGCCCGTCCGGATGTGGTAAAACAAACCTGATGCTCAATCTCCTCCTAAGAAAGGATTTCCTTAAATACAATAGACTGCATATATACTCAAAATCCCTTAGACAAGAGAAATACCAGTGGCTGCAGGACTGGGCGGATGCCATTAAAGCAGTCACTGGGAAAGAGGTAGCCTCGTTTCACAGCATATCAGATGATATCATCCCAGTAGAGAGTCTGAACAAAAACGAACGTAGCATTATGGTATTTGATGACGTTATGTTGGAAAAACAAACCCCCATCGAGAAATACTTCAGCCAAGGCCGTCACGGTGGTGCGGACTCATTCTATCTAACGCAGAATTATTTCAGGATTCCCAAACAAACGATTCGAGATAATTGTAACATGCTTATCATATTTAATCAAGACACGAAAAACTTGCGCGCCATACATGACACCTATGTGTGTGGTGACATGCCTTTCGAAGAATTTCGAAACTTCTTTAGTGCGTGCACGCGCGAGCCGTACGGGTTCTGTTGTATCGATCTGACCAGCCGGGCCTATGATGGTCGGTATCGATGTGGATTTGATCAATTCTACATACCGAAGTCATCTATTTAAAGTAGGGATGAAATCTATTTAAAGTAGGGATGACATCTATTTGAAGTAAGGATGTGGCGTAAAGTAACCGACATGCGCGATCGTACAGCCCTCGTCCGGAACTACCTAGCACTCAGGGACCAGGCTCGGCAACGCCTTCAAACAGAAACACTAGGGGAGTCGTCTCTGCAGGAAGAGGCAGCCAAACTTTTCAAACCAATCACCTCACACCAAGCAGCGGAGATAGGAAAAGTCACAGCCGCAATAGAGCGCTTGCCAGCACCTTCGCTGCGCGAGGCTTTTACCCGTCCGGAGGACACCGACGGCACGTCAAGACAAGCCTACGCACCCCACGGAGCGGCACCGACGGCACGTCAAGACATGCCTCTGCCGGTAGAAGATGCCCCCACGCTATATATTAGTCCCGACCAAGGGTTGGATATTGAAGTGATAAGGCGCCACAGATTTAAGCCCCCCAGCGAGCTCGACCTCAGCGACACACAAGAAATTACCAACACCATCAATCGTATAAATTACATCAACCGCCATGTACTGGGGGCGGAAAAAAAGCGTAAAGTCACCACAGAAGAAAGAAAGCAGCAATTAACGATGGAAAAGGACGCTCTAAAACAATATAGTGAACGTCTTCGCCTACTAACACAGGGTTACAGGCTCGTCCGATCTAGTGGGGCTACTGCTACAGCTACCGCTACAGCTACCGCTACAGGTAGTGGGTTGAAACTGAAGGGAAACCGGTTTGGATCCCTCACAATCGACCCGCAAGCTTTGCAGGCGGGAAAACTGCGGGCGTTCGACAATGGAGACAATCTTGTGTTCGAAGCTCCGGCAGATGAGTCGCTTTACAATCTCCTCACAAAGCGCTTTTTAAAAACGATGCAATATACCCCCGAGGCTGTCAAAACTTTCCAGCGGCTGGCTGAACTTGCCGGCTTGCCTCTCCATGGGCGAAAGAGCAAAAAACACCGGCTGATAAGGTCCTCGCGCAGCGAAGGTGGGGCTTTACAATATTATAAGGACCCAGAGGCGCTCGTTGAAAGGCTACAGCTATTAGATGCCTCGAAGCGTGCAGGTAATACGGGCCTTGATAATGAAATTTCGGCTATTTTAGACGAGCTCCTTCGCAGTGGCGCGGTTCCTAAGGATTTGATTCTCGAATTGAACAGAAGCCTCCTATAACTGCATACCCCAAATGGAGTTTCAGTTACAGAAGATTGAAAGCCATCTTCGCCCTAAAGAGGGTAACTCTTTCGTATTTTCGTCAAACAGCACCGACTGGACAACCACCTTCTCTCCGCCCTTTTACCTCGAACCCAACAATAAGTACGAATTAGCTCTAGTCAATTTGGAGACATATAACGCTGTCCCCAACATTACAGAAAGTAATAATACTTTCGTCTACAGCCCAGACGCAGGGGTTACCTGGAAGACAATTTCATTACCAGAAGGAAGCTACGAACTCGCTCAAATCAACGATGAGATTCAATGCCAGCTGAAGGGCAGCGGTGATTGGAATTCTGAGACGCAGGCACATTACATAGTTGTAGGAGCAAACAGGGCGACATTACGTTCCAACATCGAGATTACGAACCCTAGCTACAGAGTTGACATGAGCAAATCTACCATTGCGTCGACTCTCGGATTCGAGCGAGGGTTGCTATCCACTACTGGATTCCACACAGGGGACAAACCAGTAGACATTTCAACACTTAGTAGCATACTTGTAAACTGCGATCTAGTCGGTGGTTCTTACCTGAATGGCACCAACCACCCCGTTCTGTACAGCTTCTACCCAGGCGTACAACCTGGATTTAAGATCATTGAGACTCCACACAATTTGGTCTATTTACCTGTAAGCCAGCGTGGCCATATCCAGAGAATACGCTTGTGGCTAACGGATCAGAATGGCTCTCAATTGAATCTCCGAGGGGAACGAATTACAGCTAGATTACATCTTCGGCAGATTTGAAGTAAAATTCTTACATTAAACATTTTGACTGTCATTATAGAAAATCTTCTAAGCTACCATGTTGATAATTTCGCGGAACGTGGCAGAGGGAAACCGGCGGATGAAAAGACAGCGCTATGTAATCGGAAAAGGCCTGTCGGACTGGATACAACCCGTGGTGCGAGCTATTGGGGGTTTCGGTAAATTCGTTGTGGCAAACAAAGGCGCTATAGCAAATGTAGCGGACGTGGCCGGTAAAGTTGCTAAGGCCGGCGCTACAACCGCAGCCTCAATTAAGCAAATCGCTGACATAGTCCGCAGCAAAGCATGCTCGTCCACGCGAGCCGCTACAGGGCCGGAGAGAGTTATCTCTGAAAAAACCTTAGAGATTCTGCATGGGCTTGCGGCCTCCACGACTGAAGCGGCACGTCAAAATATCAACAGTCGGATAGCAGGCTCGGGTTTTAGGAAAATTCTTTATTAGAAAATAGAATTGTTTCTATAGCTGAAGTAAATTTTCTATGGCGGATACACAAGAAATTACCGATGAAATGTTGACTCTTGTAGAGCAGACGCTTGTTGACGAGAGCATCGAGTCGTACGTCTACAAGGAGTATAACCCACAAAACCCCGCCACAATAAACAACAATCAGGATATAGCAATCGAAGTAAACTTCCAAGACGTTTACACACACCCGTCTAAAAGTTTTCTCAATGTTGAAGGGAGGCTAGCATCCGGCACAGAAGTCGACTACACACCTACAACGCTTGCTTCGCTCGTAAATAACGCCGTTATGTACATGTTCTCGCGGCTAAGGTACCGGCTCAATGATCAAGATATTGAGAATGTTCTCAACCCTGGCCAAGCCACAACAATTAAGGGCCTGTTGACATATGGAGATGATTTTTCAAAGGCCGAGGGTCTTAACATGTGCTGGCAAAAAGATACCTCAGCGGCGGCTGAATCAGCTAATACTGGGTGGGAGGCCCGACGGCAGCTAGTAGTGGTCAAGCCGAATCCAAGCGGGACGTTTTCGTTCTGCGTCCCGTTAAGCCACCTGTTCGGTTTTTGCGAGGACTACCGCAAGGTGGTTTATGGTTGTAAACATTCGTTGATATTATCTCGTGAATCAGATACCAAAGGCATATTTCGCGATGCTGCGGCGCCTAGAGGGAAAGTCACGCTAACTAAGCTTGCCTGGGTAATACCGCACGTCATGCCATCTTTGGATGCCAAGACAGAATTAGTAGAGCAGATAGCCAAGAAAGTTAAAGTGCCGATATCTTTTCGAGCTCTTCAATGCGAAAGCTTTGCCGTGCCGGAAGCCAGTTCGTTTACCTGGACTCTCTCCATTACGTCGGGCACTGAAAAACCACGATGGCTTTTGGTGGCTTTCCAAACCAACCGCGATAGCCAGACCAGCAATCCGGCTTGCTTTGACCATGTAAATTTAACTGACATTCATGTGAGGTTAAATACCGATCAGTATCCTGACTCCGAGGAAAAAATGGACTTTGTACAGCGAAAGATTTCCAGGGCTTACAAGAGGTTATGTGACTTTAAGGCAGAATACTATGGTATTGAGGGAAGCGTGTCCTCAAACCAGGTGACTCCGCTCGAATTTGTAGAATTATACCCAATCCACGTCATCGATGTCCGCAGACAGTCGGAGCGGTTGAAAACGGCCGTCCAAACCGTACAGGTCAGGGCGACTTTTGGAAACAACGTGCCAGCAGGAACCATGGCCTACGCAGTGCTCATAAGCGACCGGCTGCTGACGCTAGAGTCTGACGGCACGAAATTTAGCAAATTGTATTAAACAAAAATCTCCATCAATATACAGTATAGGAAAATGAAGTATACTCCTTTTGGGTTAACACTTACGCAGGGCAGAAAGAAACATTGGCACAAGCCGCCCATGATGGGGTAGGCGTTACTATTCGGCTGACGGTTGAGCAGCTTCATGGCGACGATACCCTGGGGCTCACTAAGCGACAAATAGCTCACCTGGAGAAGAAACGCGCCGCCAGTGCTGGGGCCGAGCTCGTTATTTCCAAAACTCAGCTAGCGGCTCAAAAAACGGGTGGGTTTCTACCATTTTTGCCCTTAATATTAGGGGGGCTCGCTGCAGCGGGGTCGCTAGCAGGAGGTAGTGCGGCTATCGCGAAAGCAGTCGACGATAAAAAAGCGAGTGCTCGAGCCCAGGCTGAGGCCGAACGCCACAATCGTGAGGTTGAGAAACAGCTTGCTGGTGCGGGGTTGTTTCTGGCCCCATCGGCGAGCACGGGGCGCGGCATGTGCCCTAAATGTAAGGGGTCAGGGCTCTACTTGGCGCCCCAAAAAAAGTAGAACCCCTGAGCAATTTTGATATTGAAAAGGCCGGCCGTACCATCCCCCACTTTCGTGGCGTGTTTTCGCGAAACACCCTGCCTAACAAGATTTCTCAGAAAGAATGCGGCATAGTTAATCTCGACTCCAGCAGTGGTGGGGGCACCCACTGGGTGGCGTATTACAAAGATGGCCGTACGATTTGTTATTTCGATAGTTTTGGGTTAGCTCCCCCCAAGGAACTCGTGGAATATCTGTCCTCCGGACGGGTAAAAGCTTCGCGCAGCGCCTCCGGACGGGTAAAAGCTTCGCGCAGCGAGGGTCTTCCTATACAGACACAGACGTTCCAACTGCAGAGACCCGAAGAGGTTATCTGCGGCCACCTATGTCTTCGAGTGTTGTGTGAACTCGCAGCTGGAAATGCTTTTAAAAATGTGATCTTACACATAGTTAAACAGAGAGTGTGATGCCTGTGGATAAGTTTTATATGGGACATAGCACCGGCTGTGGAGCGGCGGCGGCCTCGTGGGGCAGCCCAGTCGGCCTCGTACATAGGGCTGGCGATACTATGCTTGGTGACCTATCATTGGGGGGCTTCCAGCTGAAAGACGTAGGGAACCCTTTAGAGGCTAGCGATGCGGCTACTAAAGAGTATGTTGACGCACGTGATGTCCTGCCTCTATCCGGAGGAAGTATGAGCGGTGCTCTCCATATGGGTGGCAACGAAATTGCGGGTCTTGCTGATCCACAAACAGATCAAAGCGCGGCAACCAAAAAATACGTTGACGCCCTCGTTATATCTACAATGGATATATTAAACGCTAAAGTCCTACAGCTGGATGGATCAAAAGCACCAACCCACGACATTAAGTGGGGTCATCACAAAATATCCGAGCTCGCCGACCCCGAAGCACCCCAAGACGCGGCCACTAAGGCATATGTTGAGGACACCATAAAAGATGAGCTCGTGAGAGCCTTGGGGCAACGCTACGATATATATGAGATTTCCTTGCAATGGACGTTATCTAGGACCTTATCGATCACCCCGATTGGGAACCCTCAGCTTACACAGGATCCGCGTAACGAAGGCGACAGCAAAGCAATCCTTTCCATAAGAGCGCCTGGGGTCTATAAGATTCAGTTGGTAGGACTGCGCAATGGGAGTATCCGCGAGTCGATTGCCCTCTCGCTGCATATAGGCCCTCCCCCTGCGTTAGTGTTACAACATACGATAACACCCTACAGCCATTTCAACACCTCGGGAGTGTGTGTGATATCACAACCCTCGTCTTTAGAATTATCGATATCGGTATCATCTGTGCGACCACCCAGCAGTAATAGTGTAATGGTCCTTAATATAAAGGCAACTCTCCTCATTGAAAAACTGCAGTAGTTCGGGTCAATTCAACAAATATATTAGTTTATAATATCGAATATGCCAGTATTACTACTATGCCAGTAGACAAGTTCTTGCAAGGTTCAAGCAATGAGCACAGACCTAAGGTCTGGGCCACGAGGAATTGCTTCGCCAACCTCGGAGATGTTCGAGGATTCGATGATCCGGGGGCGCGGGGGTGATTTATGGGATGGAGTTAGCCAAAGGAGGTCTTTATCGGCGGGCCGCCATAGAAAGTCATACAAGTGGTTTTGAACCCAATTGGGAGCTCAGGCTGAACCTAGCCATGCGCTATATAGATTTGCAAAGTCCGGCCGAGGGTGGTATTACAAAAGTGGTATGGCTAATGAACGCTGGCAGCATGTTTGTCGGCTATCGCCCGTCCGGCGCAGAGCCGATGACCCTCAATGGGCACGTTAATTCTTACTACCTGGGTCCGAAGGGAGTTAACGTTGCGAAGTTACAGGCTCAAACAACGGTTCCAAGAGACCTAGAAATCTTAAGAAAACCTCCAAAGGGGTCCGTGATATATCTAGAAATTGAGACGGGCAGTATGCTCCCCAGCGCCCCGATCGAGATTTTGCCTGGGGTGTCAATCAAGTGGAAACGCCCCGAAATGACGGGTTTGGTTATAAAAATTGGGGAGGGGAAGGCAGACCTCTCAACGAATGTTAGCGATTTGGAAGCAAACGCGGTGTTTGAAAAAATATCCCTTGAATTTATATTCAGTGGATTGTCGTTTTACTTTAAACGGCTACTTTTTAGCCTGTCCCCGGTAAGTGATCGCGTTATTGAGCACCTAATTAAACAGATAAAAAGTTCTGCATAAAGCTTTATATACCTGTTCTGCCTGACTATGTATCCCACACTAGACGCGTCAGTTGATCGGCCTGTCGACCAGTCCTACCGCATTCAAGAGGTTGTCCGCCTGCGAAAATGTTTGGAGGACGAGAGAGATAAACGGACGTCCCTATACAAGAAATATCGGCGCGGTGCTAATAGTCTAGATGGTATTGATACGGCACTGTTTACAGTCACAGCTGGGATGGGCGTTGGCGGTATTGCGCTTCTTTCAACCGTTATCATGGCTCCTGTAGCTCTAGGACTAGAGATTGGGGCCCTAGCTTGTGGCACCTTCGGGGCAGTCAGTAAGCTGGTAGCTCGCCAGCTGAATCTGAAGGCTAAGAAGCACGATGAGATTCGTGTTTTGGCTGAAAGTAAACTAAACAGCATCACCGGCATCGTATCCACTGCCCTAGAAGACGGGAGTATCTCCGATGTGGAATTTAAAATGGTTCTTACAGAATTTGATAAGTACCTGCAGATGAAAAAAGAAGTGCGCGCCCCTGGCGGAAAAAATTGGACGAGGAAGAGTTGTCGGAGGAGAAAATAAAGCAAGAAATCCGAACCGAAATTGCCAAGCACATGGCCAGTTTCAAGTCTTCATAAAATGTTTCTTCAGCTGGAGAGATATTTCCTGTGGCTACGCCTCTGACGAGCGTGTGATTCCTACAGCGCCTCCTCCCTACAGTTATTAATTATATTTCTCTTACACACACGGTTCTCTTTTTACTACCACAAAAAAATAACAGCTGCACTTGACACGAGATAACGTGTGAGCTAACATTTCCGATGGTTAGAAAATTATGAGCTATCATTTGAACAGATATGAATACTGTATGTAACGCATCGTCGTATCGGAACCACATACACCAATATGGATCCATCATGTGACATAGCAACTGAATTGCCGGACACAAAACATACGTCCGGGTGGCTATTCTATCTTAGCGAGCTAATGTCAGTACCAGGGATATGGAGGCTCGCCGGCAGGTGGCTCAGCTGGCGAACATACTTGCGTCGTGGTTATCTATGTTACGGCATGCCGCTGAGTATCAGAGAGCAGCTTCAAAAATACGACAATGATTTCAGGTTTGAGTATACCGCCAACCTTATAGTTCTAGCTATGAATGAGCTCGTGCGCCGCACAAAAACGGGGTCTCTCGAATTACATATCCAACCCTATAGTCGTGATTCAATCGAGTTTGGGCTACCGCAGGGGAGGGGAGAAGCAGAGCTCATGAATCTAATTCTTAAAGACGCAGAGGCATGCGGCTATCACATAGAGCACGGGATAGACAAAATAACGATTCAGGGAAAAAAATAAGCGTACGCCTCCTCCAAAAATATTATCAAGGAAGTCAAAAGTGCTATGTTTCGGGCGGCTTTTCCGCAGATTAACTGAATTCCCCGTTAAGTGAGCCACTTAACAGTCACATGCATATCCTCGGCTGCTCATTTTTTTGTCAACTGTGATAACAATTTTCAGCTCGAAAAAAATGCGACAAACAGAACAACCGTGACACTCTTGTCACGGTTGTCACAAACGATTTTTCGCTCACGCTTTTCCTTTTAAACCCCTGTCACGTTACATAATTTTCTATTTTTACATGGATCATGTGATGGAGCGTATGACTGTCATGTGTTGATCATTTGCTTTCGCCGCGCGAGGCTAATTATCGCGCCTGCCGTCCGCAGGACTGCTACTGGCTAATCTTTATGAATTCTATACTCTGGTAAACGGTTCGAGGGTGCGCGACGTCTGAAAACTATAGAAGAGCCATCAGCTTGCTGTGGACCTCTATAATATGAAGTCTCAATCTAATCTTCATCCTCTGAATCGGTGTCCAGCCCCCTATCATATCTAGATATCCTCCTACAATATTTAGCTATCGCGCTCGGTTTAATACATGAATCTACAGAATAAAGCTTCCTCCACTCATTTGTATTTGTGCAAATCGCAAAATATTCTTCCACCACATCATCGAAGCGGAGTTTATGTTCACGTCTCAAAATCTCATATTGCAAAAGTCGTGGGAGCTCATCCAATGGTAACCCCCTTCCCAACAATCGAGTGCGCATGATTCTAAATATTGCCAAATCTTGAAGAGAGGCATCAAGAGACTCCATGGGAATCAATAGGCCTCTATAACATCGGCAAAGTCGATAGTTGGTTATGACCCCAACACCACAAAGAGTGCACGTCCGTGTTACAGCCCCTCTTCGCAACTGCTTAACAGTAGGCATGTTGTATGTCTATAGTCATTAGCCCTCATTTCTCTAATAGGAAATTTCGATCCGCGCTAGGCGTGTAAACTCCTTGTGAAAGGCTCTCGTGCGTGCCTTGCTTTCTCTGGTGTGTGCGTTATGGTACCCACATCTTACACAGAGACTAAGCTTGTTTGAGACGCCCACGCCGCAGCCAATACATGGTGTTGTTCCACCACCTTTCCGTATTCTATCATTATGAATCCAGCAGTACGAACCCCTGCACGTCTTCCCACAGGTTGTAGTAGATCCCCACACTAGCCACGCACAATGATTTTTGCCTGGCGCCATATCATATATCTATAGAGCTACACTCTCTAACTGTTTTTTTCCTGAGTAGTATATCCGGTATGAAAATGATACTACCCCCCTGAGCTCACCATCTCTGAAGCAAATCGAGCCCCCCAGCCCCCTCGAGTTTGGGTAACCCAAAAACTTAAGGGGTCCCGGTAGGGTTTCTGATCACCGTCCGATATCAAAACGATATAAAATAGGTCCATTTGCGGGACACCCAAACTCGAGGGGGCTGGGGGGCTCGATTTGCTTCAGAGATGGTGAGATCAGGGGGGTGGTATCATTTTCATACCGGATATACTACTTTCCTCCTCACTATTCTGTTTCTTGTGCTTTTTGTAAGCACACAGACCTGTTTTTGGAAACTTCTGTTACTGCGTGCTGTGAGCGCACATTTTCACTTTTGTGCAAGCACACGTACCCCATGCACACTTCCATTTTTGCCACATCAGAACATACAGGAAGACTTTATTCTTATTTTCCTTTCATTTATCCTTTTAGTTCAATTTTAAAATGATTTATTTCTTATTTTAAATACAATTTGTACGTGTATTGTATGTTTGTTCCTGTTGAAGGCCTATTGCGTTGAAACATTGTTCTGGTTTGTGTTGTCCACTTGTTATGTGAAGCTTTAATCACACCTTTTTTTCCCCTTTCGTTTCTATATATAATTTTTCCTTTCTCCTCACTATTAGCTTCCATGCTGAAGTCGGATGTGTTGGGCCGAAAGGCGCAAATATAACAGTTATACTGCAAACCACAACACAACGCAGACACGCCCACTTAACGTCCTTTTAAGGACGGATGACGAAGAGGAATTCTACAGTCTACAAATACTCTAGAATACTTTAGTCATCAGGCGAATGCAAGCAAGCACTAATAGCTTCACTGCAGCTTTGCATTTTGATGTATTTATGTGCATTTCCGAAAATCACTGGAGTCTGTAGAAATGTGGTTTTACAGAAGAATGTTGAGAGTACTATGGACAGCTAAGAAGAGTAATGAAGATGTTCTGAGAGAGGTCAAAGCAAAAAGAGAGCTAATTTCCAATATTAGGAAGAAACAATCATCATTTATTTTTTGGCCATGTAATGAGAAGAGAACAACTGGAATATATTGTAACAACTGGAAAAATTGAGAGATGAAGAGATAGCGGGAAGCAAAGAGAAAAATAACAGACAGCTTAAGAGAATGGCTTTGCAGAAGGTCAACAACAGAAATGATAAATAGCTGCAGAGATCGAAAGTTGTGGAGAGACATGATCACCTGGGCCAGTAGGCCCAGTACTTGATGATGATGTGCATTTCTTTACCTTGATCCTATAACATGAAAGTCAAACTTTGGATTTCAAATAGAAACTGTTATAACAAAGAAATCACTCACTTCTGTTGGTCTCCACCTGATTAGTGTCAATCTGCTGTTGATGTGATGATTGTTGGTGCTGTTGAGATGAGGCAGTCTAGGTGGTAGCTGATTAGTCTCCTTATTATTAACTGATTACAACAAAAACAGTACAATTAACAAAAACAAAACAGTTGGTAATTGTAAAACAAGTTAATCAAGTTATGCAATACAAAATTTAAAAATATTCACTACAAGAAATACCTATATTAAAAAAAATTTTTTATTTCCATTAAAAGTACAGTTTCTCAAATTTTATGCACTTGTTGTCAAGTTGTGGAACGAGCTGTCTTTAATCTTCAGTCCACTACTCAGAAAAAACTTTCAAAACTCAATATTGAAATATGAAGAACATTATAAGATTTATCATCATCATCAAGCACCATGCCTGCTGGCGTAGGTGATCATGTCTCTCCACAACTTTCGATCTCAACAGTTATTTATCATTTATGTTGTTGACTTTCTGCCAAGCAATTCCCTTAAGCTGTCTGGTATCTTTTATCTTTACTTTACTCTATCTCTTCGTCCCTCAATTTTCCTAGTTTTACCAAACTGTTCCCTTCTCATAACATGGCCAAAAAATTATTGTTTCTTCCTAATATTAGAAATTAGCTCTATTTTTGATTTGGCCTCTTTCAGAACGTTTTAATTACTCTTCTTAGCTGTCCATGGTATTCTCAACATTCTTTTGTAAAACCACATTTCTACAGCCTCCACTGATTTTCTAATCTGCTGTCCTTTGGTCCATGAATCACATCCATATGTTAAGACTGGCTCTACATAACATTTAAGAACTCTTTTTCTTGTTTCTATTGTCAAAAATGGATTGCACAGTATCTTCCTTTTTTTTGAAAAGCTGCTTTTGCATGAATATACATATACTAAAAAATAAAATTTTTTTTGTTCACCAGCTTTAACCTCTGGCAAAGTCCCCGAAGACTAGGAACTGAATTTTGCATGTTAAAACCATTCCCTGGCAGACCTGTGCACAGGAGTCTCTTGGTGCACAGGCAGATAACTCCAACTACGGAGGTACTCATCTTTGTTAGTGAATAATGTT
Organism: Megaustenia siamemsis; assembly: GCA_032433765.1. Taxonomy (NCBI): domain Eukaryota; kingdom Metazoa; phylum Mollusca; class Gastropoda; order Stylommatophora; family Ariophantidae; genus Megaustenia; species Megaustenia siamemsis. Next base: position 23,110,863 of record JAVIAB010000092.1, on the reverse strand, counting down.
TCAAGCTGGGCCTTGCTGCTGAAACCAGGGACAGTTGCTGCAGAGAGAAATCACAAATAAAAATCCCAACTGGTGCAGCTGGGATTTGAACTCACAACCTCTCTGTTTTTGAGGCCAGATTCTTGCCTGAGACCAACAAGTCCCTATTTTTTTAATGACTACAGACTCAATTATATCTCTTCCAAAAATATACATTTATATAATTAACCTCAATGTTATGTAAAGCTTAACTTTTAGCTACTCAATAAACCAAAACATTGAAACTTGACCAATCCATGAAAATATTTCCCCACTGTTCTGGAGTCTAATGAAAGCCAAGATATCTGAATATATTTCATTACAGTTAGTACGCTATGGGATACAGAAGAAGACTATAAACAATATGCAACTCTAGCGATACTGGAAGGATAAAAAAATCAGGTACATTAAGACCAAAGTTATATGAAGACAACTGCATGTGATGTTCCCTAATAAATTAGTTAACATGTTACCTTGTACATCATGTGATGGCTGTTTCATTTTGTCATCAAAACCAGCTCCATGTCCATCACCGCCACCAACATTTTGTGCGCCTGCAGCTAGCTCCTTGGGCTTTTCTTCAGGCTTCCTGACCCGTGCGGGAGATAGTACATGACCATCTAGACTCGGAGGTGCTCCTGTGATGAGAGCTGTCTGTTTGCTCTCTCGAGTTGGACTTTTCACTGCCTGAATAACAAAGTATCATATTATGATCTCTCTCTCTTCACTTCCTCTAATACATCTTTGGGTATTGAAGGATATATAAAGTTCTAGATCTTGCCCTTCTGTCAGCCTCAGTCATTGTCGCTTGAAGTATAGCATTTCTCAGATGTTGTCAGTCTATCTTACTCTTGGTCTGCCACATGCTCTTCCTACATCTCCTCTTTTAATAAATAATTTTTTTGCTATTGAATATTGTGGTATACTATATTCATATTATGTTAACATAAGTTATTTATGTCAAAAATATGCACACATTTCTATGATTTAACCCTAGATTATGATATTGTAGAGATTATGATATTGTAGAAAAAATTTTCTCCCTCTCGGTATAGAACTGTTGATCAGAGGTTTAACGCAAGATTTAACAAGCCACTATCGCAAAAATGCTTTTGTTAATGAAACGTAGACCTGAAACAGAATGTGTAAATTAGCAGTAGATAATAGTGATAGTATTTTTTGCCCTAAAACAACAACAAAATAGAATTCTGGAATGCACAAACAATGGCTGCGCCGACGAAACAAGCACAAGTCGCGAGTGAGATGGATAGATACGACCTAGGTATATTAAAAATAAGCCAAATGTGCTGGCTTGGAACAGGTAGGAAATCTGTTGATAATAAAATAATAGTTTTTTCATGAAGGGAAGATGGAAAACACCGCGAAGGAGTAGGCATTTTGATGACAGACATAGCTGCAAGAAGTTTATTAGAATGGGAAATGGTAAATAGCCGTCTGATACGAACACGCTACAAAACAAAATATGGAAGACTTTCAATTGTTCAATGCTATGCATCTACAAATGAAGCTAATGATGAAGTTAAGGACGATTTTTATAACCAACTACAACTAATAAACAAAATACCAATACACGATCTTTTAATTGTAATGGGAGACTTCAACGCCAAAGTGGGAAAAGACAATGCAGGAGTGGAACATGTAATGGGGAGAGAAGGGTGTGATACAACAAGTCAGAATGGAGAAAGATAATAGAATTATGTTTAATAGAAAATTTGGTTATAGGTGGGACATTATTTCCACACAAAAAAACATGGATATCTCCTGATGATAGAACCTCAAATCAAATCGACAACTTGTGTATTAAACAATTCAGATCATCATTGATAGATGTACGAGCATACATATGTAAAAAAAAAAGTAAAGTACCCCCCGTCACGCCAAGTGGCGTATAGGGAAATATGGTGTTAGTGACCCTATATTTTACAGACCTTCAGCACATGATTTTTTGGGGTAATGTGGTCGGTATTACGCCCGTGCTGCTTTTACTTTCCCAGAAAAAATCCGGTACCCATTTAAAGGCTGGGTGAACCCGGAGCCGTCGGTTGGGATCGAACCCTACCCCTTGTCCGTAGTAGTCCAGTTCACTAACCACTGAGCTATCGCGGCTCCTACTAATTTTTAGGGAATTAGTAAAACCCAGGTGTCCTCGCCAGGATTACGAACCCCGGCTGTTGCCGTGGTAAGCCAACCGCCTATCGATTGCGCTAACCGGACACCCAGCATACATATGTGCTGATGTTAATAGTGACCACAGCATATGCATTGGGAAAATAAGATTAAAATTTAAAAGCCAATAGAATAGATCAATTACACATAAACATGATAGCTGTAAACTGAAAGATGAAGCCATCAAGAAAAAGTTTAACATAGAGCTAAGTAATTGTGTTAATTTCACAGCACTCGGTGAAATCAACATAGATATCAATGAAATGTGGGACTCACAAAGCAAAATACTAATGACAGCAGCAGAATCAAGCGTTGGACTGAAGAAGATGGAAAAACAAGCATGGATTTCAGACACTACATGGAAATACATCAAAGAAAGAGAAGCAAAGAAAGCCATGATGGGTCATAAATCAACCTGAGACAGGAAATTTTAGCTCTTTCTGTGTGTAATTGATAAACATACATTTGTGTGTCAAAAGTTCAAAGAAAATATGATTTTTAGTGCTCCTAATGTTACAATCATTGTCACTAACATCAAAACAAATAACACCAGGGCTAAAACTAAGAATAGCAAAACGTTGTATCTTCTTAACAATCCTGTATGGGGCAGAAACATGGACAGTAGACAAGACAACAGAACACAAAAGTGAAGCCTTTGAAATATGGATTTATAGAAGAATATAAAGAATTGGATGGAAAGAAAAGAAAACAAATGATGAAGTCTTAAAACAGATAAAAATAAAAAGAGAACTACAAAGTACAATTCAAACAAGACAAATGCGATTTTTAAAAAACACAGCAGCCTACTAAAAGTAATCTTGGAAGGGAAAATACAAGGTAAAAAAGGCAGACCAAGACTAACATGGACAAGTAATATCAAAAGATGGTAAAGTCAGACTATGAAATATGCAAGCAAGAAACAGGTTGGAATGGGGTTCCATAGTAGCCAACCATTGATGTAGAGACGGCACTCAATGAATGTTACAATTAAGCGGTAGTATTTTGTACTACGGAATGTAACAAAGTGAGCCACAGGCAGGTATCGTAATTAAGAGTTTAAAAAAAAAATATGATGCTTTTACATCAAATGAGCTTTTATTAAAAGCATTGATGGATATGTTTTCTACCCAAAAGGTATTTTAAATAAAATATAAGATTATAGACAAAGAACAGATGAATAATAAAATATGGTGAAACAATATATATTACCAAGTCTTCCTTGCGAAGAACAATTGAGACCCTCACGTTAGACATTATGTTACTGGGTAATGCAGCTGATTGTTGCTTTGGCTTGTTAGCTGGGTGTAACTGATGAATGTACAAGGCATCAAATTATATCAATACGAGTTCCTGGTCAGCATTATCATATACAGTTTAATAGATTGAATACCCCCATCAAGGCCAGCTTCTTGTCATTGGGATGGGGCTTTTCAGTCACCAAGGACTGAAAACCAAAACTGGCCAGGCCTACCTACACCCAAGTAAGATCACAGTCTGCTCTAGCAAGTTTAAGTGCTGAAGATGGAGGTAACCAGAAAAAAGGTGCACCACAGCAATCAGGATGCCATGCACTCACACAAATGGAAAGTATGTCTATAACTGTGAATCAATAAGGCACTTGCCCTATGCTAGACACTCAGGCAGGTGTAGCACAGGGCCCTCAACCTTGAAAGGGTCCAACCACTAAAATTTAAACGGGAAATGACTTTGCAGATATAATCAATATTTCAGGCGAATGAAAGATGATTGAAAACTATGGGATTAATTACAGCAGTATTAAATCTCTTTGCAATTGGAAAGTTAAAGACAAACACAAGCTCACTGTATAAATTCTCTTCTTGTTACTAATGATGGACACTCACATTGACAAATAGTATCCGAACGAAGACCTGCTTAAGTCTGGTAACATTCTCATCAATGTTAAGTAAGACTGGTGATCTAATTTTTTTAAAAATATTTTATCTTCCTCTCTCTGAATGCTAATTTTCATGCATCAACTTTCCCAAACAGAATGGAGTGCAGTTGTTTGTAATGTTAGTTTAGTTTATTTTCACTGTCAGAATTTTTATCTATCTTCCTGTGCTAAAACTGAGCTCTTAGATTATGTCACTTCCCACAATAGAACTATTGTATTATTTATAAAGGTGTAAGTTGATTGGTGTAGTTATAAGTAAATAGTAGCTTACTTGAAAGCTGCCCTCTATAGTAACAGGTCTCATGTAAATCTCTGTACTATCTGATTTTAACAGTGTCCCAAGGGGTATATCACAACTTCCCAAAGACTGGTCGCCACAGCAAAGATGGATCTTAAAGTATGAAATAAAAAACACAAAATTTAACACATTTTTAAAAAATCTAACAATAAAAAGCATGTAATTTTTGAAAGCCTGGCCACACAAAATATGCAAATATGCTCCTTTTTTAAAATTCATCCGCCCCACGAATACATTGGCAATCTTTGAAACATTCATGATGATTTCTTCCCAATATGCTTTCAACAATTGTGATTAAAAACTTGTCTGAGTTGAGACTAAGCTCAATCATGTTGTTCGCATACTCTTGTGTTGTACCCCCCATCTTTTTCTCTCTGTTCCTTGCTTTGTTTGTGCTGTCTGGTAATGTGCCCTGTAGAAAAGTTGTGATAAGGCCTATAGGTCATGTAATATGTCTGTAGGGGTAAAATGCATAAAGATGCATAGAAATGCAAAGCTGCTGTAAAGCTGATAAGAATGATTTTTTTAAAAAAGGAAAAAATGATATGAGAATAACTTTACGTACATGAGAAACAAAACAAAAGTAGAACAACGTTTCGCTTAGTAGGCCTTCAGCTGGAACAATAAACAACACCACAAAAATATATAAGGATATACACACAAATTTAACTACATGACAAAAATATGCTAGACTATTAAAAAAGAAAATAAGTCACTAAGTTGGACCATCATTGTACTTTTGCTTTGTTTCTCATCTATGTAAAGCTTTTACCATACCATTTTTTTCCTTTTTTTAAAAAAAAAATGTTCATCATTAATATACCTTATTTATTTTAGTTCTTTAATTGTTTATAGGTCTTTCATTGGTCCTGTGAATCACTGAATCTTTTGCAACACTTCCTCATTTTGTTCTGATATGATTTCAATAAGATAAGTGCAAGATCTTTCGATATCACATTTCCTGAGCTTGCATTCTTCTTTAAGGTCAACAGTAAATGTCCATGTTTCACAGACATATATAGAAATACTGACATCACCTGTGTTTGTAATAATCTGATCTTTGTTATTATGAAGTTTTACCTTTTTCATATACAGTTAAGTCTTGTCAAAGTTGACAATGCCATCATTTTAGCTAATACTTTTGGTTTTATCAGGATCATTAATCTACAAGAGACAAGAAAATCACTGTATATTTGTTATAAAATTCCTCACATTTATAATCACTTAAATAAACAAATATGATACATAGTTAAAATTACAGTACATTAGATCAATTATTTTGAAAAAACTTTGTTAAAAAAAAACTCTTACCTGCAAGCCTGGTTGATGCGAGAAAAATGAACGCAAAGCTTCCACACTGCTTCGTATTTTAACAGAAGCCCTCTCGGCAGGAAAGTTAGGGTTAACCAGATCATGAAATGGCTCATTTGTAACATCATTACCAAGTAAAGAGTAGTAAAAGAAGAAGCCGTTATTTGTGCTGGGAAGAGGAATACTACTGGAAATTAACTGAAAAAAAAACATTGAGCAAAAAAAAGTCCACATATTCATCCTCATACAAATAAATAAAACAAAGTTAGATATAAAAATACTAAGATTTTCTAATGCTGATAATATCACAGATTGATAAATGTTGAATTTAATGTTAAGAGTCCCAAAGCATGCACACAATTTATCATCATTTACTAAATACATGTAGTAAGTACCAATGTAAGCAAGTGTAAGTTACACCTTTTTTTTATTTACTTAGTTTTTCAGCAAATCAAAAATGCGAAGTATGTCAGTGTAAGGACTACATGTATCCAAAAGGTAAAAAGAGGCCACACAATGAAAAAAAAACATTTAAGTTTGCTTGATCTTTTTCCTCTCTCTTATCCCACACTAAACGTGTTAAATTCGTGTTATCATAATTCACAGTGAGCTGCAATATTTGTGCATTTTGGCCAAAAACATCCAACTTTTGTATGTAATTTTTCAGTACAAGGTTTTCTTGGTTATTTGGTTTCAAACAACACTTACAGTATTCTCTCTGACAAACATTCTTCTGCGCCATAAACTAAACGGTTAAAAACTTACAACTGGACAAAAACCCAAAATATCTGGTCGTAACATCCAACCGTCGTCTGCCATGGTAAACTCAGATAGAAAGAATTAGACAAAGAGCAAAGCAAAGCAAAGAATTGCAATCATGAAAAAATTATCTGGCACAACTTGTGGTGCCAAATGGATTGTGCCAAAGAAGCTTCACATGGGACGAGTGAGACCAGTGCTAGAGTATGGCATGGCATTGCAGCATGGACAACACCGACAAAGTCAAATTTTGTGAAGATCAACTGACTCCAAAACTAAGCAATGAGAATTATAACTGGTGGTCAACACCCAATATAGAGCTAGAAAAAACCATACATTTACAATCAATGGAAGGCAGAAGAGACACCAGGATCCAACAACAAGGTGAACAATTCAGAAGACTGATCAATCATCCCACGCAAGAAGAATATATGGCTTTAGAAAAGGTAGACTAAAGTGGAAAAAATTTGTGGAATCAACTAAAGCTCTGCAAAAGCAGATCCAATTACAGCCAAACATTCAGTAATATACACACACACACACACTGGATAAAACAGCATCTTCCAGAACTACTAGAAAGCATTTCTGACATGTATAAAAATAGCCAGAATGAAGAACAGAGAAGAATAACAACGCTAAGATACATAGAGAAACCCTACCCAAACCCCTTCTGGACATATGTCTACATAGATGGATCAGCAACCTATATAGCAGAAAATGGAGGATCAGGAATTTTCATATGCCCTAAAAATGGAACAGAAAAGACCCTCTGCTGCAACAGAAAAATATTCAAGTAACTTTACGGCTGAGGCCCAAGCCTTGAAAACTGCAGCGGAAACTCTTGAAGGAGAGATTAACACTAGATTATGATAACCTACCTGTGGTCATGTTTTCACAATACTGTCGTAAAAATTACAACCACTTAAATGTTACATTTGGAGTTCCAAAAATAGTATTTTCTTTGAATTGTTACTACACAATTGTGTGTTTACCCAAGTAGACACATGGGAATCGGATAATGTAATAATTTTCTGGGATATGTTAGATTTATAGTCTGAATTTGAATGCGTGGCGACATGATTACCAGAAGTGTTATGTTGTCTATTCTGCTGTCAATCCAGCCATATGTTCCACTCCTTCAAAGCACTGTTCGCCATCTATCCCATGTTACAAAAGTTTGTTGTATGCCTAGCAGACGGCCAAAGAGATTTCCCCCACCATGAAAAAAAAAAAATACAAGTTTTCAAAAACTAGCAACATTTATTTATATAAATATATATTTTTAAAAAAAAAACAGCCCCCTTTATACGGTACCATCAAACTTTTTACAACACACTTGAAAAAAAAAATAATCCAACATGAATTATAACAAAATCAACACTCAGGGGTCACTGGCATCTGCTACAATCATGCACAACATATAATGAACAGAGAAGGTTCTTGTGGCCATCATCAATACCATATCTGGACAAGCTGTATGGAGACATAACTAGCCTTGAGCTGACAAATGCTTTCTTTGAACTTTTTGATGTCTAAAGGTGTACATGGAAGAAGATTTGATTCTTATTTGCTTGGCCAGACTAATTAGTTTGTTTGCAATGCTCCCATAAAGAGGTGGAGTAGGATGACATTGATCATTTGCTTCACTGACTCTGACACAAGGAATCAATTACCACTTTCAACTCAGTTGCTGGTTAGAGCTAAAGCAACTTGCTTCCGAAAGTATTAATCAGATTATCATGAACAAACTAGAGATGTAAAGATAGCCCAAAGCTAACAAACAACACTAATTAATAGATTAGTAAAGGTTCCTTCCATGTCTTCCTATGCTTATTGGGGAATATGGTGTTAGTGACCATAATTTTCTTTTGACCACAATACAATTTAGGTTGATGTAGTTGGTATCATGTCTGTCAGACCACCTTAACTTCCTAAAAACAATTTCTGGTACCCATTTTTAGAGGCCAGGGGAACTCAACAGCCTTATCAGTACCAAAAATAAAAATTCATTATTTTTGGGAATCTAGCCCAGATCCTGATCAAGAAACGAGCACACTAATCACTCAGCCGCACAAAGTCCTTATTAATAAATTAACCAACAAAAATTACTGCTATTAATAAACTCTAGCACATACATGTGATAGGTTACTGGCATTAGCAATGGTGACTGAAAAGATAAACTGCTCTAAGCAGGTTTTAGCTGGTCCAATTTGGTAATACCCATCTTCACTATTCAAGACTGGAACAAGAGTTTTCAGATCAACATGTTGTCCTTGCCTCAGAACTGGTTCTGAAATAAATATATTATGTATAGATATGAACATAGTGGCAAGAAAAGAACTGTTAATGGTATTAAATGATCTGTATACTTATACAATCAAATATTATTATAGAATTGCAAAACAATCTAGCTCAATATTATCCTCATAAAAAAAAAATTGGGGTTGTAAATGAGTTATTTATGTCTTCTATGTTAATTTCATTTGCGTAATAAATAAGCAACAAATAATAGAGTACAACAGTTGAAACGACAACAAACAGAAAAAGAAAAACAAATTAGTTTCGTTTATTCGACAGGCCATCCTTATTGCATATCGGACAAGTTCATAAGTGGTCAGATCTTTTAAGTATATCCCTCAATGTGCAGGAACTAATGTCACCAGTATTGTATTAGTCTGCAAGCTTTATTTGGTTTCTTACATAGTGTTACTTCCTGGCAAATCCCACCCTGACACATTATTCATGGAGTCTGTTCATGGTTGCAGATTTAGTCATTTTTTGTGTCAGTCTTTCATTCAGCATCACAGAAGACATTAGGAATGTCAGCGTGATCCATGTCTCTTCCACACTCCATCATCAGCCAAACTGGTAAACCTATCAGCATCTGTCATTACCTGTCACAAAAATGAAACAGACCTGATCTCCCCAGAGATTCCATCCACTACCATTGAACACAGCTGGTTGCTATCTACTGAACATACCCATTGAGTCACTGAGGAAACACACAAGCATATACGTCTGTGTCACAAGTAATACCAATGCCTTAGTGACAGCCATAATTTCTGGAGTCATACTACTTGTAGTCAGTACAAAAGCACCACTGTCTTCCTTCACAGTTCTATCTCCAACCTGAACCATGGAAGCCAATGAGCTCAGAACGAGCTGAATAATTGACCCATCTGTGTAAATGATTGTATCACTCTTTTTGAGGCTTTTGCCTCAAAGACTAAAGGGCATTTTTGTCTTGATTCTCTATCCAGTAACATGACTACAGGAAGAAAGTACAGCTCTGTGATGTTACTGATATCCTTTCTTCATCAGGCTCTAAGTCCTTGGTTGAACATACCCTGTAGAACAATATCCACAGCCTGCTTGACCTATTCAAGATTTTCCTCTTTTTAAACTACTGACTTTTGTACTTCATAATTCACTGTAAAGTGGATGTTGTGTGTCTGCACTGATTCAGAAGTAGTACATGCTTGGCAAAGTCTTATTCTGTCTGCCTCTGTGGGAAAACCAAGGAGGAAATGTATCACCCTGCACACACAGTATCATTTGTCCCCCCACAGGTGAAGAAAATTTGCCCCACTTTGTATCCTTTCCAGTCATTCTGTCTGCGTATTGCGGAGAGTCAGAACCACCAGTGTATTTTCAATCATTGATAAAACCAAATCCTGACATAAGATAACAAGATGACACTTCTCACAGTCTGCAGCAGTCATGACCCTCAATGCAGACTGCTATTTCTGCCTTTCAATATGCCCTGGGTTCACCCTGGTCTATGTTTGCTAAAAGCAAGACTCTGATCAAACTGCACTCCCAGGTATCTCATTGCATGGGTTTTCTAAACCTCAGAACACAAACTCACATCTGGCATTGACTTGACTACACCATTATTCAATTAGAACAATGTGAACGCCCATGCAGCTTTACTTTCCCAGTAAAAATCTGGTACCCATTAAGGTTGGGTGAACCTGGAAGCCGTCAATCAGGATTGAACCCGACCTCTTATTCCTAGTAATAGTTCACAGCCACTGAGCTATCGTGGCTCCAATATACATTATGGGTAAAGATAAAAACATTTACCACAGTGTCTCTGAGAGCAGCCTCTCCAGCTGATAGGTTATTTTCCTGGCAATTACCTTCTCCAACAAATCTGCCCACTGTGTTTTGCACAGTGATTACACAATAGCTTTGCATTTTTGTATGGCAAAACCCATACGGAAAGCAAATTAAGTTAAACTTAATGTCAACAGAAAAACATGAACCATTTGTTATTTTTTTTTTCACTTAAGAGATTGCAGATATACAAATCTTATCACTAAAACACCAGAAGAATGTGTAGAAGCTACATTAACTTTTCACTAAGTGAAAAGAAACAGGGCCTTCATACAAGACATTACCTGGGTTAGTTAAAGGCACAGATGTGCTTTGTTGATTATTTGGATCTTCATCAAGATAGAGAGCAAGTCTGAGCTCTGGTTTTGTTTTGCTATACTTGCTGTTGAGTAACTGATACCATTTCCCAACCTGTAATGAAATATTACAAATAATAGGAAGACCAGAAAATAGTCAGTTATATTTTATGATTATCACTCACATCATATTATGCATCCCCTATTTGACAATGGAGATGAGTAGGAGGATTCTTCATCGTTACATTTAACCACTCTTGGTATACGGATGTTGAGAATACTATAAGTAGTTATAAAGAGCACTGAGGATGTACTTACAGAAGCCAAACCAAAACACAGCTTCTTGCTAACATCAGGTTGAAAAAATATATTTTTGGTTCTGTAATGAGAAGTGTAAAAGTAAAGTACTCCCGTCACGCCAAGTGGCGTATAGGGAAATATGGTGTTAGTGACCCTATATTTTACCTACCTTCAGCACATGATTTTTGGGGTAATGTGGTCGGTATTCCGCCAGTGCTGCTTTACTTTCCCAGAAAAAAATCCAGTACCCATTTAAGGCTGGGTGAACCCGGAAGCCGTCGGTTGGGATCGAACCCTACCCCTTGTCCTTTGTAGTCCAGTTCACTAACCACTGAGCTATCGCGGCTCGTAATGAGAAGGGATGAGTTATATTGTGACAACAAGGACAAAAATTAGGGATTAGATTAAAAAAAAAAAACAGAATGAAAAGATACCTGTCATTTAAGAGAATGGTTTGGATTCAACAAAGGAGTTGATAAACTATAGAGATAGAAAATTGTAAAGAATATGATCACCTACATCAGGATGTGACACTTGATGGTCACTCATGACATAAAAACAAAATGTATTTAGATATCCAACACCTCTAAATGAAATAACAAGATGATCATGATAATGTGAATTAGGAGAATTACAGGGTTTGAAAGAAAAAAATAACAAAACTGACCAAATTATAAACTAACCTATATCACTTACGAAGTAAAGAAAAACAATTACTCTGCACATTAAATTATAAAAAATTTTAATACAATTTCATAATTTTTTTATATACATAACTTAATGTAATAAAAAAACATGTGAAAAAAAGCTGAAGTTATTAGACACTATTTATAGCTAGATCTAAATATTTATTTATTTAAAATTGCAAAACTTTGCATTTTCTTTAAAAAGTCTATTTGCAGTGGCTGATAATAATGGCAGAAGAAGAATTTATTATGATATTGAATAACTTGTATTTGATGTAGCAATTGTGAAGCTGTTTTAAAACATTTTGGCACAATATTATCCTCAATTGCAAAAAAATGTAGAATTTAATGCTAGTTTACAAAAAAAAAAAAAAAAAAAAAAAATTTTATGTTCCTATACAAGGTATGAAAAGTCATGAAAAGTTTAATTCCAACAAGTGACAAAATATACATGGAAAACAAACCAGTAGAAGAGATCGATCACTTTATCTATCTTGGAAGTCACATTGATCGAGAAGGGGATACGAGCAAAGAAATTAGAATCAGACTGGCTAAAGCAGCAATGTCTTTCAGAAGCCTTGAAAAGTTGTGGAAATCAAAACTCATTAGCACAAACACAAAACTTAGGCTATTCAAATCAAATGTACTATCAACCCTTACGTATGCGTGTGAAAGCTGGAAAACAACAAGAGATATAGAAACAAAGTTGAACGCATTCGAAAATAAATGTCTAAGGAAAATACTTGGTATAGAATGGAACGAATTCAAAACAAATGAGGAAATTAGAGAAATCGCCAATCAACCACTAATATCTTCAGTAATAAAGAAAAGACGATGGTCATACGTTGGACATGTGATGAGAAGAGATAATAATCGAATAGCAAAGCAAGCCCTCATATGGGAAACAACAGGTAAAAGAAAAAGAGGAAGACCCAGGGAGACACTGAGAAGAACATTGATGAGAGAGGCAAGAGCAGCAGGAATCGGCTCCCTCAATGAGATAGAACTGCTTGCACAGAACAGAGACAGATGGCGAGATTTGATAAAATATCTTTAAAAGAAAACTGCTAGAACAAAAATTCATATAGGAGAAGGTGTATCTTGGTCTATGCCCTATGGGCCGGTTACGGCTCGAAAGGTCAATAGATAGATAGATAGATACAAGGTATCTTGAATATGCATCATTCTCACATTCTCAATTCTATGAATTAGTTCTAAATCTGTGTTTTGTAATGAATATAAAGTAACAACAGCAACAGTTGAGCAATATATAAACAAATAAATACAAAAATTATGCAGTTCTTATGCCTATACATATTTGCATAGATAAAAAATATTGGTTACCTGCTTATTAGTCCCTACTGACCGCAGATCTAACACAACATAACCAACAGATTCTTTCATCGTTGTTTCATTATCACAGGCATAACACTGGATTTTGACTGTACTTCTCTGTAGACGATGCTGCTGTAGAGCCTTTCTGTCAAGCTCCCATGCTAGCTCTTGATTGAAATCTGGTACTTCTGAATGTGCAACTGGATCTGTCGCCAACAGCTCACCATCAAATTTTGCTTCAACAATCAGTTTATGTCTGGGCCTTTTAGGAAAGCCACGACCTTATCATAATAATAAGATGAAAGTAATATATAAGTATACTATTACATTAATCATTGATATTTATTGTAACATTAAAAATGTTTTCAAATTTTCATACAAAAGCTACAACAAAAAAAAAAACACGACTTTGCGACATTTTGGTTAGAAGCTGCCTCTGTAACCCTGGCCAGAAGATGCTGGGTATAACCTGCTGCAACATATCATGCAGTATGTACCCATTCGTACTACAGACTCACAAAGTCTTGTTCCTGAATGGCCCTTTTGATATCCAGGAAAGCTGTACATGCATTTCCCAGAATCTGATATACACCACCATCTACCAACATTGTCTCAAAATATATCTTGGCCAAACAGATTGATGCCTGTGAGACAGAATATGTGAACACTTATATTAAATGAAATATGATTCTGGCACTCCTGTCTCCTACCATTTCAGTTTGCCAGGGCATAATACCTTGATGCCTTCCATGTTGCTGGCATTATATCTTGTTCCTCTGATACCCTTAGGGTGGTTCACGTTGGAGAACCGACTCATAGCCCTCAATGGTACTCTCCAACCAAGAGGATTAAAGTCTACTCACTCTTTTATTTAAATATCTGGTCACATCTCTATTTCTTTCCTATGTTCTATCCCTATTTCTCCCTGGGTTATCTTTAATACCTCTTTTGCTCTTCTTCCTCCTTGCCCTATTCTCTCTTTCTTTTATTCTTCTTCGTATTTTTTTCATACCCTATGAGACATCTGCTTTCATTTCTCAAAGTTTCATTGTTTGTTCCTTTGGTCTAATTAAACCCTACCTGCCCTATTGTCTTTAATCTTTTAGTCAGACTCTACGAAAATCCTGGTCACCGTCTTTTCCACCATTTTTTTAGCTCTGTGTTGTTGTGCACTCTAACTCAGAATTTTGTGTTTAATGTGTATAATTTGTTATACCTAAGAAATCTTTTGCAGAAATGTAGTTTGTCTTGTCTTTTTGTTAGTCTAGCTGCTCAACACAATTTTATGTTAATTTTCTTTCTTTCTCTACAAAAGAAAAGCGTTTCAATTCAGAATACTAATTAATATATGTTCCATTTTTTTGTTCACAATAAATTCCTTTAAAGCAGACCACACTGTGATTAATTTGCTTCCAAATGGATAACAGCTGTAAACAGTTGAAATATTAGTATGCTTATCTTTCACAAACATATTGAGAGGATGAACCTTATATGTAAGTCACACAATTTTACATTGTTCTGAAGGTAGGGGATACTCAACATCATGGACAATTTCATTTATAATTAAACAAATGGGTTTTCAAGTTACAGTCATTTTTGTGCTTAACAGGTCATTATTTATTATTTTTTTTACATTTTGTGGCAATTCTTCTTCTTTTCTTCCTCATTTGCCTTTCAGCATTGAGGGTAGATATAATTTGAGGTCTTGCTCTTCTGTTAACCTCTGCTGCTGTTTCCTAGTGTTTCTAATATTCCATCAATCCATCTTTTTCATGGTCGGCCTTGGGTCTGGTGTTCTCGCAATGTTTATTGAAGGCTCATTGTGTTGTGTTTTGATCTTTAGCATTTTCATGTAGCCAAATATTTTATCTGTTGTTTCTTTATATATTCTATGGCGGGGTTATTCCTAGCTTTTATCTCAGTTCTCCATTTCTGATCTTATCTCTCAGGCAGTTCCTTGTAATATACTGAAACTATTTGTATCTTGTAAAACAATAAAGATATTTAATTTGATTTTTTGAGTGTGCATTTCTTCATAAATTATAAATGTGTGAAATTTGAAATGTGATCTGAATCTGTGGAGGTTATTTGTTGCTGAAGACAAAAGACAAGCTTAAATTTTAAGTTTAAATGAGAGCAAATTAATCATGGCAAATGTGTTCAAATAAGACTTCTAAAGAATAAATTATTCAATAATATTGTCTAATAATAATAGTAATTATAACTGCATAAGGATTTTTGCAGTGTTTCCTTGAGGGAATTCTCTATCAGTGAAAGAAACTGGGAAAATCTGGGTGCAAATCATAGCGCATGGAGAACAAAAATTAAAAAAATTGACACAGCAACATTCGAGACTGCTGATATCAAATTCAGAAAAAAAAGAGCGCAGGAAAAAGGAGACAAGGCCAGACACCATAAATACATCTTGTCAATTCTGTGGATGGATCGGTCTGTCCAATATTGGTAGATTCAGCCATGAGAGAAGCTGTTCAGCAAAGCAGCATAAGACACTAATATTTTATGAAACTACTAACTTATCATGATTGCTTGCTACCAACCATCTGTCAAAGGCCATTTTATATTATAACTACGGAAAACAAATTAAAAAACTTAAAAAAAATATGTTAGTGTGTACTATCGTTGTACAGTGTTGTATATGAATAGGATACATAATGTATGGTTATGGTATCACTGCAAACGAATTAAAATCCATAATTGCTCAACCGCCCATGCCAGTGGAATTATCCAAATTAGTATCTCATCTCCCAAATAAAGAAAGGTAGCTGCAGCCCTCAAACAAGCAGTCTCAGCACACACCAAAAAACATAAGGCAAAACTGCACAGAAAATGAACACAGCCATCTGTTCTCTGTCATACGATATCATCATTCATCGTAAGCAGTTGGAATATCGAAAAATTATCAAAATGGATGAAACGCACAGCTCATGGTGTGCACAGAGCACTTAACTCAGTAGCTCCGGCAGCAAGCTGGAAGAATGAACTTGTAAGCCTTTTCCTGGGGAGATTGTTTTATATAATTTGTCCTGAGCATACCTATTGAAGAACTCTATTTATAGCCTTCAATGATCTCACAAAGGCTTTTGACACCGTGAGTAGAGCTATACAGGGTGTTGGAAAATGTTGGCTGCTCTCTTACATTACTCAAGATAATCAAGTCATTTCCCAACAATATGTCTGCCATCATCCAGTTTGATGGTGGATTTTCCCAGCCCTTTGAGATAAACTGTGGAGTCAAACAAGGATTTCTCCTAGCTTCTACTCTATTCTGAATATTTTGCGCTGCTCTTGTACACAATATGTTTGAAACTGTCTCCGAAGACATCTACATCTGAGCAAGATCTGATGGCTCCTTATTTAAGCTAACATGTCTGAGGTCAAAATTTAAAACAACTGAGACCCTAATCAAGGAGCTTCTATTCGCAAATGATGCAGCAATAGCTGCTCATGATGAATCCGTTCTGCAGTCAATGATTGACAATCTAGCTAGATTATGAGATTTATTCTTCCTGTCATTAAGTATTAAGAAGACTGTGGTGCTTCAACATGGTGTAGTCAGTCCCGCAGCTATAGGTTTGCAAGGCTTCCTTGAGAGAATTCTCTATGAGTGAAAGAAACGGAAAATCTGGCTGCAGATCGTAGCACATGGACAACATAAATGAAAAATGGCACATAATCTATCGAGGCAACCCTGATATCAAATTCAGAAGTCAAAAGGTGCAGGAGAAAGGAGACATAATGTATATAATTTATATCTGATGTCAGTTTTTAAATGTATGAATTTATTATCATTTTTTACTCATAACCACACTTGTGGTTACACTCAGTGCTCACACTCATGACACACCAAAGGAGGAAAGATCAGATAAGATTATAATCTATTAGTAATAAATTTCATATTGTATTATTATTAATAATTCGCTGAGTTTTTTTCTATAAAGTTTGTACAGGGAAGGATTCAGAATAAAATCAATACTGAATTAGATGAAAAGCAATTTGGATTCAGGAAAAACAGTGGGACAAAATAAGTCATATTCAGCATGAGGACATTGATTGAAAAGTACACAGAAGTAAACAAACAATATGCCTGCTTCATAGACTACACCAAAGCTTTTGATAGAAAACACCATAATCAACTTAAAGACTGCCTAAAAGATATAAATCTGGACAATACAGACATACTACTAATATGTAATTTGTACTGGGAGCAAGCAGCAATAATAAAATATAACAAGGAGAACTTTACACCCATTGATATAAAATTTGAAGGAATACATCTGGAGACAGTGCTGAGCTACAACTACCTGGGACATACTATAACCAGTGACGGAAAATGTAAACTGAAATAAACAAAAGAATAGGTATGGCAAAAAGTAATTTTAATGCCATGGAAAATATACATCAAAACAAATAACACCAGGGCTAAAACTAAGAATAGCAAAATGTTACATCTGCTCAATATTCCTATATGGTGCAGAAAAATAGATGTTAGACAAGAAAACAGAACAGAAAATTGAAGCCTTTGAAATGTGGATTTATAGAAGAATAGGTAGAATTGGATGGAAAGAAAAGAAAACAAATGATGAAGTTTTAAAACAACTAAAAATGAAAAGAGAACTACATTTCTTATTTAATTTCTACTAAACACAATTAGAACAGATACATGAAATTGTGGGGCATGTTAAAAGACAAAACAGCCTTATAAAATTAATATTGGAAGAGAAAATACAAGGTAAAAGAGGCAGATCAAGATTAAGATGGACGAGTAACATCAACAATCTGCATCATCTCATCAAAGCAAGAGACAGAGTGGAATGGCGCTCCATGGATGGTAGCCAACCTTCCATGCGGAGACGGCACTCAATGATGATGAAAGTTTGTTATTACTATTACTAAACTTCTAAAGTTTGCAGACATTGAGACACACAGACTCTAAGTCTAAGACGGTGAGTCGTGTCACTTCAATTATGTAACAAGTTGTAGTAGTCAGTAGAGTTCAGTGAGTGTGACTGTGAGTGACAAGAACAGACAAGTTCTCTTCTCTTGTTATATAAAAGAGAAAGAAAGAAAAATTAAAAGAAAAAGTTCATTCAACTAAACCAAATTCATTGTGACAATAACTAAAACAGCCCGTTTAATCAACAATAATACTCCATGGAGACTTTTATAATTAATTACCTTCAAGAACTGATATAACAGCTAGAAATTTGTTACCGTTCCCCATATTTTATCATTAAAACAGTAGAAAGCAGTCATGAACTTGACGTTTGTTTTTGAATAGTTACGACTTGTCCGCCATGTTTGTTGATGCGGATATGACGACAGCGCATCAGCTGATTTATATTTACTTTCGAAAGTGTAATTTTAAAAAAAAAGATATAAAACAAAAGGATTATCAATGTTTAAATTAACATGAAAATGCGTATTCTCCAGCTGTCCTCCTTTATTAAAATTTGTAAGGCCAATAACAGTAATAACATTTTAGTTTGTTCGATCCGCCTAGATACCAATTGTTCCGACATGCGCAGTGCATCATTGTGGTTTCATACAACCTCCGTATATTTATGCGCATATGATATGTAGTTCGAGGAAAATATGCACTTTGAGTTTATTTTACGGTATTAAATTTATTAATAACAATGTAACTGTTTTAAATAAAGCTTTACTTAAATAAAAATCCCAACAAAATACATTTTATTTTGATGGAAATTATATTAGCGTAGTGATTTAGCCCGGCTTTACAGTGTGTAAGTGGGTTTTTGGTGTTAGTGGTCAGAGACGAAAAATAAAAATGGTCTCGAGAACTGAACACGGGAAACCTGTTTTAGGCGCAATATGATATGTGAATTTTCTCAGCAGCTGGTAAACAGCCGCATTCTTAAACGTCAATATTTGATGGATGAGTTAATCCATCATGTGCCGATAAGTAGACTTTTATATGGCGACTTGTTACAGCTTTCTGATTTAAAAACACTAGGGTGGAAGACATCAGTGACTGATGATAGTGAGGGATATCATTCTTCTCTTTTCTCACCCTATTGCTCCTTTTAGAGCACAGTGAGAGCTGTCGTGTATAAAAAGTATACGCTTGATTACTTAGCTTCTGCTCCCAAATGCTTAGATTATGGTTTTGTCGGTATTGCTATTTTATTGTTTCTAAGTTTTATTAAATGACTACACCAAAAAAGGATTACGAACAGGAGGAAGGTCTTGCAGGAGGTAGTAGAAAGACTGGAAACTCACGCAGTATGCATAGCTCATCACAGATTCAAAGACCAAGTTCATCCAGTAATACTGGAGTAATGATGGTCGGTCCAAACTTTAAAGTTGGCAAAAAGATAGGTTGTGGTAATTTTGGAGAACTGCGAGTAGGTGAGTATCAATAATTAAATGAAATTTGATTACATCATTAGTTATCGTATCTGTCACACTGTAGTCATAGTGTTATGTATTTAATATAATCATGTGTATTGTTATTGTGTAACTGCCAAAAGTCTAACAAAAATAACATACACTTTTTTTTGTTACTGTACACAATCAAGTCAAATGGATAAATATATACTATAAAAAAACAATTACAATGATGCAATATATATATATATATATATATATATATATATATATATATATAGTAATATATACACTACACTGAGTTGAGTAAGTAGTAAAAATGCCATTCAGTCAGTATTACTTACTTAACTAACTTAGTCTTCTTGAATATGTCAAGTCAAAAATTCACTTAGCTCAAATTAAACTCAAACAAATCCAGAAATTGAATATGAGCGAGTGAAAGTAACATAACAAACTGTGAGTGTGATTTTAAAATGTTTCCTGGCATGAAATTAGTGAATTCTCTTTCAATGAATGAGTTCTGGTATGTAAAGTTGCGACAGATGTTTGTAGCTCATTATGGACAATAAATTCAATAATAAAAGGTTTAGTGCAGACTAGAGTCATATATCTATTATATGTTGGTCATTTTGTGAGCTTTTAGATGCAGCAGGACGTCATGATTCAGGCAGACCTGCCACGGGCGGTGGCCACTCCCTTCAAAGATTTAAAAAGCTAAAAGATAGAAAGACATGCTTGGTTGGCTTTTTTCTGATGATCAAACTGCCCCATACTGCAAAGCTCTATATATAGTTTTCAGTCATTCTAAATTTAAAAATGTTACTCCGAACCAATACCTGTGGCTGGTTTATTTATATTTCTGATTTGGACAACCTATTAACAAGTTTGGAGTAATTTCCCTCCCTTAAACTTTTCTTAAATTTAAATTACACTGCATGGATAGGAAGTATTTGTTGAAATAGGTGAGTGTCTTTTTGTATTATTATTTTTATAATAGTTACAGATGATCGGCATGAAGTCATGACACATCTATCCAAGTTCATTAAAATACTATTATAAATTTAATTGCTAAAGAATGACGGATACATAAGAGGTATATAAGCAACATAGTTTGTGTAGACAATGTATATCATCATCATGTATTGTTGAGAGGTACAAAGAAAAGTAGGAAATTAGATTTCCTACATTTTGTTTTCTTTACCCTGTGCCTAAAAAAATGTGAATTCTACTTTCATATTGAACATTCTAAATTAGATACTCAACTGTTAAATATACAAATGAATATGCACACTGGAAACAGGTATATTTGGGTATTTTGTTTGCTTTTAAAATAATTGTAATTGTAAATTCCTTAGTTAAATTTTCATTTTTTTTTTTTTTGTGCTCATTATTTGCTTTAATAAATTAAACTAAATCTTATTTTAAAATTAAATTTAAATCTAAAATTAAACAAAGATTGTGACATTCCCTCTTTAATTTGATATATAATATGATAAATTCTAATTAGAAACAAATATTATACACAAGTTTGAATGTTGTGACATTATTGGTTTAGAATACCAAAGACCTATAATTCCACCCAAATCAGCAAAACAGTTCCGGAGTTACAGAGCTAAACAGACATATCCTTTTCTTAGCCTACACTTACAAGCTGCCTAAATAGATTTGTAATGTAAGAGGGTCATTCAGTGGGAAACCAGATAAACTGTATTTAAAATTGCATATGCTATTTTTTGTCTAGTATGCGGAAACAGTGATCTTAAGCTACCACTAGATGGTGTTGGCGCTCATAAGAACCTGGAAAACAGTTCAACAAGACAACTGTTCTGTTGTAACATTGCAGGAGTAGTGAAGTTTTGTTAAGCTAATGCAAGAAAACAGTAGAAATTCTTCAGTGGATGAGAATATTTATGGTGACAGATATGTGAGTTGTACACAAAGGTATGACTGAACTGAGAAGTTCAAAACACAGCATCACTTTTATAGAAGATTCTCCTTTCACAAGTCCAGCTTTTACTGTGGTAACAGTATGCAACAATGTAGTCATTAAGAACAGGATACAGGATACCTGGCGTACCACAGTCAAGGGGGTGTCCTTGCTATTGGACATTAGTATTGGGTAAGCCCATCACATCATCCATGACTAGCTGAAATTCTGTGCAAGGTTGATACCCAAGCAGTGTTGCTTGAGTGGCTATGCACTCATGCAAAATAATTTTTTTTCTATAGTTTCTATGTGCTTGCTCTGGCATAAGTGCTTTCAACTGTGATAATGTAATTATTATAATGTTAGCAATAAATGCTCCACAAAAAATCTGGTTTAACATTAATTCAACCTGCAAGTATGTGTGGTTTGCATCACATTTAATGATCTAGTTTTAAACTGTCAGTATTTTGAATCTTTTGTCCATATAGAACCAGTGTTTTGATATCTGTTATGGCAAATATTCTGCTCACTGTTTTAGTAGTGAATGTTAATATCATCATAATCATTGCTAAATTTATAGTGCCTTTGATTTCTTGTAATCTCATTTAGTTGGTTGAGGCCACCACTTGTTCTGAGGTCAATCATTGGCAATTAACAACAATATTATTGAAATTGTATACCCAAAAAATGTATCTAAAGTAAAGTGACATATTAATTGAAGCTCATTTACAAGGACAGTTATTTTGTCATAAAAAGTAAACATTATGATAGTAACACTCCTGGGAAGAGATTTAAATAGTTATTGGTGAAGGTTTTAGGCAGGCCAGATTAGTGATATATGAATAGTGCTAGGAAAAAAAAGTGTAAAGATAATAATAATGATTGCAAATTTTCAACTGGTTTGTGTATGTGATTTGTTTAAATAACAGCTGTTGGAATAACCAGTAATGAATAATCTATTTTTATAATACACAATCAATATTTGTATCAAATTATTTAGGTGCAAAATGATTTTTGTCATTTATATTTCAGGCAAGAATTTGTACAACAATGAACATGTAGCGATTAAGCTGGTATGTGCTCTTTTTATCACTATTATATACATTTTCAATATAACTTTTGCTAAAGAGATACATTATTATTATACATGTTGTTATGGTAAAGACTTTTGAAGAAATAGTGTTAGGAAAAGTTTTACTGGAGTATTACTTGTAGTTATCCTCTTTTATTGTTAATGTCCTTTGATTGACATATAATTCTACTTGGTTTTGTATTTGTTAGCTCTTTTATTTTGTTTCATATATTGTGTGGCAACTAAATTTTCAAGTCAACAATGATGACCATATGGTGAAAAATTATGATACAGGCGTGATTATATGATTATACGGGGGACACCGGTTGGGATTTTTATTTACGATTTTTCTTTGCGACAACGACCCCTGGTCTCAGCAGCGTGGCCTGGTTTGAAACGTCAGTTACTCATCGACAGAAAAAATATGAGTACTTCTGAAGTCGGGAGTTATCTGCCTGTGCTGCGAGGGACCCTGTGCACTCAGCTGCCAGGGAAAAACCTTTTAAAAAAAACTTATAATGGCCAATAAAAATTAAAGGGAACAATGTTGGGAATCCAGCTGGCACAGGAATAATTACAAGAGATGACCAAGTCTAATTATACACAAAAGAGAAACAGATATTGTTGAAGATAAACATTTTTTATAATGAAGGCTGTTGATGAAAACTAGATCATGCACGAGGGCCTCGGTAGCCTAGTTGGGAAGACCACTCAACTGGGCTACTGACAACCCGTGTTCAATTCCCACTGGAAGAAGTGTGAATTGTACTTGTGGTTGGACAAAAAATACCCCAGTTATCGACCCAGCTTCTGGCAGAAATTGGTACCAGGGTAGTACTCTGGGAAGGTGAGGAATGCCGCCTCGCATTGTGCGTTTTTATGCTTGAAACAACACTATCCAGAAGTCTCAGAACCCTTCTGGATGGGCAGCGAGCACATATGGGTGAAATCTTACGTGCTAAGACGATGATTAAAGTTTTGTACTTTACTTTACCTTAGATCTTGCTGTGGCATATATCATATAGAATCATGCACATGACTTTGCACAAAAGTGCATATGTAGAGAGGAGCAGATACAAATATCAAATAAGAAATATAAAAAAAATAACACACATGGTTTTTTTAAAATATTTTTAATTCATTTTTGCAGGGGGTGGATGGATGTATGATATCATCATCATCATTGAGTGCCGTCTCCGCAACGAAGGTTGGCTACCATGGAGCGCCATTTTGCTCTATCTCTTGCTTTGATGGTGCAGGCTGTCATCGGTTGATTTGTCCATCTTTTGATGTTACTCGTCCATGTTAATCTTGGTCTGCCTCTGCCTCTTTTACCTTGTATTTTCCCCTCCAGGATCACTTTCAGTAGGCTGTTGTGTCTTTTAACATGGCCTAAGAATCGCATTTGTCTTGTTCTAATTGTGTTCAGAAGTTCTCTTTTCATTTTTAGTTGTTTTAAGACTTTGTCGTTTGTTTTCTTTTCCTTCCATCCAATTCTACCTATTCTTCTATATATCCACATTTCAAAGGCTTCAATTCTCTGTTCTGTTTTCTTGTCTAATGTCCATGTTTCAGCACCATATAGGAATATTGAGAAGATGTAACATTTTGCTATTCTTAGTTTTAGCTCTGGTGTTATTTGTTTTGATGTTAGTATGTCCTTCATGACATTAAAATTACTTTTTGCCATTCCTATTCTTTTGTTTATTTCAGTTGTACATTTTCCATCACTGGTTATAGTATGTCCAAGGTAGTTATAGTTCTGAACTGTCTCAAGGTCTATTCCTTCAATTTTGATATCCACTTGTGGGTTTTGAGTATTTTCTTTGTTTATGATCATAGTTTTAGTCTTTTTGATATTCATATCTAGTCCATATGTTTTGCTTGTCGTGTTTATTTCATTAAGTAATTGTTGTAGGTCTTTAGGATTTTCTGCTAGTAGTACAGTATCGTCAGCATATCTTAGGTTATTGATTATCTTTCCATTAATTTGTAGGCCTGGCATCTCTATGATGTTTTTAAAGATTTGCTCAGTGTATAGATTGAACAAGCTTGGTGATAGGATGCATCCTTGTCTTACTCCTCTTTTTATATCAATGGGTGTAGAGAACTCTTTGTTATATTTTATTATTGCTGTTTGCTCCCAGTATAGATTGCATATTAGTCGTATATCCATGTCATCTAGATGTATCTCTTTTAGGCATTCTATAAGTTGTTTGTGGTGTACTCTATCAAAAGCTTTGGTGTAGTCTATGAAGCAGGCATATATTGGTTTGTTTACTTCTGTGTATTTTTCGATTAATGTTCTCATGCAGAATATGGCTTCTTTTGTCCCGCTATTTTTCCTAAATCCAAATTGCTGCTCATCTAATTCAGTATTGATTTTATTCTGAATCCTTCCTTGTATAACTTTTAGCAAGATTTTGTAACATGGCTCATTAGGCTTATTGTTCTAAAGTCACTGCATTCAACTGCACCATTCTTTTTAGGCAATGCAATGAAAGTTGATGTTTTTAGTTCATTTGGTATGTATCCTGTGTGGTATATGTCGTTGCATATGTCTGTAATCACTTCAATGCCAAAATCTTCAAGTGCCTGTATCATCTCTATCTGTATGCTTTCAGGTCCTGCTGCTTTTCCCCTTTTCATTGTTTTTATAGCTTTTTCCACCTCAGATTTTAAGATTTTATAGCCTGATGTACATTTTATAACTGGTTTCTTGTCCCTTTGATCATGAAATAGTTCTGTTATATATTCCTGCCATCTATCTATGATATCCTTATTGTCTGTTAGCATTTTTCCTTTTTTGTCTGCAATGCATCCACCTTCTGTGGCTTTTTTATTTTTATTAGTCATTCTCTTTATTTCTGTGTGCATTCCTCTTAGGCCTTGTTTGCTTTCCATAGTTTCTATTTCTCTACATTTTTGGCTGAGCCAGTCTTCTTTTGCCGTTTTGCACATTTTGCGTATCTCATTATCTATTTTATTGTATTGGGCAGTGTTCTTCGCTTGTCTCCTTTCTTCCATTTTTTCTAAGATGGTGTTAGTTATCCATTTTTGTTTTTTGTTCTTTTCTCTTTTGGGTAAGGTGTCGCAGGCTTTTGTATGCTTTTCTTTATGCATTGCCATTTGGTTGTTACTTTTTCATCAGGATTTTCTCTTCTGTATTGTTCAATTCCTTCTTCTAGCAGCTTCTGGTATGTGTTCTTTACTTGTATTGTATAGGTATCTTTAATATCTTTTTGATTTAAAGCTGTTATGTCGAGTGGGTTTGTTGATGAATCAGATTTTTGCTTGTTTCTCTTTAGTTTGATTTTCATTTTAATCATTACAGGATTGTGATCAGAATTAATATCTGCTCCTGGGTAGGTTTTGGCTTTCTTTACGTTACGGAACCTTTCTTTTATCATTATGTAATCTATTTGATTCCTCTTCCTATCTCCAGGGCTTTTCCATGTGTATAGTTTCCTTTTCTCTTGCCCAAAGTAGGTGTTACATATTATCAGCCTGTTTTCTTCACAGAATTGTATTAATCTTTCTCCTCTGTCATTTCTTTTTCCTAAACCATGATTTCCTATAATTGTCTTATATCTACCTTTTCCTACTTTAGCGTTCATGTCACCCATTACAATCAAGATGTCTGAAGATTTCACTTGCTTCATAACTTTATTTAGGTCTTCATAGTATGCCTCTATTTGTTCGTCTGTGTAGTCTTGAGTAGGTGCATATGTCTGTATTATTGCTATGTCGAATGGTTTTGCTTTCAACTTGAGTAGTATAATCCTATCACTGTATGTCCAGTGGGTACTTATATATTTTTGTAGCTCTCTTTTTATCAGTATTCCTACCCCCCTTTGATGTTCTGTTGTGTTTCCTGAGTATATAAATGTATATTTTTCGTCTTCAATGTACCCACATTCCTTCCATCTAGTCTCTGATATGCCTAAAATATCTATATTTATTCGTTCTGCTTCTTGAATTAGATTTTCCAATTTCCCTTGTTGATATAGAGTCCTAACATTCCAAGTACTTATTTTAAGATCTTTCCTCCGACATAAGTCAGAATTTCTCCGACTCTCCATGGCTTCCTCTGGACTGGTACGTGATGAGGCTCCAATCTCTTTCACGGTGGTCAGCCATGTTCGTCTTTCGTGTTCTGAACATGCCTCTTGTGTACCACACACTTTGCTGTTTTCGCTTTCTGGGCCGTTGATCATTCTTGATTCCTCCGCCTCCATCCACCGTCACAGACTTTTCACATAAGGGTTGAACATACCCGTTTTTCCGTTGACATTTTTGTCAAACCATGTGCTTGCCTATTGAACCGCGAACACACAACACAAAGAAGAATAAATCATATTCCACTTAAATATCGGCAATCACAGTCCATCCCCACGTTAGAAGTAAAACATACACCAAACGGGAGAATAGCAACACATAATTTCACAACTAGACTGTCGCGTAAATCATTTAAATATATCAGCAAGAGCCGAATTATAAAAATCGACTACACGAAGCCGCCATGACACCGGAATCCAACTGATATACAAAAGCAAATAGAATCTGATGTATGGCTTAAAAATGCCCAGCTCTGATAGACTGAACAAAATATCAAAAGTGACAGATTTTGGAGGGGGGGGGGTAATATATATGTTTTCTCTACATAAACATTAAAGAAAATTGGAAAATAACTCATATAAATGAAAATAATTGCCACTTTTAAAATCCACAAGGCAGTTTAAGAAACAAATAAGCTGATATAAAGGGGGTAAATACGACACAAGATTATAAGATATGAATAGTTTGCTATGATTAAAAAAAAAAATTAATTAGGTTTGTTGAAGACACACATCACAAGAAGTTGAAAAACTTGTGTTGATGACTATGCTTCTTTATTGATAAAAGGCCAGATATGACACAAATCTGATGAGAACAAAGTTAAGGCCCTGTTTGCATGCTACATTGAGCAGACTGACCAAAGAAATGAGGCTGTAAGAATGAGGAAACTGGGGCCACTCCCACAATTGTGTGAGGATGTAGTTCTAGGAGAAGATCTCACAATCACAACCAATGCCATTCACGCAGCACTTAAAAGGTCACACAATACTGCTCCTGGTCCAGATGGTGTTTGGTACAATGACATAGGCGATTTAGCTGGCGACAACTTGAAAAAACTGGCCAAAGAGTTTAATGCCAGCATTCAGAGTGATCAGATTAAGGAGAAGTGGCTACATAACAACTTACTATCGCTACCGAAGCCAAACAAGGACCATTCAGACAGATCAGTGCCTGCTGCTATAGGTCTGGAGGATGCATACAACATAGTACCATTTGAATACCTCGTGCACATGCTCCTCAAACTGGCGGTGCACCCCTTCCTCATTAGATGGATCGCTGCAGCACTGTTTCAGAGGAATGTGATACTTGGATGTGGAAGTTGGTTATCCGAACCAACATCCATTTGTCCAGGCTGCCACAAGGTTCACCATTGTCACCAGTTCTATTTAACGTGTACACAATAATGATTACGGAATAACAGCTCGATGGGAGGAGAAGAACTATAACTTTTGCTGATGACATTCTGGTATATTGACAATGAAGAGACAGATGGTAATCGCAAAATGAACTCGATCATGTCTCTTCCTGGTGTGGAGTATCAGGGACATTGGTTAATCCTAATAAAGCATCAATTGCATGGTTCTCCATTAACAATCATATCGTTAACACACTGAAACACGGTGGTACGAATGGGGGCTGATGGGGTGACCGCAGGTTGATGACGTATCTTGGAGTTAAGTTTGATCACACTGTCTGTGTTAAGGGCCACGTTGACCATGTGATAACAAAAGGCAGCAAAAGATTAGCTGTTTTGAATGTCATATCAGCTGCCAATATCGAGCAGAGGCTACTTACTCTTCTGTTCCAGGGACTTGTCCTCACACCAGTTAAGTACACCCTGGCAGTTCTTACTGTCAGTACAACACAAATTGACAGGCTGGAACACATACAGAATGAAGTTATGTGCATTATTTTTCACTGTACAAGGGACACTCCCTGTGTGGCAGTGAGGTATCTTTTTGACTTTCCAACCATGCAACAGGATCAAGATCTGGAGGGCACGAGCATAACCGAAGATAAGTGCAGATAAAGAGCATCCATTGCACTATGAGCACAACAGGTAAAGGTGTCAAGCTAAAAAGAGACAAATCATGGGTGGGCCGAGCAGAAAATGTGATCAAACAGGTCTGTGGGCTTACCAATGTCAACGCTGGTGATTACTGGATACCGGTGCCTACGTCATTCAGGAGGATGTTCTCACACTCAACAGGAAATGTATGGAACAGAACTCAGATGAAGTCAATACGAAGATCAACAGCCTAACTTGGGATAACACCGATGAAAAAGATGCAATCATCTATACAAACAGATCTTTAATACGACACAAAAGGAGTGCGTGTATATTTACAGAACGCTCGGCAGGCAGAATAGTCAAGGAAGACAAGGTGCATATATTAAGACCACAAGTAGCATGACGATGGAGGTGATGGCAGTGACCAGGGCATTCATCTGGTTAGAGTCACAAGACCACACACCCCTGCATACTGGGTGATTTGATGAGCATGGAAAAAAAAAGTGGAGGCGGGCTCTGTACATATGCATCCAATGGGTAGAGTCATTGCAGAAGTCAAACATATGTAAGGTCACCTTTATTTACATCATAAAAGGATATTAAGTGAACATGTATGCACTCTTTTTTGGTTTGCAGAGAAGCTGTAATATTTGTACCTTCTGGCCCAGCACATCCAACTTCAAATTTTGATTCTGTTAACACCAGGTTTCTGTACCTCTTTGATGATCATTATTCACTTGCCCAGCCTGATTAGTTAATTTCCAAGGTACTAGGTGGAGGTGCAGTAGGGTCTTGTTCATCTGTTATTGCTACTAATCCTGACAAAAGTAGTTCCTTATGAACCACAGACCACATTCAGCTCCATTGTTGTAGAGGCATCATCACCCCCAGAGCATAGGTGATCAAATATCCTTTTTTTGACTTTTGTTTATGACAAAAGCTTCAGCTTACCAATTCTGGAATATTCCACAGGAACCTATGAAATCTAGAGCACCGCAGTTACATCTGGAATACAGATTCTATAAACAGCTAGGACAATCAGGTATAAGTGATAGCTATCATGTTTGCCTTTTGAAGCTTGTTCAAGTTAAATGTATGCTGAATGTTGACATTAATGTTCTTATGTCTAATGCATTATTATTTTTTTTTCCACTGTGAAGCTGACATACACTGAGTGTTCAGTTTTTAACTTTTCTCTTGTCTGATTCCTCACCTGCACATGTATTTCTAGTGTGATTCTCTAACTTTATTCTTGTTTCCCTTTCTGTAAATAGTGATTGATAAGCAATACATAAATGTTAATTTATATATTCTATATAAACATTCTTAAGTGTGCATGTTTATATTTTATTTCTTGGTTATATCTGATATAACAACACTCCTGACCAAATTTTTGCAGAGGGCGTCCCCAATGTGTTCTACTTTGGCCCTGTTGGAAAGTCTAATGCTCTTGTTTTAGAGCTCCTGGGGCCTAGTCTGGAAGATCTCTTTGATCTATGTGATAGGAAATTCACTCTCAAAACAGTACTCATGATTGCAGTTCAGCTGGTAAGTTCAAGGTGTTCTTTTATGTACTCTATTTTATTCTTAGTCTCAAATACTGTCTCATAAAATACTTAACACTGAACATGCTGGGGGTGGGTAGGTGATGCAGTGATACATCCAATTGTTGGCACAGTTTTTAAAAAAAAAGAGGAGGAAAAACTGGGCAGTGAAGATCATTAAGATGCAAAACAAACATATCAGATATGACATTAATATGCAAATGAAATCTTGCATGCTCAATCTAGGAAAGGAGTATATATGACATGCTACAGGTCTTTATGTTAATAAAGTGCATCATTGGACTATAGACTATTGTCTGTCAGGATTATGTTGTATTTGTGTCTCTTTCTGTCTGTCTTCCCTCTGCTTTGCTTATCTGAATCCTCAATAAAAATGCCAACCTGTTTTATGAAATGTCCATTGTATGTTATAATCATTATCTGTTTTTCTCTCTGCTCATACATAAACACAAAGGTTGGAGTTTTAAATACAAATTTAGTTTTAAGTGATGGTATAGCATTACATCTCAGTGTTGCCTATTACAGTATGCTCTGTAGAAAACACTGACTCTTTACCCTCCTAACATATTGGTTTCAGGACTGAGTTAGAGACAGTATAAATAACCTATCATGTGACCATACTGGTTAGTGCAGGCACTCATGTCCTCCCAGAATTCCCTATGCACAGTATATCATATTGATTCTGTTGTTGACTGTTTTCTATGCCGTGACACCAAGTTGTCCAGTATCTTCACTCTTTGTTGTCTGTGATTTCTCTTTCCCTTTATTTTGCCATTTGTGACCAAGTATTTCAACTTTCCTCTTCTCATGTGCCTGAAAAATGATTATTACAAAGGCGCTCCCTTTTTTTTTATAATTTCATCCTTAGTATTTAGGTATTCTAAACCAGAATTCATTATTTAGTATTTCATCCTTAGTATTATTTAGTTATTTAGGGACCTCTCGACATTCTTCTGAGAAATGCTGTCTCTATGGCCTCTAATTGTCTTTCATTTATTTGTCTACTGTCCATTATTCACTTTTATAGGTCAGAATTAAATCTATATTGCACAGATGAACTCTCTTTCTCACATCCATTACCTATACTTTATTTTTTTTTTATCTTTGACTAATTTTATTTTATCTCTATATAACAGTAACCATTCGCTGTATTGAATACTTATCAGTACCCACAACTTTATATACAGTGTACATTGACACTACACTATCCCTATTAATTAATGTCTTTAGATTTACAAGTAAATAATTATTTACATGTATATTCTTTATTTTGGAACTTGTCTGTTTCAAACATTGAATCATTGTTTCAGCTATCACGAATGGAGTATGTGCACTCCAAACATTTGATATACAGGGATGTGAAGCCAGAGAACTTCTTGATAGGTCGTCAATCAACCAAAAAGCAGCATATCATTCACATTATAGATTTTGGTTTAGCCAAAGAATACATCGACCCAGAAACTCACAAACATATTCCATACCGAGAACACAAGAGCTTGACAGGGACAGCAAGGTACATGAGCATTAACACTCATCTTGGTAAAGGTATGTTATCATTTATTTTTATATGCATTAACTTTTATGCATCTATTTTAATTGATAACTGTTATTGATTTGACATTTGTTTCTATTATACCTGTAATTAACATATACTAGTTATATTAGTTAGTTACTGATATACGGATAGCATAATAACAGGAGTGATGATAGAAGAAAACCTTTAGTGTGCTTATGGGAATGTTAAGTATGAGGTACGGTAAAGGTAAAGTACGAGGCTTGAACCGGCGTCTTAGCACATGAGTTTACACCCATATGTGCTCGACCGCCTATCCAGAAATGTTCTGATATTTCTGTATAGTGTCGCCTCAAGCATCGAAACTCAGATGCGAAACGACATTCCTCACCTTCCCAGGGTAATACCCTGGTACCCATTTCTGCCGACGGCTGGGTCGATTGTGGGGGTATTTTTTTTTCCCAACCATGAGTACAATTCACAGTGCTCCCAGGAATCGAACACGGGTTGTTCGAACTTCTGTAGTCCAGTCCGGTGGTTTTCCCAACTAGGCTACCAAGGCCCCCATGTGTTAAGTATGAAATATACTGTAGTTAATTTAAATGAATTGCCAACACTTGTCATTGAAGTTGGAGTTCTGGTGAGAAATAAGAAATATTGCTTAAACTTTAGATAAAACAGTTGACAAAACAAATTTATCAATTAACTTAATAGTCACATTGCAAAAATCATGAGCATAGCTCTGCTCGCCCTGGGTACAATTGATTAAAATGAGTAGTTAGCAAATAGATGAGACACTTAATTCTTCGTTCTTCACTTTCTCTTGTACCCTTTCGAGTGACAAGGGAGATACAAAGTTCTGGTTCTTGCCCTTTTGGAGGCTTCATTCATTGTCAATTGATGTTTGTCTATCTTACTCTAGGTCTGCCTCTTGCTCTTCCCCCTCTCCTCTTTTAACATATGCTTTGTGTGGTAAGAATCATCATGCGAAGAGTGTGAAACAAAATCAGCCTAGAAATTAGTGATGAATAGTGTTGTTTTGTCGAAGGTAAAGGGACGAACAATGCCACATACATCATAAGATCTTTAGTAGAAAGAGCCGAAGAGGTTAAAACAGATCTATACCTATGTTTCATAGATTATACCAAAGCATTTGACAAAGTAAAGCACCAAGGAATAATCACAATTTTAGGGGCATAAATGTAGACAGCAAAGATCTAAGAATAATAAAGAACATGTACTGGCAACAAACAGTGGCGATAAGAAAAGGAAATCAATTGCGAATGTTTCAACAAATAAAAGAGGGTGTTAGACAAGGTCATGTGCTGTCACCAGATTTATTTAATATGTATAGTGATATTATTTTATGGTCCATAAGGGGCATGTCTGGAATAATGATCGCAGGTCATAATATAAATAATCTAAGGTTTTTTTTTTTTTAATGCTGATGATAGTCTTAATTGCTTAGAGCGAAAACGAGGTACAAGAAATGTTAGACATTATGGTGAAGGAAAGCAAAAAAAAAAAGGACTCAGCCTTAATAGTAAAAAGACAGAAATAATGATAACAAAGAAAAAGGCATCACCGGAATGCACAATAAAGACCAGTGGAACAATATTAAAACAGGTAAATGAATTTAAATATGTTGAGAATACCATGGACAGCTAAGAAGAGTAATGAGAACTTTCTGGAAGAGGCCAAAGCAAGAAAATGGATATCCAATATTAGGAAGAAGCAATCATTTTTTGGCCATGTAATGAGAAGGGAACAGCTGGAATATATTGTAACAACTGGGAAAATTGAGGGACGAAGAGATAAATGGGAAGCAAAGAGAAAAGATACCAATCAGGTTAAGAGAATGGCTTGGCAGAAGGTCAACAACAGAAATGATAAATAACTGTCAAAATCAAAAGTTGTGGAGAGACATGATCACCTATGCCAGCTGGCATAATACTTGATGATGATGATGATGGTAAGGAATTACATGTTATTCTTTCTAGATGGGCAAACCAGTTTATTTGTTGTTTCTGTATGTAGCTTAGGATTGGTTTAATGCCTATGCTTTCTCTTATAATATAATTTCTGATTGTCTTTTCTGGTTACTCCAAGCGCTTTTCTCAGACTTTGCATCTCTGTGATGGCAAGCTTTCTTTTATGTTAGAATGTAAGTGATCATCTTACTCCTGCGGCGCAGTTGGCACCGAACTGTTCTTGCCCTTGTAGACCTTTGTATCGCTTGGCTGCGTGGAGTGAAGAATCATGTTGCATGGGCAACAACTTCTGTCTTTTTTTTCTGCCCAAGCTCACGCACAGGAGAGGTTAATTGACGCTCGCATTGGTAAAGCTGCTACCACCTTTGCCTGTCTTTCCAGACGTTTCTGGCAAAACAGCAAACTGGCGATTAAAACAAAAGCCACAGTATACAATGCCTGCATAATTAGTGTCCTCCTTTATGGCAGTGAATCTTTTACAACCTATGTAAAGCAGGAGAGAAGGCTAAATACATTCCATATGCGATGTCTGCGCATACTCTTAGTATCACCTGAAACAATAAAGTGACAAATGTGGAGGTCATGACTTGCACAGGCTTCCCGAATATCTACACGCTGCTCAAACAATGTAGGTTATGCTGACTTGGCCATGTACACCATATGAAAGATGATTACATACTGAAAGATATATACTCTACGGTCAACTGGCAGAAGGTAAAAGAACTAGGGGGCGCCCAAAACTTCGATTTGTAGACATGTATAAACGCGACATGAAGACTCTGAACATAAACCCTGCAGCATGGGAAACAAAGCTGCAGACCGCAATCTCTGGAAATACAAACAAGAAGCAGGCAGATTCATAGAGAAAGAGAATACACTGCGAAAGAAAAGAAAAAGTAACATTTCTTGGGGCGCTGAAAAATTCAGTCAACTATGACTGACGGAGGCTACTAAGTGATCATATTTGGCATTTGTAGCAAGGTGTTGGAATGAATATACTCTGTATAAGATGTTTCTTGATGGTAATAGGTATTGCTTTGTGTTGAAGTATAGGGCATAGTTGTTTCAATATTTGTTTTACCTTGTTGCATCATATGTCTATTTCTTTATCGATTTTACCATCTTCATATAATGTTGTTCCCATATATTTAAAGTTTGTTACTTGTTTTATGACTTGATGTTATATAGCTAAGTTTAATGTCTTCTTTTGTCTTCCTTTTGATACATCTTCTGTTTTTTAAGTACTTATTTTCATGTTATTCATTTTAAGTACTTTGTTCAAAGACAGTAGATGCTTTGGAAATTCTGTTTCTTCAAAAGCTTTTAGGGCCAGGTCTTCCGGATAGATGAGATTCTTCATCTTCTTTCCTTCCTCGTTTGCCATTCAGCATCAAGGGGAGATATAATTTGTGGTCTTTTTCTCTTCTGCTACTGTTTATGTTTCCTATTGTTTCTAATAATTCGTCAATCCATCTTTTTCATGGTTGGTCCTTGGGTCTGGTGTTCTCGCAATGTTTATTGAAGCTTGTTGTGTTGTGTTTTGGTCTTTCTGCCTTGTCACATGGCTAAACCATTTTATCTGTTGTTTCTTTATATACTCTATTGGGGGGGGGGGGGGGTTTATTCCTAGCTTTTTTCTCATTTTTTTCATTTCTGATCTTATCTGTCAGACTGTTTCCTGTCATTCATCTAACACATTTATTCTCAATAGAGGTTATTTTTCTTATTGTTCTTGCATCTAGGGTCGAGGACTGGCATTGGTAGCACAACGTTGGGGTGAAGATTGTATTGTAGAGTGCCGGCATTGCCTCTAAAGTTATTTCCTTGTTGAACAGTAGTGGTTATAGCTGTTCAATAATTTGACAGGCTTTATTGCATCTTGAGTCTATTTCTGCTATTTGTGAATTGTCATTTGTCACTAGACTTCCTATGTATTTAAATTCCTGTACTTGTTTTAGTTGTCTGCTATCTATAGTTATTTTTATGTTCTGTTTCTCTTTGCGATATTCAGGACTTCTTTTTTGTATGTTGATTTTAATGTTGTACATAGTGCCTGTGTACTAGTCTGTTTAAGTGTTCTTGCAGGACTTCTATTTTTCCCTCTATTAATGTCTGATCCTCTGCAAATAGAAGCTCATACATCTCCTGTCTCTGATGGGTTGGCTAACTGACATATATATAGTCCATGTATGTAATAAACAGTGGGGGGAGATAGTATGCACCCATTTCTTACACTTCATCTACCTTCGTAGTGATCTGTGTAAGCTGCTGCTGTTCTGACTGTGCAGCTGGTGTTGATGGCTTTTCATGGCAAAGCGCTGTGCCAAGGAGTGCGGGTTTGAACCTGCTTCGGACCATATATTGTTCTTTGTTTTTTTTTTTTCTGTTGTTGATTATTTGTCATTTTTTCAGAGTGCTGTAAACATACCTCTTCCTCTGAAATTATTCGCCGATTATTGCCTCGCAAGTTTCCTTCTATAATAACATTCATTTATTATTATTTGTCTCCAGTCTAAACCAATGGAAACTACTATTCGAGCTGTTTTGTCCTATAAATGTTTGTTTGCAATGCAAGTATACAGTCCTACCCTATCCAGGAGATACTTGTCTTAATAGGAAAAATAGAGATAGATTTATTCCAGAGTGTGGTCACAGCCCTATGCTAAAGTCATGAGAACACCTGCGTGAAAGACATCGCCAATGATAGCTAATTTTTTTAGTTAGCTGAGTTGGCAGTGTTCCCTAGCGTTTGGCTTTTCGTGGCAAGGTGCTGTGCTTAGGAATACGGTTTCGATCCTGGTTTGAACAATATATTATTCTTTGTTTGTTTTTTTTTCTGTTGATTATTTGTCACTTTTTTTTGTGTGCTGTAGGCAGACCTCTTCCTTTGAAATGATTTGTTGATGTAGAAACTTTTAATTAGGTTGGTTAGATCTTGTCTTACTGTATGTTGTTAGTCTCCCACAGTTGTTCTTCATTTACTTGGTCGAATGCTTTTTCCTGTTCAATGAAAGCTGTGTATACTGTCTCAGTATTATTTGCACAGTTTTGGCGTATAACTTTCCTACATGGCTGAGAAACGATATACCTCTATCATCATCATCAAGTGCCGTCTCTGCAACGAAGGTTGGCTACCATGAAGCACCATTCTGCTGTCTCTTGCTTTGATGGTGCAGGTTGTCATAGGCTGATTTGTCCATCTTTTGATGTTACTCATCCATGTTAGTCTTGGTCTGCCTCTTTTACCTTGTATTATCCCCTCCAGGATTACTTTTAGTAGGCTGTTGTGTCTTTTAACATGACCCAAAAATCGCATTTGTCTTGTTTGAATTGTGCTTAGTCATTCTCTTTTAATTTTTAGTTGTTTAAGACTTCATCATTGTTTTCTTTTCCTTCCATCCAATTCTACCTATTCTTCTATATATCCACATTTTTCAAAGACTTCAATTCTCTGTTCTGTTTTCTTGTCTAATGTCCATGTTTCTGCACCATATAGGAATATTAAGAAGATGTAACATTTTGCTATTCTTAGTTTTAGCCCTGGTGTTATTTGTTTTGATGTTAGTATGTTCTTCATGACATTAAAATTACTTTTTGCCATTCCTATTCTTTTTGTTTATCTCAGTTGTACATTTTCCATCACTGGTTATAGTATGTCCAAGGTAGTTGTAGTTCTGAACTGTCTCCAGGTCTATTCCTTCTATTTTGATATCCACTTGTGGTTTTGAGTATATATATACCTCTATATTGATAGTGATTTCCATATTGGTACAGTGATTGCATGTTGCCAGTCTTCTGTGGCTTTTTGTTGATGCCATGCTGCACTGATTCTATATAAAATATTATATTTTATAATCTCATCATTATAGATGAGATTGATGAACACAATTTAAAGATGTTTTATGGATATTCAGAAAAATAACTAGAACAGTGAAACATGATTTCATGAGGCTATAAAAATGATAAAATTTAATATTTCTAATTTTCTTGGAATGAGATATTTCAAGAAAAAAAGTGCTGCAGCAGAAGCATTCAACAGTTGTATGAACAGGAAGCTTTTGAGCACCAAGTTCCTAAATATTGCAAGTGTTGTTTTTTATTTCAGTGTGAAAGTTAGTCTGCTTGTCAAACAACGTTAGTTTTCTTTTTAATACTGATAAAAGTACATGTCAAATGTTTGTAATTAGTATTTTACCTTTTCTGTCTTATCTCAATAGAACAGAGTCGGAGAGATGACCTTGAGGCTCTAGGTCATATGTTTATGTACTTTCTTCGAGGCAGTTTACCTTGGCAGGGTTTGAAAGCGGACACACTTAAAGAACGTTATCAGAAAATTGGAGATACTAAATGTGCCACGCCATTGAAGTTCTTTGTGAAAACTTTCAGGTTTGTCATTAAATTATCACAATACTAGTATCAAACTTATTGGACTTTTTAATGGTACATAGTTTAATTGTGCATCAAAAATGAATTGGACCGTCTGGTGTAAACTGAATCTCAATCTGCTAATAAGCTAATGAGAATTAAAGGATGGAATGGAATTTCATCTATCTTTGAATCGGTATTTGCTGTTTAAGCAGCTTTAGAAGTGACTGGTGCTTGTAACTGCAGATTTCAAACCCTTCCATTGTCCATCTGCTATAACTGTGTTCACAAGTTTGCACAGCTGACATAACAATAGTAGATGTTTTAAATAGGTAACATGGCCATTTTTTCTCCCCAATATTAAAAGTTTAAAATTTTAAAAAATGAACATGCACATGAAAATTGTGTTGTTTTTGCACCATGTTGTAACATATATCGATATTGTAACTGAAGGCTATTATTGTTGTTGTACTTTAAATGTAACATTATTGACACTGACGGCTAAACTACAAGCCAGACGGAGAAGCTGGAAAGAGAAAACAGAGTCCTTGAATCTTGAACGAGACACAAGAAAAGTGTGGAAGCTTGTAAAACAGCTGAATGATGAGGGTACAGAAAGGAACACCAAAATTACACTGAAGAAGGATGGAAACATTCTAACAGGTAAACAAGCAGCAAATTACTTTGCAGACTCCTTTGCAAATGACAATAATATTGAAATTAGCCTAGAAAAACGACAAGAGATCCGTTTAAAACAACAAAATGCAAGACAAGAAGAGACCACACATGAAGTAATGGAAACACCCATTACACAAAGAGAGCTAGAGCTGGGAATATCCAAATTAAAAATGAAAAAGTCACCAGGCAATGATGGAGTGTCCAATGAAATGATTAAGAACTTGGAACTGCAGCTAAAGCAAAACTACTGCAGATCTACAACATTTGCTGGAACACAGGTAGAGTGCCACAGGCATGGAGAGAAGCAATTATGATACCATTACTAAAGCCAGGAAAGATGGTTCAATGACATCCAGCTATAGACCAATCAGCCTTACAAGCTGTTTGTGTAAAACAATGGAACGTATAATCAATCTCAGACTGCAGTGGTACCTGGAAAGTGAAAATCTCCTTGTCCCACAACAAGCAGGCTTTAGACAGTGTTACTCTACCGAAGATCAAGCAACCTATCTTTTCCAGGAAATTGAAGATGCGTTTCAAGAAAAGAAACTGGTACTAGCAGCATGGATAGACCTAAAGAAAGCATTTGATAAGGTATGGAAGAAGGGCTTTTGAAGAAACTGAGAAATTATGGAGTAAATGGCAGGATGTACAAATGGGTCAAAGCATATCTGCATAACAGGAGAGCCAGAGTGCAACTGGATGGTCTTAAGAGTAAGAAGGTCTTATTGCGCCAGGGCGTTCCACAAGGAGGGGTACTATCTCCAACACTTTTTCTGATCTACATCAATGACCTAGCTACTGAACTACCACATGGCATCAAAGTGGCAATGTATGCAGATGACTTGGTAATGTGGTGCACAGAGGAGTATGCAACAGTGGCCTCCAAATTGCTACAAAGAGCTATGAATGCACTGAATTCATGGACAAATAGATGGTGTATCAGCATCAATACAGACAAATGCAGTACTACACTTTTCACACTCTCCCCAAAACAAAAAGCAGAAGCCATCTACATAAACAATGAGCCTGTGAAAGAAGACATACAAGCTACATATCTCGGAGTTACATTTGATAACAAACTATCTTGGAAACAGCAGATAAATAAGGCAACGCAAAAAGCAAGGAGGAAATTGGCTATTCTAAGAAAGTTGTGTGGAACCACATGGGGTGCGAGTGGGAAGATACTCAGTAAAGTTTACCAACAGTGTATACGCCCACATTTAGAATATGGATCATCCGCATGGTGCTCAGCATCAAACACCACATTGCAAGAACTGGATAAAGTACAAAACCAGGCACTTAGGGTCATCACAGGAGCAATAAAATCAACACCAATATTGGAGATGGAGAAATTGTGGAGGATACCAGCACTGAGAGAACGGAGAGACACAAAGGTGCTGATACAGGCAGAAAAATTTGTATGCATGCCGAGACATCCAATGAAGGACAGATTCCAAAATCTTGCAATGGGACGACTTAAGAGAAGCAGCTTTATCCACCAAGCCAAGCGTATTAGTAGACAAACACCAGACATGCCAAGAGTTGTTAAACCCCTTCTGCCCATACCAGAACAGACTCCCTGGACAGATGAATCAGGATTATCAGTTCAAATACGGACAGAAGTGAAAGGAATAGTTGACAAAGAGGAACAAAATAGTCTACAGCGAAAAACAATAGCTCTCAGTTCCTGGATGAAGAATACCCACAAGACCTATGGATTCGTGTGTACACAGATGGATCAGCACAGAATGCAGTAAAGAATGGGGGGGCAGCAGCATATATAGAGTACCCAAATAACACTAGGGATATGAATAAAATAGCAACAGGGAAATATTGTCACAATTATGATGCGGAAATACAAGCAATAAAGTTGGCAATAGAAAAACTGCTGAACGGTAATCTTAGCCCACAGCCTGTAGTGTTTTTGACAGATGCAAGATCAGTACTCCAGGCACTACAATCCAGAAAATTACCACATCTGCAGACCTTATTGACTGAACTCTGCAAGCACCACAGGGTTGCCCTGCAGTGGATCCCGTCTCACTGTGGAATACCAGGAAATGAGAAAGCAGATCAGTTGGCAAAGGAAGGTTCAACAGGCACACAACTAGATACACCAGTTACATACCATCATAAGAAACAGATAATCAAATCAATCAGAGGACCACAAGCCCCAAATCAGGATGCCTTTCATAATATGAATAGATATGAACAAGTTATCATTATACGCCTAAGAACAGGACACAATCGACTCCATAGTCACATGTATACAAAATTCAAGATCGGCACATCAACTACTTGTACATGTGGACAGGCACCCCAGACTGCTGAACACATACTTCAAGACTGCACTGAATATAGTAGACTGAGGAAAATCCATTGGCCCATAGATACAACACTACAGACAAAAACTATATGGGCCACTGCAAGAATTACAAAAGACAGTAAAATTTATACAGGAAACG
Source organism: Megaustenia siamemsis (assembly GCA_032433765.1). Classification (NCBI taxonomy): domain Eukaryota; kingdom Metazoa; phylum Mollusca; class Gastropoda; order Stylommatophora; family Ariophantidae; genus Megaustenia; species Megaustenia siamemsis. The sequence goes on along the minus strand of JAVIAB010000092.1, from coordinate 23,069,561 downwards.
ACATTGCAGATATAGACAATACTTCAGGCGAACGAAAGATAGATAGATAGACTGACGAGCATAAACAAATGATTTTTAAACTGGCAAGGTTTTTATTGTTAAGTGACCACAAGAACTAAGTTCTCTCTTAATCTAGTGTTTTATGTTTTTAACATGTGTATGCTAATCTCATAGTTTTAACCTAACACTTAAATTCAAAATGGTTGAAGCAATCAAAGCTAGCAAGGTGTAATGAAATGCCTAGCATCTAAGCTCAACAATGCGAGGTGTAATATTGTATGACAGCTGTCTGAGCTCAATTAGCTAAGAAAGATTGATTTCAACTGGACTGTCTTAAAATTTGTTTTGTTTTGTCTGCAGAAGAGTTAGCCACATATTTGCGCTATGTACGGAAATTGGATTTCTTTGAGACTCCTGACTATGATTATCTGCGCAGACTTTTCTCAGGTCTAATGGACAAAATGACATATATATGTGACTGGCAGTTTGACTGGGTTGGAAGACAAGTGGTAAGTTGTCGTTATATTTGTTCCCTTTTTGTGCGTGTGTATGTGTTTTATTTAAGTATTTGCTTTCTACGTGTAGATAGAGTAAAATAAGTTGTTCTGTTGTCTCAAGTTAAAAAATTTGTATATTTGGTTTAAATAAAGTCAAAGTTTACCTAGCTAGTTTCCAATATTGAGTATTAATTTTATGATTTAAGAATTAGGTCATCATTGTGAAAACTGTGTATTGTGATTAACTATTTTGTGAAGTAGTGCATAATCTTTGGTACGATAGCCATCATCCTGATTAATATTTTCAAAAATGTTGGGACTAATCTTTCCTTGCTTTTAAACTGTAATAAAACCAAGCAATGAGAGCAGGAGTGTTAAATACATTGTTAAACTAAAACTACAGCATGCATCTCGTTTACAGAAATTAGAAATTATACCTAAAATTAAAGCAAGTGCTCACTTAAAAATGGGAAAGGGACCATTTGGTGCATGCTTGGTTAGTTGCAAGGTTATTTAATTATTTGTACCTTCACTCGCAACAGTCAACACCACAGAGCACTATAGAGAGTGTACACACACCACGGGAGAGTAACCAAGGCAGAGAGAGATATTCAGCCGCCAAGGTAATTCATCTCATACTACTCAGTCTGCATGTGGTGGTCATTAAAGCCACCTTAATAACATGTTTGACATATGCCTTTTTTATTATTATTATTATTTCACTTCCTTATATACTTAAATGCACATATGTACTTTTACTTTTCTTCTTCTGAGCTTTATGTTTTCAACTATATGTTTATATTAAGAAAATAATGTATATATATATATATATGACAAAATGGCTGTCATTCCTATTTAAAACTGTGATGAAGTTTCAGTATCTATAAGCAAAACCAGAAGCTAACAGCTTTATGTTTAATCTCTAGTTATACTGGCTTTCATTGTAATTAGGTTAACATTCAGCCTCTAGATTTTGTAACTTCAGGGTGCTGGCTATCACATAATTTTCATTGACTTTGTTCCACAACATTTATATTGTCTAGTCCACATCACAAAGTTATATTAATCAGCACTATTTAAATTTAACCTGAATGTTGGGGTATCATTTTCTCACATTTCATTCTGCACAAATTGCACTTTTGTGTTTTTCTGCTAAATATTGTTGTGTCTCTAAAAATGGTATAATATTCACTCGTATCCAAATTTTTTTGAGTAAATTAATTAATTGCTTAGTAGCGGTCCTGTTTAACCTGAAAGCATACACGGCAGAACCAGTTTTATTTCATATTATAGTGCCCCCTGTATTAATTGAGCCCCCTGTATATGCCTTGAGCACTTCATATTATGACAGATTTTGGTTATGCACTTTATGTCATTTTTAATTATAATCTTCTCTTTCACTGATATTCTAAATGTCTTATTTTCTTGTTTCCATCACTTTTGTTTCAGGAATCAAGCTATTCTGTATGTTCTCACTGTTATGTCATATTTCTTACATACCAAGTTGTGTCTTTTAATATTTTTAATGCTAGACTGCACCTTTTTTCTGTCATGTTATTTTGTTGAAGTTCATTTGCATATGAATTGCTTCATATGTTTTTATTGGTTTTTCTGTGCTATTGAAATGGACACTTTATACTCTTTGATGTGTCCTCATTTTCTTTTCCTGTTTCATACTTTATCATTTCCTTTTTGTACTTTTTTTTTTCTTGATTTACATTTATAATTAGATTTTAAATATTTGCATGTTTATTCCTTTCATACAGTCTGTTTCAGTAAAAAAAAAAAAAAGTATATTAAATTGTTTTTCTTTTTTAAAGATTGTTCCTCTTATATCCTTAATCACTGGCCAGTAGTGTTAAGTGATGTCATGTAGTGCTGATGCAAGTTTTATTCCACCTGTGGTCAACCTTTGTAGGAACTCGTGGAGTTTTGTTATTTTTGTATCTGGTTGTGCATGATTGATCCTTCCAACACCCAAATGGAGGTTTTATTTAATTTGTTGTATGTGGTGATTCTATTACCCCAACTTTATTTTGGGGAGAAAGCAGGAAGTAATTACGTGCATTGTTTCAAGAGTGCATTAGGAATAAACTGGATAGTTACTGCACAAAAAACACACAAGTTTTAAAATAGATATGCTTCTGTAATATTATTTTTCTTTAAATATTTATGTACTGCATGCTATACAATAAATCACATAAAAGTTTAGTTTTAGTTTTTTTTTTTTGAATGTTGTGAGGGAGAGGGAGTGGAAGGGATAATAATGAGAAAAGAGAATGAGAATTTCATAATTAGCCATTAAACAGGATTTTCTTTAACGTACAACTTAGAGGAAGATTGTAATTAAGAATAAATAGAAGACTAGAATCTTTGTGTGTATTAATTATCTTATTGAATGAAATCATGCAAAAGTTTTAATAAGAAATCAACAACTGTATCTCTTACTCTTAACGTGTAGCAAAATACTGTTGACTGTGACAGCATTCCCATCTTTTAAAGTGGACTAAAATGTACCTTATCACTATTATATAAATGGAGGCTGTACAAAATGTTCATTTTAAAAGGAGCTGGTGAAGGTTAATTATTTGGAATGCCAAGCTCATAAAATTCTGTATTTAATTGACTCTTCAATAAAGATATTTGCATGAAAATATTTTTTTAAATAGTTAATAATAAAGTGGGTGTGCAAATTATTACAATATTCTTGTTGCTTGTGGTTAGAAATTTGTGAGCAAATTAATGACCCAAATAAGTGAGTACAAACTTTGCATGGTATTTATGTATGCGCTAAACATATTTAAGTTTGAATTCAAGCACATATCTGCACTAATGATTTTGAGAATTTAACTCAATTTCAGTCATGATAGACACACGAGTGCTTATTCCTTCAAAACAGTGCAAAATATGTTTGCCTCCAAGCAAATATTTGCAGTAATTTATACCAACAGAATGTTATGTCCTACCTCAGCCCTCCCACCCAAAAGAAGACCGTTAAAACTGTAAAATATTGCACTTATTTAAGGTTTTTACTATTGCTTGGATCAGATGAGAGTAACACTATATTGTCATAGAACCTTGCTACTAGGAACTGAAGTATCACTGTCAGAGAGCAAACTTTTCAATCTTTTATCAAATTCATTGTTTGGAAAGCTGTATTCATTTTTCCACTTATCAATTACTACAACATAGAACACTATAATATCTAAATTTATTCACAATAAAAATCATTTTTTATTTTTTTTTTTTCAAATTCGTTTTAAATGAAGAGAATATTTTGTTAATTACCAAAACTATCTTTTAGTGTGAAAAGTTTGTGTTATCATAGTCCTAATGGCTTAAATTAATGTAAAAGAATGTTAATTATAAATTTGTTTATTAATTAATGTTTAACCAATATTTTTTATGAGGGAAGGGTGAACATTGTATTTTAACTTTATTGGCTGATATATATTTCAATATTACCATTCAGTTTACCAGTTTTAAAATGATATAACTCAATTTTACAGTATGAGGCTTCACAATTTTAATTGATTTAACTTGCATTTGCCTGCTCAAGTAATGTTAGCATGTTATTTAGCACTTAGTCACTGACTTAACACAGTATGCTGGAGGAACTAATAGCTGGTTGTTTCTCTGTGGTGTTACATCTTTTGTGTTTGTTGCCTAACCATGCTGGTTTGCCTTGCAGGCAAGTTCAAATCAAAGGGTCACCAAGCTTGGGGTGAGCAGCTCCGGCACACGCATCTGGGAGACAACTTGGCCTCCAACAGACATGGGGGTTCTGTACAGGTAGGCAGGCTTATCTCAGGTCAAGCTTCTATGTTGTGAGGAGAATTTCTTATTGGCTCTGTTATCACTTTGAGCTAAGGAACTTTTATGGGGTAACAAGAATAGTCCCTCCTACACATGCCTCTAATTTAATATGTATCACAGATAGTGTGATGGTTTAATTGAAAACTAATTTCTTACTGAAATGTTTAGTGTAAAATGTAAATATAACTTTTGTTATTTTATTATGGAAAGTAACCCATGCTTGAGTTTGAGCATTGTTAGAGTGTCTTGCAGTGCTAACATAAAATTGTTTAACATGGGATGTGAATCATGAATATTAGCCAAATGTTTCTATAGTTTACTTACTATAACAGAATTGTGTTTCTGTGAAGGCTTCTCTTGCTATGAAAGACTAATAAGACAGATCTGAAGCAAAATTAAACAAAATAATTATTTTTTGGGGGGGGGGCTATCATGTGAAGTATTGAGATGTTCAAATTTCAGTAGTTGTTGGATCGACTGTTGACATACATTACATATTATGATAGGTTTTATGTTAGTATTATTCAGTGGCACCTTTTGTATGTCTGATTCTTTTTTTCTTTAACCCAATAGTTATCCATTTTTTTTACTTTGTTTTGCATACAAAAAGATTATTTTTATCAAAGTAAAAAGTCACTTATATTTAACCTAATAGTTAATTTGTGTGCCTATCATTGAGTGCCGTCTCCTCATTGAAAGTTGGCTACCATGGAGCACCATTCCTCTCTGTCTCTTGCTTTGATAGTGCGGGTTGTAATAGGGTGACTTGTCCATCCTTTGATGTTACTTGTATATATATTAGCCTTAGTTTGTCTCTTTTACCTTGTATTTTCCCTTCCAAGATTACTTTTAGTATGCTGCTTTGTTTTTTAACATGCCCTAAAAATCTCATTTGTCTTGTTTGAATTGTGTTTAGTAGTTCTCTTTTCATTTTTAGTTGTTTTAAGACTTCGTTTGATTTCTTTTCTTTCCATCCAATTCTACCTATTATTCTATAAATCCACATTTCAAAGGCTTCAATTATCTGTTCTGTTTTCTTGTCTAATGTCCATGTTTCTGCACCATACAGGAATGTTGAGAATATATAACATTTTGCTGTTTTTAGTTTTAGTGAGTAAGTGATACTCAGGAAGCAAGAGTATCAAATGACAGTGTTTACTCTATGACCTCCAGAAATTTAACCATTTGTTTATTGTTTTCACAGATATAATTTTTTAATGCCTCTATTCATTTTTAAAATGGTTACTGTTTTTTTTTTCTCTTGGATAGCCACTGGCATTACTGCTTTCTATATATTTACTTTTTTTTTTTTTTTAATTTCAAATTTTTTTTTTTTTTAACATGGCTAATTATAGGTCACTTCACACATCCAATGCATTCCATTGCCTTGGGATTGCCATTAAGTTATTAGCAGCTACTTTACTTCACCCACAAGAATTTAGACAAAATCTGCATTTTAAAGTATGTATTAAAAGGAGGTTATGAATCACATTAGTGTTGCTGAGTTTATTCAATTTGGGGGCATAAGTAATAATGGGAAGGTTAGTGTGGGGCGCATCAAATGTAGCCTATCCAAATGAATTAATATTTTAAGACTATCTTATACTTCTAACATGAATATACACACTTATTTCTGAACTTTTACTGCTGATTGCTACTAAAAACCATTATTTATATGAGTCAAATGAATTTTAGAATAGTGTATATTATAGTAACTGATTACTCCTTGAAGTTAATATTATGTCTCTCTTGTGTTAAATAAATATGTTCTGTTTGTGGGTTCTCATTGCATTATTCTGCTGGGATGTGAGATCATATCATCATTAAATTTTGTTGAGTTTAGCATGTGATTAATTTTATTCATAGTTTTCATATAGCACTAATGTCTGGTGCATTAACTTGGTTAATCGTATGTAATCTTGCACATGTAAGCTTAATAACAAATAGCAGTCTCTTCAGCATTGTGTAAATGTTAATGCAAAAAATATCATTTCAGGTTGTTAGTTCCACAAATGGAGAGCTTGGCCCAGATGATGTTGGTGGACAGTCCAACACTCCCATTGCTGCACAACCAGAAGTTGAAGTTAATGATGAAACCAAGTATGAACAGATCTCTAATATTTTTTTTTAATGTTGCAGTGCATCTTATATCTAAGGATTTCTTATATAAGTTTTCTTAATTTTGTCCAATCTAAATTAGTGATGTATATACAGATGCATATATCAGGGAAAAATAATGATATACAAATGTGTGGGTCTAGGTGGTCTAGAGTAAAATATTGGCTTCTGGGCAAGGTGGTCCTGCTTTTGAATCCTGCTGCAGGCTGTTGGAATTTATCTTGAGACTGGTTGGTATTGAGGCAAAACACCAGTCTCAAGACAGGTTGTGAGTTCGAATCCTGGCTGCACCAGTTGGGATTTTTATTTGTAATTTCTCTGTGCAGCAGCCACCCTTGGTCTCAGCAACGAGACCCGGCTTAACACATCATTTAATCACCGACGGAAAAAAATATGAGTGCCCCGAAAACGGAGCTCCCTGTGCACATGGCTGCCAGAGAAAAATGGATTAACATGCAAACTTTATTTCCTAAACTGAAGGGACTTCGCCAGAGGTAAAAGCTGGCGAGCGCAAAAATAAAATAAACATACCTAATTGGGCTTTGGGCCCATTTTGTAGTAGAAACTTAAAGAATTCTCTAAAATTACAACTAAAAAGCATAACAACAAATGAGAAGTTGGTATTTAAATTCAAACACTGCTACAACAGTTCTGAGCTACAAAGGCAGATAACTGATACTTTAACCTGGATTATGGAGTACAGTATATATACAGAGTTGATTGCTTTTTTTTTCATCATATTTATTAAAACTTGGATTCAGTTATCTTAATTTTGTGTGTTCAATATAAATGTTTCTGTGGGTGATTTTAATTAATAATAACCTAAATTTAAACTGCAAATTCGTCATTACATTCTTCTCATTGTTTATCTAAAGAGGGTAGATTTTGGGGGATGGGACACTAACTTAAAAGGGGGAGGGTAGTAGACCAAAAAGAAGTTTGGGAGCCACTGCTTTGCAGTGGTAGTGGTAGAGAATGCACCAAATTAGAGATGGAGGGGGATTTCTGAGAGTTAGTAAAGGTTCCCTCCATGCCTTACTGGACATATGGGGAATATGGTGTTTTTACATTTTTGATGATGTGGTTGGTATCACAGCAGGCAGCTTACTTCTCAGAAAAATCTCTGGTACTAATATCTAGAGGCTGGGTTAGCCCCAGACCCTTCAGATGAGGAACCAAGCTCACAATTTATCCAGTCTCCTTTTCTGAGAGTTAAAAAATATATCTAGTTTCTCATATAAGGAAATCATGGAACTTCTGAAGAAAAATTATTTTAGATTAGTGCTATAGCAAGTGTGTGTTGCTGATTATATAAAGTTAAATTTATAATTGTTTGTTGTATAAACTGAACTTTTAAGATACAGTTTACGTCTTGCAAAAATTGGAATTTTTTCCTACCTCCTCTTAAAATTTTCTTTTCATTGTTTCAGGTGCTGCTTCTTTCGTCGTCGTAAGAAGAAAAAGGGTCGTCACAGCTAAAGATTGGGTTAGTAGTATTTTGCCTTTTATTTTAATAGTCACTATAGCTGTTGTCAAAGCTATCTGCATTTTGTGTACAATAATTAATAATTTATCATCTATTTTTCTATTTTAAAACTAACAGTAAAATTCTACATACAATTATAACAAATTTTTATTATCTTGCATTCTCATCTTAACAGGAATAATCTTTGTGATCAGCTTATTTCACTTTTGCTGATTTTTGGAACAGTATGTTTTTAAGTACAAGTGTTCAAATCCTTATTTTTGTGTATAAGTTACAATGTTTGTTAAAAACTTGTCTCAAATATGTCAGTTCTCTAAGCTAAAGTCTATCTATCTATCTATTGACCTTTCGAGCCGTAGCCATCCCATAGGGCATAGACCAAGATACTCCTCTTATCTGGATCTTTGTTCTAGCAGTTTTCAATTCTTTTTAAAGATATTATATCAAATCTCGCCATTTGTCTCTGTTCTGTGCAAGCAGCTCTATCTCATTGAGGGAGCCGATTCCTGCTGCTTTTGCCTCTCTCAGCAATGTTCTTCTCAGTGTCTCTCTGGGTATTCCTCTTTTCTCTTACCTGTTGTTTCCCACATGAGGGCATGTTTTGCTATTCGGTTATTATCTCTTCTCATCACATGTCCAACATATGACCATCGTCTTTTCTTTATTACTGAAGATATTAGTGGTTGTTTATCGATTTCTCTAATTTCCTCGTTTGTTTTGAATTCGTTCCACGCTATACCAAGTATTTTCTTTAGACATTTATTTTCGAATGCGTTCAGCTTTGTTTCTATATCTCTTGTTGTTTTCCAGCTTGCACGCGGATATGTAAGGGTTGATAGTACATTTGATTTGAATAGCCTAAGTTTTGTGGTTGTGCTGATGAGTTTTGATTTCCACAACTTTTCAAGGCTTCTGGAAGACATTGCTGCTTTAGCTATTCTGATTCTAATTTCTTTACTTGTATCCCCTTCTCGATCAATGTGACTATCCAAGATAGATAAAGTGGTCGATCTCTTCTACTGGTTTGTTTTCCATGTATATTCTGTCATCTGTTGGAATTAAGCTTTTCATAACTTTAGTCTTTTCATGATTGATCTCAAGCACAATTTTTGCTGGCTATTGATGATAGTTCATTTGTGGTCTCCAGCAACGTTTTTATATGACTGCTGATGATGACAGCAAAGTCGAGGTCCTCTAAATGGTCTCCTTGTATCCATTCGATGCCTTTACCAGTGCAGCATTTCTTCATTATGAAGTCCATAACGATTCCAAATAACAAGGGTGATAAAATACATCCTTGTTTAACCCCAGTTTCTATTGGAAAACATTCGCTCAGTTCTTCCTCTGTACGAACTGCATATGTGTAACCATCATACATGTCTTTAATAATATTTATTATTTTTTATGGTAAGCCATATTGCTTCAGAATTTTCCACAAAGAATCTCTATGAATACTGTCAAATGCTTTTTTGAAGTCAATGAAGTTAAGTACAAAAGGTTTTTGCTTCTCAGTGTGTTCCTCCAATATAAGTCGTAAAGTAAAAATGTGGTCATGGAACCTTCTCCTTTTTCTAAACCCAGCCTGTTCTTCACGCATTACTGTATCTATTGAATCCTTTATTCTATTTAGGATGATTTTGCAGAATAACTTTGAGGCAACTGACAAAAGTGTCATGCCTCTCCAGTTGTTACAATCTCTATTTCTACAATTGTCTATTTAAGCTCTTGTATCTCTTCTTGCCGAACGTTTTACTTTGTTGTCTAATTCTTTGTATGTTGCTTTTGCCAGGACCTTTCCAAGATCTGTCTTTACATTAGTCATTGCTCTCTTTGCTTCTCTTCTTTCTTTGATGTATTTCCATGTAGTGTCTGAAATCCAAGCTCGTTTTTTCCATTTTCTTCAGTCTGGCAAATTTACACATTCTGTATCAGGTCTATGTTTCATTAACAAAATCGTTTTTACGATAGCGGCTTGTTAAACCTCTGATCAATGGTTCTATACCAAGCCGAGAAAAATAATTCCTCCATCTTGGATGCAACCGGAAACAAAATTTGTGATGATGACATTGCAAAATTTGCACAACAAAAAGCTAAAGTAGATAATATAATATTTTTGTTGGAAAACCCTGTTAACCCTGTTCTAATGTTGATCTACTTGTATCTTCTAAGTTTGTTAAATGGATGGTTCTGCTAAATAAAAAAAAAATTTTCAGACCTAAACAAATCACTCATATTAGTCTTCCTTTCAATATATCACATAACCCACAGACTGAACAAAGACATCTCCTGTCCTTTCATTATTATTGTTTCCTCATTATGTCTTCTGCATTTTCAGCACCCATTCCTTGTTCTATGTAAAATGGTTTTTGGAAGTCTGAATGAGCAATATATATGTCTAGTATACCACATGGGAGGGGAAACATTTCTTCACTGTTGTCTTTGAGTCCATGCAGTGACCTTGTGCTGTCTGTGTTTTTCTGTTTACATTTCTTCATTCTGTCTTCCAGTGTGTTTAGAATGGGCTAATTCTGCTTGAATTTCTTCCATCTGAAATTTTAATTGCTTTAGTTTAATTTTTATTGATGAAAGCAAGAATTTAAAGGTAATGTCAAGGTAAAGTACGAGACTTGAATCTGCGTCTTAGCACGCAAGTTTTCACCCATATGTGCTCAGCCGCCTATCCAGAAGTGTTTGGAGACTACTGGATAGTGTCGCTTCAAGCATCGAAACTCACGACACGAGGCAGCATTCCTCACCTTCCCAGAGTACTACTGCCCTGGTACCTATTTCTGCCAGTGGCTGGGTTGATCGCGGGGGTATTTTTTTTCCAATCACAAGTAAAATTCATACTGCTTCCAGCGGGAATTGAACACGGGTTGTCCTAACGTCGGTAGTTGAGTCAGGTGGTTTTCCCAACTAGGCTACCGAGGCCCCTGAAACAAGAAGTTGCATGGTTCAAGGTTTGTTGAGTTTGGATGAATGAGGTACAACAGATATATTGTTACTGGCCTTTACTGTTGTTACAGAATAGTTGGGTCTGAAGCACAGCACGGGTTGATGCATTATTGTGATGGAGAAACTATTGTTCTGCTATTTATCTGGTCACTTTCTTCTCACATTCTCCCATAAATGTTTCAAGACCTCAACCTAAACAGAAAAACTAACTGTTTGACTCAAAAGCACAAATTCCACGTCAAGGTGATTGTTGACTGGGTTGTTGTTTGGTTTCTGCAATGTAGGAGCACATTTCCCACCAGTGCTGATATTTTAAAGAAAGCCTGGATTATTGATAACATGTACTTTCATGTCTGTGCATATGTCAAGTCATTGCTGTTCTGTTCAGCACTCTGAAGTGTGGACATAAACTTGGAAGCAATGTGCCACATGAAACCTTGTTAAAATTCTGTGACAGCTTCCATGACTGATTCATACAAACTTCATCAATGGTTTGAAAGTAATCTTCTTGAATAAAGTATCATGCTCTCTCTGTCCTTTCTTGAGTATGGAAAATCCTTTCTATTTTTTTTTTACTGCACCATATAGTTTTCTCTAAAATTGTGTTATTGTAATATTAGTTTTATATACACCGAATCCATACTTTTTAAATATTTACTGTATATTATTGCAATGTCATACAAATAATAGATGAGCAACATTTATTTACTCATATTCTCAGATATTATTTTTGTATAAAAATCCGTGTCTCATTTCGTCAGATGTCCAGCTATAACTAAAATATACACTGCCAGTCAAGAGAAATAATCAGTTTTTTTTTTGCTTTGTTTTGTTTTTTGGACAGGTGAAGTTATATGTGAGAAATGTAGCTATGAGCAAATTTGGTCGAGTGCTAAAAATGGAAGAAAGGAGAGCCAAGTCAGCAGCAGGACTGCCAAACCATTGAAGCTATGTTCCTTAGTTGTGTATGTTTTGAGAATGGGCCACTTCAAGTTTCTCAAATTTTGAGCCACAATTCTACTATTCGAAGACACTTTGTATTCAGCTTGAGTGTAGTGAACAGCTCTGTAGATTCAGCAAAAATTCTACTTGAACTTTATTCTAGATTAACACTAAGCCTAGAAGAATATTTTAACTTTATATAGGTGAAGTATCTCTTTCCAAGGTGGATTTATCGATGACCAGCAACAGTATGACAATATTTTCTTAAAGTTGGTCATTATTATATCTTATCTTTCATTCGCCGGTCATTGTTATAAAACAGCCAACATTGAATACAAATAAATGCTCTACGGTCCAACATTAACTTAGAGAGAACTGGCTTCATGACTTGTGTTGTCACTGTGGTGACTTTATGTTAGAATGCTTAGGAAAATATGCATGTTAATGTACAATAATTGGCTTATGTATTGTTTTTATTTGTTATCTGAAAATTCCCACATAAAATATGTACATTTTGGAAAAACATCCCAATAAATACCACTTGTGTGTTGTGGTTTATGTTCTTTTTTGTTCTTTAATGCAGTTTTGGTTGGTCTGTAATGTTTGCGTGGAAACTGTTGTTGTCTTGACCGGTTTTTCTGCAAAAACTGAGGACATTGCTCATGATGGTGGATTATTAAAGAAACCTGAAGTCAGTGGCATTACTTTGTTATCTAGTGCTACAGTTGTTAACATCAGACAGTAAAAGTTTTGCACGTGTTGGGGTGTTTGCGATTTCTTCTTTGTTTTGTCAGGTACATGGTTGTCTGAGAGTAAGATATCAGTCATTGAATAAAAGCATCCCAAATTAGAATCCTATCATAGGCTGTCGGAATTTTTCTATTTCAGTCCTTGGTTTCTTCGTGGCTTTACTTTCCATTGATCTCTGGGTAGTGAGATCTGATAGTTAGTCCTCTCAGATAACGGTTTAAAAAAAAACCGTTAAAAAAAAACCAGGAAATCGCAGTGCACTGTGTACATGTTGAAGAACTCCAGGCAGTTAAAAGTAAAAAAGAATGAGTCAAAGTATGTTCACTGTCTGGTCTAAATTATTGAGTGATTACAAAATCTATCCATTCTGAGTGTCACAAATTTTACGGCTTACCGTAAACTAGTGACGCAGTGTATCCAAACCCCACATACAAGGGGAGGGTCATGGACAGTCAGTCAGCGGCTGGTGTGTCTTATGGCGTCTTATAGAGCAACAAGATAGTTTCTCCACTGTCATGACATTTCTTTGCAGGATGTCCCAGTTCTAACACACACTATACATCTCTGTTTTTAATTGACATGCACTAGAGGTCATCATCTTACATGATTCAGAGACTGATGAAATAATCATTCCTCATAGTGAACTGCTAATACTTAGGCCACTTTTAATTGTTTTAATGAACAATGACATTAATATTGAAAATTGTCAAGAGAATCTCATTTACAAGAATAGTTAACCATTCATTGGACTCATTCTTACATTTCTATTAGTAAAATAAATAATGTGACCTTTCTGCAGATATTGCTATCCTTGTTTACTATTATTGTCAGTGATAAATATTTGTGTATACCATATTTTTTACTGCATTAGTTTTAAAAAAAAAATTTTTTTTTACTTATTTATTTCGTCATTCATGTTTTTACATTTTTTTTTTCTTGTCCTCCACGGTATTCATCCAATTTTAAAGATTATACCTGTCTTTAAAGTACAGTAAATATAGTATCTTCATGACAATATTTTGTGAGATTTGCTCTATGAAGAACTGATATATATTTATAGCTTTTCAATCATGAGTATGCTTAGATAAGTTAGCTGCTTTCTATTTTTTTTAAAAATTGTTTTTATTAGCCCGGTTCTTTAAACAGACAGGTTGCAATGTGGGCACATGTCTTTTACTATGTTAATGTGAGTTGTCATTTTTTGTTTGTTCTATTTCACTGAAATATTGCATGTGCATGATAATGGGAATATTTATGATGCGATTGCATGCTTTGATTGAGTGGGAACTCTGATTGGATTGTTTAAACATAATTTGTTCTCCTTTAATGTTAAGCAATATATGGCTATTACAAGCATCTGATTTACAATGGCTCCACTTTTTTTAAAGTAACCTTTTGTCCTAATTCTACACTGACGTTGCATTAGTGTGAATGTTTACAAATTTGGGATTAGAAATTCCAGACATCTTACCCCTAGATTACGATACCGTCAAAAATAATTGCATCAAAACAAAATTCTTCAAAATTTGATAGTTTGCACCATTCATGTTGAAGCATTATCTCTCCTCTCTCTCTCTCTCTCTCTCTCTCTCTCTCTCTCTCTCTCTCTCTCTCTCTCTCTCTCTCTCTCTCTCTCTCTCTCTCTCTCTCACCATGTACCTTCTTAAATACTACTTCCGGTGACCCATGAGTGTTTAATTTGTTTGTATTATGTAGGATATTTTTGGTGTCCATTTTGTGAGATATCCTATAATATGAAAAAATTGCCAAATTTCAACAAATTGGTCGTTTTTAATTTCCTCTTCTTCCCCCCCCCCCCCCCCCTCTCTCTCTCTCTAAAAAACTGTGGAGATTTTCTCAGATGCCAGTGATATCAATATCAGACAACTCTTTATGGCTCAGGAAACTCAGTGAATAACGCTTTGAGGTAGCCAAACATACTGAATTTACGGTATCCGTAAAAAATAGCACATCCTGTGCAAGTGGTCAATTTCAGGTCATAAATCAACCTGATTTTCAGTGCTCCTAGTGTTACAATTAAATGGTAGTATTTTGTACTGTGGAATGTAACGAAGTGCGCCACAGGTAGGTATCGTAATTAAGGGTCAATATTGCTTGATTGGTTAATTTAGTGAGTCAAGCTTAAATTGTGTCTGTTTGCCAGTCGCAATAATTGTTTCAACTTTTAAATGTTCAGCGTTCATTCAACTAAACATGCAACACTTTGCACAAGTTCATGTTTTGACATCTATTATTCTTTTTTGTATTAAATTAAGCATGAAATCATAATTGCTTTTAACACAATTTAGATTTACTGACACTGACTAAAACTACAAGTTTTGGTCTGGTGTTTTGTGTGTTTTTGTTCATTACTTTGACAATGTTATAATAAAAATCAAACAACAGAGAGTGCTATCTTTTCTATTTACTTCATTCATAAATATATTTCCCATGCATGTTTTATTGTATTAATAGTTCTGGTAGATTGTATCTTGCTACATTGCCATAAAACATCGTTATAAATGCTGACCTTTGGGTTTTTATTGTATCTTCATGATGTTACACAAAACTACATATTTGTCTGTCTTGTCTATGCTGCAATCACATTTGTATATGGTTTACCTATAATCAGAACGTCATTATTCACATTCATTTTCAGGAATATATGTCTAATGTACAGGTTATATTCAAACTGGCTAGATCTCTTCCATTTTAATTAAACTAAAGAGAAGTTGTATGCTGAGTGTATAATGTTTATCATTCTTGTCATCATTCTTATTTGTAGTTTACTACTCATAATCTTAGGCAAACAAACATCTTGGTCATGAAGCATCTCTTGCCGTCTCATTTTACCAAGTGACTCTTTGATTTATGATTGAATCGAGTTTGGGAAAATTGTAAAATAAACTCTGATGTAGCTATTTTTAAAATGTGAAGCCGTAGTTAGCACACTTTCTATGTTGACTAGAAGGGTCCTGATTTATTTACCAAATGTTTTTTTTTTTTTTTTCACAGTGACTCAGCTTTGAGGTTCTCCCAGACTTTTAAAATGGGTACCTGAGTTTTGTTTTAGGAAAAGTACGATGACCTGATGTGATACTGACCAAATCACTTTTTTTTTAATGTGATGTTGGTAGTTTTTCTTCCTCTTTCATTTGTCTTTCTGGGTCAAGGTGAAATATAGTTTGCAGTCTTTTGCTTTTCTGTTGGCTTCCCTTGCTGCTATGTTTCTTATTGTTTCTAAAAATTTCATCAATCTGTGCTGATCTTTGCAAAATATAATGACATATTCCCCTTACACCTTATGGCATTAATAAAACCCTTAATTTTTTAAAAATAGAGAGTGTGCTGAGTGTTTCAATTATTATTGGTTCAATTATCTGTAATATGGAATTTGCATTAATTTGTATGGCAAAATTATTTATTAATCGTTGGGAATAAACTTACATTTATGTGAACTTTTTTGTAGGTGTTTAAGCACACCAGTCAACTATCATTATATATTGTACACACGTAAAGGCTATTTAATTAAATTAGGTTTTCTCTTTGTTGTTGAGTATACAATCATATATGCAAATGTATGAATACAAGCATCAGGTGCTTGAAACATCTTACCTAAAAAAAAAATATTAATTTGTTTTCATCAGGACTTTCAAAATCATTAAATGAGTGAACCAACAAAAATAAATACATGCCAGATTCCAGAAAAAAAATGATTAATCAAATGTAAAGATTCATTAGCAGTGATCTCTGCAATGTGCCATTTTGGCACGCAAGGTTTCTGTTTTTGAGATTGTGGTTTTGCCCTATGTGCCGTCTTCGGCTCGAAAGGACAATAGATAGAAAGATTCATTACTGACTGTACCAGCAGTTTATATAAAATAATTAATTGCTCCAGTTAATGGCATATTAAATTGTGCTAGTGACTGCAATATAAGACTTTAACACATTTACTACCAAGATGTTTAACATTCTGTGGCTGCACCATTTTTCAGAATATTTTTAAAATTTGAAATAATAGCATGAAAATACATGAAAGTTGATCTAAAACGTATTTTTGTTTATGAAGCTAGAAAAGCGGTTATTAAGAGAATTACAAGAATTTAGCGGAAATAATTGCAAAAAGTAGATAAAAAGATAGTCGCTGATTTTGGGCTCGGCGCACCAGCTACTAAAGCCACATTTTGCTGCTAGTTGTGAATGAATGTGTTAATATAATTAGTTTGTGTGTGATGACCTCTACCATTACCTACTGTATGACTTATGTCATGTAATATACCCATACATATTTGGTTTGATGTTGAATACATAGTTGTACATCAGTCGTCATGGAACCTGTCCAGTCAGGGACATTCCTCTTTAATCTCAGCCAGTCAGAATGTGACTATATTTCATGTCTCAGTGAGCGAGGTCTGTAAGAAATCTTGTGATATATTTGGCCCATCATCTCCTAAGATCACCCTCATACACACTATATTTGTATATCACACAGAGTCACAAGTTCAGGGTTTGATGATGATATGACAACTTTACAGTCACTTTCTCTGATGGCTTTTAAATATGCCATTGAAGTCCAGTTACAAATCTCACTTACTACAAAGCTGTCATAGAGTAATATTTCCCAGTATGTGAATGTTAACAATGTTAAATAAAAGAGTGTGGTTGCATTGGACTTTGTAATTGTAATAGACTCTTGTTTTATTATACCCACACTGTGATAGATCAGTGCACTATTGCCATTTCCCCCCCCCCCCCAAACCCACCCTTTCCCACACAAAAAAATGATCTGTAAATTCAAATTCATCTCCAATAGTCTTTTATGGGAGTTTCATTGTCTGCAAAACCTTCACAGAAACTGTCACATTTATTGTATTTTGGCACAAGTCAGTGTACATTTATATGTTGTGTCATCAGTAATTTCTTTCAGTGTCAGTGCTTCGTTAGCTGCTGTAGCATTGCTGAATGCCAGCATATAAACGATGGAGCAGGTTATTGCTGTTACTAGTTGGTTTCATGTCATGGTCAACATTGGGTACAAAGTGTATGTGCTTGTTAAATATATACTTTTTGTTCAATTTATCATGACATGTTTCTACTTTTTAACACAGATAAGCATATAATATTTCTGTGTTTTGAAAACAAACATTTTTCTTGATTGAGTTATTTTACTCTAGAAATGATATTTCATTGGTAGCAGTTATTTCAAGTACAGTCTCACTTCATGAATTTAACACCATCATTTGGCAGTTGAGTTGCATAGATTGATTAAGTTATAATGCAGCTGTTTCAAACTTAGTATTCTGTTTGCTAATTTTGGTCCAGTGAGATTTTAGTTGGTGAAATAGTGCCACACATTGTAATGTTGTATGTGTTATTGGTGCTGTCTGTGAAATTACCTCTGAGAGTGTTACTTGTGATGTCATTGAGATATACCTCTGAGTGTTACTTGTGATGTCAGAGATATACATCTGAAGGTGTGTAGTGTATTATTTTTATGTGAAATGAAATACCTCTAAGAGCGTATGGTGCAATATTTCCTGTATAAGAGAGCTATACATCTGGAATGTTTGTTTTTGCCACAGAAAAATATATGCTTCAGAGAGTTTGTTATATTTTCTCTTAGAGGAACATATTTCTAGGGGTGTTTCAGGATGTACTCTCTACGAGTCGGATGTTTGCATTGCCAAAATCGCATACCTCTAGAGGTGAATGGTAAGCAGTGAATGCATGTTGACAATGTGCAGACCCATCTCACGTGAGTTCTTTACACAAATATTAGTGTGCACCCTTGCAGATTTGTGTCTGTGTTACATATATAAATCACATGTCAACCTCTATCTTCTCACTTTGGCCATGTTTCTGTGTACGTCATATAAGTTTTATTATAAGAAAAGTTGTCAAATAAGTTGATTTATCAGAGGGCAATATGTCTGAAGATTAAAATGACAACATTTGTATATGACCAATAAAAGACTTGTTGCTTAATCACATAACTAGTCAGTCTCTGCATGTTTGAGATGTTTTTGTTGCAGGCTAGCTGTTACTTTACCCCTGATTGATGACCTGCTTCGGGATCATTGACTTATAGCTGATCAAGATCCTACACCATCTCCCCCACAGGCAGATTCTGACTAGCCAATATGGTCAGTTGGTTAGAGAATGAGAGGGAAGACAACCCAGTGCCAAAAAATCTGGCATATTGAAGATGGATATGTTAGGTTTGAATGAATCATCGCTTGCTGTCTTCTTTCTTCTTCTTTTCTCTTTCACTGATACCTGATAGGGGTCGTGGTTTATATCATTTGTCGTTCTTGAGCTGCTCGAACTGTCTGAATTAGTGATTTTCCTTTGTTGTTACATGTCTCTGTCGCTGCATCTATCCATCTTCTTCTGGGTCTTCCTCTTGGTCTTTTTCCATGCATTCTTGAGAAGAACGTCCTTGATGGTGATTGGTAAGGGTTCATTCTGACCAAGTGGCCAAACCATTTAAGTTGTTGTGTGTGTGACAGCATTTGCTTTTTGTATTCGCATGTCATTTCTCTGTCTAGTTTTCCATATTCTGTGAACATTGTGCCTAAATGCTTGAATTCCTAGCTTGCTGTCAACATGTCTAAACCCACGTAATATCCTTTCTAAGGTAGATGATGAAGATCGGATGCCTTTCCTAATTAAAATTTACGGTTTAGTCTGGTATTTGAATATTATGAGTTCATGCAGTGACTATCCTTTGAAGTGAATATTTTGTTACCATTTTCTTATGAAATTTTAATGTTTCTTTGCTGGCATATCAATATCTTTTTATTATTACGTCTATTATTTTGCACAAAATCCTTTGGAATGAGAAAAGAAATTGAAATAGTAGCTTTTTCTCTTAGTGATTGTGTTTCTTAAAGAAGGCAGCTGTTTAGATTCTTATTCCATCATTTAAAATTAATGCTGGCAAGAATTACATAACAATACCAAGACTAACATGGACTCCGTCAGTCAAAGTTGACTATGGATTTTTCAGCGCCCCTAGAAATGTTATTTTTTCTTTTCTTTCCTTTCACCGTGGGTTCTCTTTTTCTATGAATCTGTCTGCTTCTTGTTTGAGGTGGACCTTTAGAGTGTGTTTCCAGAGATTGCGGTCTGCAGCTATTTCTTCCCAGGCTGCGGGGAATATTAAAAGTCTTTATGTCGCGTTTACACACGTCTACAAATCGAAGTTTTGGGCGCCCTCTAATCCTTTTACCATCTTCCAATTGTCCGTAGATTATATCTTTCAGTATGCGGCCATCTTTAATACAGTATAAGTGGCCTAGCCAGCATAACCTACGTTGTTTGAGCAGCGTGTAGATGTTCGGGAGGCCTGTGCTAGTCATGACCTTCACTTTTGTCACTTTATCCTTCCAGGTGATACCAAGAATACGGCGTAGACATCACATATGGAATGCATTTAGCTTTCTCTCGTGCTTTGAGGAGAATACTAATTATGCAGGCGTTGTAAACTGCAGCTTTTGTTTTAATTGTCATTTTGTTGTTTTGCCAGACGCACCTAGAAAGACGGGCGAAGGTGGTAGCAGCTTTACCAATGCGGGTGTCAATTTCTGTATCTAAAGATAGTTTGTCGTTGATGATGGACCCCAGGTAGTTAAACTACCGCACAACATCAAGGACATGGACGAATAATATAAAAAATTGACAAATTATCCCGTGATACAACCTGCACCATCAAAGCAAGAGACAGCGGAATGGCGCTCCATGGTAGCCAGCCTTCGATGTGGAGACGGCCCTCAATGATAATGATTGGTGCCTCTGAATAGAATTGGAACTTTAAATTAAAATGTTTAATGTAAAATTGAAAATTTGAAATAAACTTATATGCAATGGTACTTTAAAGATCAAAAGAATTCGCCGATTTGCAAAGTCTATTGTATCTGTGGAATAAAGAATAGCAATATTTTTACGTCATGAATATTCTATGGCTGCATGCAAAAAATCACAGCTATCCAACAGGTAGTTTTCACGCAGACCGAAAGCAAACGTATTCATGAATGGATTATGCAACCTTGCGAGATGATCATGATAATCAAGTGCCGCAGAAAACATAAGGTTTAATGTGCTAGAAGTTGCGTGGCTGTTACGATTTCCTGGGTTCTCCTGGAAAAGTTGAAGGTGGTTAATTCTAGAGATAGGTGGGACGGGTTGGTCTCGAGGCAAGACGCAGATCTTGAGACAGAGAGGTTGCGAATTCAAATCCCGGCTGCAGCATTTGGGATTTTTATTTATGATTTCTCTCTGCGGCAACCACATCTCAACAGTGAGGCCCGGCTTGAGACGTCATTTACTCATCGATGGGGAAAAGTACGAGTACCTCCGAAGACGGAGTTATCTGTCTGTGCGGCGAGGGATCCTTGTGCTTACGGCTGCCAGGGGAAAACGTATTAACACACAAAATTCAGTTCTAGTCTCTAGGGTAATCTGAGATGGGATTTCTCAGAAGAATGTTGAAAGTTCCCTGGACAACTAAAATGACCAATGAGGAAATTCTCAAAGAAACCAACACAAAAAGGGAGCTCCTAAAAAATAGAAAGAAACAATCAACATTTTTCGGGCACATCATGAGAAGAGGAAAGTTGGAATACTTGATTACAACTGGCAAAATAAAAGGAAAGCGAGGTCGCGGACGACAAAAGAGAAAATACTGGATAGCTTGGTATCATGGCATGCAAAACAGTCAACAACAGAACTGATACGATGCACTGTAGATGGAAGATTGTGGAAGGACATGACCACCTACGCCAATCGATATGGCACATGATGATGAGTCTTTAGGGACTTCGCTAGGGGTGAAAGTTGACGAACGCAAAAAAAAAATAATAGATATTTTAAGAAAACTAAGTTTTCTATATCAACAGACCCCTACCACTGCGGTGATGCTAACCTCGTTAGTTTTGACGGAGACTCAGATCAACTATGTGGTGAAGTGACGAAGTCAGATCTTTGCTCACTTGTAGTCGTGGTTGCTACTTTGTAGTTGCGACTGTTTCGTCCCATTAAGGAAATCGAAGAGCGCCAATAATTAAGGAAGCAGTCTTTAAACAAATATCAAGGAGACATTGAACACGACAACTGAAGGAGTGGGAGATCGGGCTAGAGACTGAGATTCTTTCAAACGGGCTGTGGTAAATGCAACGCGCAGCAAAGGTTGTTCGGCCTGATGATGATAGTCTTAAACAAACACACACACACAACAGGCGTACTGAAGACTGACCCACAGCGCAACAAGATGGCAACACTGTGTACACTATCTAATGGACCACATAATTTTTCCGAAAATTTTTTGTCTTGCATCATCTTGGTATTGGTGAAATATGCTTCCTTGTTTAATTATCTAAACATTCACATATAACATGTGATGGGTTAGATAAATATAAACATGTAAATTAATATTTAAAAACATGAAAAATGACTCTGAAATCTCTACCGCAAAATTGATAATAACCTTCCGTACTGAAAGAGTTAAGTCTGGTAAGTATACCCAAACGCCAGGGACCTACAGGGCTGTTATCTAACCAAGTGTCTGTTGTAAATTATACATTCTGAGCTCTTTTTTAAGTGAAAGGTTCTGGTCTCTCACCTTCTCTCTTCTTATACATGGTTAGGGTTCAGCTTGTCTAGCATATAATTTATTACGTTGACAGAATTGTAAGTGATTGAGCACTTGTAGGAGCACCCCTAATACGTCGAAACTAAAACAAGTTTTCTCTATTGAAAATATGAAAGAAAAAATATTTGAAAAGAAAGTGATTTGTGTCGCGAAAATAGAACATATCTGTCCATGGTATCCTGGAAGCAAGTCGTAAAAAATAGCCTTATATGGTAGGAAACTACAACCGCCATCAAGTTGATGGAAATCGAAGCTGCTACAGCAATCGGGTGACTTAAATAGCGAACATTACTCGCGATCATTGTGATAATCAAAATATGCTCCGGAAAAAGGTTGCGAGTTGCGAAGGGAGACACTTAATCCAGGAAGTTGAAGCTGAATGGTAGTCTAACTTCCGCATTCATCGACTGAAAGATCTGGAGGGAAGAACAAGCATACTGTTTGAAAGAAAGCAATCAACTCATAATATATATCCGTGTACACACTTTGCACGAACTTTTGAAAGAAACAGCGAGAAGGATTTATCTTTCGTTCACCTGAAGTATTGTCTATATCTGCAATGTCGTTTCCTGTTTAAATTTTACTGTCTTTTGTAATTCTTCGGTAGCCCATATAGTTTGTCTGTAGTGTTGTATTTATGGGCCAATGGATTTTCCTCTGTCTACTATATTCAGTGCGGTCTTGAAGTATGTATTCAGCAGTCTGAGCACCCCAGTCTGTCCACATGTACATGTAGTTGAGGTGCCGATCCTGAATTTTGTATACATGTGACAGTTGAGTGGATTTTGTCCTGTTCTGTGGCGTATAATGATAACTTGTTCACATCTATTCATATTATGAAAGGCATCGAGAATGATATCGGACATGTCCTTAATACGCTACCTTTTGAATCCAAACTAAATAAAAACTAGGAGCCAGTAGTGGGGTGTGATAATCATTCCAAGGTATGGTGACAGCTTTACAAGGAAGGAACACAGCACGATACTGACGTTTCGGCCTGTGGCCTTCTTCAGAATACAAGGACGACTACAAACGGTGAAGTACAATTAACTATAAATACATGTCTGATGATAAGGTAAAGGGAGAGGTGGACAAGGAGAGAAGTAAGATGGTACGATAAGAAAAAGAGAGAGAGAGAGAGATATGTCCTACATGAGGGGAGGTAGGAGGGTGTAGAAAAAAGTAAATAATATAACTACAAAAGTATGTTTTAAAAAATGACTTAGCTGAACGACTGGTCAGTCCTGGGTGATGGAAATCAACCGAATAACTGGTCCGCAGTCCGCTTAGGTATCACGCACGGGGTAGAAGCGAATGTGGACATGACAAACGAAGAACAGGCGTTGTCGGATTACAACTGTGAGGGAGGAAGGGGGAATGGAATGGAGCGCCAGTCAGACCGCTTACGTAAACACTGGCCGGAAGACAAGGGATATACAGACGCCCTAACCAATGGCCCGGGTGGGACATGTCTGGGCAAACAAAGAAAGAGAGGAAGTAGAAGTGGGAGTGAAGTGGCCTGATAAAAAGATACGGTTAATAAAGAAGGGCAACCAGGAGGGGAAACTAGTGAAGTCACAAGAAGAGGACAAAAGGGAAAGTGAATCAAAAGGCCATATAATGCCTGGGAGGAAAATAAGAGAGAGTGAGTGCAACGGTGGGTGAGAAGTGGATGAATAGAGGAGTAGGTCCAAAAACGGGGGGAGGGAGAGGGAAGAAATATACGCCAGAGGAGGAGATATGGAGAGGAAGAATAAGAAATAGGTGTATGAAAAGTGGATAGGGGAAGAGGCGGTGGGCCAGAAGTGGATAGATAGAGAAGGGGTTTATAGGAAGTAGAGTAATAGAGGAGTGGTGCACAAGAAGTTACTAAATAGAAAGGTAGAGAAGTAGGGAAATGGTGAAACTGAGGTGGATACAAAGAGAGGAGGTGTCTAAGTTCCAGAAAAGAGGGTATAGAGAAGTGGTGACTACAAATGAATGGAGAGAGAAGGGGTAAACTAGGAGTAGATCAACAGAGGAATGATGGGTAAGACGTAGATCAATAGAAGTGTGTGGAGAGATGGTACAGTCAGCAGAGAGAGAAAAGTGTAAAAGACGAAAACAGCAGGTAAAAATAACAGTTGCTCAGGGAAAATTGATCTACCCATGATGAAGACGGATATTTCAGGTCGAAATATGCAGATATCGCTACATGCAGTAAACTACCGTTACAACGCACCTACGTCCAGTTGACGGGGTGAACGCAGAAGTTTACTATTTTAGCTTTTGATTAAAAAAAAAAAAAACTGATTTTATTATAGTAATAAAACATATATATAATTCTGTTGTTACTGACTGTCTCGCTTCCCCCACCCTCTCTCTCTCTCTCTTTCTGTCTTCTCAACCTCTCTACTATTTTTTTTTTTTTTTATGAACTCGTTTGTAGATCTATGTCGTTATAATAACATTACACTCAGGGGTGGCGTGTGTATAGCACTGTGGAACTGCATCACCCACTATTTGTACAAATATTGTATATATATATATATATATATATATATATATATATATATATATATATATAGAGAGAGAGAGAGAGAGAGAGAGAGAGAGAGAGAGAGTCATGACTTCCCTGCTTTCTGTGACAGTGATTAAAATTCAGCAACTTAATCTTTCACAGTTGTCTCTCCGTGAGAAAATTGCATCCAAAACAAGAAGCGACCCTCGCCCTTTATTCAAATATCTCAGACAGGAGAAAATAATAACAGGAGGTATATTCGTAGCTTTAATTCTGAATAGTAGCACAGAAAAAGATGGCTCTGTGGCTGTAAAGTGAGAAATGCGTTTTTTCGCTTCGTATGTTTGTTGTTTGGAGGTGATGAAACGTGGTCAAAAAACTGCTTGCGGGACTGGTTGGTCTCTAGGCAAAGACAGAGAGGTTGTTGGTTCAAATCCTGGCTGCACCAGTTGGATTTTTATTTATAATTTCTTTCTGCGGCAACTACCCCTTGTCTCAGCAACGAGGTCTGGCTTGAAACGTCAATACTCATTGACAGAAAAAAATATAAGTATCTCCGAAGACGGAGTTATCTGCCTGTGCGTCGAGGGAAAAACGGATTAACACGCAAAATTCAGTTCCTAGTCTCTAGGGACTTCGTCAGATGTAAAAGCTGGCGAACAGAGAATTAATTAAAAAATAAAATAAAAAGACTGCTTCAGAAATATAAACAAGATGAAAGAAAAACATGAGAAGTCAAAGATGCATATTAACAATGTAGTTTCACTGCCACTTTTAGGAAGCGCAAATTTTGAACATAAACTTAATGAAGCCTACATGTTTTCAATCACTAAGCATAACAGGAAGCTTACCTTGAGCCGTGAAATTGTATCCAAGATTATATATTCAAGAATAGATTGTATGTTATTCTGTGGAAACTTTGACATTCCCCTTACGTGGACTCGATGAAAAAGATGATTCAGTAAATCCAGTTGTATTGAGAGGATTAGTCAATTTTGACTCTAAACTAGATTCACATTTGAAGAATCATTAAGAAACCAGTACTCTTCAAATGTGGACAAGAGGGTTCGATCCTCATCGACGGCTTCCGGGTTCACCGAGCTTTAAATAGGTACCTGATTTTTTTCTGGGAAAGTAAAGCGGCACGGGCGTAATACCGACCACACTACTCCAAAAGTCATATGCCGAAGGTCTATAGAAATTATGGTCATTAACACCATATTCCCCATACGCCACTTGGCGTGACGGGGCTCTTTACTTTTCTTTACTTACTCTTCAAATATGTTTCTAAGAGTATTCAGAATGAGTTACATGACTGTCTGTTACAATATACTCAGCATCATCATTGAGTGCCTTCTCCGCAACGAAGGTTGGCTACCATGGATCGCCATTCTACTCTATTTCTTACGTTGATGGTGCAGGCTGTCATAGATTGACTTGTCCATCTTTTGATGTTACTCATCCATGTTAGTCTTGATCTGCCCCTGCCTTTTTTCCCTTGTATTTTCCCTTCCAATATTACTTTTGTGGCTGTTGTGTCTTTTAACGTGCCCCAACAATTTCATTTGTCTTGTCTTAATTGTATTTAGTAGTTCTCTTTTTATTTTCAGCTGTTTTAAAACTTCATCGTTTGTTTTCTTTTCTTTCCATCAAATTTTACCTATTCTTCTATAAATTCACATTTCAAAGGCTTCAATTTTCTGTTCTGTTTTCCTGTCTAATGTCCATGTTTCTGCACCATACAGGAATATTGAGAAGATGTAACATTTTGCTATTCTTAGTTTTAGCCCTGCTGGTATTTGTTTTGTTGTTAGTATATTTTTCATGGCATTAAAATTACTTTTTGCCATACCTATTCTTTTGTTTATTTCAATTTTACATTTTCCATCATTGGTTATAGTATGTCCCAGGTAGTTGTAGCTCTGGACTGTCTCCAGATGTATTCCTTCAACTGTGATATTTAATTGTAGGTCTTGAGAATTTTCTTTGTTTATGATCATAGTTTTAGTCTTTTTGATGTTCATATCACGTCCATATTTTTTGCTTGTTATGTTTATCACATTAAGCAATTGTTAATATATAAATATACTACGAGGAGACAAAGAAAGAAATTAGAGAAGCTTCGTTTGTATCTGTCATGCCTGATCACACGACATATGTTTTGGAACACATCCAATGTTCTACGGTACATGCTTTATGAAGAAATATTTGAACCTTATAAATGATTTATTTAAAAAAAATCAAACTCCAGACGGCATCATTATTGAGTGCTCTCTCCGCATCGAAGGTTGTCTACCATGGAGCGCCATTTCACTCTGTTTCTTGCTTTGATGGTGCAGGTTGTCATAGGCTGTCTTGTTTATCTTTTGATGTTACTCGTCCATGTTAGTCTTGGTCTGCCTTGATTACCCTGTATTTTCCCTTCCAATATTACTTTTAGTAGGCTGTTGTGTCTTTTAACATACATGCCCCCAAAATGTCATTTGTCTTGTTCTAATTGCGTTGTTTTAATTGTGCAGATGGCATATAAAAAAAAGTATTATAGACCACTTAAACATAATCCTTCAAGGGAGTAGACAAAACTGATAGCTCATACATTTGCTGGCGCAAATGTCATGAAATGCAAAAAAAGGAGGAATACAGACCAAAAAAAAAAGAAAAGAACGAAGCAGTATATAGTAATGAACATTTCACTCACTGTTATGCTCAACTGAATCTAATAATGTGGCATGCAGCAAGTATTACAAGTGGACTGCAACAATTTATATGTGAGCACAAAATAAATTCTTTGTTCATGCCTTTATTATTCATTATGTATAAGTTTTCAGTAATTTACGAGTTTAGCGCCATAACTTATATCTGCTCGGAGTAACGTCCCCCAGCATTTTATTCAGTCGCTGTCTAATCTGTCATTTGGAGAATCCTGGGTTAGGTTCAGGGTTTAGACTAGCCTACAACTAACCCTAAAACTTGTTGAAAAAAATATAATTAAATACACAACTTTAAACAGTTCATAGTTCAAGTATGTTCGATAAATAAGGGGAGATCATTCGTTTAGCAGAAATATTTTGGAACACTAAACTCGTAAATGACCAAGTTTCCTTTCACTCTGTGTATGTATTTCATTTTACACAATATTAAAATAATACCTAAACATTCTCAGAAGCATCACCCCCACTAATTTAAGTCACGAGCCGCCACTGATTACATTATTTTCAATGATACAGTGAATAATCTTTTATTAGGATTATAAAAAAAAAGTATATGTGTTGATTGTTGTTATCACAAATGTTGCCCGTCATATTTATCAAATACACACTGATCTTGGTACAGTGATATTTTCTTCTCAGAGCATTCCGAGGTCGTCTATGTGCTTTTGGTCATCCGCACAGCCGTTTGCTGATGATATTTTGGTAGTAATTTTCTCATTTCTGAATCATAACTTGAGAATAATCATCATCACGTGCCATATCGGTTGGCGAAGGCGATCATGTCCTTCCATAATCTTCTAACTACAGTGCATCGTATCAGTTCTATTGTTGACTGTTTTCCATGCCATGATACAAAGCTATCTAGTATTTTCTCTCTTTGTCATCCGCGACCTCGCTTTCCTTTTATTTTGCCACTTGTAACCAAGTATTCCAACTTTCCTCTTCTCATGATGTACCCGAAAAATGTTGACTGTTTCTTTCTGAAGTTTTTTTAGAAGCTCCCTTTTTGTATTGGACTCTTTGAGAATTTCCTCATTGATCTTTTTAGCTGTCCAGGGAATTTCAACATTCTTCTGAGAAATCCCATCTCTATGGCCTCTATTCGTCTTTTCATTTGTTTGTCTACTGTCCATGATTCGCTTCCATAGCATTATGTTACAGTGCATTAAAATCAACATAAGAGATCCTGTAACTTAATTTGTTTCAATATGTGTGATTAAGATATGATAATCTTATACCAGATTGGATCAAATTTATAAAATTGTGAAATAGTTCTTTAAGAAATATTAAAATAAAATATTAATATTATTAATATATTAATATTATATATATATATGTGTGTGTGTGTGTGTGTGTGTGTGTGTGTGTGTTTTAGCTCACCATATGGTATTTGCCTAGGAATGCGTTTTTCTTCCATCCGTTGGACATGCCCCAGCCATCTTAGCCTTCGACTTCTGAGCATCGACATGATTGTTAGGGTCTTAGCACGTTGCAGGACAGTTAAGTTGGTTATTTTGTCTTGCCATTTGATGTGCATTATTTTGCGGAGACATCGCATGTGGAAGACATTTAGTCTTTTTTCCTGGTTTGAGTATGTTGTCCAGGTTTCGGATCCATACAGTAGTGTGCTAAGCACACATGTTTGATATATTAGGAGTTTAGTCTTTCGAGTTAGTTTCGTGTTGTTCCATGCCCTTTTTGTGAGTTTGCCGAAGGTCGTAGCTGCCTTACCAATTCGACAGTTTATTTCTTCATCAAGAGAGATGGTTAGCGTAACTGTGGATCCAATATATGTAAATTTCTGTACTGATTCTAGTGGGCAGTCTTTTAGAGTAATAGATAGAGGTTTGAAGTCACCTTGATTTAGTATATTACTGTCTTCTGAACATTAATTGACAGTGAAAAAAGGTCGCATGCTTTATCCAGGTTGTTGATCAGCGACTGTAGGGTGGCCTCACTATGAGCGACTAGGGCTGCATCGTCAGCAAATAAACATTCTTTAAGTAGGGCAACATTTGTTTTGGTTTATGCTCTTAGTCGTGCTAGGTTAAACAGTGAGCCATCTGGTCTAGTGCGAATGTAAATATCTCCTGAGCTGTTTTCGAAGGCGTAATTTAGGAGGGCAGCAAAAAATATACCAAAAAGGGTGGGGGCGAGGACACATCCCTGTTTCACTCCTTTGTTGACTTGAAATTCTCTGATGGACTCCCATCAAAATGGACTTTGCCATTCATGTCTTCATTGAAGGAAATTATCAGCCTAAGTAATTTAGGAGGGCAGCATATGCCTTCTAACACCTTGTAGAGACCATCTCTGTTTACTGTGTCGAATGCCTTTGTGAGATCCACAAAGGCAATATAGAGCGGCATATTTTGTTCCAAATTATATCTAACAATAATAATATATGTATATATATTATTTGTGCTGGCAACAAACAGCGGCCTTAAGAACTGGAAACCAATTGGGAATGTTTCAACAAATAAAACAGGGTGTTAGACAAGGCTGTGTGCTGTCACCAGATTTGTTTAATATTTATAGTGAGATTATTTTAAGATCCATAAGGGGCATGCCTGGAATAACAATTGGAGGTCATAATATAAATAATCTAAGGTATGCTGATGATACAGTATTAATCGCTAAGAGTGAAAATGAGTTACAAGAAATGTTGGATATTATAGTGAAAGAAAGCAAAATTAAAGGACTCAGCCTTAATAGCAAAAAGACAGAAGTAATGGTAACAACAAAGAAAAAGACATCACCTCAGTGCAAAATAAAGACAAGTGGAACAATATTAAAACAGGTAAATGAATTTAAATATTTAGGAACTTTGTTAATCTCTGACGGAAGATGTACAAAAGAGGTGAGATGCAGAATGGCTCAGGCAAAAGCAGCTTTCCAGAAAATGAGGAAGATACTATGCAATCCATTTTTGACAATAGAAACAAGAAAAAGAGTTCTTAAATGTTACGTAGAGCCAGTCTTAACATATGGGTGTGAATCATGGACAATAGGAAAACAGACAAGAAAATCACTGGAGTCTGTAGAAATGTGGTTTTATAGAATAATTTTGAGAGTGCCATGGGCGGCTAGGAAGAGTAATGAAGATGTTCTGAAAGAGGTCAACGCAAAAAGAGAGCTAATTTCCAATATAAGGAAGAAACAATCATCATTTTTTGGCCATGTAATGAGAAGAGAACAACTGGAGTATATTGTAACAACTGGAAAAATTGAGGGACGAAGAGATAGAGGGAAGCAAAGAGAGAAAATACCAGACAGCTTAAGAGAATGGCTTGGCAGAAGGTCAACAACAGAAATATAAAGAACTGTCGAGATCGAAAGTTGTGGAGAGACATGATCACCTACGCCAGTAGGCCCGGTACTTGATGTTGATGATACCGATAAAGAAGCTAGAATAGCCATATATGATTGTGTAGTATCACACAATTGAATCACTTCCACAAAAATATCAATATCAAGCATGAGTGGAATTAAATTTCCCCATGAAATCTTCATTCATAAATATAGCATCATTTTTGGGAATGAAACTAAAATGCCACTTTAAGATTAGAACAAGCAGCTGTGTACAGTACATTTGATAAGCTTATAGCTAAGAATAGCAATATGTTATATCTTAACAACATTCCTGTATGGTGCAGAAACATGGAAATTAGACAAGAAAACAGAACAGCGTGATTCGATGAGCATGATAAGAAAATTGGAGGCGGGCTCTGTACGTATGCAATGGATAGAGCCATTGTAGAAGTAAAAAAAAAAATGTAAGGTCACCTTTGTCCACGTCCCTGGACATGCGGGTGTACGAGGAAATGAAAGAGCGGACAGGTTGGCTAGCAGCGCTGTCGTAACCAATGGATCGGGCGGACATCATCAATGCCCTCCGGGAAGTGGGAAACACAGGATGAAAGAGATGGAAGTTTAGATGGGCACAGCCAGAAACGAGAAACTGAGTGGGCGTGTAAGAAGACATCGACCAACACAGAACTGGAGTCGTCAGTCGCTGGACACTGCGAGAATTGATGAGGAGGGGATCTGAGCACCTCTGGACATGTTCGGAGTGCAATGATGATGACCCGCAAATAACTCAATAACAGAACAGAACATTGAAGCCTTTGAAATGTAGATTTATAGAAGAATAAGGTGGAAAGAAAAGAAAACAAATGATGAAGTCTTACAACTAAAAGTGAAAGAGAACTACTGAACAATCCAAACAAGACAAATGAGATTTTGGGGGCAAGTTAAAAAACACAGTAGCCTACTAAATGTAAACTTGGAGGGGCAAATACAAGGTAAAAGTGTCAGACGAAGACTAACATGGACAAGTAGCATAAAAAAATGGACAAGTCAGTCTATGACAGTCTGCGCCATCAAACCAAGAGACAGAGCAGAATGGCGCTCCATAGTAACCAACCTTCGATGCGGAGACGGCACTCAATGATGATGTTGATGACAGCAAAGGGACATTACTATAGCGAACTGTTGCTAAGCAAAACTGCCATCAAATATATTGTATTTGTTATTGTATATATCAAGCACTACACGAAAATCGTTATCTTAAAACATTTACACAGCACAGATAGCGATAAAAAAAAATACACTGTGTAACTTAGACATTTTTGCAAAAAATCATGTGAATGTAAACATAGATCAATATTTTATAAGCAGTCGTATATATATTATATATATTATAATTTAATTCATTAGTATTCAGTGTTCAGTATGATGAGTATCACACTAAATTGACTAAACACAGTTGAGTATGTGAGTGTGACTGAATGATAAATTTCGAATATTCTTATTAATATTATTCTACTATCACGCTGTGTACATCAACTTCAAGTGTTTCAAACAAACAATAATATAAATTATAAAACAAACATACAAGTTAATTTTTTTTATACAACACAAATTCAGTAATAGTAAATAATCAATGGGAAAAATGTTATAATATTATTTTTTTAATAATATTATTTTGTATTATTATTTTATAATTTAAATATTGTAATTCATTAAAAATTTAGTAGTATGTGATGTGTACTGTAAGTGACAAGTGTGTCAGTCATCACAGTGTAATTGTGAAAGAGAATGAGTGTATCACTCACTCACTGTAGTAGTGTAGTACTGTAAGTTTAAGTGTTTAATCATAATAATATGACATTGCTTGCAGCTTTTATTTATATTCATTTGGTAAATTCATAAGAATTATAGATAACAGAAAGAAGGCGCTGCTGGATCACACTGAACAACAAATGGCTTTACCCACCTCATTTGTCTGAGAATTTGCTACAAACAATAATAATAATTGACTGTCAATATTAAGATAAAACTTAAACAGGCAAGTATCCTTTGTTGTTTTTCAATAGTAAACAGGATGCGATTATTGATGCTGCTTAATTAATTATAATGTATATTAATATTTTATCTTGTATTATATATTTATTACTCAAACAGAAAGTGAAAGAAAGCAAAAATAAAGGACTCAGCCTTAATATAAAAAAGACAGAGGTAAAGGTAACAACAAAGAAAAAGACATCACCTCAGTGCAAAATAAAGACAAGTGGAACAATATTAAAATAGGTAAATGAATTTAAATATTTGGGAACTTTGTTAACCTCAGACGGAAGATGTACAAAAGAGGTGAGATGCAGAATGGTTCAGGCAAAAGCAGCTTTCCAAAAAATAAGGAAGATACTATGCAATCCATTTTTGACAATAGAAACAAGAAAAAGAGTTCTTAAATGTTACGTAGAGACAGTCTTAACATATGGATGCAAATCATGGACAATAGGAAAACAGACAAGAAAGTCACTGGAGTCTGTAGAAATGTGGTTTTACAGAAGAATGTTGAGAGTACCATGGACAGCTAAGAAGTGAAATGAAGATGTTCTGAGAGAGGTCAAAGCAAAAAGAGAACTAATTTCCAATATAAGGAAGAAACACTCATCATTTTTTGGCCATGTAATGAGAAGATAACAACTGGAATATATTTTAACAACTGGAAAAATTGAGGGACGAAGAGATAGAGAGAAGCAAAGAGAGAGAAAATAACGGACAGCTTAAGAGAATGGCTTGGCAGAAGGTCAACAACAGAGATGATAAATAGCTGCCGAAATCGAAAGTTGTGGAGAGATATGATCACCTACACCAGTAGGCCCGGTACTTGATGATGATGATGACTCAAACAGAAGGTAGACAAGACATTTGATTTTTGCAATTCCTGAATCATAGTCTATGTCAATTGATATGTCATATCCATGTTGACATTGTTGATATGATAGGCAATGAAAGAAGGAAAAGACTAAAGCTGAGCATATGTGACATCTAGCTATACCTTAGCAATGGATATGGATTTCTTCCCTCCACCCCCAAAATGGGAGCTGCAATAGCTCAGTGGTTAGTGAACTTGACTACAAAGGACAAGAAGTCTGGTTCGATCCTGATCAACGGCTTCCGGGTTCACCCAGCCTTAAATGGGTACCAGATTTTTTCTGGGAAAGTAAAGCGGCATGGCTAACCACATTACCCCAAAAATCATGTGCTGAACGTCTATAAAAATTATGGTCATAACCACTAACACCATATCCCCAATACATCACTTGGTGTGATAGGGTGCTTTACTTTTTTTTTTTACCCCCAAATGACAAACACACCTAAAATTTTGTTATGATCCAGCCCTGAAAATGTGTATCCAGCTCACAGAGTTAGAGGTAGTAATAATAACAAGAAAGCATATTTATAACAGTGCTTTATTTTATTTTAACAGAACTGTATTATTATAAAGTGTTTTATAGTCACGCACCATTTATTGAGGCACAAGATTACTTTAGTAGTGTGGGTCTGAGTGACTTGACAACATATACAATGTACCAGGTTCATTTGGTGATCTCTCAATTGACCTTTTACTGAGTCATATCGTTGTTGACTTCTTATTATATCATCATTCTTGTTTTTGTTGGCCCCATGATCTTCTATAGATTTCTTAACTGGAACAGACCGATCGGGACATTGACAGGATTTAATAAAACTTGTAGAAATAAAACATATTTGGTGGGTTATAATATGTCAGGAGGCTGGCTCAAACCATCCAGCTCTCCAGGAATATATTAATGTGGTTTCTTATCAAATAGCAGTCTCAAATACTCTTCACTTAAACACAACTTACTGCACAGCCTGTCATCCTTGTGAAATTACCACTGCTAACAACTGCTATTCAGTTTCTAACTTTCAAATGAGCCTCTAAGGTTTTTAACATGATGGACCATAAATCTCTAATATTCTTATTCTAGCCTACCTAAGAAAATACTACTTATGCTGCTATAATCTACTTCAGTCTATCTAACCAATTCTGCCTGGATCTAGATGTTGTCAGCATACTAGATATTATCCCATATTTCAGTTCTGTCTCTAATTTCTAAAAATGCATCAGCTTTCTACGTATGGTGAGCTTGTCTATCTCTAACAAAGAAAACTGGCTTTCAGTTAAAATCACATGACTCAACCTGGATCATGACCTCCACAAGATATCCTTGAACTGTCTGCAGACAACTATTTCCTATGTCTTACAATCTACAAAGTTATTCTCCCTTTTCCATATAGTCAAAACTTCTATTTTTATCTTTACTAAACAAACCTCTGCTACAGATTCACCTCATCACAGTCTAATTACTGGTGCTTAGTAATGTGAAGTTGAAACATTAAATCCTCCCACATGACATTCTTTTGTATGTAATATATCTATTACATTCATCATAGCTTATATTAAGTCATTTGTAATGGTAATTCATGCTGTGCATGAATCATTGTTGCAAGCTGCTGAGTGGACAATGCATTCACTACTGATCAGAAAGGTCAGTTCCCAGATGTGGTGAATTTTTGTTTCAGATTGACAAAGTTTCAAGGTTTATCCAGCCTCTACAAATAGATACCAGAGATTTGTTTGCAAAGTTGGTCCATTGTGACTACATAGCCACCTACATAACCCTAAAAAATGTGCCATTGACCATTAAAAAATTTGGGCAGTATCACCATATTCCTCATATATATATCAAGGCATAGAAGAAACCTTTACTTACTTTGTGCATTAAAAAAGTATGTTTTAACTTTAGTTTGTATGTGCCTTAAAACTATATTTTTACACAGCGTTACTTAGCAAAAACAATTGAGGCATGAGTACGCATCATGATATCTCAACATATTCATAAACTTCAAACATTACTGTGATGTATTATATATAAAAATTTGTAGAAGTGAGTGAGTTTTACAGAAAAAAGTATTTACAAATATATTTGTGTAGGAAAAGTGCATAAATGATAAACCTAATGAAGAGAAAAATACAATATGGAAATGCAAAAACAAAAACTGTACTTGAAATGATACTTACATTTTTTTTGCGTGTCAGTAACTACAAAAAGCAAATTTTTTTGGGAAAATATATCCATATTGACACAGAATAGTGCAGTTTTGAATGTTTTTATTCACAAATAACATTTCTGTAATGTTCAGAAATGTTGATGTTATGTAATAATTTTCAGTTGTCTATTTACATCTTTAGTGGTTCAGACCATCTTGGTTTATTCTCAAGGGTGAATTAGCAGACAGCTAAGTGTACATTTAAGAGGAAATCGTGTTTATTTTTTTCAACTTAATTTCATCTGCAATTTCTAGAGCTAGAACTAGTATATAAAACAAAGAAATGGAGACTCCACTTTAACTCTGGTGTCAAAGTAATGATGATAAAATCAAATCATTCAATTAAAAATATGAATATTTCCTCAATACTTGATAATTCCATCATTGTTATAAAAAATCTACAAATTAATTAATTTTTAAGCCTCTTTGGCAGAAAATCGCAGCTCATGACACATTCATGAGATGAGGAAACCATTTTTCACTAGATAATTTGCTTACTGTATAAATAACCTGATCAGTTGTTAAATAAAACCAAACAAAAATATGTACATATTGCAACAAAATAACCTGTACATACAAAACTGAATATCTGGAAATGACTTTTAAAATAATGGATTGAGTGATATAAGAATTTTATTGAAACTCTAAAATTAGAGACTCGGTTGTAAAAAAGTCTGTTAATAGATCAGCCAGATATTTGCATCTAAAATGTGGTGAGCCAGATAATATGAGTTAATGCCTTTAACAAGTTTAAAAATCTCACCTTTTTGAATTTTATTTTTCATTTAGCCTCTGATTAGCTGTTACTTGATGAGTGTTATTACAAATTATGTGTATGTATAGTATGTATGTTATATCAGATTCATAGAGAACAAAAAGGCATTTGAAAGTTTAGACTGAGGAATACTTTGGAAGTTATTGAAACATTACGGAACCCCCATAAAGTTTTTTAACCTGATAACAACAACGTATAAAGGAATAAAATGTAGTGTTATGCATGAAGGGAAGCTTACAGAAGCATTTTAAATAAGAACAGGAGCAAGGCAGGCATGCCTTTTATCTCCATTTCTCTTTCTACTGGCCATAGAGTTGATTATGAAAAAAATTCAGAACAACAGAAATGGAATCAAGTGGTCATTGACCAAGCAACTTAATGACTTAGACTTTGCTGATGACATAGCTCTCCTATCACATAATCATCAACAGATGCAAGATAAAATGAGCATACTTGATGAGAGATCACAACAGATGGGACTGAAAATAAATAGAGACCAAAATTAACAGAATTAATGTAGTTGGCAATAACCAAATAACTTCTTCTTCTTCTTCTTCTTTCCTTCCTCATCTGCCTTTCAGCGTCGAGGGGAGACACAATTTGCGGTCTTTTGCTCTTCTGTTCGCCTCTGCTGCTGTTATGTTACCTAGTGCTTCTAATATTCCGTCGATCCATCTTTTTTGTGGTCGACGCTTGGGTCTGGTGTTCTCACAACATTTGTTGAAGGCTCATTGTGTTGTGTTTTGATCTTTCTGCCTTGTCATGTGGCCAAACCATTTTATCTGTTGTTTCCTTATATATTCTATGGCGGGGACTATTCCTAGCTTTTTTCTCAGTTCTTAATTTCTGATCTTATCTCTCAGACTGTTTCCTGTCATTTGTCTAACACATTTTATCTCTGTAGAGGTTATTTTTCTTATTGTTCTTGCATCTAGGGTCCAGGTCTGGCATTGGTAGCACAACATTGGGATGAAGATTGTGTTGCATAGTGCTCGTTTCACCTCTAGAGTTATTTCCTTGTTGGACAATAGTGGTGATAACTGTCCAATGATTTGACAAGCTTTGTTGCATCTTGATTCTATCTCTGCTGTTTGAGAATTATCATTTGTCATTAGACTTCCTAGGTATTTGAATTCCTCTACTTGTTTTAGTTGTCTGCCTTCTATAGTTATGTTGATGTTCTGTTTATTTTTGGCGACATTCAAGACTTCTGTTTTGTTGATGTTGATTTTCATGTTGTATTTTGTGCCTGAGCTGTTGAGTTTGTTTAAGTGTTCTTGTAGGAACCAACCAAATAACAATGGAAGAAATACCTCTACTAGACGTACAATCTTACACATATCTGGGCAGTCATATAGACAAAGAGGGAGGAACAGAGAATGATACCGAAATAAGGATATCAAAAGTAAGAGGAGCTTTCATTGCACTAGGAAACATATAGAAATCCAAAGAAATTAGGTTAAATACAAAAATTAAAATGTTCAAATCCAGTGTTAAATCAGTCCTATTATATAGCTGTGAAACATGGAGAACAACAAAAATGACAATAATGAAGATACAGACCTTCATTAATGGATGTTTACGCAGAATAAAAGGATGGAAATGGCAGGACAAAATTACTAACATAGAATTATGGAAAAGTACCAGTCAAATACCAGTGGATAAAAAGATACAGCAGTGACGATGGTTGGACACACACTGCAAAGACCAACTCAGAGTATTACACAACAGGCCCTTTTTTGGAATCCCAGAGGAAAAAGACAAAGAGAAAGACTAAAATATTCTTGGAGAATGCAGATGGAATGATCTTAAAAGAAAGGCAAGAAACAGAATAGTTTGGAAAGTGTTGAAGACCTATGCTCCACAGGGAGTTGAAAGATAGAAGAGGAAGATAGTACCTAAAAATTAGAAAAAATATTCTTCTGCTGATTATGTTCTAAACACATATTTACAGAGCCAGTAAGGAAAATGGACACTGCAACCATAGTAGCAAAAGTTGAGAGGTTTTCTAAGCTTGGCGCTTTAAAGGTACATCAGAAGGATTTACAGAAAGCTTTAGAAGCCTACAGTCATGCTTTTCAAAGTGTCTTGCTACTTGGTCACAATAATTACATGCAGAGAGCCTGTGCATTCAATCTGGGTGCAATTTATGTCTCCTTAGGAAACTACAATGAAGGCTTGACTTATTTAAAACAGGCTG
Source organism: Megaustenia siamemsis (assembly GCA_032433765.1). NCBI lineage: Eukaryota > Metazoa > Mollusca > Gastropoda > Stylommatophora > Ariophantidae > Megaustenia > Megaustenia siamemsis. The sequence goes on along the minus strand of JAVIAB010000092.1, from coordinate 23,030,738 downwards.
TAAGTATCACCTCTTTATTCACAAATTGATAAAATTATTAATGCAACATTTTATGTTTGCTTTTGAAGTTATTGGTCATGAATAAGTTTATATTTTTTTTAAACCGTAAATTACAATCCCGTAGTAAAATTTACGGCATCTAAACACAATTTCCTAAAAGTTTGACATTTTCCCATGTTCAAACATTACCCACCTCCATGGCTATGGTTGTGGTTATAAAAGGCCTCGGTATCACTGCAAACGAATTAAAATCCATAATTGCTCAACAGCCCGTGCCAGTGGAATCATCCGAATTACTATCTCATCTCCTAAACAAAGAAAGGTAGCTGTAGTCCCCATCATACCAGTCTCAGCACATGCCAAAAAACATAAGGCGAAACTGCACAGAAAGTGAACACAGCCAACTGTTCCTTGTCATACGATATCGTCATTCATTGTAAACAAATGGAATATCAAAACACGATCAAAACGGACGAAACACTCAGCTCACGGTGTGCACAGAGCACTTAACTCAGTGACTCCTGCAACAAGCCAGAAGGAGATAGTTAACTTAGTTATTAGTGAGCTGTTTATATTTTAAATAAGAGATTTGTTTTAGAAGTGAAATATTTTATGAGTGACATATTTTAGCTGTGAGTTTTGTTTTTTGTGTGAGTTGTTTATAGAATGAATGCCATTTTATGAGGTTATTAGTTTCAGAAGCGGGTTGTTCTCTGACTAAATTGTTTTAAAGGTGAGTTATATTTAAAATTCAGAGAAATTAATATTTTTAATGCACCTAATGTTACATTTAAGTGGTAGTAATTTTTACTCCAGTATTGTAACTGGGTTAGTTACAGATATATATCATAATTAAGAGTTGAATTACTTTTATTGTGTGTTGCAGAAACCACCTGATGGTCATCATGATGGCAGTTCAAATGGGGATCTATATTTTAACTATGGCTTGGCTTATGAAGGTCTCAAAAACATAGCAGAAATGAAGCACTACTACAATAAGGCTCTAAAGGAATATCAATTGGAGAAGGACAATATAAATATGGAGGCAGAAGTCATAAATCGTTTAGGAAAAGTCTATGTTGCAAGTGGTCAGTATCATGAAGCTGAATCATGTGTGAGGCAACTGGTTCAAATTTATGAAAAACTTGAAGATTTTCCTAAACAGCTGCAGGTGAGTTATATTTTTTTTTAAGCCACTAAAAACATTATTTTGTGACTTTGTGTCATCAAAATGTACTGTAGACTCATAATTTTAAATTTTTGTGAAACATCTCAAATGTAAAACATCTAATAAACAGTAGTCTATCTATCTATCTATTGTCCTTTTGAGCTGAAGACGGCACATAGGGCAGAATCACAATCTCAAAAACAGAAACCTTGCGTGCCAAAATGGCACATATTACAGAGATCACTGCTTCTAAAATCTATGGTTCTGTTTCCATAACAATACTTTTTACAATGAAAGCTTGAAAAGCTATCGATCAATCTCCTTAGCCACCTCTTACGACATGCCTGGAAGGTCACAGTGTCACTATTCTTGACTCCCTCTTAATGAGGCCCCGGTAACACACGGGAAATAAACAGTAGTCTTTCTTTTACTTTTCTCATATCACTGATACCTAAAAGGTGTCGTGGTTATATCATTTGTCATTCTTGAGCTGCTCGAACTGTCTGAATTAGTGATTTTCCTTTGTTGTTACATGTCTCTGTCACTGCATCTATCCATCTTCTTCTTGGTCTTCCTCTTGGTCTTTTTCCATGCACTCTCAAGAAGAATGCCCTTGATGGTGATTGATAAGGATTCATTCTGCCCAGGTGGCCAAACCATTTATGTTGTTGTTGTTCTATATATTCCTGGCAGGGTTTTGTTCCTACTATTTTTCTTATGGTTTCATTTGGTATCCTATCTCTTCTTGTGTTGTTTGTTACTTTTCTCAAGCATCGCATCTCACATGTATTGATCTTTCTTAAATGTGATTTAGAAAGGGTCCATGTTTGACTTTCATAGCACAAAGTTGGTATGAAAATGCTATTTATCATTTGTTGTTTAGCTGGCATAGAAATGTTTGGATGTCTTAGCAATGGTGAAAGCTGGTATGTGACAACATTTGCTTTTTGTATTCTCATGTCAATTTCTCTGTCTAGTTTTCCATCTTCTGTGAACATTGTGCCTAACTTGAATTCCTCTACTTGTTTTATTTCTTTACCTTTGATCTTAATGTTTAATGGGTGTCATAAACAAACAGTAGTACTTAATACAAATAAAATACAAGCCTGTATAATGAGAATAATTTATTTGATTACATTAACATTTTTCTAACATGTTTGATATACTACTATGTTAGATCTAAAATTACTTATAGAAAAATTTAAAGTTAAAAAAATAATGTTATAATTGATTTGTAATTTTTAACCTATGGTTTAAAAAAAAAGACAACATCATTATGATGTTCATAATTCTTTTGATGATGATCATACATAATTAATGTATAAATGAATGTGTGAAATTGTACTAATTATAACCAAAACACAGGATAGTGTACTGAAAGAGGCCAGTGACTCAGTGTTTGTTGCTGGCCTTGAGAACATGGGGGGCAGAACTACTAAATTTTCAACTCAACTTCCGTGTGGCAGCCATGAAAATAGACTTACAAATTCTGGGTTAATGAGTAGTGATTGAAGAGGGATAGAAAATACAGTTCACAATAAAACAACATGTTGAAATCACAAGTGTTGTCCCTAAATTCATAGCTTGCTATAAATGATGACACAATGTAAATTGATCTCATTAGCATATAGACATAATAATCATAATAGTCATATTTTACATAAACATCTCCTACTCTGTAGAAAGTGAGAAAGAAAGAAAAGTATTTATCAGGCCAACAAACAACATGACACATTTAAGCTAGAAGTTATTATCTGGAGAAACAGACAAATAGAATGTTGAGAAACAGAGAAATAGATTTTGTTCCCCAGACACAAGTACAACATGCCAGTCTTCTTCTCAGAGTGGATGAAATAGAAGAGGCAGAGAAGATTGCAGACTATTGCTTTATGAGAGTTCAAGATCAGGAAATTACAAGTAAATCAGGTCTGTGACAGATGTTAAATGTATCAATAAGAAGAGCTAAAATTGTATTCATTAATTTTCTGCCAAATGCAAAATGATTTTTTTCATATGATAAAGTTTTCATGCTCACCTGGTCAGACTGGCTGATCTATTAATGACACCAATAGTGGAGAGGTTGAGTCTGCTACTTTTGCCACTGATCCTGACACACATAATTATAAGTAGCTGACAACTATCCATCCAGGTACAGTTTGAGTCACGCTTATTTAACCCGACATTACAATATGTTGTAAAATTATTACCTCAAAATACAAATTCTTGAAATTTGACAGTTTGCCGCATGCAAACATTCACCCTTCCCTATACATTCCTAATTACTACTTCCGGTGACCTCTGAGTATTGTATTTATTTATTTTTTTAAAGTTGGATCAGACACATAAGTGCTCACTGTAAAAAAGTACTATGATATACATAAGGGGCTGTTTTTATTTTTTATTTTGCAAATTTTTCAAGAAATTCATTTATATATATTTTTTTCCTTATGATGGGGAAAATCTCCTCGGCCATCAGTGAGGCATCAAGCAAACCTTTGTAACACAGGAAAGACAGCAAATAATGTTTAGAGGGAGCCGAACATACAGCTGGATTGATGGACCATATAATTAGACAATGTATAACCTCGAGTCAAATCTGAAACAAGTGCAACGTTTGAAATACTTGGGCACAGTGATAACATCAGATGGAAGATGCAACACAGAAATAAAAAGCAGAATAGCTCAGGCCAAAATAGCATTTCAGAAAAATTAAAAATATCTTATGCAACAAATCTATATCAATAGAAATGAGAAAGAGAGTTCATCGATGCTATATAGAACCAATTCTGACCTATGGAAGCGAATCATGGACAATAGACAAACAAATGAAAAGAAGATTAGAGGCCACAGAGATGGGATTTCTCAGAAAAATATTGAAAGTTCCCTGGACAGCTAAAAAGACCAATGAGAAAGTTCTCAAAGAGGCCAACACAAAAAGGCAGCTGCTAAAAAACATCAGAAAGAAACAATCAACATTTTACGGGCACATCAAGAGAAGAGGAAAGTTGGAATACTTGGTTACAGCTGGCAAAATAAAAGGCATGAGAGATCGCGGACGACAAAGAGAGAAAATACTGTATAGCTTGGTGTCATGGCATGGAAAACAGTCAACAACAGAACTCATACGATGCACTGTGGATAGAAGATTGTGGAAGGACATGATCGCCAACGCCAACTGGTATGGCACATGATGATGATGATAACCTCCAGTAGCCAAGGCAAGATGGGGTCAAATTTCAGGCTATAAATCTAAGTAAGCCAGGAAATGATTATAGCATATTATATTCCCATGTTTCTGCTTGGGTAAACACACAGCTGTGTAGCAAAAGTTCAAAGAAAATCTTATTTTCTGAACTCCAAATGTAACAATGAAGTGGTAGTAATTTGTATGACGGTATCATGAAAACATAACTTACAGGTTGGTATTGTAACCTAGGGTTAATGACTTTTGATCAAATCAAATCTTTAAAATCAAATCATAAAATAAGAGACAAGGTGTCTGACAGCAACAGAGCTGGAAGCTGAGATTGAGTTTTAGGTTATGGCTTGCACTAGGATCAGTGAACCAGAACCATTCAAACCATACTCCATCCCTTTGTGGTGCCTCTAAAAATAAACTAACCAGTCTAGTATAGTCAAACGAATAGGAATCAAGGAGAGAAGGTCACATGGTACTCAAAATCAGCTGTGCTGAAGTCAGAAATGTTGGGCCAACAGGCACAAATATCACAGTTCTACAAACATCAACACAATGCAACTACGCCCATTTAACGTCCATTTTTAGTACGGAAGACAAAGAAGATGATTAAAGAAATCAATTCCTTTAGTAGTAATTGGATGAACACCAGAAAGAGAAAGAAAATAATGAAATACAAAGAAATCTTTTTAGAATGTGACATTAAAAGAATTGTAAATGACTACTGAGAAAACAATTTATCTGAATTTTTACTGAAGTAATCATGGTTGCAAACATAATTAGTTATCATTGCTACCAAATATGATAGATGAAGTACAAGTACTTATAGCTACAATTATTTGCACAGAGTAGGTAGTGAAATCTATCTATCTATCTATCTATCTATTGTCCTTTCGAGCCGAAGACATCACAAGAGCAGAACCACAATCTCAAAAACAGAAACCTTGTGTGCCAAAATGGCACATATTGCAGAGATCACTGCTCTAAAATCTATGGCGCTGTTTCCATAACAACACTTTTTACAATGACGGCTTGTCCAGCCATCGATCAACCTCCTTAGTCGCCTCGTACGACATGCCTGGAAGGTCACAGTGTCACTATTCTTTACCTCCCTCATAATGAGGCCCCGGCAACACACGGAAAGTAATGAAATATAGAAACACAATTTGTTATCAAATAAGTATGATAAAAAGCTGCAGGTGAAATGATTGGGGCACTCACCTGCTGGCCAGGCAGTCTAGGTTCAACTCCTAACTGTGGTATGTTGTTCAATTATTAACATAGTTCACGCAGTATAAAAATGTAGGTAACATAGTTCACACAGTATAAAAAAGTCGGAGAGAAAATTTGTGAGAAAGTTTTATGGCTCAACATGAATGCTGACCACACTACACATACATATGTCAGGGGTCAATGAAAAATATGAATACTAACACCATACTCCTTCATTGGTAGACTTTACATTGAGAATACATATAATTGCAATAAAAGTTACAGATAAGGGAAAATAAATTTTGCCATGTTACTTCACTTCTAACATGCACTATTTTTTTTCACAGTTCACATTTTAATAGAGTTGAGCCTAGTATTCACCCAAATATGCAAGTATGAAAAGGCTTTGCAGTGCTGCCATAGTGCTCTTCATATAGTCAAAAACCAAGGTGCAGAGCTTAAGCAAATTGCTGTACTATATCAGAATCTTGGAGCTATTTACAATTATCTGAAGCAGTACCAAGATGCTGTTAAGTATCATCAGGCAGCAGCCAGTAAATACGGTACACTTCTTTACTATAGCATGGTTTCAATGTAATAATTGTGCTAATATTTTTTGCAAGTTAACTTTGATTCTTCAATTTAATTTAAATATAAATAATACAATTATAATTTAACAATTAATTTAATAAAGTTTAAAACTAAATCACAAAACATAAATAAACTATCAGGCAAATAGTTTTATTAATTTTTTCAGCTGAAACAAATAACAGGAAAAGTCAAGGGCACTGTTTCATGAATCTGGGTTATGCCTACAGCCAACTGAACAACATTAAGCGTGCTGAAGAAAATTATCTTCATTCTCTTCAAGCTGCTAAGGACTGTGGTAAACATTTTTGTTTTCCAGTGAAGGTCATTCTAATTTATAAAAATACAGTAGAGTTTTCATTAATCTCATTAGATTTATGTAGACTAGAAAGCTGCTTTTGTTTGTGCATTTTACTTGTAAAATTGTCTTGTAAGATTTTGAGATGGAAACATTGTCTCTACCCTGTTATCTGTGTGAATGATTTATTTTTATTGACACATTTTTAGGACTCATTTAATTTGTAGATATTTAGAGATAGCCTCAAGATGCATCAAAGCTTGTCAAATCATTGGACAGCTATCACCAACATTGTCCAACAAGGAAATAACTCTAGAGACAAAACGGGCACTCTACAATACAATCTTCATCCCAATGTTGTGCTATCAATGCCAGTCCTGGACACTAGGTGCAAGAAAAATAAGAAAAATAACCCCTACTGAGATGAAGTATGTTAGATGAAAGACAGGAAACAGCCTGAGAGACAAGATCAGAAATGAAGATCTGAGAAAAAAGCTAGGAATAACCCCTGCCATAGAATATATAAAGAAACAACAGATACAATGGTTTGGCCACATGGCAAGGCAGTGATCAAAACATAACACAACAAGCCCTCAATAATCATTGCAAGAACACCAGGACCAAGGAATGACCACGAAAAAGATGGATTGACAGAATATTAGAAGCACTAGGAAACATAACAGCAGCAGAGGCGAATAGAAGAGCAGAAGACCACAAATTATATCTCTCCTCAACGCTGAAAGGCAATTGAGGAAGGAAAGAAGAAGAAGATTTAATTTGTAGGCAAGAGTCACAGTGTGGGCCAGATTTTAAACATTTAACAAATATACTTTTCAAGTTATTAAGATGAAATTTGTTGTTGTCCTTCAGGTTACCATCCACAAAGTTACCACTGATTGTCCTGTTGGTCCATAAGAAATAAGACTAACAGACATTATTTGATACAAACTATACTGTTATCACTCCTCATCATGCAGCATAAAAGTAAGTGAGATATATTTGAAAGAGATGCAGAAGGTCAAATATTTTGGGAACAATAATAACATATGATGTATTATGCTTCACAGAAATAAAAAGCAGAATAGCCTAGGCCAAACAAGCATTCCTGAAAATGAAATATGCCTTGTGCAACAAGTCTGTCAATTGAAGAGAGAAAGAGAGATAGCAACAGTGCTATATAAAGCCAATTATGACTTATGGAAGTCAATCATGGACAGTAGACAAACAAAATGAAAAGACAATTAGAGATCAGAGACATGGAATTTCTCAGAATATTGTTGAGAGTTCCCTGGATGGTCAAAAAGACCAACAAGGAAGTTCTCAACAAGGCTAACACACAAAAGAACTCCTGAAAAGCATCAGAAAGAAACAATCAATATTTTTTGGGTACATCATGAGAAGAGGAAAATTTGAATATTTGGTTACAACTGGCAAAATACAGGGAAAGAGAGATCATGAATGACAAAAAGAGAAGATACTAGATAGCTTGGTGGTATGGTAAACAATCAACAACAGTAATGTTAGAATGAGCTGAAGACAGAAAATTGTGGAAGGACATGGTGCCGCCTACAGCGGTATGGCACATGATGATGATACCATTTACTTGACATTTGATTAGCCAGGTAGTTTATTTGAGATAATGCTTCCATCACAGGTGACCAAAAATCTGAGTGGCAAAGTCTGGAAGCTCTGGGATCAGTGTCTGTTCATCAGGGCGACTTTGCACGCTCACAGAATTATTACAGATCAGCTCTTCTTGTCTTGGCAAAGTTACCCGAAGCTGAAAACATAGTTTCCCAAGATCGCATCTTGGAAAAGATAACCAAAGTTACTAAAACTAAAGTCCATAAACCCCATGAGCCAGTGGAGATGACTATACAGGTAATACAATTGTCTACTCTTGTTTCTTATTTTCTGTCTATCATATATCATCTTAACATCTGATAAAACTGCAATAAATATCTTCCCTAACTTTGTTCAACTCTTGCTCTCTTTTTCTCTCTCTCTTCCGCTCTCTTTCTTGCTTTTCCTCTCTCTTTTTTCTCTCTGTCTTTGTCACTATCTCTACCCATCACTAAGTTTATCATTTTAATTTCATGTCTATATATTATTCCTGGTAGTGACATCATCATATTATTTTTTTTTCTGTTTCAGATAAAATTAATTATTTTTTTCTTTAACTTTTATTTTATTTTATCTTCATTATCTTTTGAAGGGGACTGAATAGCTTTAGACTGACCTAGGTGAACATACAATGGTTTATGAATGATTTGGGTTGGAGGAAGGGAGGGAGCCACGATAACTCAGTGGTTAGTGAACTGGAATAGAAAGGACAAGTGGTCAGGTTCAATCCTGGTCGATGGCTTCTGCATTCACCAAGCCTTAAATGGGTACCGGATTTTTTCTGGGAAAGTAAAGTGGCACGGGCATTACATCAGAATCACCACATTACCCCAAAAATCATGTGTCGAAGGTCTATAAAATTTATGGTCACTAACACCATAATCCCTATATGCCACTTGGCGTGATGGGGCTCTTTAGTTACTTTTGGAGGGAGGGAGGGGGTTGGTTTGTGAAATTGATGAAAGACTGAAGGCCCCAAATGTGAAGGTCAAAATCCTCAAAGATTGACAGGTCTACATAAGTCAAAGGTACTAAATGTTGAGATTTCATCCTTCTTATCTTAAAACATCATCAGTGTTTGGTTCTATGGTTATGGTTCTCTGGTTATTGAAGGCCCCGGTATCTATATATCTATCTATTGACCTTTCGAGCCGTAGCTGGCCCATAGGGCATAGACCAAGATACTCCTTCTCTTATCTGAATTTTTGTTCTAGCAGTTTTCTATTCTTTTAAAGATATTTTATCAAATCTCGCCATTTGTCTCTGTTCTGTGCAAGCAACTCTATCTCACTGAGTGAGCTGATTCCTGCTGCTCTTGCCTCTCTCAGTGTCCCTGTGGGTCGGCCACTTTTCCTCTTACCTGTTGTTTCCCATATGAGGGCTTGCTTTGTTATTCAGTTATTATCTCTTCTCATCATATGTCCAAAATATGACCATCATTTTTTCTTTATTACTGAAGATATTAGTGGTTGATTGGCAATTTCTATAATTTATTTGTTTGTTTTGAATTTGTTCCATGCTATACCAAGTATTTTCCTTAGACATTTATTTTCGAATGCGTTCAACTTTGTTTCTATATCTCTTGTTGTTTTACAGCTTTCACATGCATACGTAAGGGTTGATAGTACATTTGATTTGAATAGTCTACGTTTTGTGTTTGTGCTGATGAGTTTTGATTTCCACAACTTTTCAAGGTTTCTGAAAGACATTGCTGCTTTAGCTATTCGGATTCTAATTTCTTTGCTTGTATCCCCTTCTCGATCAATGTGACTTCCAAGATAGATAAAGTAATCGATCTCTTCTACTGGTTTGTTTTCCATGTATATTTTGTCGTCTGTTGGAATTAAACTTTTCATGACTTTAGTCTTTTCATGATTGATCTCAAGCTTAATTCACTGCAAACAAATTAAAATCCATAATTGCTCAACCAACCGTGTCAGTGGAATCATCCGAATTACTAACTCATTTCCCAAACAAAGAAAGGTAGCTGTAGTCCCCATCATAGCATTCTGAGTTGGTGTTATTAATCTAGCTCTAGAGTTCTTGGTGCTGGGAACAGGTAATTGCAATGTTATATTGTTTTCCTGTACTCAATTATCATGGGACTCTGGTTAATAGATCATATGTTGACTGATCAGACTTCAAAAGAACATCATTCTTCTCAGACATTACAAATCATAAGGAGCAGATTCTTGGCATCCTTCCTTTGGTGTCTTTAAATGGTCAGACCCCTGAAGGTATTTTAAAGATAAAACTTATCATAAATCTCATTGATCTTAACAAGGAGTATGCAATCTTGGAATGGTGCTGAGGTCACTGCTTCAATTAATCACTCACATCATGTGATTGTTGCTCATCATATTCTAACACAATTGCTTACACATTTATAAAGTAATTCCTTCTAAAATAGGGATCATAGTATCTCATTCACACCTTAATTAGTTTATTTTCTCTTGCAAGCTTAAAGGATAATATATTGTAGAACACCCTAAGGTAGTAAAACAAGAATGTCAAGTCAATTTTATTGCTTTTGATCCTCACTTAACTTTGACACATTAGGTTATGGAAGGCCCCGGTATCATTGCAAATGAATTAAAATCCATAATTGCTCAACCGCTCGTGCCAGCATAATCATCCAAATTAATATCTCATCTCCCAAACAAAGAAAGGTAACTGTAGTTCCCACCATAGTAGTCTCAGCACACGCCAAAAGACATAAGGTAAAACAGCGCAGAAAGTGAACACAGCCAACTGTTCCCTGTCATACAATGTCATCATTCATCGTAAACAATTGGAATATTGAAAGATGATCAAAGTGGATGAGACACACAGCTCACGGTGTGCACAGAGCACCTAACTCAGTTCCAGCAGCAGGAACCATTGAAGGCTATGCATGAAAAGTGTTCCTTGTTGCAGTTTTCTCATATTCCAAGTCCGGCTTGTTGCAGGAGCTACTGAGTTAGGTGCTCTGTGCACACCGTGAGCTGTGTGTCTCATCCATTTTGATAATCTTTCGATATTCCAAATGTTTACGATGAATGATGACATCGTGCCTCATTCTGACATTCTTTTTTCCCCTAGGGTTTCTTTACATGTCTCATTCCATATATATCCTTTACCTGTTTTCAATGATCTTCTTTATTTATTAAATTTTCTAGTTGTTGGAGGACTTGGTATTTGGTTGATATTGTGACTGAAAATGTATCTTTAATTCCTTGCTCTTTAAGAAATCGTACATTGAAATACTGTCTACCTTTATGTAAAAAAAAGTAAAGAACCCTGGTCACATCAAGTGGCATATAGGGAATATGGTGTTAGTGACCATAAATTTTACAGACCTTCGGCACATGAATTTTGGGGTAATGTGGTTGGTATTACACCCATGCCGCTTTACTTTCCCAGAAAAAATCCGGTACCCATTAAAGGCTGGGTGATCCTGGAAGCTGTCGGTTGGGATCGAACCCTACCTCTTGTCCTTTGTAGTCCAGTTCACTAACCACTGAGCTATCGCGGCTCCCTCTACCTTTATGTGTTGTAGTATATCATTTCAGTTTAAGTTTAAGTTTGGCTAGCAGAAGATAATGATCTGAAGCCACATCTGCTGCTCTATATAATTTTAAATCATGTAAGAATGACTGAAACTTTTTATTAATATATATATGTGGTCAATTTGATTCTCCGTTATATGATCTGGTGACACCCATGTAGCTTTATGTATTCTTTTATGTTGGAATATTGTTCCTCCTAGGCTCATTTGATTAAGAGCACAAAAGTTCACAAATATCTTTCCATTTTCATTAATTTTCTCAAGTCCATGTTTTCCCATGATCTCTTTGAAGCCTCGATTGCCTGATCCTACTTTTACATTTAGATCGCCCATCAAGATTATAATATATTTGGCTCGTCTTCCATCCATCTTGTAACTAATTATAGAATTTATCATTAATTAAATCTTCCTTATCGTTGGTTGGTGCATAGCATTGGATAATGTGTATTTTTATTTTGTTTTTTGTTGTTTTAAATGTTGCTTTTATATGTCTTGGTTCTCCTGTTTCTCATTTTATCAGTGTTTTCTGTGCTTCCCTTGATAACCTTATAGCCAGCCCTTCACTATGTTGTGCTCCAGGTTCCAGGTGTCCTGATAATAAAATCATCTCTCCTGTGTTTAGTTTTATTCTTTCAGTTCCTAACTATCCTGGTTGGCACTTCCTAGAATATATGTTTTGTAGTTTGCTATTACTGCTGCTATCTATGCAGCATTTCCTTGTTCATTTAGAGTATTCAGTAATTGATGTTACGACTGCATAAAACTAAGGTAGATGTTTTAAAGAGCAAGTGTTCAGATGTGTGAGAGACAAGATCAGAAGTTAAGAGCTAAGAAAAAAGTTGGGAATAATTCCTGCTATTGTATATATATAAAGAAATAACAGATAAAATGATTTGGCCAAGTGATAAGACAGAAAGATCAATATACGTCACAATGAGCCTTCAACAAATTCTACAAGAACACAAAACCCAAGAGTTGACCACAATAAAAGATAAATTTATGATATTAGAAACACTAGGAAACATAACAGCTGGAGAGGCCAACAAAAAAACAAAAGATTGCAAACTATATCTCTCCTTGTTGCTGTAAGGCAAATGAAAAAGGAAAGAAGAATATTCATGCTTAACTTGTATTAGACACAGGACCACACTCTGTGGGTGATGGGTGAATTTGAGTGGTCACCTAAAAGCTGAGCAGCCACATAGCTCATTATTTTGTTAACCATTCAGCTGATTATGTACCAAATCTTTTCCAGGAGCTCTCCTGAACTAATAGCTAGAAGCAGCCATCTATGGGCTATATATTAGACTTAAAACATTGAAATCTTTTTTTTTTTTTTTTACTTTAGTACTACAAAAAATAGACAACCCATTCCACTACAAATGGTATAAAAAGTGTCATTTTTTGCTTCAATTGTGATGAAACTCATCTGCATTGTGTATATATGGATCATTATCTTCTGCTAGCCAAACTTAAACTTCAACTGAAAAGATATACTACAACATATAAAGGTAGACAGTATTTCAATGTATGATTTCTTAAAGAGCAAGGAACTAAAGATAAATTTTCAGTCACAATATAAAAAAATACCAATATGGATATACTATATGAGAAATTTGGTTATTAGTTATCTTTTAATGTTGTGATGTATATTATTGGATTAGCTCTTAGGAGACTGGTAAAAGTTTTCTTTTTAATTATTATTTTTTTCTCCTTCCAACACATTTGGCATGTCACTTTCTTTATACAGTCATCTTATACTGTTGCACGCATAAAAAAACTATCATTCCCAAACATTTTTATATGTAATAGTTGATGAAACAATGATAAATAACAGATATATAATTAAATATGTGTTACTGTAATCACTAAAACTTTTTGTGGGAAAATAGTTTTGTCCGAATATAGTTTTCACTGTCATCTTATATGGGTTAAAAGTGTATATTTCCAAACTATGATTTCAAATACATATTTATTCTAGATTTTACTTTTGTTAAAGTTAAAATGAGTAATCTCCAGAAATATAAATATGAGCTCTTTTTCAAGTTGTAAAGAAATAAATGATAAAATTTGATTCTGTTAATCCATTCAAAAGGCAGAAATAAATCACAGGCTTCCAAGTCCAAACATAACTCACAAGGAGCTTCTAAAGAAAGCAAGAAGTAAGAATGGAAGTGTCATAGCAGTCAGAAAAGATGGTACAGTCAAGTAAGTGAAACTGTGTTTAAAATGTTAACTTATAACGTTTGAACATTATATTTTTTACAGAGAAAATTAATTAACATTTTATATTAAACACTTTTGATTCCAAATTGTATAGCATTTTTCTTAGACTGCCTTCTTAGCAATAAACATTATCTTTCACGCTTATTGGAGCCATGATAGCCCAGTGGCTATTGAACTGGACTACAAAGGACATGAGGTAGGGTTAAATCCCAGCTAATGGCTTCCGGTTCACCCAGCCTTTAACGGGTACCTGATTTTTTTCTGGTAAAGCAAAATGGCATGGGCGTAATACGGACCATATTACCCCAAAAATCATGTGCCAAAGGTCTGTAAAATTTATGGTCACTAACTCCATATTCCCTATACGCCATTTGGCGCGACTGGGGTACTTTACTTTTTTTTTTTTTTTCATGCCTATTAGATTATGATTTGTCACAGTATTTTCTTCAGTGTGTGCAGGAAGGATTTATTAGCTGTCTCAAATATTTATATTCATATCAAACACCATATACACCTGGAATAATTTAGACTTTAGAGCTTTCTGTAATTTATTTAATATCAATTCAGTCAAAGTGTTATATTTCCACATCCTTCACCATCTTACTCTTGTACATTTATTTTTAACCTCTCTTTCCCATATGATCTTTTCAACAGTGTCAAGTGTAAAATGTCTCAATTGTAAAGTAAATAAAAGTTCCTAGTGGCATTGATAGGAATTATGGTATTAGTGTCCATTTATTTTAATGACATTCAACACCTTTATGGTAGTATAGTAGCAGATTTCATGCCAGGCCACCCTACTTTGATTACTCACTTTTATGTTGCTCTAGGGAGCTGTGATAGCTCAGTGGTTAGTGAACTGGACTACAAAGGACAAGAGGTCAGGTTCAATCCTGATTGATGGCTTCCAGGTTCACCCAGCCTTAAATGGGTACCATATTTTTTCAGTGAAAATAAAGCGACACAGGTGTAATACGGACTACATTACCCCAAAAATCATATGCTAAAGGTTTGTAAAAATTATGGACACTAACACCATATTCCTTGTATGCCACTTGGCATGACGGGGCTCTTTACATTTTTTTTTTTACTTTATGTTGCTCTTACCAGTTTTCATCAACTCATTCTTCTAATTTCCCTTTTGCTTTTATGAGCACACCATCTTATGCTTAGTTACAATTCATGTTACAGATAAATGCAATTTAAAATACAGACAGGTCTGTGAGAAAAGGTCTGAAAATAGAATGGAGTTTTTTTCTCCAGTTTTCTTCAATACCAGATAGAATCAGTTGAGATGTGATTTTTAGAAGGTTGCCTAACCCTAAATTATGATATCAATCTGTGACTGACGTGTTTACGATAACATAGTAACAATTACTACCACTTAATTGTAACATAAGGAGCTCTAAAAATACAGTTTTCTTTCAACTTTTTGACACACAGCTGTGTGTTTATACAACAACAGACACTGGAAACATGGATTTCCTATCTCAGGTTGATTTATGACTTCAGTTTGATCTCAGGGGTCAGATGTGTTACAATGATTATCAGAATGGATGCAGTAAGTCCATCAGTATGTTCAACTGCTGCATAGAATTATTTGCTACATTTCCAGAGATACAAAGGGTTGTTTGATATTGGCCTATAATTGAGGAAAATCTACCAATTTCTTTAAAATTGGCAAATTTTTGTGTGTACATTATATGAGATAGTAAAATCACGAAATCGGGAAAAAAAATTCAACAACAATGGAAACAAATCAAGCACTCAGGGGTCATTGTAAATGGTAATTAGAAAGGTACTCGGAGAGGGGTATTGTTTCAACATGGCAAAATATTACATTTTGAAGTATTTGCGTTTTAATGCAGTAACTTTTACTACAGTATTGTAATCTAGAGTTAAGGTACTGTGGACAGCCAAAAAAATCCAATGTGCAGGTAGAGTCAGCTGAAGAAAGGAAGATTATGAAACAAATTAGGAAAAGGTGGTCCAGATTGTGAGGCATGTGTGGAGATGGGCAAGTCAGGATACTTCATAACAACAGGAAAAATAGAAGGTCTGAGAGATAGAGGTAGACAAAGAAAAAAGATGCTGGATGATTTAATTATATAGGAGGGAAAAAGATTGACAGTAGAACTGTTATACAGTGCATAAGTTAGATGGTTGTGGAGGAACATTATATCCAAAGCCTCTTGGCATTCGCCATGAATGAATGAATAATATTCATAGAATTGATATTTGAAACTATTTTCATTTTCACTCTCACATAAGACAATATCTCAGATGTGACTTAATGTTGTAAATAAAATATGTTGCATATTTTTTCCCAGGTATCTTAGGGTCAGAAGATCTGGAACTCTGCACAAATTTAATAAAGTGGCTTTAGGTTTAGATGCCAGTGTGTCTCCACAACAAACTCAGAGTTCCAGAAAACAGGGAAACTTGAGTTTGGATTCAGAAGATGAGGAGGATGAAGTGTTCTCTGCTTCAACAGCTTATTTATCAGATTCTGAGAATGAGAATGATGATGGTAACGAAAGAGATGTAATTCACAGCAGGTACATAATAATTTGTATCTTTCATTGTAACATACATTACGGGGTAATAAACACTGATTCTTAATAATCTGCATTTTAGATAACAATAATGTAGATAGCAATAATGTCATTGGCTGGTTTTAAATAATCTATACTTCACAAGTGAATCATAGACAGTAGACAAACAATAGAAAAGACGATTAGAGGCCACAGAGATGGGATTTCTCAGAAGAATGTTGAAAGTTCCCTGGACAGCAAAAAAGACCAATGAGAAAGTTCTCAAAGAGGCCAACACAAAAAGGCAGCTGCTAAAAAACATCAGAAAGAAACAATCAACATTTTACGGGCACATCAAGAGAAGAGGAGAGTTGGAATACTTGGTTCTATCTATCTATTGTCCTTTCGAGCCGAAGACGGCACATAGGGCAGAACCACAATCTCAAAAACAGAAACCTTGCGTGGCACATATTGCAGAGATCACTGCTTCTAAAATCTATGGTCTGTTTCCATAACAATGCTTTTTACAATGACAGCTTGTCAAGCCATCGATCAATCTCCTTAGTCGCCTCTTACGACATGCCTGGAAGGTCACAGTGTCACTATTCTTTACATCCCACGTAATGAGGCCCCGGTAACACACAGGCGAATACTTGGTTACAGCTGGCAAAATAAAAGGCATGAGAGATCGCGGACGACAAAGAGAGAAAATACTGGATAGCTTGGTGTCATGGCATGGAAAACAGTCAACAACAGAATTGATATGATGCACTGTAGATAGAAGATTGTGGAAGACCATGATCACCGACGCCAACCTGTATGGCACATGATGATGATACTTCACAAATTTAAAAGTTGTGAGAAGTTTTCAGCATTTAGCAACGAGGAGTAATGAGATTTGTTGAAAATGTGAAACAAATGTAAATGGAAAATATATTACATAGTCTGGGTTAAAAAAGAAAAACCAGACAATGTAATGTACAATTTCTGCTGTTAGATTAATCTGTAAATTCGCTATAATCTAATCTGTAAATTCGCTATAATCTAATCTGTAAATTCGCTATAGTAATGAACATTAGAATACATTAAGTGGTTAGTTCACTTGTCAACTGAGCAGATGATTGTGATTTAATACCAGAAACCAAGTTCTCTTTTTTTTCCCTCCCACACTACCTCATTACCTAGCCTTTAAAAATAGGAACCAAATATTTTCAATGGGTATATAATGCAGCCAAGAATGGTGTTGTTCATATTACCAATAAATATGTCAATAGCCATAAAAAATACTTAGCTTTAGTCATAAACACCAAATAAAGTACATAAAACAAATGGATCTTCTCTTCAGACAGTCACAAAGAATAAGTGAAGCGGATGAAGAGAGTGATACAGAAAAAATCAAAACTGACAGTGATGATGATGAGAAAAATCAAGTAATTGAAGCCATGGAAAAATTAACTGATCTTGAAGGTAAAAGTATTAATATTAAGAGCGTTTGATACAAAATATATTTTAATGTATATATAATATATACTTGGTTATGATGAAAGTTACAATTTACTGTAATAATCTATGATTTGCACATTCTAGTAAATTTATATTTATGAAAATAGATATATTTTAATTAAAGATATATATTATATTAATATTTTCTTACAGATGAAGGATTACTATCTCCACAAATAAAGATGGCTGCTGCCACACACAATGTAAGGACTTAATCCTACCTAAGTCTGAGTCATTTAATGTTTGACTTGGATTTTAAATCTAATATTTGCTCATGGGATATCAGGCTGTGCTGCTGTTTTATATCTTTTTGTCATTTTGAGGCTGCTTAATACTTTGCTGCTGTTTATTTTACTTCATTTGATATGCTAATACCTCTGGGTGTTCATGATTCAATTTTTTTATTCCCATATTTTTTCTTTGTTCTGGTGGTGTTATTGCAATGTTCAGAAGTGCTGAATTTGAATTTTAGAAGAAGAACTGGTACTTTGAAAATTGTTTGTCTGATGTTTCTGTCATTCTCATTTAATTTGATTCTTACAATATTTAGTTTTGAGTTTATTTGACCACTTCTGAAATGTGATTGTTAACTGAAGGACTTTTTTTTTTATTAAACTCTTGCAGGCAAGATTTAATCAAGATGATGCAGAATCTGAGTATGATACAGAAGATGATGATAGTAGTCTTGAGAGCACAGAAGATGAGGAGGAAGAAAACAAATATAAAGGAGATCATAAGTATGACATGATTATAGATCTAAATTAACTAAGCATTTCTAGTTTTGTTTTTAAATTGGCTCATGTCTCAGATGATGTAAATATTTTCCTGCCAAAAAAATAGTTTATATATATATGTATATATATATATATATATATAAATATATATATATATAAATATATATATATATATATATATATAATATAATATATGCATATTTATATTTGTGTGTGTGTGAAACATTGGAAACAAAAGTGAAAAGTAACATAGTAGAGCAAAAATAAATAATACAGTAAAGTCTCGATTATGCGGTACTCAATAATCCGGAATTCTCAATTTAACGGACTTTTTTTTTTTTTTAATTATTATAGGGAGAAAGCTTGAATCATGTTTTGTTCAGTTAAATTAAATGCCTTTATCCGGAAATCGAAAACGCTACAACACGGTTTGTGCGCTGCGCTTACTTCTACAGGCTCTATCATTACACAATATTGCGTTTACAATAGTGTATTTACAGTAATATACTTCAAATAGGAGCGAACATATTTTATTCAATCCAGACATTGTGTCTCCAAATATTCCAAGTAAAAGCGACAGACAGTCTATATCTTCACTTTTTCCCCCGACTAAATGTTTTTGTCGGGAAATCTTAGTCGTGCCAAAAACACTTATCTACATGATTTTACAAATGTGCTTAATTTTCTCATAGCCTGCTTTAGATCTAAAGTTGGTCATGAATTTGTCAAAAATATGGCGTTTGACAGTCTGACCGAACATTAGAAGCAGACGTATTGTTTGTGAAAATTGAAGAGCCCATAACTTTGATGATTATAAATCAAAGGTTGAGCAGCCGGCGTGCAGTGACATAGAGATGGTGAGAAGAAAGGGGGAGGGGTTCAAAAATTACCGACTGGAAATTCAAAAAGAGTAAGATACAGAGTTTGACGTTAGTTTGTCTCAGACATTTGTGCAAGCTGAAATTCGTTCCATCAGTATAAATTATACATGATATGCTATAAACGCATGTGTGCATACTTTTTAACGGAATACATTTTTGTGTTAAATAATGGCCTCTGCGAGTGCAAACCACACCTCAATTTCCCGCAAAGGTAAATGCAAGCGAACTGTATTGACACTGAACCAGAAGATTGAAATCGCTAGTAGACTTGAAAAAGGCGTTAATCGCAACGTTTTGATGACTGAATTTGGCATAGCCTCTTCAACATTATATGACATACGAAATCAAAAAGATGAGTTGTTTAAGTTTGCGTCGGAGTCTGAAAGCAGCAACAATATACACCAGAGACGAAGTATGAAACGGCCAAAATTTGAAAAACTCGACGACGTCCTTTATGTGTGGTTTTTAGAAAGAAGAAGAAAAGGAATGCCAATATCAGGACCCATGTTGATAGAGAAAGCTAGTGAATGTCACACGAATTTAAATATTTCTGAGCATTGCAATTTTTCAATCATGTTTTTTCATAAATTTTGAGTTTGGTTTTCTTACTCTCGATTATCCAGAAAAATTCAATTATCCAGAATGGGTTCTTCCCCGAGCATTCCGGATAATCGAGACTTTACTGTACTTAATATATTTGTGTACTTTCTGATTTTTGATCACTGAAATGCTATTTCTTTAAAAACTGTTTATTAATAATAAGATCTTTAGTATTGTTTCTAAATTATACATTTGATAATAATAAATAGAATGGACTGACAAATCAGTCAAGGTTAACCCCTTTTCTACTGGACTTTAAAAAGAAAAATTACCACCCTGTAAGTAAAGTAAAGTAAAGAGCCCCATCACGCCAACTGGCGTATAGGGAATATAGTGTTAGTGACCATAAATTTTACAAACCTTCAGCACATGATTTTTGGAGTAATGTGGTTGGTATTACGCACGTGCTGCTTTACTTTCCAAGAAAAAATCCGGTACCCATTTAAGGCTGGGTGAACCTGGAAGCCGTTGGTTGGGATCAAACCCTACCTCTTGTCCTTTGTAGTCCAGTTATCTAACCACTGTACTATCGCGGCTCCCACCACCCAATACTGGACACACAATAAAACAAGGGCAAAAACGTGTATTCTTTAGAGAGGCATATCTCTGGACCTACTGCCAATACATGCTTAATATATGTTTTTTTAAGCAAAATGAATGTGGAATTGTAATAAATATATATGTATATATTATGTGTGTTTATGATTTAGATATAAGTAAGTAACAAAAAATGTGGGTTTTTTTTCATTTGTTGTAAAAAAGGAGAATTTGAAAATCTTTGAATATGTTTGTTCTTATGTGTTTAGCTTATGTCAAAAAAAAGTCACACCAAAAGAAGAATTTAACAGAAACAAAAAATATTTAGCAACTTTATTTACTGTTTTATTTATTACATTCTTATTCCAAGTAGCTAAGTTTTGTATGCTACAGTTTGATTCAGGTTACCACTTTCCACTTGATGCCAGTGTTATGAAAATGCAGGTCAAATCTCAAAATCACCATTTACTAAATTTTCCTGAAAACGGTTGAAAGAACCAATGGAAGGGTAGCAAGTAAGAAAAGTCCTGATAATAATTATTCGTTACATCCCTTTAAAAATAAACAATGTTTTTCCAGGAGGGACATATATCTGCAGTAGTTTGTAAAAATGAATAGTGACACTGTGACCTTCCAGGCATGTCGTAAGAGGTGACTAAGGAGGTTGATCGATGGCTTGACAAGATGTCATTGTAAAAAGTATTGTTATGGAAACAGCGCCATATATTTTAGAGCAGTGATCTCTGTATGTGCCACTTTGGCACGCAAGGTTTCTGTTTTTGAGATTGTGATTCTGCCCCAAATGCCGTCTTCGGCTCGAAAGGACAATAGATAGAGATCATTTGTAATGTTTCACCATGGACGAAAATATTTGTTGGCGGGAGTGAAGGGGTTAATTTCATTTTATGTGCAACTGTAGGAAAGGCAAAGACCTGGTTACATTACAAATATACAATTTATTTCCGGTCTGTGATCGTTACCCTATGCTATAGTCATTGAGAACGCCTTTCATGCAAGACACTGCTGCAATAGCCAATTTTTTAGTTGGCTGCGTGGCAGTGTGCCAAGCGTTCGGCTTCTCGTGGCAAGGCGCGGTGCCACTGAGTACGGGTTCGATCCCACTTCAGACCATATATTGTTCTTCGTTTTTTTCTATTGTTGTTTGTCTGTCAATTTTTCCGAGTGCTAACACATACTTCTTTGTTCTATTATTCCCTATTATCGCATCGGAAGTTCTCCATATAATAATATTTATGTATTATTATTTGTACCCAGTATATAACCACTGGGAACTACTATTCGTGCTGTTTCGTCCAATAAATGTTTGTCTACAACACAAGTATTCAGCCCTACTGGGAGATACTTGCATTAATAGGAAAGTACAAATATACAATTTATTTCCGGTCTGTGATCGTTACCCTATGATATAGTCATTGAGAACGCCTTTCGTGCAAGACACTGCTGCAATAGCCAATTTTTTAGTTGGCTGCGTGGCAGTGTGCCAAGCGTTTGGCTTCTCATGGCAAGGCGCGGTGCCACTGAGTACGGGTTCGATCCCACTTCGGACCATATATTGTTCTTCGTTTTTTTCTATTGTTGTTTGTCTGTCAATTTTTCCGAGTGCTAACACATACTTCTTTGTTCTATTATTACATAAATTTACCAGCACATCACTTTATTGTAATATTTGAATGTGAAAGTGTTTCAAATTTTGCATTTAACATACTCTTGCATTGATTAGAAGTTTCTTTTAATACATTTTTGGTCTGAAGAAATTTATACCTAATTAAAAATTTGCTATTAAGACCAATCTATTACCAAAGTACAAATTTCAGTGATCAAGATCCTCCACGCATTCCAACGATGTTACCAGTTACCAACTATCCTGGACCTATAAGAACTTATGAAATTCCAGTCAAGAACAGAGCTGTTGCCAGCACTGATGTAAATGGAAGCAATTTCTTCTACTCTGTTGATAGAGCACCTTTAATTAGCCAAAAATGTGTATCCAAAGACAGAGATGAAGAAACAGTGGCGAAAAATGAACTTGAAGGTTGGTTAAAATATAAAGTACAATTTACCTGTCTTCATGTTCAGCACGGAACACAAAGAGATGAGTTGCTTCTCTGAATCTAGTCATTAGCAGGTCTTCACGAATGTTAATTAGCTTATCTGTCTTTTTTATGGAGTCATATTTCTATTCTAAGCTGTCTTTACAATTTATATGTTTATGAAATATGTTCTAGAGTCTGGAGATCATTCTGGTATATACAGGTTTGTGATTTTACTGGTCACTCTGCTTAAGCCTAGGTCTCTGATATGCAGAGATGAAAACCTCATGGGTCTCTTCTCAAGTCTTACAGCTGATCATATTCCTTCACTGTGTGGTGTGTACATGTCTTTTTTTTCATTACTTGGTACCATTGCTAATCAGGCTGAAACATTCTGTCTTCAGAGGAAGATGTTAATGAAGTCTTTCTATCCATGGACTGATCAACATAGTGGCTACCTGCAAGATGATGAAGATTAGCAGATTATCTTTCTCTATTTTTATTTTGGACTCAGTGTTACCACTTATAATAAGCACTGTGTATAATGAAGTGATCATGTGTGGAAGACATATTGATGCTTTTGCATTGTGTGGGGGATCTACATACAATAATATGTGAAATGAATTGTTTTAAAGTAAAATAAATATTAAACATTTTCAAGTTTAAAATATTTAAGTTTTAAAGGTTTTCTTCTCTAGTGATGTATGAAGATACTATAAAATATTTATTTTTGTTGCCATCTGTAGAAGTTGGTGAGGATCATAGAATTTATGAATCCATTCGACTATCATCACTTCAAGACAAATCTGACCCAGTAGTTGATGATAGCAGACATTTATCTGATAGTAAAGGTAAAGAGATAGCTCATGATCAATTGCCTAAAGGAGAAAGGTTAGTTGTGATGTTTACGATGTATTGTAAGTATTTGTACAAAGCATCAAGTTGTAGGAAATTAGGCCAGATGAGTTTAAGAAAAATTCTGCTGTAAAAATACAGAAAAATAGTTCAGGATTTCTACAGGAAAAAAAAGAAACATGTTCTTATAAAATAGATTGTCTTAAAATGAATTTTTGTTGACTTGAGTTTTCTTGCCACTTTCTTGCTGAGGCATGATCCATTCACCTTTACTATAAGTCTTTTAGGTTGTATTAGAATGCAATTGATATAAAAAATTGTAGTGAATGTTATATTTATCTAAAGCAACTCTTGTGAAAACCACCAAGCCAAAATTGGTGCTGAGTTGCACCTAGACCTAATGAGAACTTCCTAGAAAGCTAAGGGGAATGGAATACTCTGCAGCTAATGATAGCATCACATACCTCATTATAAATAGTATTGTGATGTCATTTATCAACTAATGCAAGGCGTTACAGAAAATGTACAGAGGCCAAACATGAAAATGAGCTAACAGATGTGAAAACATCTTATTTATGACATATCCTATTTTTAATTTTTGCCATCATGGCTCATTACACATGTTCAAAATATACAAGTAAACTTAGATTATGAGGAAAGGATAATAAAAAGCATGACCCTTAACTCCACTTTCAAGATTGTAGAATGTGTCTGGGTGGTTAGCATCAAATTCAAAATGCAGTGTCTGTTCCATGTCATGTCAAGTTTGTAGCGGTCATTTGGAATTGTAACATAACCATTACCTTAAGATATGTAAGTGTCAGGAAAATATTGACTCATGAACTGTTTGGAATTGTAACATAACCATTACCTTAAGATATGTAAGTGTCAGGAAAATATTGACTCATGAACTGTTTGGAATTTAAGGACCTGGGAAGGTGGCTGATTTAAAAAAAAAAAAAAAGCATCACTGATACTAACTTGTGGGCTACTTTTGTTGGATGTGAATGTTTCACTTTCTTCTATGCCACCTTGTGGCATATTCTTCATCCTTCCTGCGCCATTAGACATCACATAGGGCTTGTAGTTTTTTTCGCCACCCAACTATATTCTGGACGAGATGTTCGATCTTATCTAATGAATATATGCCTGCCAACTTTGCTTCTCTTATGTGTTCTTTTTAGTATCTCTTTAGGTCTTCCTCTTTTTCTGTGTCCTGATGTTTCCCATAGAAGAGCCTGTTTTGGAATTCTCTTGTTGTCTCTTCTCAGCACATATCTGACACATTGACATTTTCTTTCTTTAATTGTAGATAAGATTTTTGGTTGCATGGTCATTTCTCTTATTTCAATATTAGTCTTGAATTCATTCCATTGTACACAGAGTATTTTTCTTAGGCATTTGTCTTCTGAAGAGTTTAGTTTTTTTTCTCAATCTCTTTTGATGTTTTCCAGCTTTGACATGCATAGGTAAGAGTAACCTTGTGGCATATGGGATACCAATATTTTTCCTTGGCATTCTACACATTTGTGAACCATGGTAACAACTTTCATTCAATCAAAACAAATAACACCAGGGCTAAAACTAAGATTATCAAAATGTTACATCTTCTCAATATTCCTGTATGGTGCAGAAACATAGACAAGAAAACAGAACAGAAAATTGAAGCCTTTGAAATGTGGATTTATAGAAGAATAGGTAGAATTGGATGGAAGGAAAAGAAAACAAACGATGAAGTTTTAAAACAACTAAAAATGAAAAGAGAACTACTAAACACAGTTAGAACAAGACAATTTAAATTTTTGGGACATGTTAAAGACACAACAGCCTAATAAAAGTAATATTGGAAGGGAAAATACAAGGTAAAAGAGGCAGAGGCAGACCAAGACTAACATGGATGAGTAACATCAAAAGATGGACAAGTCAACCTATGACAATCTGCACCATCAGCAAGAGACAGAGTAGAATGGCGCTCCATGGTAGCCAACCTTCGATGCGGAGATGGCACTTAATAATGATGATGATGATGGTAACAACATTTATCTTATTTCTGGGGTCTGGTAGGGGAAGCTTCTGTGGAGCTGAGAAATAAAGTCTGCATCAGTACATGCTGAGTGTAACTGTAAATGATGCATAGCTCTGAGTCTTTCTTTCACCTCAAATAGTAAGTAAAGTAAAAGTAAAGGTTCCCTTCAAGCCTTGCTAGGCGTATGGGGAATATAGTGTTAGTGACCATATTTTTTCTATAATCACTGCACATTTTTGGGTGATGTGGTCAGTATCACGCCAGGCCACCTGTACTTCCCAGAAAATTTTCTGGTACCCATTTTTAGAGGCTGGGTGAACCCTGGAGCCTTGTCAGTCTGAAAAAAAATCTGCCACTGCTGGGGATCGAACACAGAGCCTTCTGGTCAGGAAGCGAGCACACTAACCACTCAGCCACTGAGGCTCCCCCTCAAATAGACTTGACCAAAAATCAGAACTGAGATAATTTTAGTTCACTTGGCCGGAGTCTGGGTGCTCTAATGGTAAGACATCAACCTCTTTTACAAGAAGGTCAGAGGTTAGAATCCTGACACAGGTGGTGGGAATTTTTCTCTTCAGTTCTGTGGTTTCTTCATGATTTTACCCTACCCTGATCTCTGGGTAGTGATATCTAATGTTTAGCCCTCTCGGATAATGGTGAAAAATAGGAGATCCTGTCTGTGTGCATTCTGATAACAGCATTAAAGAACTCTAGAATCTTAAAAGTTAAAAAAAATTCAGACAAGCACCAGCTGCTCTAGCAAAATTGTTTGGGGAAAAAAAATATACCCAAAACATCCTACTTTTGGCAATGAAAATACAAGTACCTCGCATCTGAATACTTGCTCTTTAAAACCTCTACCTTAATTGTAAGCAGTCATGATGGCAAATATAGAATTTTCTTCTGCAAAAGTCTGACTGTAATGTTTGTCTAGCACTTCACTCCCAGAAAAATTACACTACAACTATATAATTTATATTATGATCCAATTATTCACAACATTTAATTTGTCATATTAACATTGAATGGCTATATTTGTTTATACAACAATACAATTTTATAATTTCTGTGAGTAAAAATGAAAGTCATATATTTTTTTTGAGTGCTTCAATTTTGTGAAATTTATATTTGGAGTAGATCTATGTTTTTGTGCTTGTCGCACTGGTAGCCATAAGAGATTTAACATTTTACAATCCACTTAATTCATGACATTCAATCTGTCAAATTAACATAGAACGGCTATATTTGCTTATACTTTAATATATTTTTATTATTTTTGTGAGCAAAAGTGAAAGTCATAATTTTTTTGAGCACTTAAATTTTGTAAAATTTGTATTTGAAGATCTACATTTTTGCACTCACCGTGCCGGTGACCATAGGCAATATATAAAAATATATTACCATCCACTTAGCCTAAATCATGTAGGGCCTAGAACAGTAGGCTTACCATGCTATTGTTATTTTAGTGAACTTATAGAATAGACAAGAATAACAGTGTTTGCCATGCTATTGTTATTTTAGTGAACTTATAGACTAGACAAGAATAACAGTGTTTGCCATGCTATTGTTATTTTAGTGAACTTATAGACTAGACAAGAATAACAGTGTTTGCCATGCTATTGTTATTTTAGTGAACTTATAGACTAGACAAGAATAACAGTGTTTGCCATGCTATTGTTATTTTAGTGAACTTATAGACTAGACAAGAATAACAGTGTTTGCCATGCTATTGTTATTTTAACAAACTTACGCACTGAACAAGGAAAACAATGTCAGTAACACACCAAAAGATATGAGCCTGAACATACATGTGGAAATTATCTACTTGTTAACATTACTCCACCACTAGAAAATGTAAGTGTTTTGTTTGATAGTGGCACATATATAAAACCCTCGCGAAACTAATTATCGAAAACTCACATTTGTAGATGGAACTCGCAAAAAAAGGTCAGAACAACAAGACCTCCAGATCACATCTAAAGTGCGCAGCGTGAACAAATGTGACCTATGAAGTCAGAAGATATCTGCCTGTATGGCGAGGGATACTTGCTCACATTTTGTGTAATGGGAACAAAACAGGTATTCACAGAAAATTGTGTCCTTAGTAAAAGGGACTTTCCCAGAGTTTACAGACTAATGAGGGCAGAGTTTACAAACTGATGAATGCAGATTCACTGGGCCACCTATTTTCTGATATTTATGGATTTGCTATTATGCCAGCCACACTTCTTCTTCAGAGAAAATCCCTGATATGCTTTTTTAGAGCCTGGATGATCTTTGAAACTATTTGGATTTTAAAAAATTATCCACGATTTGAAATTGAATTAGGTTATATAGTCAGAGTTATGAGATCAATAGTAGACAAAAAAGGAATTAAAGTCAACGGTCACAACATAAATAATTTGCGATATGCAGATGACACAGTCTTAATAGCAGAGACAAGGAATGAACTACAAGAAATGATAGACATAATAGTAAAAGAAAGCAACAAGAAAGGTCTCAGTCTGAATAGTAAGAAAACAGAAGTAATGGTCATATCAAAGAAAAATCATGACCAGCATGCAGCATAAAAATAAACAGGAAAAATTTGAAACAAATGCAACCTGTCAAATACTTGAGTACAACAATAACATCGGATGGAAGATGCATCACAGAAATAAAAAGCAGAATAGTCAGGCCAAAATAGCATTTCAGAAAATGAAAAATATCTTATGCAACAAATCTATGTCAATAAAAATGAGAAAGAGAGTTCATCAGTGTTATATAGAACCAATTCTGACCTATGGAAGCGAATCATGGACAGTAGACAAACAAATTAAAAGACAATTAGAGGCCACAGAGATGGGATTTCTCAGAAGAATGTTGAAAGTTCCCTGGACAGCAAAAAAGACCAATGAGGAAGTTCTCAAAGAGGCCAACACAAAAAGGCAGCTGCTAAAAAACATCAGAAAGAAAGAATCAACATTTTTCGGGCACATCATGAGAAGAGGAAAGTTGGAATACTTGGTTACAACTGGCAAAATAAAAGGAAAGAGAGATCATGGACAACAAAGAGAGAAAATACTGGATAGTTGGGTGTCATGGCATGGAAAACAGTCAACAACAGAACTGATGCGATGCACTGTAGATAGAAGATTGTGAAAGGACATGATCACCTACGCCAACCGGTATGGCACATGATGATGATGATATAGTCAGGAAGTGAATATGGTAACCACCTTGCCACAGCAGCTTCAAAAATATTTTGTTTTCTTTAGATAAAGTTCATTTAATTATGATACAATTTTAAAGTGTTACTCATGAGAAAATCTGACTTTTGTACAGGGACAAGATTGAGTATCGGGCATTTCAAGCTGACATGAAAGCAAGACGGAAAAATGAAGACAACCCAGGAGAGATCAATCAAACAACTGATAAAAAATCTTCAAGGATGTGCATTATGATGTAGTTTTCTGCCTAATTAGACAAAAAACAAAAGTGTGATTAATTTCTAACATCATAAACTTTGCTGCAACGATGATCAGTTTCTCCCAGATGTCTTTCCCTTGAGCATTTTGATAACCTAAATGCTCAGTGTTTGATGTTGCTGTCTTGTTATAATATTCTAAAGTCTTTCCAGTCCTCAGTCATTTCCTTTTAATGTTTTTTCTATTGCCACAATATTTAACCAGTCTTCATTTTTTTAATGTTTAATTAATTTGACCTATATTATACTGTACAGAGTGTAGCATAAGTATATCTTAGAAAAATTGTTAATAATATTGCATTTTTCTATTCTATTCTATTGACCTTTCGAGCCATAGTCGGCCCATAGGGCGTAGACCAAGATACTCCTTCTCCCATCTGACATTTTGTTCTAGCAGTTTTCAATTCTTTTAAAGATATTTTATCAAATCTCACCATTTGTCTCTGTTCTGTGCAAGCAACTCTATCTCACTGAGTGAGCCGATTCCTGCTGCTCTTGCCTCTCTGATCAATGTTCTTCTCAGTGTTCCTGTGGGTCGGCCTCTTTTCTTCTTATCTGTTGTTTCCCATATGAGGGCTTGCTTTGTTATTCAGTTATTATCTCTCCTCATCACATGCCCAACATATGACCATCGTCTTTTCTTTATTACTGAAGATATTAGTGGTTGATTGGCGATTTCTCTAATTTCTTTCTTTGTTTTGAATTTGTTCCACGCTTCACCAAGTATTTTTCTTAGACATTTATTTTTGAATGCGTACAACTTTGTTTCTATGTCTCTTGTTGTTTTCCAGCTCTCACATGCATACGTAAGGGTAGATAGTACGTTTGATTTGAATAGTTTAAGTTTTGTGCTTGTACTGATGAGTTTTGATTTACACAACTTTTCAAGGCTTCTGAAAGACATTGCTGCTTTAGCTATTCTGATTCTAATTTCTTTACTTGTATCCCCTTCCTGATCAATGTGAATTCCAAGATAGATAAAGTGGTCGATCTCTTCCACTGGTTTATTTTCCATGTATATTCTGTCATCTGTTGGAATTAAGCTTTTCATGACTTTAGTCTTTTCATGATTGATCTCAAGCCCAACTTTGCTGGCTATTGATGATAGTTCATTTGTGTTTTCCTGCATCATTTTTATCTGACTGCTGATGAGGACTATGTCATCAACAAAGCCGAGGTCCTCCAAATGGTCTCCTTGAATCCATTCGATGCCTTTGCTACCAGTGCAGCATTTCTTCATTATGACATCCATAACAATTCCAAATAACAAGGGCGATAAAATTTATCCTTGTTTAACCCTAGTTTCTATTGGAAAACATTCGCTCAGTCCTTCCTCTGTACAAATTGCACATGTGTATCCATCATACATGACTTTGATAATATTTATTATTGTTGATGGTAAGCCATATTGCTTCAGAATTTACTACAAAGAATCTCTATGAATGCTGTCAAATGCTTTTTTGAAGTCAATGAAGTTAAGTACAAAAGGTTTTTGCTTTTCATTGTGTTCCTCCAATATAAGTCGTAGAGTAAAAATGTGGTCAAGGCAGCTTCTCCCTTTTCTAAACCCAGCCTGTTCTTCACGCATTACTGTATCTATTGAATCCTTCATTCTCTTCATACAGAATAATTTTGAGGCAACTGACAAAAGTGTCATGCCTCTCCAATTATGCCAATCTCTGAGATTGCCCTTTTTTTGGATCTTAACAATGATTCCTTTTTTCCATTTATGAGGCACCTTCTCTGTTTTCCAAATGATGTTGAACATTGTCTGGAGGTGTATTAAATTATGGCTATCAATTGCCTTGAGGATCTCAGCTGTTAACTTATCCTCGCCAGCAGCCTTATTGTTATCCATACGCTTTAAGGAGGTCTCAATTTCGCTCAAGGTGAAGTCATCTAAATTTATATCTAATTCTGCTGCTGGTGTTTCAGCTTCAAAATCTATTAAATTGTGGGTAGTGGACTGTTAAGAATTTCTTTTAAGTATTCCGCCCAACGTGCTTTTATGTCTGCACTTGTTGTTAGCATTGAACCATATTTGTCTAGAAATGGTGTTCCACTGGATGTGTAGGTGTTTGTCAGCATCTTTTATACAGTATAGAGAGTTCTGCTGTCTCCTGTAATTGCAGTTGTCTCTATTGCATATTTACAAAACAATTTTAAAATTGTTTTGTTTTATTCTGTTTGGTTCATGAATCAGTTTCACTGCAGTCAGGAATATTTCACATATCTGATCCACTCATTTCACATCACTCTCCAAAGCCTGTTGGCAAAATCTGTTCACAAGGTTGACTACCATGCACTGCTAATCAGAGCACAGGCAACAATTCCGAATGACTTCTATCAAATAGAGAATGCACAGTCACTTTCTCACTCCATTTTCACCAAAAACAAAAATTTGAAGCAAACAAAGCAACTGAAATGGTTTAAGTGACTACATTAGTCTCTGCAAAAAAAAAGGGCGGCATGTAGCCATTTTGTCTTGTCGGTTGTGACATTAGCAAGGTCAAACTTCAGTTGCAATGACAATTTCAAATGACATCACTGAAAAGAGTGTGTCAACAATTCCAATTCCAATTCACTTAAATAATCAACAAAATTACACCGAAAACAGTCTAAACACCAAAACACTGTTTTAGTGTTGGTGTCCTCTGAAAGGGCTCGGAAGTCCTGAAATATTGTTAAATTTCTTAAAGACAGTAGTATTCTATTTATGTTGTGTGCCTTGTGTTATGAACAATCAGTTGCTTCCATAGCCACCAGTCTACTGAACATTACAATACTTCACAAGGTTATTATCTACCCAAACCACTTTGTCATCATTCTCATCAAAAACTTTCTCATTGTCATACTCAGTTTCTCTTACTGTTGGTCTTTCCCAATGTTATTACTTTTTTCAGACTTTCTTTCTGATGAGTATTGCCTGTCTTTTTAATTACCAATTACCATTGTTCACTGGTTTATTTTTCTTTATATTATTTATATTTTATTTCTTAATTACCTGTCCATGGCATTCAGAGCATTCCTCTAAAAAAACACACTTCTGTAACTGCAAGAGATCTTTTGGAATTTTTGTCTATTGTCCATGATCAACACCCATAAAGCATTATTAATTTTATAGTAAGTAAAGTAAAGTAATCCTGTCATGCCAAGTGGCGTATAGGGAATATGGTGTTAGTGACCATAAATTTTACAGACCTTCTGCACATGATTTTTGGGGTAATGTGGTCGGTATTACGCCCGTGCCGCTTTACTTTCCCAGAAAAAAATCCGGTATCCCATTAAAGGCTGGGTGAACCTGGAAGCCATCGTTTGGGATCGAACCCTACCCCTTGTCCTTTGTAGTCCAGTTCACTAACCACTGAGCTATCACTGCTCCCTATTATTAATTTTATGCCACACACTATTATAGGAATTATTTTTATGATGCTGAACTCGTTAATGAGATATTGATGTTTACATGCTTTTTTATTGTAAATTTTTTTATTGTACACGTAATTTTGTTTTAATAAGTTATTTGTTTGCTTTTAATTGTCCTGGTTTTGCTGCAAGTAATTTTTCATTCTCTAAGATTGTTTGCTTTTCCACAATTCATGTCCTTCAATCTGTATTCCTGTGAGAGACTGAAATAAACTTGCAAGCTCAAATGATGGAGGTCATGACAGAAACCAGGGCGTTCATTTGATTAGAATCACAAGACTACACCCACGCCTTGCATACTAAGTGATTCAATGAGCATGATGAGAAAGTGGAGGTGGGCTCTGTATGCAGGCAATGGGTAGAGTCATTGCAGAAGTAAAAAATACATAGGGTCACCTTTGTTTACATCTCAGAACATGTAGGAGTATGGGGAAATGAAAGAGAGGACAGGTTGGCTAGCTGCACTGTAGTTGAAGACGGTCAACAAATGGATCAGACGGACATCATCAATTCCCTCCGAGATGTGTGAAGGGCACAGGACTTCAACAACCATGAGTCCATGTCACTGCTTCGGATCAAAGAGATAGGAGTTAAGATGGGTACAGCCAGAAACGAGAAACTTGGTGGGTGTATAAAAAGACTTAATCAACATAGAACTGGAGTCATAAGTTACTGGACATTGCGGGACTTGCTGAGGAGGGGATCTGAGCACCTATGGACATGTTCTGAGTACAATGATGATGACCCGCAAATAACTTAATAGCTCTGTGCCATTGACAAACCTGGAAGTCATGACCCCATGCTATTTGGGGGCCACTGGGCCATTTCTAATTTCATTTTTTCCACAATCATTTTGTATAGGAAACTTCACCACAAATGTTTTCAAAACACTTTTATTAGAATTTGGTTAAACTGCAATATTTCATATGATTTTATTACACAAATTATAGATTGTCAAAGTAACTTAAGGTCTGCCACAGTGCACTCTAAAAGCCATTACATGACTGCAGTGCTCAAAGATATAACATTAAAAAATATTTTCCTCTACTGGAACTATTATTGTGATGAGAAGAGATATTAACCGAATAGCAAAGCAAGCCCTCATGTGGGAAACAACAGGTAAGAGAAAAAGAGGAAGACCCAGAGAGACACTGAGAAGAACATTGATGAGAGAGGCAAAAGCAGCAGGAATCGGCTCCCTCAATGAGATAGAGCTGCTTGCACAGAACAGAGACAAAAGGCGAGATTTGATAAAATATCTTTAAAAGAATTGAAAACTGCTAGAACAAAAATTCAGATAAGAGGAGTATCTTGGTCTACACCCTATGGGCCGGCTACGGCTCGAAAGGTCAATAGATAGATAGGAACTATTATTATTGTAAGGTTTGTAAGTGATGGAAGTAAGCCGCTTCACTATTCTAGTATTGACTTTGACTTTCCTATTTAAACAAAATATATGTAGTTTACTGAGATGCTTTGATTGTTTTGGACAGAAAACAATATGCTTGTTTAATTATTTCATTCTTTTTATATTGTCAAATTTTAAGTATTAATATGTGTATTTTTGGCTGGGTTGGGTGGGGGATCAATGAGTACTTTGACTACAATAATAGGAGACTGCTTCTCAAAAAAGGTTGGAAACAATTGCACTAATGCATTGAAATTATATTTTAAATTATAAGGAAGAAACATTTTATATAATTATTATATATATATATATATATATATATATATATATATATATATATATATATATATATATATATATAGTTTTGTGTATGGCTGTTGTAGTTTGGGTTGACCCTCTTAGAGAAACAAAACATATGATTATGGTTTACTATTTTCTAATAAGAAATATTAAATAAAGTAGCCTTGATGCCAGGGCACATTGAGAATTTTTGAAGTACTTTAGGAAAAAGAAATCTGCCATATTTGTTCGTGCCATAAAAAGAGGAAAGCATTGAAAATATTACCAGATGGAAAAAAAGAAGGAAAGAAAGTTGACAAGATAAGGACAGAAAAACTACATTCTGGCATAGAAAAATGTCAGCAACTGAACTGGTAAGGAACACCTGAAACTAGATTACATGGAGGGACGTGATGAGCTATGCCTGTTGTATTGCATATGATTATGTGTGACTATTATTATCTAATTAACTCTTTAATTATGTGAGGATTTTCTGCATCACTATGGCGTGGACAATAAACCCCACCTATAAAAGGTCACGGAGAGCTGTCTGTTGGCATAAGTGTTAATTAGCTGTCACTAGAGTGCCTCATCTGTGATAAATAAATAAATGTCAATTTAATTTGGCAATTTTTTTTTACACACTAAATGTTATGATGTAGAGATGATCATTTTCTGACTTAGTCTGAAATAAATTGCTAAATAATGTTGTCAATGTATGTCTTGCTTCTTTGGTAAAAAGGTAGAAACTCACAGGCCAAGAATATCTTTAATTAAATAAGAAATGTGTTATATAACAATTCATTGACATTAAACGTTAGAAAGAGAGTTTTACAGTATCAAACTAGTGCTGCTTTATGGTTAGTAATCATGGAAAAGAGATACAATGCTCTATAGAATCAGCTGAGATTTTGGTCTCATTGGATTTAGACGGATGCTTAAGGAACGGAGGATAGGCTCACAAAAATTAAATGAGGAGATGCTAACTGAAGCAGATGAAGAATACAAGATTATAACTTAAATTAGAAAAGGCAGTCCAGATTTGTGGGGCATGTCTGGAGAAGAGATGGGTTAGAATACTTAGTAACAACAGAAAAAATTGAAAGTCAGAGAGAACGAGGGATACAATGGGAAAATATGCTGGATGATTTGTCAGCAAGGCATTGGAAATATCAACAGTAGAACTGTTTCACAGCACACAAGATTGAGGGTTAAGGAGGAGCATAATATTTGACACCTCTCGGCATTGACCATGAGTGAATGAACATATGGTAAACCTTTATGTGTAATTCTATTTTCCTTGACCATTGGTGTTTGTATATTTATTTTGTAAATGTTTGTTTACATAAGGCACACACACCCACAAGTTTATAAACATACACACTAATTAAATAAAATATTAAAATGTTTAGTTAAAGTTGACAGGTCATTCTCATTGCTCATCTGACATGTCTATAAGTGCTTAGATCTCCTCCGAAGTATATCCCTCAACTTGTAGCAACTAATGACACTGGTGTTGTGCTGATTGACAAGTCTTCTTTATATTCCTGCCTAGCGCTTCCATCTTGTATCTTCCATATTGCATGATATTCATTGGTTGTGGATTCAGGGTCAGTTTTTTTAGTCGTTTTTGTTGTTGTCCAGCATCACTGAATGCATTCAGAATGAATATCAGAGTGGTCCTTTGTCCTTCTTCAATAGCATCAGCCAAACTGGCAAGCATGTCAGCAAATTCATCTTATCTCTTACACCCACATGCCCTGTCACAAAAAGAAACAGAGCTTTGTTAGACTAGACCTTCCCAGAGACTCTAACCACTGCCATTGAATACAGCCAATACTAAGAAAAATTAAAAGAAAGAACTACATGCCTCATTTGTGATGTATAGAAAGTATGATTTTAGTGCCAATATTTTCTTTTGCCATCAACACATTTTGGGGTAGGATGGTCATAATTACACCAAGCAGTCTTTTTTCCAAGAAAAATCTCTAGTACCCACCTAAGGCTTGATGAAACTAAAACTAGTTTGTTGAAGGAAATCAGCCAAACCACTTGTCCATGCTATACCTACATACAATACATCTACTACTTGACCATGAGTTTCAGACAAATTCAAACTCAAAATAGGAACTATCAGCCAGTGGCACTGTACCCTGGATAACATGACAACAAAACATGTTCTACAGGATTGCCCCCAGTACACAGGCCTGAGGAGGACAATGTGGCCCACACCCACCTCCCTGGAAGTGAAACTCTTCAGGGCAACAAAATCACTTAAACAGACAACTGCCTTCATAAGAGAGTCCAGAGTATGGCTAGTCTGAATGAGCCATGATCGCAGCAGAAGAAGAATACTGAAATTCAGAAAAGTCAGAAAGCTGATGCACTTCTTTTACCAGTTATTTCTACTTGTAACACACTATAACCATCATCAACATGTATTGATGCATATTGAACTTTTGTGGTTACAAAAGCTATGGTGGCCATATTATCCTAAAATCACTGGGTTCTTGCAATTTTTATTTTAACTTTTAGAAATCTGACAGTGTTATATTTTAATTAAAATTAGTTCATTGTAATAAAACTATGCACTCTATAATATTATTTATAATAAAACTGGCAACAGTGACACTTGTAATCAAAAGCTGATCAGACAAGATTCAACTAAAGAGTCCTAAACTAAAGGTTAGTAACACAACTTTGGTGAATAGTCACAGGTTGATGTACATAATGCATCTTATGTCAAAGAGCAGTAACTTGGTATATGTAAATGCACGCAAAGACACAAAGCATGGGTACATAAAAAAAAAACAGTATAATCTATGATCTGCAAATTATGAATGATGTTCAATAGAAAGTATACACTGATAACAATTTTACAGAAATAAGAATGACCACAAATTATGAAGTTTATTTGCACTTAATGTACTGTAAAATGAGCAAGCAGTATTTATATTTATTTTTTTAAGTTAAATCTAAACATTTAAAGTGCTTTGTTTAAGGATCAAGCATAAAAGATGTGTTTACAATAGTATTATGTTTTATTGATGCCTGTCTTTCAGTGTAAATTCAGTCTTGAAACAGTTTATATTAAAACTTCATAATTGCAATTAACAAGAAAAAATTCAGGATAAGTGTTTAACTTTAAAGTATAGGTGTTTAATATAAATCAGCGTTTAAAATCAGCCAGAGTCCATCCCTAAAATTTGTTCTGCTCTAGTTTTCTTCCATTGTTAATTTACAAAATTGTATGAATAAATAAATTTTTTTTAAAATTTTTTTAATGTTGCGACAATCTATTGATAGTCTCATATTTATGGTCCTTGCTTTAAAGGTCTCAGAACTTTTTCATTTAGAATTCAGCATTTAACCACTGACATCGATGGAAAGTTAAAAGGCAGATGAAATTACAATAACATTAATTAGTGGTTTAATAGTAATAATTTACAAACCATTTCAAAATGGCATCATATGTTTTTAAACCAGCATATTTGCTAACAAATAAAATGCCTAGTGGGTCAGATGAGTGAAATACTGTAGCACTGCTAAACTGCAATAAACAGTCAAGAAAACTGAACACTGGAGAAGTAAAAACAAATATATTTCTGACTGTAAACATAATATACCCACAGTACAAGAGATTTTTCAGCATTGAAACACTTGAAGATCTTGAAAGCTGCAAGCAAAACATGGCCTATCCAACAGTGATGTTATATATCTTGTCCACTAACAGAGGTGATTTACCAGGTCTTAAAGAACAGCTGAGAATGATCATCTTCTTTCCTTCCTTATTTGCCTTTCAGCGTCGAGATATAATTTTCTGTCTTTTGCTCTTCTGTTCGCCTCTGCTGCTGTTATGTTTCCTAGTGCTTCTAATATTCCTTCGATCCATCTTTTTCATGGTTGACCCTTAGGTCTGGTATTCTCACAATATTTATTGAGGTCTCATTGTGTTGTGTTAGGATCACTCTGCCTTGTTACGTGGCCGAGTGAATTGATCAAATGAGCAGCACTAAAAATACCAACTTGCAATAGTAAATAGTAATCATCATTCACAAGAAATTAGCTCCAGACTAACGTTCCTAGTCACAATTCTTTTTCCTCTGCTGCAGCGTGCAATATTTAACATGAATAAGTTCAAAGGATTCATTGATCACCTCAAGGCTGATGATATCTTCAAACAGCTTGTCCAGATATGACATTAGACAGACATGATGGCCTCTAGAGCCTTTTATAAGACAGGGAGCATGTCACCTTTATCACTTGTCAGGCTACACTGAATGAGCACCATATTGATTTCTTTTACATTGTGACATTACCATGTCGATACTTACGTAGCAATGTTCATTTAGGTGTGTTACACAGTGCGTACAATATCAACATGTTTGTGTCTCTCTTTCTATAGTCTCAACACTTCGACCCTTGGGTGACCCTTTGGTAGTATAGCTCTAGGGGATATAAGGCTCATAGACTCCTCTACCACTTCATGATGGAGACGTGCATGTGAGAGTCAAATGTGTACAGGTACACTAGCAGTGATGTTTTCATACGTTAAACTTCACTTTATAGTCAAACATCTACTGTGTTATAATGTTGCAGGGTGTTAGAACTGATCGATCAAGGAAGAGGTCGTCACTAGTCGTCAGAGTTGGCAGGAAGAGGTCGTCAGAGTTGGCACTTGTCACCTCACGATTCAAAATTATTATGTCCAAATATGATTATGCGCCATTAAAAATATGTTCACGTTCTACCTTTTCCCTGTGGTTGGATTAGCTGATTAGTGTACTCGCTGCCTGGTCAGAAAGGTCTGGGTTCACATCTCAGAAGTGACAACTTTTTTTAAAAACAGGGCTCTGGGGTTCACCCCAAAAAAATTCTAAAATTTCGTTCTCAAGATTTTTGTAGGAAATAAAGGCGACCTGGTGTTATACCAACCACATCACCTAAACATGTTTGGTCATGAAAATAAATGCTTAGTATCACCATATGCTAGCAAGGGGTGGAAGGAACTTTTAATTTTGCTTTTCATGTTCTCTGTGTATTTTAATGTATATTTTGACGAGCAATAATTAATTATAAAACCGACGGAAGGCAAGAGAACCAAAGAGGTGAAAACATATCTATACATATTTTTCATAGATTATACCAAAGCATTTGACAAAGTAAAGCACCAAGAAATAATCACAATTTTAGAAAGCATAAACGTAGACAGTAAAGATCTAAGAATAATAGAACATGTACTGGCAACAAGCAGCGGCCATAAGAACTGGAAACCAATTGGGAATGTTTCAACAAATAAAATGGGGTGTTAGACAAGGTTGTGTGCTGTCACCAGATTTGTTTAATATTTATAGTGAGATTATTTTAAGATCCATAATGGGCATGCCTGGAATAACAATTAGAGGTCATAATATAAATAATCTAAGGTATACTGATGATACAGTCTTAATCGCTAAGAGTGAAAATGAGTTACAAGAAATGTTGGACATTATAGTGAAAGAAAGCAAAAATAAAGGACTCAGCCTAAATAGCAAAAAGACAGAAGTAATGGTAACAACAAAGGAAAAAACATCACCTCAGTGCAAAATAAAGACAAGTGGAACAATATTAAAACAGGTAAATGAATTTTAAATATTTGGGAACTTTGTTAACTTCAGACGGAAGATGTACAAAAGAGGTGAGATGCAGAACGGCTCAGGCAAAAGTAGCTTTCCAAAAAAATAAGGAAGACACTAAGCAATCCATTTTTGACAATAGAAACAAGAAAAAGAGTTCTTAAATGTTATGTAGAGCCAGTCTTAACATATGGATGTGACTCATGGACAATAAGACAACAGACAAGAAAATCATTGGAATCTGTAGAAATGTTGTTTTACAGAAGACTGTTGAGAATAACATGGACAGCTAAGAAGAGTAATGAAAATGTTCTGAAAGAGGTCAAAGCAAAAATAGAGCTAGTTTTCAATATTAGGAAGAAACAATCATCATTTTTTGGCCATGTAATGAGAAGAGAACATCTGGAATATATTGTAACAACTGGAAAAATTGAGGGACGAAGAGATAGAGGAAAGCAAAGAGAAAAAATACCAGACAGCTTAAGAGAATGGCTTGACAGAAGGTCAACAACAGAAAAGATAAATAACTGTCGAGTTCGAAAGTTGTGGAGAGACATGATCACCTACGCCAGCAGGGCCGGTACTTGATGATGATGATGATGAGTTTACTTAGTGTACTGTACTTTTTCATTCCACCCAATTCTCATTTTTCTTTAAATTCACATTTCATCGGCTTCGGTTTTCTGCTTTGTTGTCTTATTTAATGTCCACGGCGAGCTGTATTTTTCATCCGGAACGTGTTTCGATATTCCAACGATTGCCTACGATGAATGAAGATATCGTATGACGAAGGACAGTGCAGCTGCGTCCACTTCCGATCCGGTGACGCTTGGCATTGTCTTTTAGTGTGTAGTAGCTGCTATGAAGGGGACTGCTGCTGCCTTTCTTTGTTTTGAATTTTCATTGAGATGAGTTTTATAATTCGGATGATTCCACAGGCACGGGCGGTTGAGCAATTTTGGATTTTAATTGTTGCAGTTTCCTCATATTCCAAGTCCAGCTTGTTGCAGGAGCTACTGAGTTAAATGCTCTGCGCACACCGTGAGCTGTATGTCTCATCCGTTTTGATCATGTTTTGATATTCCAACT
Source organism: Megaustenia siamemsis (assembly GCA_032433765.1). Taxonomy (NCBI): domain Eukaryota; kingdom Metazoa; phylum Mollusca; class Gastropoda; order Stylommatophora; family Ariophantidae; genus Megaustenia; species Megaustenia siamemsis. The sequence continues at coordinate 22,989,879 of JAVIAB010000092.1, read as the reverse complement.
TGTTTAAGATGAATGATGATATCGTATGACAGGGAACAGTTGGCCGTGTTCACTTTCTGCGCGGTTTCGCCTAATCGCCTTATGTCTTTTGGCGTATACTGACACTGCTACGATGGGGACTACAGTTACCTTTCTTTGTTTGGGAGATGAGATATTAATTCGGATTATTGCGCTGGGCGCTGGCACGGGCGGTTGCGGTTGAGCAATTATGGATTTTAATTCGATTGCAGTGATACCGGGGCCTTCCATAACCATAACCAAATAACCGGGGCCTTCCATAACCATAACCATAAATGAGGACGTGAAAGTGGAGTCGTACGCCGGCAATGTTCCCTTTTTGACAAATCAAGTGTTGTGAATGCGACCTTCCACCGTCTAGACTTGTTCTGCGCTTTACGTCACATTGGTGCTGTTCATGACCGTTGTTGGAATGGCTTGACACAGGTTATTTACATGTTACTCATTAATGTGAACTGCTTCGTCAGCCGCAGTTTTATCTCTTTATGGAATTTGCACTGTGTTTTGTTCGTCGTAGGCTGCATTCACTGGAGTAATCAGGAATCTCGTTCTCTTGATCGCTGCAGAAATTGCTTTGGGATCTGATTAATTTCGGCTCTCCATTGCAATTTTCTGCATTCAAGTCGAAATGATGTTCTACTTACCACATCTGCACCGATGAATTGGCGTTGCACGCACGGCAATATTCCGTTTTGACAAATCAAGTGTTGTGAATGCGACCTTCCACCGTCTAGTGTTAATCTGCGTTTTACTTCACACTGAGTGCTGTTCAATGACCGTTGTTGTAGTTGTTTGACGCAAGTTATTTACATGTTTAACGCATTAATATGGTGGGCTCCGTCAAGTCAACAGAAGTTTTATCTCTTTAGGGAATTTACACCGTGTTTCGTTCGTTGTAGACTGCATTCACTAGAGTAATCATGAATCTATGGGCGCAGACATTGTGTGTGTGTGTGTTATGTCATCATAATGGCTCATCGTATATCCCAAGACCGGCCATACGCTAACCTTACGGTCTGTTGTTTGATGTGCGACGGGGATAATCTGACGACGAACTGTGTTTTATATGTTCGCAATTGGAGTCAAACACTAATTACTACATCAAGCTTGGGCAGATGGTGCTCGTAAACCTGGAAGGGCCGACCATCTAAGGGCAGAATCCCCCTACAGAAAAGACAATCTGCTGCCTTGCAGGAAGATTGGGGACAATCAAAGGCTAAGGAAAGCAAACCTGAATAAAATGCTAGCTGAAATCGGATGCACTGGGCCACTGGAGCAGAACACAGTGCAACGTTTTAACACCACTAGACCCAAGTAGCTGAAGACCAATTAGCCTTCTGAGCTGCCTGAGTAAACTCATGGAAAGGCTGGTTAACAGAAGACTTATGTGGCATTTGGAGACAAAACAACAAATCGTATCACAACAAAGTGGTTTCCGTCAGCACAGATCAACTGAAGACCTGGTCACCTACATTGCACAGGAAATAGAGGATGTTCTACAAGGAAAGAATCACACACTGGCAGTATGGGTCCACATGGAGAAGGCTTTTGATAGGGTTTGGCGAGAGGGTTTAAAGAACAAGCTTTTTAGACTTGGCATCCAGGGTCGTTTATTCAATTGGGTCTCTCAATACCTTCAGGATATAACGGCCAGAGTACAAGTACAAGGTCAACGAAGTAAGAAGATCTCTATCGAACAAGGTGTCCCACAAGGCGGAGTCTTGTTCCCAACACTCTTTTTTAATTTTCATAAATGACATAGTAATGGACATTCCACCCAGAATACACTCAGCCATATACGCAGATGATCTGGCGTTATGGGCTCGCGAAAAAAGTATGTCGGTGGCTGGACCCAGGATGAAAGATGCCCTAGGTGAACTTGAAAAATGGACGAACACCTGGGTCTTATCAATCAACGAAAAAAAACTACATATACAATTTTCAGCTTATCAAGAAACACACTCTCTGCAAACTTGAAGATAAAAGACCATACACTCACTATTGACCAAAACCCAACATATCTTGACGTCACCATAAAACGCAGATTGACTTGAAAAAATCAGATAGACAGAGCAAGGAAAAAAGTCAGAAAACGAACCAATATTATGAAGAAATTGACAGGAACGGACTGGGGGGCAGACAGCAATATTTTGAAAAGACTATATGTAGGAAGAGTCAGACCAGTTCTAGAGTATGGAGTCACAGCCTGGGCTATTTATTCCAAATCACACCTTAGCAAAATTAACAGAACACACAACCAAGCTGCCCGTATCATCACTGGTGCTATGAAATCTACACCTATCAAGAATCTAGAAACAGTAACAGGTTTACAATCCTTAGATGACAGACGGGTCACTAAAGTATTGCAACAATCGGAGAAATATAGACTGCTCCTTAGCCACCCCATGCACCAAAGAATGGTTCCGGAATTGTACGAATAAAGAGGAGCAACTTCGCTGCAATTGTCAATGAACTAACTACTGGAGACCCAGTACTTTCCCAAACAATATTGAAACCCTTGGGCCCATCTGATATGTCTCCTCATGGAAAACATAAAATACTAGAACTTAAGGAAAATATAACAGGAATCATGAAAAAAGGCACCCAATCAGACACAGAAAGAAAACACGTAGCAGAAAAACACATACACGATACCTATCCACAGGACTCTTGGTCCCACATATACACAGATGGCTCTGCTACAAATTCCACCAGAAATGGAGGGGCAGGTGTGTTCTTGACGCTGAATAATCAGGACGAGATCACCAAGTCAATAGCTACTGGAAAATTCTCAAACAACTTTAAAGCAGAAACTGAGGCCAGCAGAGATGCTGCAACACTGGCTACTCAACACAAAAATAACATGCAAAATAAATTGGTGATTCTGACTGATGCACTGTCAGTACTATCAGCTCTAAAAGCCACAAGAACAATGAACTAGATCACTTGAGAACAACTCTGGACCAACTATGCAATAACCTCCAGAGAGTAGTCATTCAGTGGATATCATCACACTGTAATATACACGGGAACGAATGCGCAGACAAATTAGCTAAAGAGGGAGGGAGATTACCACAAGAGAACCATCCACTCAGTTATGATGAAGCCAAATCCATCCTCAAAGGTCAGTTCCATGAAAAATGGAAACGAGAACACCCAAAGCATAACGAGAGTGACGGATACCACCAACTATCAAGGAGGGATCAAGTCATCATACTTCGCCTACGCACTGGCCACAATAGAATGAGAAATCACATGTTCACCAAATTCAAAATAGGTACAACCAGCCTATGTCACTGTACGCTGGACAATATGACTACAAAACATGTTCTACAGGATTGCCCCCAGTACACAGATATGAGAAGAGCAATGTGGTCCACGCCCACCTCCCTGGAAGAAAAACTATATGGAGCAATAGATTCGCTTAAACAGACAGCTGATTTCATGAGAGAGTCTGGAATCCTACTCTGATTTAGTCTTGATCGCAGAGAGAGAATTATATATATATATATATATATATATATATATATATATATATATAGAGAGAGAGAGAGAGAGAGAGACAGACAGAAACACGATGTCCTAACATCATCAAGCGCTATATATTTTAAAAATATGACGATCATCATTTTCAGGAGGACATGAACTACCGGTCAATATGGTGGATAGGCAGCAGGAACCATTGAAGACTATGTCTGAAAAGTGTTCCTTGTTGCAGTTTACTCATATTCCAAGTCCGGCTTGTTGCAGGAGCTAATGAGTTAGGTGCTATGTGCACACCGTGAGCACACGTGTGCGTTTCATGAGTTTTGATCATGTTCCGATATTCCAATTGTTTATGATGAATGATGATATAGTATGACACGGAACGGTTGGCTGTTTTCACTTTCTGTGCGGTTTCGCCTTTTGTCTTTTGGCGTGTGCTGAGACTGCTATGATGGGGACTACAGCTACCCCTTTCTTTGTTTGAGAGATGAATTAGTAATTCGGATGATTCCACAGGCACGGGCTGTTGAGCAATTATGGATTTTAATTCGTTTGCAGTGATATCGAGGCCTTCCATAACCAAATAACCAAATCAGGAATCTAAAGGGCGCGACATTGTTGTGTGTGCGACATTGTTGTGAGTTCTACGTCATCGTAATGGCTCATCGTATATCCCTAGCCCGGCCATACGCTCACCTTAAGGTCTGTTGTTTGATGTGCGACGGGGATAATCTGACGACTAACTGTGTGTTTATATGTTCGGAATTGGAGTCAACAACGATGGCCTAACATCACCAAGCGCTATACATTAAAAAAAAATATGACGATCATCATTTTCAGGAGGACGTGAACTTCCGATATATGGTGGATAGGCAGCAGGAACCATTGAAGGCTATGCATGAAAAGTGTTCCTATTTGCAGTTTCTCATATTCTAAGTCCAGCTTGTTACAGGAGCTACTGAGTTAAGTGCTCTGTGCACACCGTGAGCTGTGTGTCTCATCCGTTTTGATCATGTTTCGATATTTCAATTGCTTTCGATGAATGATGATATCGTATGACGGAACAGTTGGCTGTGTTCACTTTTTGCGCGGTTTCGCCTTATGTCTTTTGGCATGTGCTGAGACTGCTACTAGTGCTACGATGGGAACTACAGCTACCTTTCTTTGTTTGGGAGATGAGATATTAATTCGGATGATTATTCTGACACGGGCGGTTGAGCAATTATGGATTTTAATTCGTTTGCAGTGATACCGGGGCCTTCCATAACTAAATAACCATACGTGAAGCTTTAACCCATACCGTTCTTTATTTTTTTCTTTTCTATATTGTTTCATTTCTTCTTTCTGATATGTTATGTTTCTGATTTTAGATCGTTTTCAGAACCGCATTTTCAATACAACCGGTACACCGGTACGTTTGTTTACAAATGGCGGCAGACGTGCGAGACACAGAAAGCGGCAGCGGCAACGGAGATATTGGTTCCATATCGTTGTCATGTTCATTTGAGTCATGTTCCCTTCCTTTGTCATCTAACGAGCATAATGCAGCATCATGTTCTAGCACTTCATCCCTCCCATCTTATATTATTGTCCAGCGACAATTGCAAGATGTTGTTCTGACACAACAGGCGGCAGTGGAAAAAATTGTAATATTAAAATTTAATTTATAAATTTATAATTTATACCAATAATTATAATATATTATTATTACAGGTATTAACATATATATGACATAATTTTATTTGTTTACACAGTAGCAAATATACATAAATATTATACAAATTATGGTCTTCCTCTTGTCGCGGGTTTACAAGTAACAAGGCAATCAACTGTCAACTCTTACACTCAATCATTCTCATTACTAATTACTACATAGTACTATCATAGTGTTTACACAAACAAATAAGTATTGGCCATTTTAGAGTCTGCCTCCATAGCCACAGCACGAAGGCGGAACTTAGTTTTCTGAAGTTCTCAGCTGAAGAAATAATTATGAATGGTGCCTTGTTTATCTGTCTTGCCCCATTCTGAAGTAACAATTGATATTTCTTCTTTTGCATTCAGTTTTAACCCTAGATTATGATGCTTATCTATGACTCAAGTGTTTATGAAACTGTAGTAAAAATTAATACCACTTAAATGTAACATTAAGTAAGTAAGTAAAGGTTCCCTTCACACCTTGCTAGGCGTATGGGGAATATGGTGTTAGTGACCATATTTTTCTATAACCACGGCACATTTTTGGGTGATGTTGTCGGTATCACGCCAGGCTGCCTTTACTTCCCAGAAAAATCTCTGGTACCCATTTTTAGAGGCTGGGTGAACCCCGGAGCCTTGTCAGTCCGAAAAAAAAATCTGCCACTGCTGGGGATTGAACCCGGGACCCTTCTGGTTAGGAAGCGAGCACACTAATCACTCAGCCACCGAGGCTAATTGTAACATTAGGAGCTCTAAAAATTATTAAAAAAAAAAACTTTTGACACACAGTTGTGCGTTTACACTCTGAGAGACATGTACTCAATATGATTTATGACATGAAATTTTACTTCATGGACCGAGCGTGTTACATTGTCTATTCATACAGCCACTGTAAGTCTGTCAGTATGTTCGGCTACCTCATAGTGTTATTTGCTGCTTTTCCTGAGTTACAAATTTTGTTTGATGTCAGCTGACTACTGAGGAAATTTCTCTGGTCACAGTGAAAAAAAAAAAGACAAATTTCTTGAAAATTGGCCAATTTTTTTCACATTATACGAGATTGTATCTCACACAATGAAAAAAAAATCCAACACCAAAGGAAACAAAACCAACATTCAGAGGTCACAGGAAGTAGTAATTATTAAGGTACACAGAGAGGTGAGTTTGACCACGGCAAACTATAAATTTGGAAGAATTTGTGTTTTGATGTGATAATTTTTACGTTAAATGCTCAGAAGGCAAATTTAATGAGATGAATCACTCCAATATATCTTGTTTTTGACAGATAAAACTGTATATAGATAACTGGTCTATAGTTTGTTGTCCTTGCTTTGTGGAACACTACATACTACATTATAATTAAATATACAATACAGTCATTCTATAAACGTTGTCTATCATTGTCAGGCACAGACACTAACAGAAAGAACACAAATTAAAATTATAGCTGCCCAAATAAAAACAAAATATTAGAAGGAAAAGGGATGAGAGATAAGATCAAGTTTCCTCCTGCCTTTGACACAGTATTCTGGCAGAAGTTAATGACAAGTCGTTAGCAAAAGCCAAATACTACTAGCAGAAGAGATTGAACTTGTCTCAGAAATAGAAAAGCATCTGTAAAACAATATACTATTATTGCATCAAGAAATTTGATCAGAAGTGTTGTGCAGAATAATTTTATTTATTATATGCTGAATGTAGTGTGAGCCTTCGAGTTTACAGCAACAGGAGGTTGACACCTGGAAGTCATGACCCAGGCGGCTCACTTTTCCGAGAGTTTCAAGAGACTAAAGGGCTGAAACACTTCCTCAACAGGGTTTCTTCTGATGATCAGATTGCTACCTGCTGCAAAGCTCTGCATAAAGAGTTTCCTGTTATTGCTGCATGGTTAATCCATTGACAGTTGGGATAAAGACCGCCAGACATCTAGAAAGGCAGATGACATGTGGAAAGATGAGATCCAATGGCTAACTGAGCAGCACTCTGCCTGCTGCTAACCTATTAACTAAAAAGACATCACAGATTAAATGCTCCCAAGATTCACTGAAGGAGGGGAGAATTATGAATTACACAGCGATATTATGGAGATGACTTGAACCGACCAGCGGATTTCGATTTCATAATAATAGCTGGACCACAATAGTAGCTGTATCAGTAAATTCTCAACACAGGGTGTTATAGTATAACATCAGTAGCTCAACAACAGACTGTTGCAACAGATAAGGAAATAGAAGATCTCAGTCAGTAGTCAATCCCCAAAATTGAGAATATACAAGTTGAGCAGTCCAATGATGAATTAAATTACTTCATGGATAGGATGAGAGAGAAGTTCTAGTTTTACTCCAGCGACACAGCAATCTGAGAGAAGATAGACAAGTAATTAGCAAAAGTCATAGACCACTATCAGAAGTGTTTGAACTTGTCTCAGAAGCTGGAAAGCATTGGTGAAATAGTCTACTATTATTGCGTCAAGGAAGTGAACATTTGATCAGAAGTGTTGTACAGCAGGAAGTCAACACCTGAGAGTTATAACCCAGGCAGGTTCACCTCCCCTAGAGTGAGTGTCAAGAAGCTAAAGGTCTGAAACACTTGCTAGACGGAATCATCTTTTGATGATCAGATTATCTCCTGCTGTGAAGCTCACATGAATGGATTAGCAAGATATTAAATGCCACACAAATTGCCAGACATGAATCAGACCTCAGGGCTATGTTAAGAACATTCAATTTTATGTCATTGCTGTGATGCACAAGTGAATAATTTAAGTTTTCAAGATCATCATCGTCATGTGCCATACCTGTTGACTTAGACGATCATGCCCTTCCACAATCTTCTATCTACAGTGCAAGGTATCAGTTCTGTTATTGACTGTTTTCCATACCATGACACCAAGCAATCTAGTATTTTCTCTCTTTGTCGTCCGCGATCTCTCATTCCTTGTATTTTGCCAAGTATTCCAACTTTCTTCTTCTCATGATGTGCCCGAAAAATGTTGATTGCTTCTTTCTGATGTTTTTCAGGAATTAAAAAGGTGCCTGAATCAAACAAATTGTATCCTTCTTCTTCAGTCCACCCAGTAACTGCAATATTTTGCTTTTACTTTTGATTCAATTCTAGATAATGTGACTTTTCAGAAGTGAACAAAAATTTAGAAATAGTAAGTGCCTTTTCAAAAGCATAAGACTTGTGTTTTGTTTTGAAAGACTTTAATGGGATCATTGAGTTGACCGAGGGTCAGATTAAAGTCAGGACCAGAGGGCCAAAGAGTGGGGAGCTGCAATAGCCCAGTGGTTAGTGAACTGGACTATAAAGGACAAGAGTTAGGGTTCGATCCCAACCGACGGCTTTCGGTTCACCCAGCCCTTAATGGGTACTGGATTTTTTTCTGGGAAAGTAAAGCGGCACGGGCGTAATATCGACCACATTACCCCAAAAATCATGTGCCGAAGATCTATAAAATTTATGGTCACTAACACCATATTTCCTATACGCCACTTGGCGTGACGGGGGTACTTTACTTTTTTTTTTTACAGAAGGCCAAAGAGAGTTTGTCCCTGATTTAAACTATTGATTTCACATGTTAAGGTTAATGCTTTGGCTGTTGTTAAGCCTAATCTAGTACAAACTGAACTTATGAGAGTAATTGTACACATTTAACCTATGTGCAAATATGTTAATTTAATTAAAATAATTATTGACAGATAAATATTACAAATGAGAGCAAGACAAGCTTTGACCTGGTTGCATCATCACAGGACCAGAAGATCAAAATACTTGAGGTAAAACATGTACAATGTTTTTTCATAAATATTTTATTTAATGTTCACTATATTATGCCAAGAGGGAAAGAGTATCTGAGTCTATGTCCTATGAGTCAACTACTGTTTGAAATGTTGGTAGATAGATAGATAAATATAATGCAACTATCAACAGTTTATGTTCAAATGCATATTAAAATAATATGAAAGGTAATCTGTTTCTTATGGTTAATTTGCTCCTTAGAACACAATCATGGAGGACTATGTACCAAAAGAGATGTATGATTCCTTGAGAAATGAAATGAAGGTACATGATTCCAATGTTTAATACTCGTTCATTGTCCATTTGATAGATTAAAGAAAAAAGCATAACCTATTGTTACTGAATACCTGAATGTGATTAATCTTTTACATACAAGAGATCAAAAGAAGATTAGCAGTAGCAGCATACAAATTAAACACCATGAAGAACATGTGGCACAACGCCAGCAAGGCAGTAAAATTAAAATTACTGACATGTATATTTTCTATAGCAACATAAAGCTGTGAATCATGAACAATCTCGCAAACAGCAAGGAGGAAAATTGATTCATTCAAAACAAAATGCTACAGAAAAGGACCTAAGATACATTTGATAATGAAAAAGAACAATGAAGATATATTAAAAGATTTTAAAATTAAGAAGAACTGGCTTATATACACCATTCTACAGAGGAAACTAGAATACTATGGCCATGTTAACAGCAGGTTGGAAAGAACAATAATGGAAGGCATGGTTCCTGGATGACGCATCTGGGGCAGACCAAGACAAAGGTGGTTTCAAGACATCAAGGAAACCTTGAACATGACAACAGAAGTGACGAATCTGGTTAGCCAGATTCTTTCTGATGGGCTGTGACATATGTACTGTTCTGCAAAGGAGATGTAACCTGATGGTGATGATACATTTTTAAACATATTTTCAGACACCAGTTTGAATATTTTGAGTAAAATTATTGATCACCCCAGAAGCTAAGACTGATATCATTGTCCATACGTAGTATTGACAACAGCATTACAAGCTCTTTGTTTCTATAGGGCTTTGACATAACAGATTTGATTTCCTATTAGTATCATAAGAGAACATAGGTATGACAAAAAGAACTCCCAAGAACAATTGCGATAACTGACACTTTACAATTACTGATTGCTTTAATGTAGATGGTGAAGAGTTTTACAGACTACAGTTTAATGATACATTTCTATAATGGGTTGTGATTTTGAAATAATAAATAAATAAAAACAGATGCACTACATCTAATCAAATCTTGTTAGATCAGAGGAAAAGTAAATTTAAAGTGCAGTAAAAAGGGACATACAATTTATCTGTGAGTAAGTAGATGAGATAGAGCTGCTTGCACAGAACAGAGACAAATGGCGAGATTTGATAAAATATCTTTAAAAGAATTGAAAACTGCTAGAACAAAAATTCAGATAAGAGAAGGAGTATCTTGGTCTACGCCCTATGGGCCGGCTACGGCTCGAAAGGTCAATAGATAGATAGATAGAAGTAGATAAGTCTATACAGAACTAATGAACATTTGTAATCATAGGTAGAAATTATATCATTTTGTGATTATATTAGATGTGTTAAGTTAGATTAAATTAGTATATTAAATGTGATTGTTTAGAATACATCAGTATTGTTGTATATTTTTTTTTACTTAAAACAGGAGGGCTACATACCAAAAGAAAATCTTGAAATTCTTAAGAGAAACTTGCAGGTTGGTGCATAATATTTTGACATTTTGTTTGGTTAAACATGTGATTATGGTATTGTCATGTAAAAATATGTGGTGACATGGGTTTAGTTTCAGATATATAGTAGCTGAGCATACATTAGAATAAGTGGATACATCTCCAGTTGGACAGCTGACACTTGCTTGTCCTGATATCATAAATGTCTGCTATAGACAAAATTTGTAAATCAACTATGTGGGTGAGACATAGGGATATAACCATAATATCACTATATGAACACATAACTTTTGACCAATTAGCCAAATAGTGAAGATAACATAACTTTTTATTATTCTCTCCTGCATTTATACTGTCACTGATTTACAGAAAATATATCTTTGACTCAATTTTTAAAAAATAGTTTTGGTCTAAAGATAGTCAGAATCATAGTGGTAGTGTGTTTGGTTTGACTATCAAGTGAGGCCAGGTTCAATTGCAAATAGTTGATGTTCAGTTGACACATTTAAAAAAAATGTGTACCTGGTTCCATGAGTTGGAGGAGGTAAATAACAACAAGGAAGAGCACTGCCTCCTCGTGCCGTGGCCTAGTGCGATGAAGTTTAATATTTCAGTCACCTTTGATATTAACATATGCCACAAGACACACCCTTTATCTTTTAAAGAGACCCATACACTCACATTCCAAATTTCATAAATAATTTATTTCTTGACACATTTGAGTCAGCAAGAGTATGAGAGCCACAGCCAGACAGCAGCCAGACTCCAGGAGACATTAAGCAAACTGGATACTTCTCTCACTCAGGTCACAGCTTTAAAAAAGCAAATGGAAGGAGACAAGATAGCTTTTGATTCTATGTAAGTTTTCATTTCTTTATTTGCTTAAAGTTTATGTGTGCCTGATAACAGGAATAAAATACTTTCAAGAACAAATGCCTTTGAAGGCTCCTAAATATCACTTGGTCAGACTTCAAACCAATTACAGAAATAAGACATGAAACTAAACAGGACTATGTATTCACTTACGTTAGAAAGCAAAATTGGAAATACCTTGACCACGTTCTCAGAATGGATATTAGAAGGCTACCTCAGGCCCATATATGGAGACCAGAAGGTAAAAGAAAACGAGGAAGACTGAAAGAAACTCTGTATAGAACCATCATTAAAGTGAGAACAGATATGGGGCTCAGAAGCAACTAAGAATTAAAACAAGTTGCGGTTGATCGCCTGACATGGAAAACTAATACTTCTGCCCTATGCACTGTAAAGGTAAAGTACGAGACTTGAACCGGCGTCTTAGCACGTGAGTTTACAACCCATATTTGCTCGGCCGTCTATCCAGAAATGTTAGGATATTTCTGTATAGTGTGGCCTCAAGCATCGAAACTCAGATGCGAAGCGACATTCCTCACCTTCCCAGGATAATACCCTGGTACCCATTTCTGTCAACGGCTGGGTTGACCGTGGGGGTATTTTTTTTTTCCAACCACGAGTACAATTCACACTGCTCCCAGCGGGAATCGAACACGGGTTGTATTCTATGCACTGTATTCGGCCCAAAAGGATAATCAATCAATCATTTTAAATAGAGAAGTTAGATATTGAAAAGTAGATTACAAATTTTCCATTGTCACAAGGGCAAATAAAGCACAAATAAACTGAATGAAGATATTTTTGTCAACACAAGGTATTCTTCTTCGTATCACAATTTTCTTCATCACTGTTAAGATTACTTTTACTTGTTTGTTTTCTTGTGATGGCTTTACAGATGTCAAAGTCTAAGACATGAAGTGTTAGAGATCCAAGCCAAGAACAGAGATTTGGAGTCAAGTTTGATTGGTATGTGAATTTATGATGTTCTCCATCTTGAATAATTATACAGCAGAGCTTCTAGTTTAGTAAACTACACAGTGTAGAATAGACTATATAAATAGTAACCTTAGCTCCTGAATGTGAGCATTTATTTTGTGAAAGTGATAGTCTATATTTTATATGGAAAGATAATGGTAAATTAGTTTCCATTACTGGAAACTGTATGGGTATTCTACAAGTAAAAGAAACATAGTGGCATTTGGAATATCTTAAAATGGTTAAAACTGGTCAACAACCAAAATGCTTCAATTGTGAAAGTGTTAATCTTAACTAATTCTGGAATGTTAAAAACAAAAATGAAAAAAAAAAATTAATACACACTTTCAGTTATTTATTTTGGGTCTATAGATGTGTGTCTGATGCAACTTTAGCTGCAAATTGTGCTTGGTGTGGTGGCCAATAGAAACTGAACTGGATATGTTTGTTATACATATATATATGGCCCTTTTCGTCTTGTCAGACGGTCTAGTGGAGGCTATTGCGTATTTTTTTGAGGTATTGTTTTTGCCGAACAGCTTCTCTCGTGGCTAATTCTACCAATGTTTGACAAACACACGCGGTCACATAATGAACAGGTCAGGCTCGCTGGTCCACAGGGTTTACCATCCTTTTTCATGAGTCTCTTCTCTTCTAAGTCCTGTCTTAGAACAGTCTCAAATGTTGTTATACCGTTCCTTATACGTGCTCTCCATGATGTGCGATCACTTGCCAGATGTTGCCAGTCGTTTTCACAGATGGAGAAGTCTTTCAGAGATGATTTGCAGATATCTCTATATCGTAGTTTAGGTCTGCCGATTTGTCGTTTTCCGTGTTTTAGCTCGCCATATAGTATTTGCCTAGGAATGCGTTTTTCTTCCATCCGTTGGACATGCCCCAGCCATCTTAGCCTTCGACTTCTGAGCATCGACATGATTGTTAGGGTCTTAGCACGTTGCAGGACAGTTAAGTTGGTTATTTTGTCCTGCCATTTGATGTGCATTATTTTGCGGAGACATCGCATGTGGAAGGCATTTAGTCTTTTTTCCTGGTTTGAGTATGTTGTCCAGGTTTCGGATCCATATAGTAGTGTGCTAAGCACACATGTTTGATATATTAAGAGTTTAGTCTTTTGAGTTAGTTTCGTGTTGTTCCATGCCCTTTTTGTGAGTTTGCCGAAGGTCGTAGCTGCCTTACCAATTCTATACATATACTGAATATGTTATACAGCTATGTTTGCTTTACATCTCTAAATAATTAGCCCAGCTCTCATTACTAAATAACATTATTTTGGCACAATTTTGTGCTTCCTTTCCTATCAAATGTAGCTCTGAAATGCCCAGAACATGTTTAAAAAGCGCAATAAATTTTTGATATATTTTGTAGTGAAGTGACTTTAATATCACAAAAAAATGAAATACAACTGCAGTAATTAAGAAAGCTATCAATTTGTATTAGGCTGCAGAACAGACATGGATAATAGTTGGATGCCACGAATAGGATGCTATCATATCTTTATTTGCTTCACTTCTCTATATATAAAGTCTAGGTCTCATAACTAAACAGCATTATTTTGGCAAAGTTCTGTGGTTCCTTTCTTGTCAAATATAGTAAAACATATGTTGTAACATTTGCGCAACAAATCTTAAACAGTCATCATCATCGAGTGCCATTTCCGCAACGAAGTTTGGCTACCATGGAGCGCCATTCTGCTCTGTCTCTTGCTTTGATGGTGCAGGTTGTCATAGGCTGATTTGTCCATCTTTTGATGTTACTCGTCCATGTTAGTCTTGGTCTGCCTCTGCCTCTTTTACCTTGTATTTTCCCCTCCAGGATTACTTTTAGTAGGCTGTTGTGTCTTTTAACATGACCCAAAAATCGCATTTGTCTTGTTTGAATTGTGCTTAGTCATTCTCTTTTAATTTTTAGTTGTTTTAAGACTTCATCGTTTGTTTTCTTTTCCCTTCATTCAATTCTACCTATTCTTCTATATATTCACATTTCAAAGGCTTCAATTCTCTGTTCTGTTTTCTTGTCTAATGTCCATGTTTCTGCACCATATAGGAATATTGAGAAGATGTAACATTTTGCTATTCTTAGTTTTAGCCTGGTGTTATTTGTTTTGATGTTAGTATGTTCTTCATGACATTAAAATTACTTTTTGCATTTTTCTATTCTTTTGTTTATTTCAGTTGTACATTTTCCATCACTGGTTATAGTATGTCCAAGGTAGTTGTAGTTCTGAACTGTCTCCAGGTCTATTCCTTCAATTTTGATATCCACTCGTGGGTTTGAGTATTTTCTTTGTTTATGATCATAGTTATAGTCTTTTTGATATTCATATCTAGTCCATATTTTTTGCTTGTCATGTTTATCTCATTAAGTAATTGTTGTAGATCTTTAGGATTTTCTGCTAGTAGTACAGTATCGTCAGCATATCTTAGATTATTGATTATCTTTCCATTAATTTGTAGGCCTGGCATCTCTATGATGTTTTTAAAGATTTGCTCAGTGTATAGATTGAGCAGGTTTGGTGATAGGATGCATCCCTGTGTTACTCCTCTTTTATATCAATGGGTGTAGAGTTCTCTTTGTTATATTTTATTATTGATGTTTGCTCCCAGTATAGATTACATATTAGTCATATGTCCATGTCATCTAGATGTATCTCTTTTAGGCTTTCTATAGGTTGTTTGTGGTGTACTCTATCAAAAGCTTTGGTGTAGTCTATGAAGCAGGCATATATTGGTTTGTTTACTTCTGTGTACTTTTTGATTAATGTTCTCATGTAGAATATGACTTCTTTTGTCCCGCTATTTTCCTAAATCCAAATTGCTGCTCATCTAATTCAGTATTGATTTTATTCTGAATCTTTCCTTGTATAACTTTTAGCAAGATTTTTGTAACATGGCTCATTAGGCTTATTGTTCTAAAGTCACTGCATTCAACTGCACCATTCTTTTTAGGCATTGCAATGAAAGTTGATGTTTTTAGTTCATTTCGTATGTATCCTTAAACAGTGGTTAGTGGTAAAATGGACGCTATGTCATTTGCAGTTCCCACTGCACATAAGTTCCACATTTGGAGAGAGCCCACTGATCATATCTGCAATTGTTACTTTTGTATGGTCTCTCCATTTTGGAAAGGTATTTAAAAAAGAAAATTTGGACTGTGAAATATCCCAATGTTCCATCTGCAATGTATCCTGTACAACATGGCAATGGCCAACTGGTTCCCAAAGTGCCAGAATCATTTTCAGTTGATTCAAGTGAGGAAAATAGGAAGTTTGCTTTCTTGAACCAGCAACTTAACATGGCCCAGATTTTGTGAAGTTTGCTTCCAGTAAACCACTAACAAATTAAGGTCAACTGAATGACCTTGACAGAGATCTGAATTTACCCAGGAATAAAGTAGAGCTTTTGGTTTCCAGACTGCAACAGTGAAATCTCCTGCCACATGTTCTTTGAATTCCTGTGTCTCAGAAAAGTCAGATAAATTCCTTTTCAAAGAGGGTGATCACTCTGCTTGCCACAACTTTTCTGGTTTAATGGCAGCCCTTAAATTCAATTACAAACAAGACAATTTGAAGTTTCTCATCGATTCATCCTGGACAACTCTTAAAGTTGTTTTGTTGGATAATGGTAATGTTTTACCTCCAAATCCAATTGTTCATACGAAAGAAATTTATGAAAACATTAAATATGTTTTGAGGTGTAGAAACTAACATCAGCATCAGTGGTAACTCTTCTCCTTGGACTTCAGGGTGGATACACGTTGCTTTCTTTGTGAGTTGGATAGTTGTGCAAGAAATGGCTACTACGTCAAAAAAGGATTGGCCAAATAGCAGTCATTGCAGCCTCGTAGTTTAAATGTTGAGCATCCAGTACTTGAAGACACCAGTTAGATTTTGTTTTATGATTCTCTGCTGCCTTACACATTGAGTTGGGTCTCATGAAAAACTTTGTCATGGCAATGGATAAAACAGTACTTCATCAGAATATTTCCAAGACTGAGTGAAACTAAATTAAAGGATTTTATATTCAGTATTTCCAAATTCATAAACTTATTGCAGATGAGTTTCTTTGCATGTTGTATATCAAGGAAAAGGCTGCATGGGCAGCATTCCAGTTAGGGCTAAACAATTCTATTTTGAAACAGCAGAACAAATAGCTACAAGGAAATTGCAGAAAATCTCCTTCTGATGTATAACAAGTTTGGCTACAACATGTCTCTACAGATTCATCTCTTGCACTCAAATCTCAATTTCTTTCCACCAAACTGCGGAGCAGTGAGCGATGAGCATGGTGAGTTTCATCCAGACATTGCTGCTATGGAGATAAGTTATTATGGCAGTTTGAATCTTTCAGTGTCTGCAGATTAATGCTGGACAGTAACAAGAGAAACCTTATTATTTGAATATAAGAACAAAGTGGAGAGAGGTAGAAAAAAAAACCCACTGAATTATGATGGAAAAGGTACAAATGTTCATTAAAAAATTTATTTGAAATTTAAATACTACTTTGTTTTTTTTTCATCATTTTTATTTTGGAGATATCAGTGAATGTGTAGCTGCAATTTTTATCAAGTCGAAGTAGAAAGATAATTGTTCATTCATGAGAATTAAAGACTCTTAAATGGGCATACATTCTTGATCCTTCCCACACCGTTAGACGTTGCATAGGACTTGTAGCGTTTTTCACCATCCATCTCTATTCTGGGCGAGATGTTTGATCTTATCTAATGAGCCTATGCCTGCCAACTTTGCTTCTCTTATAAGTGTTCTTTTTAGTGTCTCATTTCCTCTTTTCTGTATCCTGATATTTCCCATTGAAGAGCCTATTTTAGAATTCTCTTGTTGTCTCCTTCTCAGCACAAGTCTGACATATGTCCATCTTTTTTTCTTAATTGTAGATAAGATCATTGGTTGCATCACCATTTCTTTTATTTCAATATTAGTCTTGAATTCATTCTGTTGTACACAGAGTATTTTTCTTAGGCATTCGTCTTCTAAAGCGTTTAGTTTTTTTCTCAGTCTCTTTTGATGTTTTCCAGTTTTCATATGCATAAGTGAGTGTTGATAATATTTTTGAGTTGAATATTCTAAGTTTGGTTTTCTTGCTTAGTATTTTTGATTTCCATATTTTGTTAATGTTTTTAAAATTCATTGTTGCTTTTGTTATCCTGCTTTTGATCTCTTTCTTAATTATTCACATTAGTAGGATGCACATTTTTTAATATCATAAAAACAAAAGCCATTTGATGAATTTCATTTTGATATTTGAAATCAGTGTGTCAAATTGGTGGAGTTAGTTCCTGAAGCCTGCAACTTTTAAAAATGTATAAACAGCATCATCATCATGTATCATACCAGTTGGCATAGGTGATCATGTCCTTCCACAATTTTCTGTCCACAGTGCAACTTATCAATTCTGCTGTTGACTGTTTATCAGTTCTGCTGTTGACTGTTTTCCATGCCACTGCACCAAACTATCTAGTATATGCTCCCATTGTATCCATGATCTTTCTTTCCATGTATTTTGCCAGTCTTAACTAAGTATTCCAACTTTCCTCTTCTCATGTAAAAAAAAAAAGTAAAGTACCCCCGTCACGCCAAGTGGTGGCATATAGGGAATATGGTGTTAGTGACCATAAATTTTACAGACCTTCAGCACATGATTTTTTGGTAATGTGGTCGGTATTATGCCTGTGCCATTTTACTTTCCCAGAAAAAATCCGGTACCCATTTAAGGCTGGGTGAACCTGGAAGTTGTCGGTTGAGATCGAATCCTACCTCTTGTCCTTTGTAGTCCAGTTCACTAACCACTGAGCTATCACGGCTCCCTTAATGGGATATAGGGCTGTTTATTCCACTGGGCTTTCAGACACTGACAGCCTGTAAGGATGTGTCACTTGATTAAGAAGATAAGAGAGCAGAGACCTGTAATCTGAGAGGTCAGTAAACAAGACAAACTTAAGATGTAGAAAATTGAAACATTTTTGCTTTCTGGACAACTATCTAATATATACTTTGTTTTCGGTAAGAGAAATAATAAAATTCACTTGAAGTTATCTGCAGGTTTTTATTGAGCGCAGTAATAGATGTGAGTATATTTTTAGTGAAGCATTTCTATTTGTATACATTTGCACTCTGTTCCAGAGAAAACCCTGCTCTGTGACAAGCAGCAGTGTCAGATTTCTCAGCAACAGGATGAGATAGAAGCTCTACAACAAAAGCAGCAAACCCAGAGAATGAAGAACAGACATATGGCAATGGAAGCTGATGTGAAAAAGCAGCAAGAAGTTTACCTCAGTCAGATGTTTGGTTGTAAAAATAAAAATAAAATATGAACACTTAATGTAAATACTTAAGTTGATTGACTAAAGTCAGCGATGATGCATGTATTAAAGTACGGATGAGTGTTGTAACTGGATTGGAATGACTATCTGTATTTCACTCTTACAACTTTTAAAACTGATTATTGTTAACCTCTTACTGTCTAGCATGACTATATTAAAAATAAAAGCAGAAAGTATCAGTTTTTTTAACAAGTTTGCTAAAACGTTATCATCTTGTCTCATAAATGTAGATTTCCTTTGATTCCTGATATAGCATGTACACAATGGAAACATAAATGACGTAACAAAACCAGGTACTCATTTTGAATTATTTTAGCATTTAGAATTGAGGAGAAAAATAAGACCAACACCCACTGGTTTGAAAGGTAAATTGTATGGCAGATCTGAATCCATGGACTAAACAGCAGACTTTGTAGGAGAATCTTTATTTCCAGTCTGAGTGAGTCACAAACGTAGAATAAGAAAAGATTAATTCATTTTTTTTATCTCCCACGTTCCTTATTCTTTCAGTAGTGTTGGAACTTGATAATTTACTCATAAAAATATTTGGTTTTAATTGTCAATGCAGAAAATGATACCAAGATAAGGATACAAAAAGCAAGAACAGCCTTTGTTCCACTAGGAAACATGGAAATACAAAGAAATTAGGTTCAATACAAAAAATAATAATATTTGACTCCAATGATAAATCAGTCCTATTATATGTCTTTGAAACATGAAGAACAACAAAAATGAAAATTAAAAATAGACAGATATTCATCAATGAACGCTTGCGCAGAATAAAAGAATGGAGCTGGCAGGGAAAAATCAGAAACATATAATTATAGGAAAGTACCAGTCAAATACCAGTGGACAAAGAGGTATAACGAAGATGATGTCACTGGATAGGACACATAATGCAGAACTCAATTGAGAGTATTACACGACAGCCCTTTTATGGAATCCCCAGGGAAGAGACAAATAGGAAGACCAAAATATTCTTGGAAAGGACAGGTGGAAGCAGAGATGAAGGCAATGGGGAAGACATGGAAGGATCTTCAAAGAATGGCAAGAAACGGAGCGGCTTGGAATGTGTTTGTTGAAGAAGACCTTTGCTCCACAGGGAGCTGAAATGTATAAGAGAAAAACTGTCAATTACATAACTTTACCTCACAGATCAGACTGCCAGTGTTGGAATTGTTTCTTCCTAATCTTAGAAATTAGCTCTCTTTTTGCTTTGGCCTCTTTCAGAACGTTTTCATTACTCTTCTTAGCCGTCCGTGGTTTTCTCAATATTTCTTCTGTAAAACCACATTTCTACAGCCTCCAGTGATTTTCTTGTCTGTTGTCCAATTTCCATCATTCACATTTATATGTTAAGACTGGTTCTACATAACATTTCAGAACTCTTTTTCTTGGTTCTATTGTCAAAAATGGATTGCGCAGTATTTTCCTCATTTTTTGGAAAGCTGCTTTGCCTGAGACATTATGCACCTCACCTCTGTTGTACATCTACCATTTGAAGTTAACATTATTCGCAGATATTTAAATTCATTTACCTGTTTTAATATTGTTCCACTTGTCTATATTGTGCATTGCGGTGATGTTTTCTTTGTTGTTACCATTACTTCTGTCTTTTTGCTATTAAGGCTGAGTCCTTTACTTTTGCTTTCCTTCACTATAATGTTCAACATTTCATATGGAGCTTAAAATAATCTTCATCATCATCATCAAGTACCGGGCCTACTGGCGTAGGTGATCATGTCTCTCCACAATTTTCGATCTCGGCAGCTATTTATCATTTCTGTTGTTGACCTTCTGCCAAGCCATTCTCTTAAGCTGTCTGTTATTTTTTCTCTAGAGGGGCCCCTCTATCTCTTCGTCCCTCAATTTTTCCAGTTGTTACAATATATTCCAGTTGTTCTCTTCTCATTACATGGCCAAAAAATGATGATTGTCTCTTCCTAATATTGGAAATTAGTTCTCTGTGGCGATTCATGATTGTACAAAGAAATTACAACGGTGGTTTCTGTTGCCGTCCATCGGTTTGTTTACGGTTGGCTCCGCTAGCCTTTGACTAAAAAGTCTCACCCACAAGGCAGTGGGGTTGTTTTATTTCAGGTAACCCTCCCTTAGCCTTTTACTCTCCCGAGCTTACCTGCAAGGCATCAGGGCAGCCACAGGAATAAATAATAATAGAATAATCTTACTATACATATAATAAAACAAATGCTGCAGTTAAATGTTACAGAATCAAAACTCTGATTTTGATGTTCAGTGATATGATGCCCTGAGATCATTACTTGTCAGATGTTATATATTTATTATCTAACTTTTATGTTTTCAGTTTTGAGTTCTGTTTTTCTTAACAAAAATTCTTCTTCTTAATAAATGCTATTTTTAAAGTGAACGTATTTTTAAAATATGGCATTTATTGCTATTGTACATGTATGGCACCTCGATGGTGAAAGGCAAATGAGGAAAGAAAGAAGAAGAAGTACATGTATTTTTGTATAGAAGATCACATTTTTTGAGTTATGTGGAGAATATCACATCATCATCATTATCAAGTACCATGCCTGCTGGCGTAGATGATCGTGTCTCTCCACAACTTTCAATCTCGACACTTATTTATCATTTCTGTTGTTGACCTTCTGCCAAGCCATTCTCTTAAGCTGTCTGGTATTTTTTCTCTTTGCTTTCCTCTATCTCTTCGTCCCTCAATTTTCCAGTTTTTACAATATATTCCAGCTGTTCTCTTCTCATTACATGGCCAAAAAATGATGATTGTTTCTTCCTAATATTGGAAATTAGCTCTCTTTTGCTTTAGACTCTTTCAGAACGTTTTCATTACTCTTCTTAGCTGTCTATGTTATTTTCAACATTCTTCTGCAAAACCACATTTCTACAGACTCCAGTGATTTTCTTGTCTGTTGTCCTGTTGTCCATGATTCACATCCAAGTGTTAAGACTGGTTCTGCATAACATTTAAGAACTTTTTTTTCTTGTTTCTATTGTCAAAAATGAATTGTAAATTATCTTCCTCATTTTTTTGGAATGCTGCTTTTGCCTGAGGTATTCTGCATCTCACCTTTGTTGTACATCTGCCATCTGAGTTTTAAAAATGTTCCCAGATATTTAAATTAATTTACATGTTTTAAAATTGTTCCACTTGCCATTGAGGTGATGTCTTTTGCTAATGAGGCTGAGTTCTTTATTTTTGCTTTCTTTCACTATAATGTCTAACATTTCTTGTCATTTATTTTCACTCTTAGCGATTAAGACTGTATCATCAGCATACCTTAGATTATTTACATTAGGACCTCGAATTGTCATTCCAGGCATGCCCCTTACAGATCTTAAAATAATCTCACCATACATATTAAATAAATCTTGTGACAGTACACAACCTTGTCTAACGACTTGTTTTATTTGTTGAAACATTTCCAATTGATTTCCAGTTCTCATTGCCGCTGTTTGTTGCCAGTACATGTTCTTTATTACTCTTAGATCTTTTGCTGTCAACATTTATGCCTTATAAAATTTTGATTATTCCTTGGTGCTTTACTTTGTCAAATACTTTGGTATAATCTTGAAACATAATTATAGATCTGTTTTCACCTATATGGCTCATTCTACTAATGATCTTATGATGTATATGGCATTGCTCATACCTTTACTTCCAACAAAACCATTATGTTCATCAGTAATTTCTAGACTGATTTTGTTTCGCACTCTTCTCTTGATGATTCTTAGTAATATCTTTGTCATGTGACTCATAAGGCTTATTGTACGATTCTTAGGACTTCCGGTCAATATGGCAGATAGGTGACAAGGACCATTGGGCTGTGTGTGAAAAGTATTTCTTGTTACAGTTTCCTCATATTCCAAGTCTGGCTTGCGGCCGGAACTATTGAGTTTAGTGCTCTGTGCACACCATGAGCTGTGATTTTAATTTGTAACGTGTTTCGATATTCCAAATGGTAAAGTTTGATATTGTATGATGAAGGACATTTCACTTGCGTTTACTTTCAATGCCGCTACCCCTTATGTCTTTTGGAGTGTGCTATAGCTGTCATGATGGGGACTGCGGCTGCCTTTCCTTGTTTGGATCCTTCAATGAGGTGAGATGTTAATTTGGATGATTCAAGTGGCACGGGTGGTTGAGCAATTATGGATTTTAATTCGTTTGCAGTGATACCGGGACCTTCGACTAACTACAACTACAATTGTATGATGGTCATTGCATTCAATCGCATCCTATTTCTTTAGTAGGGCTATGAATGTTGATATATTACATCAGGCCACCTTTAGATCCCAGAAAATTATCTGGTACCCATTGTTAGAAGCTGAGTGAAACGCAGTCTTGTTGGTGAAAAAAAGAATCTGCCACCTATGGTTATGGAAGGCCCTCTTATCACTGCAAACGAATTAAAATCCATAATTGCTCAACCGCCCGTGCCATTGGAATCATCCGAATTACTAACTCATCTCCCAAATAAAGAAATGTAACTGTTGTCCCCATCATAGCAGTCTCAGCACACGGCAAAAGACATAAGGCGAAACCGCACAGAAAGTGAACACAGCCAACTGTTCCCTGCTATAGGATATCATCATTCATTGTAAACAAAGGGAATATGGAAACATGATCGAGATAGATGAGACACACAGCTCACGGTGTGCACTCAGTAGCTCATGCAACAAGCCGGACTTGGAATATGAGGTAACTGCAACAAGGAACACTTTTCATACATAGCCTTCAATGGTTCCTGCCACCTATCCACCATATCGACCAGAAGTTCATGTCTTCCTGAAAATGATGATCATCATATTTTTTAAAATGTGTAGCACTTGCGACTTAGATTTGTTAAGTAAACATTATTTTGACTTTAACGCATAAAATTGCATTGGAGAGCCGAAATTAATCAGTCTCCAAATGCATTTTCTGCAGAGATCGAGAGAACATGAACTGTGTTTCACTTTTGAGAATGAAGCTGGAGCCTTCTGATCAGGAAGTGAGCACACTAACCACTCAGCCAGTTAATTGATAAACACGTGTAAATATCTGTGACATTGTGAGACTCTGTGATTTTGCATTGTACAGAGCAACTTGTGCTGCTAAAGCAGCCACAGCGTCGTTCAATTGTGTGTTATCCATTACTCACGTGAAGCTGCAACCATACATTTTTTTAATTTTTTGTTTCATTTCTCTTTTTTTTTTTCAAATTACTTCACTATTCGGTCTTTGCTGTTGTCAGTCTATTCCCCCCCCCCCCCCCCCCCCCCCCGATCTCTGTCTTTCTGCAATTAATGTAAAGTGTTTTAGCCAGATCATGTGACATACCTACATAAGCATTTCCTTACTATATATATATATATATATACAGCTCTTTATGTGAATTTGTGTTGTATATGTAATTTTCCTTAACATTTTTTTTGGTTGCTTTGTATTTTAAATACTACACATTGGCTTTTAGTCCAAGTATTTTGGCATGATAAAGCTCATATCACTTGAGATGATATTTTGCTAGACTTGAAGTGTAACAAAAGAATGACAATGCATAATGGTATCATCAAGAGCTGCACTGAAGTTCATTTTATCACCTTCTGAATCCTCTCAAAATTATCTAAGAAAACCCTTCTGTTTGATAATATTTCTGTCAATTGAGCTGTGTCACAACCCGTCCTCTAGTTGTGCTTGTAATCAGTTGTATACTTCAATTCAGTGTTAATTAACACAAGGCTTCAAACCTCATAAACGTGGTAAATGAAGCAGAAGAGAACCTAAAGTAGTCATCACTTCACATCCTCTTTTAATACCCATGTACATTATCAAGGAATACATTTTTAAAAAGGAATTGAAACAACGGTTCACAGCATAAACAATCTGCGATATGCAGATGACACAGTCTTAATAGCAGAGACGGAGAATGAACTACAAGAAATGATAGACATAATAGTAAAAGAAGCAATAAGAGGTCTCAGTCTGAAAACTAAGAAAATGGAAGTAATGGTCATGT
The DNA here is from genome assembly GCA_032433765.1 of Megaustenia siamemsis. Taxonomy (NCBI): domain Eukaryota; kingdom Metazoa; phylum Mollusca; class Gastropoda; order Stylommatophora; family Ariophantidae; genus Megaustenia; species Megaustenia siamemsis. Next base: position 22,964,978 of record JAVIAB010000092.1, on the reverse strand, counting down.
TGAAGAAACCGTCATCACTATCATGCAATATAAAAATAAACGGGACAAATCTGAAACAAGTGTAAAGCGTAAAAAATGTGGGCATAATAATATCAGATGGAAGATGCACCACAGAAATAAAAAAGCAGAATAGCTTAGGCTAAAATAGCATTTCAGAAAATGAAGAACGTCTTTTGTGTAACAAGTCTATGTTAATAGAAGTGGGAAAGAGAGTTCATCGGTGCTATGTAGAGCCAATTCTGATTTATGGAAGTGAGCCATAGACAGCAGATAAACAAATGAAAAAAACGATTAGAGGCCACAGAGATGGAATTTCTCAGAAGAATGTTGAAAGTTCCCTGGACAGCTAAAAAGATTAACGAGAGAAGCCTCAAAGAGACCAACAGAAAGGAAGCTCATAAGAATCTTTAGAAAGAAACAATTGCCATGTTTTTGGGCACATCATGAGAAAAGGAAAGTTGTAATACTTGGTTACTGTTGGTAAAATGAAGGGTAGAGAGATCGCAGACGACAAATAGAGAAGATACTGAATAGCATGGTGTCATGGCACGGAAAACAGTCAACAACAGAATTGATACAATGTACTGTGGATAGAGTTGTGGAAGGACATGATCGCCTACGCAACCAGTATGGCACACGATGCTATACACTATCATTTAGTTTGTCATTGTTGAAATATGGTCCTGTTGTGTGCCTAGTGACTGCAGCAATTATACCAAGTTTGTGAGATCATGCATACATCTTCTGGGTCCTCCTCTCTTTCGTGCTTGCCTGGTACCATGCTCGGAATGATGATCTTCTCCTGATCATCATTTCATGTTACTTTTCATGTATATCTCGCATGTAGGATCATCATCATTGCACCCTTCAGGTCTAGACAGTGTCCACTAGAGCTTTGCTTTGTTCTTTCCTCTTACCATTAGCTTATTATTATGTGGTGAAGAACAGATACAGCTAGTTCTGCAAACAGAAGAACAAATACAGGCAGTTTTGCGTTCTGCAGACAGAAGAACAGATACAGACAGTTCTACAGGATCAATAACAGATACAGGCAGTTGTACAGGATCAAGAACAGATACAGACAGTTCTACAGGATCAAGAACAGATACAGGCAGTTCTACAAGCCCAAGAACAGATACAGGCAGTTCTACAGGATCAAGAACAGATACAGGCAGTTCTACAAGTTTAAGAACAGATACAGGCAGTTCTACAGGATCAAGAACAAATACAGGCAGTTCTACAGGATCAAGAACAAATAAAGGCAGTTCTACAAGCTCAATAACAGATACAGGCAGTTCTACAGGATCAAGAACACATACAGGCAGTTCTACAGGATCAAGAACACATACAGGCAGTTCTACAGGATCAAGAACAGATACAGGCAGTTCTACAAGCTCAAGAACAGATACAGGCAGTTCTACAGGATCAAGAACAGATACAGGCAGTTCTACAAGCTCAAGAACAGATAAAGGCAGTTCTACAGGATCAAGAACAGATACAGGCAGTTCTACAAGCTCAAGAACAAATAAAGGCATTTGTACAGGATCAAGAACGGATGCAGCAGTTCTACAAGCTCAAGAACAGATACAGGCAGTTCTACAAGCTCAAGAACAGATACAGGCAGTTCTACAAGCTCAAGAACAGATACAGGCAGTTCTACAAGCTCAAGAACAGATACAGGCAGTTCTACAAGCTCTAGAACAGATACAGGCGATTCTACAAGCTCAAGAACAGATACAGGCAGTTCTACAAGCTCTAGAACAGATACAGGCGATTCTACAAGCTCAAGAACAGATAAGGCAGTTCTACAAGCTCAAGAACAGATAAAGGCAGTTCTACAAGCTCTAGAACAGATAAAGGCAGTTCTACAAGAACAGATACAGGCAGTTCTACAAGAACAGATACAGGCAGTTCTACAAGAACAGATACAGGCAGTTCTACAAGAACAGATACAGGCAGTTCTACAAGAACAGATACAGGCAGTTCTACAAGCTCTAGAACAGATAAAGGCAGTTCTACAAGAACAGATACAGGCAGTTCTACATGCTCAAGAATAGATAAAGGCAGTTCTACAAGCTCAAGAATAGATAAAGGCAGTTCTACAAGGTCAAGAATAGATACAGGCAGTTCTACAAGCTCAAGAACAGATAAAGGCAGTTCTACAAGCTCAAGAATAGATAAAGGCAGTTCTACAAGGTCAAGAATAGATACAGGCAGTTCTACAAGCTCAAGAATAGATAAAGGCAGTTCTACAAGCTCAAGAATAGATACAGGCAGTTCTACAAGCTCAAGAATAGATAAAGGCAGTTCTACAAGCTCAAGAATAGATAAAGACAGTTCTACAAGCTCAAGAATAGATACAGGCAGTTCTACAAGCTCAAGAATAGATAAAGGCAGTTCTACAAGCTCAAGAATAGATACAGGCAGTTCTACAAGCTCAAGAATAGATAAAGGCAGTTCTACAAGGTCAAGAATAGATACAGGCAGTTCTACAAGGTCAAGAATAGATACAGGCAGTTCTACATGCTCAAGAATAGATACAGGCAGTTCTACATGCTCAAGAATAGATACAGGCAGTTCTACATGCTCAAGAATAGATAAAGGCAGTTCTACAAGGTCAAGAATAGATACAGGCAGTTCTACAAGGTCAAGAACAGATACAGGCAGTTCTACAAGCTCAAGAATAGATACAGGCAGTTCTACATGCTCAAGAATAGATAAAGGCAGTTCTACAAGGTCAAGAATAGATACAGGCAGTTCTACAAGCTCAAGAATAGATACAGGCAGTTCTACATGCTCAAGAATAGATAAAGGCAGTTCTACAAGGTCAAGAATAGATACAGGCAGTTCTACAAGCTCAAGAATAGATACAGGCAGTTCTACAAGCTCAAGAATAGATACAGGCAGTTCTACAAGCTCAAGAACAGATACAGGCAGTTCTACAAGCTCAAGAATAGATACAGGCAGTTCTACAAGCTCAAGAATAGATACAGGCAGTTCTACAAGCTCAAGAATAGATAAAGGCAGTTCTACAAGCTCTAGAATAGATAAAGGCAGTTCTACAAGCTCAAGAATAGATAAAGGCAGTTCTACAAGCTCTAGAACAGATAAAGGCAGTTCTACAAGCTCAAGAATAGATAAAGGCAGTTCTACAAGCTCTAGAACAGATAAAGGCAGTTCTACAAGCTCAAGAATAGATAAAGGCAGTTCTACAAGCTCTAGAACAGATAAAGGCAGTTCTACAAGCTCAAGAATAGATAAAGGCAGTTCTACAAGCTCTAGAACAGATAAAGCAGTTCTACAAGCTCAAGAACAGATAAAGGCAGTTCTACAAGCTCAAGAATAGATAAAGGCAGTTCTACAAGCTCAAGAATAGATAAAGGCAGTTCTACAAGCTCAAGAATAGATACAGGCAGTTCCAGAAGCTCAAGAATAGATAAAGGCAGTTCTACAAGCTCAAGAATAGATAAAGGCAGTTCTACAAGCTCAAGAATAGATAAAGGCAGTTCCACAAGCTCAAGAATAGATAAAGGCAGTTCTACAAGCTCAAGAACAGATAAAGGCAGTTCTACAAGCTCAAGAACAGATAAAGGCAGTTCTACAAGCTCAAGAACAGATAAAGGCAGTTCTACAAGCTCAAGAATAGATAAAGGCAGTTCTACAAGCTCAAGAATAGATAAAGGCAGTTCTACAAGCTCAAGAATAGATAAAGGCAGTTCTACAAGAACAGATACAGGCAGTTCTACAAGCTCAAGAACAGATAAAGGCAGTTCTACAAGAACAGATAAAGGCAGTTCTACAAGCTCAAGAATAGATAAAGGCAGTTCTACAAGCTCAAGAATAGATAAAGGCAGTTCTACAAGCTCAAGAACAGATAAAGGCAGTTCTACAAGCTCAAGAATAGATAAAGGCAGTTCCACAAGCTCAAGAATAGATAAAGACAGTTCTACAAGCTCAAGAATAGATAAAGGCAGTTCTACAAGCTCAAGAACAGATAAAGGCAGTTCTACAAGCTCAAGAATAGATAAATGCAGTTCTACAAGCTCAAGAACAGATAAAGGCAGTTCTGCAAGCTCAAGAATAGATAAAGGCAGTTCTACAAGAACAGATACAGGCAGTTCTACAAGCTCAAGAATAGATACAGGCAGTTCTACAAGCTCAAGAACAGATAAAGGCAGTTCTACAAGCTCAAGAATGGATAAAGGCAGTTCTACAAGCTCAAGAACAGATACAGGCAGTTCTACAAGCTCAAGAACAGATACAGGCAGTTCTACAAGCTCAAGAACAGATAAAGGCAGTTCTACAAGCTCAAGAATAGATAAAGGCAGTTCTACAAGCTCTAGAACAGATAAAGACAGTTCCACAAGCTCAAGAACAGATACAGGCAGTTCTACAAGCTCAAGAATAGATAAAGGCAGTTCTACAAGCTCAAGAACAGATACAGGCAGTTCTACAAGCTCAAGAATAGATACAGGCAGTTCTACAAGCTCAAGAACAGATACAGACAGTTCCACAAGCTCAAGAACAGATAAAGGCAGTTCTACAAGCTCAAGAACAGATACAGGCAGTTCCAGAAGCTCAAGAATAGATAAAGGCAGTTCTACAAGCTCAAGAATAGATAAAGGCAGTTCTACAAGCTCAAGAATAGATAAAGGCAGTTCTACAAGCTCAAGAATAGATAAAGGCAGTTCTACAAGCTCAAGAATAGATAAAGGCAGTTCTACAAGCTCAAGAATAGATAAAGGCAGTTCTACAAGCTCAAGAATAGATAAAGGCAGTTCTACAAGCTCAAGAATAGATAAAGGCAGTTCCAGAAGCTCAAGAATAGATAAAGGCAGTTCTACAAGCTCAAGAATAGATGAAGGCAGTTCTACAAGCTCAAGAATAGATAAAGGCAGTTCTACAAGCTCAAGAATAGATAAAGGCAGTTCTACAAGCTCAAGAATAGATAAAGGCAGTTCTACAAGCTCAAGAACAGATAAAGGCAGTTCTACAAGCTCAAGAATAGATAAAGGCAGTTCTACAAGCTCAAGAATAGATAAAGGCAGTTCTACAAGCTCAAGAATAGATAAAGGCAGTTCTACAAGCTCAAGAATAGATAAAGGCAGTTCTACAAGCTCAAGAATAGATAAAGGCAGTTCCAGAAGCTCAAGAATAGATAAAGGCAGTTCTACAAGCTCAAGAATAGATGAAGGCAGTTCTACAAGCTCAAGAATAGATAAAGGCAGTTCTACAAGCTCAAGAATAGATAAAGGCAGTTCTACAAGCTCAAGAATAGATAAAGGCAGTTCTACAAGCTCAAGAATAGATACAGGCAGTTCTACAGAATCAAGAACAAATGAATGCATTTCTAGAGACACAAGAACAAATACAGGCAGTTCTACAGGATCAAGAACAAACACAGACCGTTTTAGAGACTCAAGGACAGATAAAGGTAGTTCTACAGACTCAACTCTGGAACATTCATAAAATAGGGGTGCCCCTCACTTGACGTCTGTTTTGGCACTTTCTGCCTTTCGTTTTTAGCTTTTACCTCATGTCACCATTTTTTTTCTCAGAGATTGTTTTCAGTACTCAGATATGACCCTCATTTTTGGACCAACAAGATTTCGGGGTTCATTCTGTCTTTACAAATGGGTATCAGAGATACAGAAGAGTACGGCCTGATGTGATACTGGCCACATCACCCCAAACAAATGTGCCATTTGTCATGGGAAAATATAGTTATTAGCGGGTTGTCATCATTGAACTCCGAACATGTTCATAGGTGCTCAGATACCCTCCTCTGCAAGTCCCGCAGTGTCCAGCGACTGGTAACTCCAGTTCTGTGTTGGTTGATAAGTCCTCTTATACGCCAACTGAGTTTGTCATTTCTGGCTGTGCCCATCTTAACTCAAATCTCTTTCATGCGAAGAAGTGATGTGGACTCATGGTTGTCGAAGTCCTTTGCCCTTCTTACATCTCCGAGGGCATTGATGATGTCCGCCCGATCCATTTGTTGACTGTCTTTGACAACAGTACAGTTAGCCAACCTGTCTGCCCTTTCATTTCCCCGTACTCCCGTATATCCAGGGACGTAGACAAAGGTGACTGTACGCAATTTTGACTTCTGCAAAGACTCTACCCATTACATGTGTACAGAGCCCGCCTCCGCTTTCCTTATCATGCTCATCGAATCACTTAGTATACAGGGGTAGGTGTTGTCTTGTGACTCTAACCAGATGAATGACCTGGTCGCTGACACCATCTCCATCGTCATGCTACTCGTGGTCATAACGTATGCACTTGACTATTCTGCATGCCGGGCGTGCTGTAAATGCCCATGTACTCCTTTAGTGTCGTATTACAGATCCGTCTGTATAGATGACTGCATCTTCATCATCGGTGTTATCCCATATAAGACCGTTGACCTTCTTACTGACCACGACTGAGTCCTATTTCCTTACATTTCCTGTCGAGTGTGACAATACATGAGAATGTGCCACTGAATTACGTAGGCACAGGTATCCACTGCTCGCCAGCGTTGATGCTGGTAACCCCAATACCTGTTTGATGACATCTTATGCTCGACCCACCCATAATTTGCCTTTTTTTTTTTTTAGCTTGTAACCATTCCCTATGATGAGCTCGTGGTGCAATGGATGCTCTTTATCTGCACTTATCTTCAGATATGATTGTTCCCTCCAAATCCTGATCCTGTCATCCATAGTTGGAAAGTCAAGAAGATACCTCATTGCTGCATAGGGAGTGTTCTTAGTATACCCCATGATAATTCGCAGAGCTTCATTCTGTATTTACCCCAGCCTGTCAATTTGCGTAGTACTGACAGTATTTTATACTGACAGTTCTACAAGCTGACAGTCTAGGGCATACTCGATTGATGCTAAGACCAGTCCCTGGAACAGAAGTAAATAGCCTCTGCTCGATGTTGACAGCTGCCATGACCTTCAAGGCATCTAATACTTTACGGATTTTGTTATCACATGGTTGACGTGGTCCCGAAAACACAGGCTGCGATTAAAGTTAACTCCAAGGTATGTCATCAACCTGTCCCTGGTCACCTCGTCAGCTCCGATTCGTGCTACCGGTGTTTCCGTGTTAACGATACGATTGTTAAGGAAGATCTTCGCCGTTGCTACGGAGTTCGTGCATCTTAGCTGAAGCCATATTTTGCGCTTTTGCTAGCGGGTGTGCTTCACACCGGAGAATGTACTGAGGAGGGGATCTGAGCACTGTGGTGTTGTCCGCTGTGCTTTTAAGACGAACTGTCGACTAAATTAAACGACCCTCGACGAGACAGGAACACAGTTACCAAATCTCGAGTATATAAACATGTGCAGACAGCACAGCCAGTACATTTCACATTAATCATAAAAGTCGCAAGCACACTAATCCAAGCACATACTAGTAACAAACGTGACAGTGTTTAAAAAAAAAAACAGAAAGATAATTGACAAAAAAAAATGTCGGTAGCATTGTAATACGGGAGGTCAAAAAGTAATGCACACCAGTTTTTTTCTCGGCTAATAATAAAGATAGGAATATGAAATTTTGCACACTTGGAATATGACATGTTCCAATTATGTGTACCAAATTGCACAGCATTCTGATAAATATTACGCAATCTATGAACCGTTAAAATGGAGCTTGTCAACAATGTCCGTTACAAACAGCGAATTGTCATAGAATTTCTGGTTGCGGAAAAAGAAACTGTGGCAAACATTCATAAACGACTGTGTGCAGTGTACAAATGTTCTGCAGTCGATAGGAGCACAGTTAGTCGCTGGGTTCAGAGAATTAAAGCTGCAGAAAGTGTACGAGTGGAGCTGCATGATTTACCGCGTTCTGGACGTGTTGCCTCGGCTACCAGCACAGACATGTTAAACCGGGCTGATGCCATTATTCGTAAGGATAGGCGTATCACTAGTCAGCAATTGACATTGCAGCTTACAGTCAGCAAGGGAAGTGCAATCGCAATTTTTAAAACTCTCGGATATTCAAAGATTTGCGCTTGATGGGTTCCTCGGTGCCTAACAAATGATCACAGAGTTCAAAGGAAAACATTCTGTTCTGAATTGTTGGAGCGTTTCGATGTTGAATGAGAAATGTTTTTGTCAAAAATTGTTACCGGTGACGAAACGTGGGCACATTATTATGAGCCTGAAACAAAAATGCAGTCAATGGAATGGCATCATCCGCAGTCACCAAAAAGAAAAAAATTCAAAACATCTCCATCAGCCGGAAAGGTGATGATCACTGTCTTCTGGGACATTGATGGTGTGATTCTTGTTGATGTAATGACAAGAGGTGAGACAATCAACTCGACAGCTTACATCAATACACTGACAAAACTCAAAAATCGGTTCCACAGAGTTCGGCCTAATAAGCCATCTGCAGATTTGTTGCTTCAACATGACAATGCACGCCCTCACACAAGTCTGGTAACACGGGAAGCAATCAACAAATTTGGTTGGACTGTACTGCCCCATCCTCCTTACAGCCCTGATCTGGCTCCCTCAGATTTCCATCTGTTTGGACCATTCAAAAAATTCCTGCGTGGGACACACTTTGACAATGATGAGGGTGTGATCCGTGCAGTTAAAAAATGGCTACGCGAGCAGGACAAAACTTGGTACAAACGAGGCATTCATGACCTAGTTTCGCGTTGGCGTAAGGCAATACGCTTGGACGGAGATTATGTTGAAAAATAGGTAGTGTAAAGGGGGTGTTCAGCTACAATCTGTGAAAACTTCACACATTTTGCCCGAATAGTTTCCGAGAAAAAAATTGGTGTGCATTACTTTTTGACCTCCCTAAACAGCGTACTTTTTCAGTTTGCACATATAAATCCGAAGACTAGACCTGTACAAAAAAGTAACAACATTCTGGATGTCGTTTACACCGTTTGCCGGCCGTTAATCAAGTTGCGGTTTATTTACTATACATCCTGAAACTTTGTTTTAGTTTTGAGACAGCAGACAGAAGTCATTTCCTGGCCAGGCCAAAGGGAAATAAAGTGCTACAGTCCCTCGCATGTCAGCTAATCTTTACTACTTACGTGCAAAACAAGGCTTTATGTAAACTGAGATCAGTCTCGCTGGTAAGTTAATCGTTGCTACTTATCTCATCACCATCAAGTACGGGCCTACTGGAGTAGGTGATCATGATCTCCACAACGTTCGATCTCGGCAGCTATTTATCATGTCTGTTGTTGACCTTCTGCCAAGCCATTCTCTTAAGCTGTCTGTTATTTTTTCTCTTTGCTTCCCTCTATCTCTTCGTCCCTCAATTTTTCCAGTTGTTACAATATATTCCAGTTGTTCTCTTCTCATTACATGGCCAAAAAATGATGATTGTTTCTTCCTAATATTGAAAATTAGCTCCCTTTTTGCTTTGACCTCTCTCAGAACATCTTCATTACTCTTCTTAGCTGCCCATGGTACTCTCAACATTCTTCTGTAAAACCACATTTCTACAGACTCCAGTGATTTTCTTGTCTGTTGTCCTATTGTCCATGGTTCGCATCCAAATGTTAAGACTGGCTCTACATAACATTTTAGAACTCTTTTTCTTGTTTTTATTGTCAAAAATGGATTGCATAGAAGCTTCCTTATTTTTTGGAGAGGTGCTTTGGCCTGAGCCATTCTGCATCTCACCTCTTTTGTACATCTTCCGTCTGAGGTAAACAAAGTTCCCAAATATTTAAATTCATTTACCTGTTTAAATATTGTTCCACTTATCTTTATTTTGCACTGAGGTGATGTCTTTTTCTTTGTTGTTACCATTACCTCTGTCTTTTTGCTATTAAGGCTGAGTTCTTTATTTTTGCTTTCTTTCACTATAATGTCCAACATTTCTTGTAACTCATTGTCACTCTTAGTGATTAAGACTGTATCATCAGCATACCTTAGATTATTTATATTATAACCTCTAATTGTTATCCCAGGCATGTCCCTTATGGATCTTAAAATAATCTCACTATAAATATTAAACAAATCTGGTGATAGCACACAACCTTGTCTAACACCCTGTTTTATTTGTTGAAACATTCCCAATTGGTTTCCAGTTCTTATGGCCGCTGTTTGTTGCCTGTACATGTTCTTTATTATTCTTAGATCTTTGCTGTCTATGTTTAAGATTTCTAAAATGTTGATTATTTCTTGGTGCTTTACTTTGTCAAATGCCTTGGTGTAATCTATGAAACATAGGTATAGATCTGTTTTCACCTCTATGGCTCTTTCTACTAAAGATCTTATCTACTTATGTGTAAAACACACATATATGACCTACTTATCTACTTATGTGTAAAACACACATATATGACCTCTGGAGTCTTGACAGACGGTTGGTAGCAAGCATTGATTAGTCAGTAGTTTGTTAATATATTAGTGTCTTTTACTGGATTCTGTTTTACTGAGCAGCCTCTCTCGTGGCTAAATCTGCCAATATTTGGTAGACAGATCAACAGACCGTAGAATGTACAATGAACAAGATGCATTTGTGGTCCCTGGTCTCATCTCCGTTCATTATCGCTTCCTCGAATAATGCTGTGCTGTTTTTTTTTTTTTGTTTATATATTTTAGAGCTCCATGTGCTACGATCTGGTGCCACGGTTTAGTAAATTGACATCAACTTCCTAGAAAGGGACACATAATAAAGGCATCTTTTCTCTACTTCTCATAAGACTCGACTTCTCATAAGGCTCTTCCTCTCGTAAGGCTCTACTTCTCGTAAGGCTCTACGTCTCACAAGGCTCTACTTCTCATAAGGCTCTACTTCTCGTAAGGCTCTACTTCTTGTAAGGCTCTACTTCTCATAAGGCTCTACTTCTCGTAAGGCTCTACTTCTCATAAGGCTCTACTTCTCGTAAGGCTCTACTTCTCGTAAGGCTCTACTTCTCATAAAGCTCTACTTCTCGTAAGGCTCTACTTTTCACAAGGCTCTATTTCTCGTAAGGCTCTACTTCTCATAAGGCTCTACTTCTCATAAGGCTCTACTCATAAAGCTTTACTTGTCATAAAGCTCTACTTCTCATAATGGCTCTACTTCTCATAAAGCTCTACGTCTCATAAGGCTCTACTCATAAAGCTCTACTTCTCATAAGGCTCTACTCCTCATAAGGCTCTACTTCTCATAAGCTCTTCTTCTCATAAAGCTCTACTTTTCATAAGGCTCTACTTCTCATAAGGCTCTACTCCTCATAAGGCTCTACTACTCATAAAGCTCTACTACTCATAAAGCTCTACTTCTCATAAAGCTCTACTTCTCATAAAGCTCTACTTCTCATAAAGCTCTACTTCTCATAAGGCTCTAGTGTGTCAGACACACTAAGATATGAGCTACGACTAGCACGGATATACACTGAGAATTCAGCCATGGCTCAATTCAAGAGAAGCAGAAGTGGAGGTAGAAGAGCAGCGATCGCGAAAGGTGTCCATATGCTTGGGTTTGTTGTAATCGGCAGACTCTTCTTAACGTGGGAATCATCGACATACCAGACGCAGGCCCCGATTAACTGTTCACTGGTTCCGTTCAAACAGTTGTCCGGAGATTTGAGAGTGCAGTCTGACACGTAGAACGTTCCCTTGCATGTACAGTTCCCGGTTGACTGTTCACAGGTGTCATTGAAACAGTTGTCCGGACATTTGAGAGTGCAGTCTGACCCGTAGTACGTTTCCTTGCACGTACAGTCTGTACTTTCCGGTTCACATATGATGTCACAGCCATCAGAACACGTCTGTTCGCACTGTAGCCCAAAATTACCATCGGGACAAGTGTCATTACAGGTATAGTCAGGATGTTTACATTGTAGGCATTTTCCGGATTTTTTCTCACATAAAGGACAGACATTGAGACAAGACCTGGAGCAGTCGTGTCCATAGATCCCATGTGAACAGTTGCTGTGACACGTAACGATGACGACGTTGCAGCCTTTGCTACACCCACCACACACTTCACAAAACGACCCAGAATGCCCGCCCAGACAATAGGTGTCTGTAAATGTTTGCACCTCAATCTTAATGTGTGCCATTGGCGTCTGTGTGGTGACTACAATAGTGTTCACAGAAACATTAGGGTATGATATATCATATCATTATACTGGAACACTACGCCGCCACTGTCAGAGAAAGCCTGTAGAGTGGCATTCTTTACCCGAATCATAGTGCTAGCTCGATGATAGATTCGAATGGTGTGAATCTTCTGGGGCGTGAGAAAGTTCAGATACCAGTAAACAGGATTGGTTCCACTACTCAATTTTGTGTGTGTGTGCAGTCATTGTCATAGAGAATGGTCTTTGTTTTGCCATTAACTGCGGCCTCTGGTCCACATCCGTCTCCTGTATAACAATCATTAAATATGTCGGTCTGGTTTGTGTTCAGTTTGAGAGCCACTTTCCGATCCCCGCCAATGTAGATGGGGCAGATATTTGCAACTATCGCCCCTTCAATCCGTAACTTGTTGATCAGACCAGCCCCAGAGCAAAAGACATCAATCTCGTGCTGACTAACTACAAACCTTGATTCACTGTTACATGAGGCATAACCATTTAGTTTTACCGTGAAACTGTCCGGATATTTTAAGTCATTCACATAAATCCTAAACCAGGAGAATGGCAAAGATTGATAGGGAACAGAACTCAGTCGTGGTCAATGCGAAGGTCAACGGTCTCATCTGCGATAACACCGATGAGAAAGATGCAGTCATCTATACAGACGGATCTGTAATACGACACCAAAGAAGTGCATGGGCATTTACATCACGCTCGGCAGGCAGAATAGTCAAAGAAGACAGTGGTGCATACGTCATGACCACGAGTAGCATGGGAGCCGCGATAGCTCAGTGGTTAGTGAACTGGACTACCACGGACAAGGGGTAGGGTTCGATCCCAACCGACGGCTTCCGGGTTCACCCAGCCTTAAATGGGTACCGGATTTTTGTCTGGGAAAGTAAAGCAGCACGGGCGTAATACCGACCACATTACCCCAAAAATCATGTGCTGAAGGTCTGTAAAATATAGGGTCACTAACACCATATTTCCCCATACGCCACTTGGCGTGACGGGGGTACTTTACTTTTTTTTTACTTACGAGTAGCATGACGATGGAGGTGACCAGGGCATACAACTGGTTAGAGTCACAAGACTACACCCTTGCCTGTACACTGAGTGATTCGATGAGCATGATAAAAAGTGGAGGCGGGAGAAGGTCACCTTTGTCTAATGTCCCTGGACATGCGGGAGTGCGGGGAAATGAAAGAGCGGATAACAGGTTGGCTAGCTGCGCTGTCGTTGAAGACAGTCAACCAATGGATCGGACGGACATCATCAGTGCCCTCCGAAATGTGGGAAGAGCACAGGAATTCGACAACCACAAATCCACGTCACTCCTTCGGATGAAAGAGATGAGAGTTTAGATGGGCACAGCCAGAAACGAGAAACTTAGTGGGCTTGTAAGAAGACTTATCAACCAACATAGAACTGGAGTCGTCAGTCGCTGGACACTGCTGGACTTGCTGTGGATGGGATCTGAGCACCTATGGACATGTTCGGAGTGCAATGATGATGACCCGGAAATAACTCAATAACTCAATAGTTCAAAATTCTACGTTGCTCCCTGTAGAGTACCTTCCATGATTCTTGCGGCCTGCCACTGGAGAAACAACAACTCTAATGTACTAGCAGCGCGGACTATCAAGAAACAACAACTCTAATGTACTAGCAGCGCGGACTATCAAGAAACAACAACTCTAATGTACTAGCAGCGCGGACTATCAAGAAACAACAACTCTAATGTACCAGCAGCTCGGACTATCAAGAAACAACAACTCTAATGTACTAGCAGCTCGGACTATCAAGAAGCAACAACTCTAATGTACTAGCAGCTCGGACTATCAAGAAGCAACAACTCTAATGTACTAGCAGCGCGGACTATCAAGAAATAACAACTCTAATGTACTAGCAGCGTGGACTATCAAGAAACAATAACTCTAATGTACTAGCAGTGTGGACTATCAAGAAACAACAACTCTAATGTACTAGCAGCGTGGACTATCAAGAAACAACAACTCTAATGTACTAGCAGCTCGGACTATCAAGAAACAACAACTCTAATGTACTAGCAGCTCGGACTATCAAGAAACAACAACTCTAATGTACTAGCAGCTCGGACTATCAAGAAACAACAACTCTAATGTACTAGCAGCTCGGACTATCAAGAAAAAACAACTCTAATGTACTAGCAGCGTGGACTATCAAGAAACAATAACTCTAATGTACTAGCAGCGCGGACTATCAAGAAACAACAACTCTAATGTACTAGCAGCGTGGACTATCAAGAAACAACAGCTCTAATGTACTAGCAGCGCGGACTATCAAGAAACAACAACTCTAATGTACTAGCAGCGCGGACTATCAAGAAACAATAACTCTAATGTACTAGCAGCGCGGACTATCAAGAAACAACAACTCTAATGTACTAGCAGCGCGGACTATCAAGAAACAATAACTCTAATGTACTAGCAGCGCGGACTATCAAGAAACAACAGCTCTAATGTACTAGCAGCGCGGACTATCAAGAAACAATAGCTCTAATGTACTAGCAGCGCGGACTATCAAGAAACAACAACTCTAATGTACTAGCAGCGCGGACTATCAAGAAACAACAACTCTAATGTACTAGCAGCGCGGACTATCAAGAAACAACAACTCTAATGTACTTGCAGCGCGGACTATCAAGAAGCAACAACTCTAATGTACTATCAGCGCGGGCTATCAAGAAACAACAACTCTAATGTACTATCAGCGTGGACTATCAAGAAACAACAACTCTAATGTACTAGCAGCACGGACTATCAAGAAACAACAACTCTAATGTACTAGCAGCGCGGGCTATCAAGAAACAACAACTCTAATGTACTATCAGCGTGGACTATCAAGAAACAACAACTCTAATGTACTATCAGCGTGGACTATCAAGAAACAACAACTCTAATGTACTATCAGCGTGGAATATCAAGAAACAACAACTCTAATGTACTAGCAGCGCGGACTATCAAGAAACAACAACTCTAATGTACTAGCAGCGCGGGCTATCAAGAAACAACAACTCCAATGTATTATCAGCGCGGACTATCAAGAAACAACAACTCTAATGTACCAGCAGCTCGGACTATCAAGAAACAACAACTCTAATGTACTAGCAGCGTGGACTATCAAGAAACAACAACTCTAATGTATTAGCAGCGCGGACTATCAAGAAACAACAACTCTAATGTACTAACAGCGCGGACTATCAAGAAACAACAACTCTAATGTACTAGCAGCGCGGACTTTCAAGAAACAACAACTCTAAGGTACTAGCAGCGTGGACTATCAAGAAACAACAACTCTAATGTACTAGCAGCGCGGACTATCAAGAAACAACAACTCTAATGTACTAGCAGCGCGGACTATCAAGAAACAACAACTCTAATGTACTAGCAGCGTGGACTATCAAGAAACAACAACTCTAATGTACTAGCAGCGCGGACTATCAAGAAACAACAACTCTAATGTACTAGCAGCGCGGACTATCAAGAAACAACAACTCTAATGTACTAGCAGCGCGGACTATCAAGAAACAATAACTCTAATGTACTAGCAGCGCGGACTATCAAGAAACAACAACTCTAATGTACTAGCAGCGTGGACTATCAAGAAACAACAACTCTAATGTACCAGCAGCTCGGACTATCAAGAAACAACAACTCTAATGTACTAGCAGCGCGGACTATCAAGAAACAACAACTCTAATGTACCAGCAGCTCGGACTATCAAGAAACAACAACTCTAATGTACTAACAGCGCGGACTATCAAGAAACAACAACTCTAATGTACTAGCAGCGCTGACTATCAAGAAACAACAACTCTAATGTACCAGCAGCTCGGACTATCAAGAAACAACAACTCTAATGTACTAGCAGCGTGGACTATCAAGAAACAACAACTCTAATGTACCAGCAGCTCGGACTATCAAGAAACAACAACTCTAATGTACTAGCAGCGCGGACTATCAAGAAACAACAACTCTAATGTACTAGCAGCGCGGGCTATCAAGAAACAACAACTCTAATGTACTATCAGCGCGGACTATCAAGAAACAACAACTCTAATGTACCAGCAGCTCGGACTATCAAGAAACAACAACTCTAATGTACTAGCAGCGTGGACTATCAAGAAACAACAACTCTAATGTACTAGCAGCGCGGACTATCAAGAAACAACAACTCTAATGTACTAGCAGCGCGGACTATCAAGAAACAACAACTCTAATGTACTAGCAGCGCGGACTATCAAGAAACAACAACTCTAATGTACTAGCAGCGCGGACTATCAAGATACAATAACTCTAATGTACTAGCAGCGCGGACTATCAAGAAACAACAACTCTAATGTACTAGCAGCGTGGACTATCAAGAAACAACAACTCTAATGTACCAGCAGCTCGGACTATCAAGAAACAACAACTCTAATGTACTAGTAGCGCGGACTATCAAGAAACAACAACTCTAATGTACCAGCAGCGCGGACTATCAAGAAACAACAACTCTAATGTACTAACAGCGCGGACTATCAAGAAACAACAACTCTAATGTACTAGCAGCGTGGACTATCAAGAAACAACAACTCTAATGTACTAGCAGCGCGGACTATCAAGAAACAACAACTCTAATGTACTAGCAGCGCGGACTATCAAGAAACAACAACTCTAATGTACTAGCAGCGCGGACTATCAAGAAACAATAACTCTAATGTACTAGCAGCGCGGACTATCAAGAAACAACAACTCTAATGTACTAGCAGCGCGGACTATCAAGAAACAACAGCTCTAATGTACTAGCAGCGCGGACTATCAAGAAACAACAGCTCTAATGTACTAGCAGCGCGGACTATCAAGAAACAATAACTCTAATGTACTAGCAGCGCGGACTATCAAGAAACAACAACTCTAATGTACTAGCAGCGCGGACTATCAAGAAACAATAACTCTAATGTACTAGCAGCGCGGACTATCAAGAAACAACAGCTCTAATGTACTAGCAGCGCGGACTATCAAGAAACAATAGCTCTAATGTACTAGCAGCGCGGACTATCAAGAAACAACAACTCTAATGTACTAGCAGCGCGGACTATCAAGAAACAACAACTCTAATGTACTAGCAGCGCGGACTATCAAGAAACAACAACTCTAATGTACTTGCAGCGCGGACTATCAAGAAGCAACAACTCTAATGTACTATCAGCGCGGGCTATCAAGAAACAACAACTCTAATGTACTATCAGCGTGGACTATCAAGAAACAACAACTCTAATGTACTAGCAGCACGGACTATCAAGAAACAACAACTCTAATGTACTAGCAGCGCGGGCTATCAAGAAACAACAACTCTAATGTACTATCAGCGTGGACTATCAAGAAACAACAACTCTAATGTACTATCAGCGTGGACTATCAAGAAACAACAACTCTAATGTACTATCAGCGTGGAATATCAAGAAACAACAACTCTAATGTACTAGCAGCGCGGACTATCAAGAAACAACAACTCTAATGTACTAGCAGCGCGGGCTATCAAGAAACAACAACTCCAATGTATTATCAGCGCGGACTATCAAGAAACAACAACTCTAATGTACCAGCAGCTCGGACTATCAAGAAACAACAACTCTAATGTACTAGCAGCGTGGACTATCAAGAAACAACAACTCTAATGTATTAGCAGCGCGGACTATCAAGAAACAACAACTCTAATGTACTAACAGCGCGGACTATCAAGAAACAACAACTCTAATGTACTAGCAGCGCGGACTTTCAAGAAACAACAACTCTAAGGTACTAGCAGCGTGGACTATCAAGAAACAACAACTCTAATGTACTAGCAGCGCGGACTATCAAGAAACAACAACTCTAATGTACTAGCAGCGCGGACTATCAAGAAACAACAACTCTAATGTACTAGCAGCGTGGACTATCAAGAAACAACAACTCTAATGTACTAGCAGCGCGGACTATCAAGAAACAACAACTCTAATGTACTAGCAGCGCGGACTATCAAGAAACAACAACTCTAATGTACTAGCAGCGCGGACTATCAAGAAACAATAACTCTAATGTACTAGCAGCGCGGACTATCAAGAAACAACAACTCTAATGTACTAGCAGCGTGGACTATCAAGAAACAACAACTCTAATGTACCAGCAGCTCGGACTATCAAGAAACAACAACTCTAATGTACTAGCAGCGCGGACTATCAAGAAACAACAACTCTAATGTACCAGCAGCTCGGACTATCAAGAAACAACAACTCTAATGTACTAACAGCGCGGACTATCAAGAAACAACAACTCTAATGTACTAGCAGCGCTGACTATCAAGAAACAACAACTCTAATGTACCAGCAGCTCGGACTATCAAGAAACAACAACTCTAATGTACTAGCAGCGTGGACTATCAAGAAACAACAACTCTAATGTACCAGCAGCTCGGACTATCAAGAAACAACAACTCTAATGTACTAGCAGCGCGGACTATCAAGAAACAACAACTCTAATGTACTAGCAGCGCGGGCTATCAAGAAACAACAACTCTAATGTACTATCAGCGCGGACTATCAAGAAACAACAACTCTAATGTACCAGCAGCTCGGACTATCAAGAAACAACAACTCTAATGTACTAGCAGCGTGGACTATCAAGAAACAACAACTCTAATGTACTAGCAGCGCGGACTATCAAGAAACAACAACTCTAATGTACTAGCAGCGCGGACTATCAAGAAACAACAACTCTAATGTACTAGCAGCGCGGACTATCAAGAAACAACAACTCTAATGTACTAGCAGCGCCGACTATCAAGATACAATAACTCTAATGTACTAGCAGCGCGGACTATCAAGAAACAACAACTCTAATGTACTAGCAGCGTGGACTATCAAGAAACAACAACTCTAATGTACCAGCAGCTCGGACTATCAAGAAACAACAACTCTAATGTACTAGTAGCGCGGACTATCAAGAAACAACAACTCTAATGTACCAGCAGCGCGGACTATCAAGAAACAACAACTCTAATGTACTAACAGCGCGGACTATCAAGAAACAACAACTCTAATGTACTAGCAGCGTGGACTATCAAGAAACAACAACTCTAATGTACTAGCAGCGCGGACTATCAAGAAACAACAACTCTAATGTACTAGCAGCGCGGACTATCAAGAAACAACAACTCTAATGTACTAGCAGCGCGGACTATCAAGAAACAATAACTCTAATGTACTAGCAGCGCGGACTATCAAGAAACAACAACTCTAATGTACTAGCAGCGTGGACTATCAAGAAACAACAACTCTAATGTACCAGCAGCTCGGACTATCAAGAAACAACAACTCTAATGTACTAGCAGCGCGGACTATCAAGAAACAACAACTCTAATGTACCAGCAGCTCGGACTATCAAGAAACAACAACTCTAATGTACTAACAGCGCGGACTATCAAGAAACAACAACTCTAATGTACTAGCAGCGCTGACTATCAAGAAACAACAACTCTAATGTACCAGCAGCTCGGACTATCAAGAAACAACAACTCTAATGTACTAGCAGCGTGGACTATCAAGAAACAACAACTCTAATGTACCAGCAGCTCGGACTATCAAGAAACAACAACTCTAATGTACTAGCAGCGCGGACTATCAAGAAACAACAACTCTAATGTACTAGCAGCGCGGGCTATCAAGAAACAACAACTCTAATGTACTATCAGCGCGGACTATCAAGAAACAACAACTCTAATGTACCAGCAGCTCGGACTATCAAGAAACAACAACTCTAATGTACTAGCAGCGTGGACTATCAAGAAACAACAACTCTAATGTACTAGCAGCGCGGACTATCAAGAAACAACAACTCTAATGTACTAGCAGCGCGGACTATCAAGAAACAACAACTCTAATGTACTAGCAGCGCGGACTATCAAGAAACAACAACTCTAATGTACTAGCAGCGCGGACTATCAAGATACAATAACTCTAATGTACTAGCAGCGCGGACTATCAAGAAACAACAACTCTAATGTACTAGCAGCGTGGACTATCAAGAAACAACAACTCTAATGTACCAGCAGCTCGGACTATCAAGAAACAACAACTCTAATGTACTAGTAGCGCGGACTATCAAGAAACAACAACTCTAATGTACCAGCAGCTCGGACTATCAAGAAACAACAACTCTAATGTACTAACAGCGCGGACTATCAAGAAACAACAACTCTAATGTACTATCAGCGCGGACTATCAAGAAGCAACAACTCTAATGTGCCAGCAGCTCGGACTATCAAGAAACAACAACTCTAATGTACTAGCAGCGTGGACTATCAAGAAACAACAACTCTAATGTACCAGCAGCGTGGACTATCAAGAAACAACAACTCTAATGTACTAGCAGCGCGGACTATCAAGAAACAACAACTCTAATGTACTAGCAGCGCGGACTATCAAGAAACAACAACTCTAATGTACTAGCAGCGCGGACTATCAAGATACAATAACTCTAATGTACTAGCAGCGCGGACTATCAAGAAACAACAACTCTAATGTACTAGCAGCGTGGACTATCAAGAAACAACAACTCTAATGTACCAGCAGCTCGGACTATCAAGAAACAACAACTCTAATGTACTAGTAGCGCGGACTATCAAGAAACAACAACTCTAATGTACCAGCAGCTCGGACTATCAAGAAACAACAACTCTAATGTACTAACAGCGCGGACTATCAAGAAACAACAACTCTAATGTACTGGCAGCGCTGACTATCAAGAAGCAACAACTCTAATGTACCAGCAGCTCGGACTATCAAGAAACAACAACTCTAATGTACTAGCAGCGTGGACTATCAAGAAACAACAACTCTAATGTACCAGCAGCGTGGACTATCAAGAAACAACAACTCTAATGTACTAGCAGCGCGGACTATCAAGAAACAACAACTCTAATGTACTAGCAGCGCGGACTATCAAGAAACAACAACTCTAATGTACTATCAGCGCGGGCTATCAAGAAACAACAACTCTAATGTACCAGCAGCTCGGACTATCAAGAAACAACAACTCTAATGTACCAGCAGCTCGGACTATCAAGAAATAACAACTCTAATGTACCAGCAGCTCGGACTATCAAGAAACAACAACTCTAATGTACTAAAAGCGCGGACTATCAAGAAACAACAACTCTAATGTACTAGCAGCGCGGACTATCAAGAAACAACAACTCTAATGTACTAGCAGCGCGGACTATCAAGAAACAACAACTCTAATGTACTAGCAGCGCCGACTATCAAGAAACAACAACTCTAATGTACCAGCAGCTCGGACTATCAAGAAACAACAACTCTAATGTACTAACAGCGTGGACTATCAAGAAACAACAACTCTAATGTACTAGCAGCGCCGACTATCAAGAAACAACAACTCTAATGTACTAGCAGCGCGGACTATCAAGAAACAACAACTCTAATGTACTAGCAGCGCGGACTATCAAGAAAGCAACACAATCCTAGTGACGTCATTTGTGATGCACTAAAAAACCTGGACCCGCCTTATTTCTGTTTTATGTCGGGAAAACACGCAGTTCCCGGAATCGTTGAACTCCAGCAATCTGAGACACATATGGGTCTGTTACTGGGCACGTACGGAGGTCGTAGGCTTTCACGGTTCATGTTGTAGGTACAACTGTGAAGGAAGATGTGATGCTTTCATGGCACATGTTTGAGGTAGAACTATGCTCTACATTGGAGCTGAAAGCTACAAGAAGACTATAATTTCCTTTAATTTCACAAAGTTTTCACTGCACATCATAATGATGAACATAGAGTGCCGTCTCCGCATCGAAGGTTGGCTATCATAGTGCGCCATTCCGCTCTATCTCTTGCTTTGATGGTGCAGATTGTCATAAACTGACTTGACCATCTTTTGATGTTACTCGTCCATGTTAGTCTTGGTCTGTCTCTGTCTCTTTTAATTTGTATTTTCCCTTCCAAGATTACTTTTTGTAGGCTGTTGTGTCTTTTAACATGCCCCTAAAAATCTCAAGGATGGTTTCACATGTGTGTCCCGCAACATTATTTATGCCATCATATGCCAACGACGTAACATGAATTATATAGGCGTGTCCGTGAGACGTTTAGCGGAAAGATTTGGTGAATATCTTCTGGATGTTCAACAGAGAACAGATCTCCTTCAACTTCGAGATCCACTTGTAGGTTCCACTGCACAGCGATTTTACTAACACCCCGAATATATGTATGTATTATGGCCAGCGACCCGTGCAGGTCGTTGTGTTTGGCCCTCGGATAACTAACTTTCTGACCAAACTGACCCAAAACCTGTTGAAAGCGAGAAGGTATCTGTTGTGGATGGAGCAGTTAGTTGAATCATTGCTGAGAAGTATGTCTCACTTGAGGACCAAATATCCGTTCTCCCAGTTTCTCGTAAACACAAGACATGACACGTGTCACTGCGAGATCTTGACAGATTGGCTTTACAATCTAGGACCTGAAGATTTCATAGTTGCTGCCATGACCTCTTTTAGGCACAGATTTCACTTCACACGAGTCTCAGGCTTTTCTGGCGAGAAAGAAGTAGAGACAAAGAGAGATAGAGAGATGATGACACTTATGGGCGACTATAAAAAGTTAGAGAAACAGAAAAGAACAGATGAAGAAACAGGGAGATAGAGCGAGAGAAACAAAAGCGATGTGGGAGAAGAAGACAGACAAATCGAGAAAGAAATAGAAAGAGAGCGAGAGAGACAAAGTGATGCAGCTAGAGAAAGAGAGAAGATATGAAAAAGAAAAACATAGAAAAACTGAGAGAGAGAGAGAGAGAGAGAGAGAGAGAGAGAGAGGAGAGAGAAGGGGGCTGGGTGGTTAAGTCGTAAGGCGTCGGGGTCCGGACAAAACAGTCCTGTGTTCGAATCGCGCCACAGACGGTGGACACTTCAAGTCCGTGGTTTTTTTCGTGGCTTTATCCTCCCTGATCTTTGGGCAGTGAGATCCGATGTCTAACCCTCTCTGGCTATTGAGATATGATATCTAGGAAGGTGACCAGACGTCCCGATTTTTCCGGGACTCCAGATTTGTTTACTGTTTTTCAACCTTTGTCCCGGATTTGTTCATCGTCATCATCGGGTGCAAATCTCCAGAACGTAGGGTGGCTACCATGGAGCGCCATTCTGCTCTGTCTCTTGTTTTGATGGTGCAGATTGTCATAGACTGATTTGTGCATCTTTTGATGTTGCTCGTCCATGTTAGTCTTGGTCCGCCTCTGCCTCTTTTACCTTGTATTTTCCCCTCCAAGATTACTTTTTGTAGGCTGTTGTTTCTTTAACATGGCCCAAAAATCGCATTTGTCTTGTTTGAATTGTGTCTAGTAATTCTCGTTTCATTTTTAGTTTTTTAAAGACTTTATCATTTGTTTTCGTTTCTTTCCATCCAATTCTACCTATTCTTCTATATATCCACATTTCAAAGGCATCACTTCTCTGTCATATTTTCTTGTCTAATGTCCATGTTTCTGCGCTATATAGGAATATTGAGAAGATGTAACATTTTGCTATTCTTAATTTTAGCCCTGGTGTTATTTGTTTTGATGTTAGTATGTTCGCCCTCTATGTACCCACATTCTTCCTATCTTGTCTCTGATATGCCTAAAATATCTATGTTTATTCGTTCTACTTCTTGAATAAGATTTTCCAATTTCCCTTTTTGATATTCCTAACATTCCATGTACTTATATTAAGATCTTTCCTCCGACATAAGTTTGAATTCCTCTCCATAGCTTTCACTAGAAAAGTACGCGATGTGGCTCCAATCTCTTTCACGGTGGTCTGCAACCTTCGTCTTTCGTGTCCTGAACATGCCTCTTGTGTACCACACACTTTGCTGTTTTCGCTTTCTGGGCCATTGGTCATTGCTGACTCTTCCGCCCCATCCACCGTCCACAGACTTTGTACAATTCGGAAAGGACATTTCCGTCTGCCTGGCGCGACAGTGAAAAACAATGACCTATCACCGATAGGTCTATCTCGAATGAAAAGAAGATAAATACACACTTAACAACGAGAATTTCCACCATCCACCAGCCTGTCAGAAGTTAAACAACCACAACAGGCATGAGCAGAATATTAATCCCAAGAATCACACCGTGTGTAGGAGCTGCGATAGCTCAGTGGTTAGTGAACTGGAATACAAAGGACAAGGGGGTAGGGTTCGATCCCAACCGACGGCTTCCGAGTTCACCCAGCCTTAAAGTGTACCGGATTTTTTTCTGGGAAAGTAAAGCGGCACGGGCGTAATATCGATCATAGTAAAGTAGTAAAGTACCCCCCGTCACGCCAAGTGGCGTATAGGGAAATATGGTGTTAGTGACCCTATATTTTACAGACCTTCAGCACATGATTTTTGGGGTAATGTGGTCGGTATTACGCCCGTGCTGCTTTTACTTTCCCAGAAAAAATCCGGTACCCATTTAAGGCTGGGTGAACCCGGAGCCGTCGGTTGGGATCGAACCCTACCCCTTGTCCGTAGTAGTCCAGTTCACTAACCACTGAGCTATCGCGGCTCCTACTAATTTTTAGGGAATTAGTAAAACCCAGGTGTCCTCGCCAGGATTACGAACCCCGGCTGTTGCCGTGGTAAGCCAACCGCCTATCGATTGCGCTAACCGGACACCCTAATATCGATCATATTACCCAAAAAATGATGTATTGAAGGTCTGTAAAATTTATGGTCACGGACACTATATTCACTATACGCCACTTGGCGTGACGGGGGCACTTTACTTTTACTACTTTTACACCGCGTTTAACCGGCGTATTTCGAAACAACACACGCTGTAACGGAAAGCACTGTCCACATACGGACGCCATCTTGAATAGAATTCAAGGTTTGATACTGTCCCGTATTTGTCCCGATTTTGGCCGACTTTTTAGCTTTTGTCCCGGATTTGTTAAACTACATTAGGGACACAAACGTTTACCATTTTGCCAATATGGTAAACGTCTATTCGACTTAAAAATAGACATTATTCCGTTGTTGTGTAGAAAATGTTTTAAAAGTTGAACTGGCTGTTCATTTGGCGAAACAGTAACAGTAAAATGCTCTCCAAAATTTAAATATTATATACTGAAACTGAAACTAAACAAGTAGCATCTTTGCGGCCTCGACATTTCATATTCTTGTACATTCATTGTGTTACTTTCGTTTACCGACGAGCTAATTCTTTTTATTGTGGTGTTTAGTGATAGAGGTTATAGCATTCATTATATTTTATTTACACTGTGCTATTATTCAGTTACTTGACAATTAAATGCTTAAGAACTTATAATATGCATATGGTATGGTCATAGAAAATTATTATTTAAGATAGTTAGTTTATAAAATTTATAATTATCAACAAATGGCATCAAAACGTAAATGCAGTTTCAATCAAGGTTTACAATGGAATACCCCTTTCTAAAAAAGTCTACATCAGGCTTCACTGTAAGATGCAGTATATGTGCCTCTGGGTTTTCGATTAACCATAGCAGGCGTGATGATATTAAAAGTCACATAAATAGTGCGAAACATAAGAGAGCCGTCGCTACAGCTGCATCAAGCTCGTCGTTAACATTTTTTTTTCGAGCTGAACAGATTGGTGACAAAGAAGGACAATTAGCTTCCATAGAAGGTGCATTTGCCTATCATACATTGATACACTATCATACATTTAAATCTATGGACTGCACATCAAAATTAATTCAGGTTATTTTAGAACCAAAATTTGTTTGTGCACGTACGAAAACAGAAGCCATTATTCTAAATGTGTTCACACCCCATGTTCAAAACGAATTGAGATATGGCCTAGAAAACTGAACATTTATTTCCATATTGACAGATGCCTCCAACCATAAGGAAATCAAGATTTTTCCTTTGCTTGGCAGATACTTTGATCACAATAAGGGGCTGAAAGTTAAAATATTAGAATTAAAGACATTACCAGGAGAAAAATCTAATATTGTTAGTAGTTTTATTAATGACTGTCTAACGGAAAAAGGTTTAGAAAGGAAAGTAGTTGCATTATGTGCAGACAACATACATTCTAATTTGGGAGGTCGCTGAAAGGAAAGGAAAGAACAATGTTTTCATAAAGCTGAAAGAAAACCTTGGACATGGTTTGATAGGTGTTGGTTGTGCATGCCATATTTTCCATAACACTGTTCGAGCAGCTGCAGGCGTATTACCTATTGATGTTTAGATGATTATTGCTAAAATGTATCTGCACTTCAAATCATACACAGTTAGAGTTGAAAGTCTCAAGGAGTTTTGCCAGTTTGTGGACACAGACTTCCAGATGATATTAGGTTAAGCACTGCTACCTGCTGTTGAAAAGGTTCTTCACATGTTCCTGCCTTTAAAATCCTATTTTAAATATCAAGACAGATTGCCAGTCTTTATACAGAAATTATTTGAAACCCCTTGTCTGAAGCATGGCTTATTTTTGCTCACGGTCAAGCATCCTCTTTCCATGGAGTGCTGAAAGTAGAGGGACAGTTGGTAACTGTTTTTGAAGTAATTGACAATATAAATGAGTTGAGAACTATCTTGGAGTCCAAAGTGGAAGATAGTTTCTTGCCATCAAGAGTTAAATTAATTCTTGACAAGCTGGAAATGGAAGGAATTCCGCAGGATGATGTGAACAAGTCTAAAGCCAGTGTTTCTTCATTCTACGAAACAGCTTTAGGTTATTTGAAGAAATGGGCTGCAAATAATTTTCAAAACCTTGAGCCCTACAGCTGGGTAATGTTAAACAGAACACCAACTTGGGAAGATATTTAGAAATCTTCATCATTAGTGAATCAAACAGTACCTTCAGTCGACTTTCCAGAAAATGAAATGTATGACGAATATGTTTACATGAAGCAGTTTGTTATTTTTCAGAAAATTAATGACTGAAGTATTAATAAAACATTACCAGGGCAACGTTGAATTGAAATGGCTCCCCACTTCAAAAACAGGCTTGTGCCAATTTCACATATTCTGAAGCTGGCAGAGTTCTTTTTGTGTCTACCGGGAACAAATGCTGCAACAGAAAGATTGTTTTCACTGATGAACAGCTTGTGGACAAATGATAAAACACATCTAAGTGGGGACACTTTAAAGGCCATGTTGATCACCAAAGTGAACAATGAGCAAACATGTGTTGAATTTTTTAAGATGCTCCAAACAAAGACATATCTTTTTAAAAAAAAATCCACTCATCAGAAAATTACAGCTACTTTGCTTCACCTTCCATTTAAGTGAGTATCACTAATGTGTTTTTTTTATCTCCTGATAACGTTTTGTAAGCCTATATTGTTAGGTGTTTTAATTAGTTTTAAAATATATGTATTATTCACTTGAAAAAGAAGGAATACATTTCATTTTATTAATGGAAAATGTAAGTCAAATTAATCTGTCCCGGATTATGGTTTTAAAAATATGGTCACCTTACGTAATTAGGGAATTTGCGAGGAAATATTTTAGAGCAGGAAATAAAGAAGGAGTGTCAATGCTGTCGTAATGCAGGTTAGTGAATAAAAGAATATATTTTAATTTGGAGAGGAGGAGGAGAGGGACTTAAACGAATAACTCTCTCCCGAATAAGGAACACTATTCGCTGGCTACTGGACAACTCGCCCCACCTCATTACGACAGCTATTTCTAACTAATTAAATGGCATAATATAATAATTAATGTTCATGCTAACGATAACTTGACAATATTTAAATTAAACCCCACAGAAACCATGCCGCAGTTCATATCTCAGCTTTGAAGTGGGGATAGGCACGTCATAGAATAAACAACGTACTTGTCTAGTGTAAGCATTGTAAATTTTAGAGCTGTTGAAATAACCCGCTTGATTTTGGGCCTGGTACAACTTCACACATACTGCCATCTGTGACCTTGTCCTTGATGTGGGTTTCTATGAGAGCTGGTTTGGTGTCAAAAGTTGCGGTGGCTTATCTTGAATCTTGTGATTTTGATTTATGTTAAGACTGAGAATAAAAAAAGCCCATTTGTCTTACGAATATTCGCTCATTGATTTAACGTAGAGAATAACGTAAAAAAACATTTGTCTTACGAATATTCGCTCATTGATTTAACGTAGAGAATAATTAGGTGGCCTTTTCTTTGGAATCGACAAGATAACAGAAACAGATTAAGACATTAAGCTAATAATATAGTGTTGAGTGGGGAGTGTAGAGAGAACTGGAAAAATAATACGAGACAGAATAAAACGGAGAAAAGCTTCTAAAGTCCTGTTATTTACGAGAAGTGGACTGGTTGATGGCTGACACATACATAAGTTCAATAGCGATTAGCTGCAGGAATTGAGGTTAAAGCACATCGAGCACATCCATGGGGTTCAATCTTCAATCTTTGTCGACTAATATTGAAGGAAAGGTATGATTGCTGCTTGGCATTTAGTTAGCAGTATAATGCTGCGTTGTAGCATGTAGCTCTTTAAAAAAAAAAAAAAAAAAAAAAAAAAGCTGTTTAGGGCGCAAAATGATTAGTGGCGCAACTATTCAAAAGAAAAATAAAAAAAAAAAGAAAAAAATGGTATGTAAGAAGCTTTACGTGATAATATTCAAAAGAAAGTAGCAATCATAGCTAAAAATATCAGTTTAGGGGCACGATACTTGCTGTTTCTCGAGCGTTCGAAACCTACATATCTCATCTTGCTAAGGGCGTTGGCAATCCACATTACGTCCACAGGCTCATCGTAGTGGTTTTATAACAAGATTTTGATTATCGAGGACAAGAGCCAATGTGGTGGAAGCGAGTGAGGGATGGAGGAGAGAGAGATAGAAAGAAAGTCTGTGTGTGTGTATCTGTGAAGAGGAAATTGAACAGTCTTTTTTTTTTAAACAAGAGATGAGTTTAACAAGAAATATTTTTGGTTTAACAATAATAGTCTGATCTCCATTGTTTAAAAAAAAGAAGAAAAAAAAAAACTTCCCTCCCTCCACTTTTTGACCATTTAGGAAAGATCAGAAATGATATCATGTAGCGAAAGATATTTCTTTTTTTCCCACATAAAAAAAAAAATACATACTTGATTATTACAAGTTTATTTTTAGCAGATATATTTGAGTTATAATCAAACTTATCCTTATTACATACTTTAGTGGAGCATTGTGGGGAACTGCGTTATCTCTATTCTGAAATGACTAAACCGTCGTTAGTCTTTGTTTTTGAGGGTCTCTATTATATGTGACTATTAGTATCCCCTGTCTTTAAGACACACCCATGTTCGTGAAACAATATTTCTGGTCTTATCATTTCTATTATGTCTGCTTTTATAGACATTAATTGTTATTCTTGAGCATCTCATCACATATGTTGTGATATTTCTTTCTTGTGCCTTAGATAACGATCAAATTTGACATTGATAACAATGGGTGAGCAGAGATAAACAATTTATTATTTGCAGTTCTGTTGTTAATATGGTGTTTTGTATCTTTAAGTAGTGGCGACAGTTAGTTATTGTTTTGGTCGATTTACTAAAGTCTGGTTGACTAAATAAATCAGATCCGCTGACTATAGTATGGAGATCCCTGTACTGTAATATAGGTTAAGTTTGTGTATATCATTCTAGTCTGAACCTACATTTTGAAGGAACTCTAACTATAGTTTAATTTAATAGGTTATCTTATATAATGACACAACACAATTTACAGATTTACTGTAAACTCCAGTTACACGATACCATTTATTAACTGCAGTATTTGTTCGGAAATAAATCAAGTCCTCTAGAAGAGTTAATATAAGTTCAAGAACAACCAGCACTGCTATAGTTGTCAAATCTGTCACTGCACACTCAACGTTGGTACATTTGTACTGGGTTTCATCACCATCAAGTACCATGCCTGCTGGCGTTCGTTATCACGCTTCTCCACAACTATCTATCTCTACAGCTGTTTATCATTTCTGTTATTGATTTCCTACCAAACCATTCCCTTAAACTGACTTGAATCTTTTATCTCTGTTTTCATCTACCTCTTCTTCCCTCAATATTTCCTGTTTGTCGGTGGCCACTGCTATTCGCGCACGCCTACAGTTTATAGAAAGTCAGATAGCCAACAAAAGCCACCCAACAAGAATTTCTACATAAACGTCATGAAGACGTCTAAGGCAGTCAAACTAAAAAATCCACCCAACAAGAACTCCTACATAAACGCCATGAAGACGTCTAAGGCAGTCAAACTAAAAAAAGCCACCCAACAAGAACTTCTACATAAACATCATGAAGACGTCTAAGGCAGTCAAACTAAAAAAAGCCACCCAACAAGAACTCCTACATAAACGTCATGAAGACGTCTAAGGCAGTCAAACTAAAAAAAGCCACCCAACAAGAACTTCTACATAAACGTCATGAAGACGCATAAGGCAGTCAAACTAACAAAGGTCACCCAACAAGAACTTCTACATAAGCGTTATGAAGACGCCTGAGGCAGTCAAACTAACAAAGGTCACCCAACAAGAACTTCTACATAAGCGTCATGAAGACGTCTAAGGCAGTCAAACTAACAAAGGTCACCCAACAAGAACTTCTACATAAGTGTCATGAAGACGCATAAGGCAGTCAAACTAACAAAGGTCACCCAACAAGAACTTCTACATAAGTGTCATGAAGACGTCTAAGGCAGTCAAACTAACAAAGGTCACCCAACAAGAACTTCTACATAAGTGTCATGAAGACGCATAAGGCAGTCAAACTAACAAAGGTCACCCAACAAGAACTTCTACATAAGCGTCATGAAGACGTCTAAGGCAGTCAAACTAACAAAGGTCACCCAACAAGAACTTCTACATAAGCATCATGAAGACGTCTAAGGCAGTCAAACTAACAAAGGTCACCCAACAAGAACTTCTACATAAGTGTCATGAAGACGTCTAAGGCAGTCAAACTAACAAAGGTCATCCAACAAGAACTTCTACATAAGCGTCATGAAGACGTCTAAGGCAGTCAAACTAACAAAGGTCACCCAACAAGAACTTCTACATAAACGTCATGAAGACGTCTAAGGCAGTCAAACTAACAAAGGTCACCCAACAAGAACTTCTACATAAGCGTCATGAAGACGTCTAAGGCAGTCAAACTAACAAAGGTCACCCAACAAGAACTTCTACATAAGCATCATGAAGACGTCTAAGGCAGTCAAACTAACAAAGGTCATCCAACAAGAACTCTACATAAGCGTCATGAAGACGCAAAAGGCAGTGAAACTAACAAAGGTCACCCAACAAGAACTTCTTCATAAGTGTCATGAAGACGTCTAAGGCAGTCAAACTAACAAAGGTCATCCAACAAGAACTTCTACATAAGCGTCATGAAGACGCAAAAGGCAGTCAAACTAACAAAGGTCACCCAACAAGAACTTCTACATAAGTGTCATGAAGACGTCTAAGGCAGTCAAACTAACAAAGGTCACCCAACAAGAACTTCTACATAAGTGTCATGAAGACGTCTAAGGCAGTCAAACTAACAAAGGTCACCCAACAAGAGCTTCTACATAAGTGTCATGAAGACGTCTAAGGCAGTCCAATGAGAGGAATATCGCAGCTGATGTAGGATACTTTGTCAAATTATTGCTGACTGGTGTCCGGATTGGGCGTTACAATAAGTGCAAGTTACGTTATCCTGGCCGTAAACAAGCAAGTGATACATAAGAATGAAATAAAGTAAAATAAGAAGGGAGCAGAAGAGGTGAATGGAGAGGAAGAGAAAATGATTCAAGGCAAGGGCCACAAAGAAGTTGAATAAGAAGAGAAAGTGAACGAAGCCGAGGGCCATAAAGAAGAAAAAAGAGGAAGAGAAATCAAATGGAAATCAAATAAGGAAAAAAAAGATGAGTTTTCGAAATTATTGGCTCTGAAGTTTTTTAAAAAATACTAACATAAAAACAATATTGCAAAGGGTTCAAGTATTGATGTCCAAGAATGATAAACTGCGCTGTCTCAGTCACGCTATTAGTGAGATTTTGCTGTAGATGTACTACTGTAGATACACTTTTTCGTTTCTTTTAAGCGAATGCATTTTGGCACGCAGTCGGCTGGGATAGGCAAGTGAAACAAAACCCGCTGTTTCTCAAGACCAGGCACAGCATCACGGCTGCATACTTGCATTCTTTGGCTGAAAAATCTACATTTTCATATCACAAGTTTGTCAAATATAAAGTGTTTCACATACAACAAAATTATCATGGCACACAAACATGAGAGCCGCGATAGTTCGGTGGTTAGTGAACTGGACTACAAAGGACAAGAGGTAGGGAACAGGCAAATAATTGCAATGCTGCCGTAAAGCTAGTAGCGAGGAGTCAGTGGTGGGGTGTACTAAACACTCCAAAGTATATGGTGACAGCCTTACAAGAAATGAACACAACACAATAATGACGTTTCGGCCTGTGACCTTCTTCAGAAAACAAGTACAACGACAACAAACGGCGAAGCACAATTATCTATAACTACATGTTAGATGATCAGAAAACAAGAGGTAGGGTTCGATCCCAACCGATGGCTACCGGTTCACCCAGCCTTTAATGGGTACCTGATTTTTTTTCTGGGAAGGTAAAGCTGCACGGGCGTAATACCGATTACATAACCCCAAAAATCATGTCCTGGAGGTCTGTAAAATTTATGGTCACTAAAACCACGTTCCCTATACGCCACTTGGCGTGACAGGGGCTCTTTACTTACTTTTTCTTACACAAACACGAGAGTCATCATCATGTCACATGCCCTTTAAAGAATCTCTTTCTCTAGCCAGATCTACCACTTATATTGTCATGTTCATGGTCTACTTGATGTCTTGAAACCACCTTCTTCTTGGCCTGCTCCTGATGCGTCGCTTAGGAACCATGCCTTCCATTATTGTTCTTTCCAGCTTGCTGTATCTTGTGACGTAGCCATAGTATTTTAGTATCCTCGGTAGGATGGTGTTTATAAGCCAATCATATATGTTTGATGTTTAAAACTGTTAATGTCCTTGCATTGCTCTTTTTCATTATCCATGATATCTGAAGAATTTTTCTTCTAATGACTCGATTTTCTCCCTTGCTGTTTGCGAGATTATCCATGATTCACAATAGCATGTTGCTATCGGGAAGATACACATGTCCTTAGCAATTTTAATATTACCAACTTTTTGGTATTGTGCCAAATGTTTTTCATGGTTGTAATTTTTGTGTTACTATTGCCAATCTTCTTTTGATCTCTTCTGGGAGTCTTCATTGTTAGTTACTACAGATCCCAGGTATTCTTAGTATGTTACAATTGCTATTTTTCACTGTTGATGATGATTTTGAGTTGGCTTTTTGTTTTGTCACTGGACATTATCTTTGTTTTCTGTATGTCTAGGTAGAGGTTTTGCTCTTCACTGTGTTTTTTTGTTTTAACACACTCAGTTGTCTCTTTTAATCCTTCTGCACTGTTTGAGAGGAGAACTGTGTCATCAGCATATCGGAGCTCTGGAATTATGTTATCATTTATTGTGAAAGGGTCGAACTTCACAAATTTGTCATCGTTTCTGGCATTTCTCGTGATGTTTTCAGCACCGATGTTGAACAGGTATGGAGAGAGGATGCATCCCTGCTTCAACCCCTTCTTTTATTTCAAACAAATTAGATGTTTTGCCCGCTATTCTGATAGCAGCTTGCTGTTCTTGATACAGTGATTCAATCAATTGTATTAGGTGCGTTGGAAAATCCACATCTTTCATGATGTTCCACAGTTTCTGATATTGCACGCAATCAAAATCCTTGTTGTTATCTATGAGATGTAGGGTGTTTTAAATAAAAGCACACATGGCGCAACAAGCTAAAACGCAAAGTTAAAGTAACGGTGCATCATGATATTACTGCCACTGGGAAAATTAGACATTTCTTGAAGGACGGACTCAGTGCTGGCTTTCCCAATATCTTTCATTCCTGTATAATTTTGTACCAATTTGATCGAATGGAGGATGTATTTCGAACCTTTGTGCTCTGCATCAAACACAAGTCACCCCTCCATTGCAATTTAGACAGCCAATGCTCAAATATAAGGTTGTTTTAATATACAAAAAATAAGATTTCGTATCAAGGATGTCAAATATAAAGTGTCTTTAACATTAAAAAGCATTCTCTCCAACACCACAGTAATGTTAAACACAACGTATCTTTAATGCATACAAATACTCATAATGTAGAAAAAAAACTCACATACTATACAAAATGTCACATATAAAGTGATTTCACTGTTTTTTTTCTAAATGCATTCTCATATACAAGAATATCAAACATAATGTAACTTTTATATATAAAAATATATTCTACACTCTACCATAACATAAAGACGTACAAAATAACGTGCATTAGTTTTGTAAAAAAAAAAATGTCCACTATTATTAGACACGATTGTCAAATATAAAGTATCTTTAATATGAAAAGAGAGCCGCGATAGCTCAGTGCTTAGTGAACTGGACTACAAAGGACAAGAGGTAGGGTTCGATATCAGCCGACGGCTCCGGTTCACCCAGCCTTTATTGGGTACCGAATTTTATTCTAGGAAAGTAAAGCGGCACGGGCGTAATACCGACCACGTTACCCCAAAAATCATGTGCCGAAGGTATGTAAAATTTATGGTCACTAACACTATATTTCCTATACGCCACTTGGCGTGACAGGGGTACTTTACTTTTTTTTTTTTAAATATAAAAACGCGAAATAAAACGTGTTATTTGTGTAATCACGTTACAACTAGCAATTAAACGTTCTCGTAATTGTTTATAATATAATAATATATTAATATAACATTCATGGGTGTAGATGCGTTGTTTTGTCATTTACCGCAAGCTGCGGTATTTTGCGCTTTACGGCCCAACACATTCGACTTCAGAAAGGATTTTTAAAAAATGTGTGTTGCTTTCCCTCTTTAAACCTTGCTCACTAGGCAAAAATGGTTAGTCTGTTTCCCAAGGTAAAGCAGGGGGAGGGGAGTGAAGCACGATCTTGATCAGCTGCTGTCGTTAATCCTGACGCATGCAGTCAGCTATGGGTCGCTGATCTCTTTTCTGTGTGCTTTTTTAACGCCTTTTCTTTAAGAGACTTAAAAATATACCAGAGGAATTTTAATGTAAAAACTGTTTTAACCTTTTAAAACAATTATTTTGACAAAACAGTGTATATATATTTTTTTAACTTATAAGAAAGACTGTAGTTAGCAACATTTACAATGTTAGAGAACAGAGACAGCTAATTATAAACAAAAAAGCTGATTAATATACATTTGTATTATACCCGTGCTCACCTCGGTATTTGAATATTTTAATTACAAGTTGAAATAAATGGAGCCTGCCGGGAATGTGTCAACCACGGCTCAGGTTTAGAGGAAAAATCAGGAGACAAATGCATTTAGGAGTGCTGACCGTGCGACCAGTTCGTCGTGTGTCATGATGTGATTCGTGATTCCATCTTGAAACAGGGACAAGAGTGAAGTTCGTATGATCACAAGAATTGAACGTTGAAGAAGAAGAATATCCTTAAACTTTTGGCCAAACAACAGCAAAGCATGTTACATACCGTAAATACCCACATAAAGGAGCTGGGGAAAATGTTTATAGAAAACAGAAACAGATGAACAACAAAGCTGCTTTGTATGTCCCTGATCTAAAAACATCTAATTTGTTGAATGAAATAGGCGACTTGTCTCCACTGTCTGCCAAAGGTCTAATTCTGACACAATACAACATGAGCGCTTCTTTGTTTTTGTTTGTTTAACTTTAATCTTTGAACATCATTCTTACGCACTTAGAATTCACAAAAACTACTGAAGCAGATACATTTCTTATTGTCTTGTTCATGAATTTATTTGCTCATTTTTTTAAGGGGGAAAAAAGCGAATATGAATAATAAGTTAAATGAAAAGCGTATCAATAATTTTTGTAAGAGCTTGATAACATTGGACTTCGTATCACTATTTTTCAAAGACTTTTGATGCATAGATGAATTATAAGTAAGCACAGATGTTCAGATACAACATTGTGAACGTCCAGAGTTTTAAATAAAGGTACACACATTCTAATGCCAGTGGCATGTGAGGTCGCTGTAAAGTAAAAAGTAAAGACCCCGTCAAGCCAAATGCCGTATAGGGAATATAATGTTAGTGACCATAAATTTTACAGACCTTCAGCACATATTTTTGGGGTAATGTGGTCGGTATTACGCCCGTGCCGCTTTACTTTCCCAGAAAAATCCAGTACCCATTTAAGGCTGGGTGAACCCGGAAGCAGTCGGTTAGGATCGAACCCTACCTCTTGTCCTTTGTAGTCGAGTTCACTAACCACTGAGCTATCGCTGCTCTCTGAGGTCGCTGTGCTTCTCCATCAATTAACACACTTCATGTAGTTCATATTATGAGAGGTAAAGCGGGTAAAACAGACTCGCCACTATGTTTCATTCGTGATTCAAAACAAACGTTTTAGACGAGCAGCCACGAGAAGATATACATCATTTGCCAATTTTGAAACAAAAAACAATTGAACCATAAGACATTAATTCTGGGATATACCCTTAGCTGTAGGGAAGAATACTTTTAAAAAAACACACACTAAAACCATAAAAGGAAGACAAAATGGATGAAAGTAAATGGAAATATGGAGGCGAAGGCTCACCTCACGGCAGCAGAGCTGTAAGTTGTCAGCAACCCACAGCTGATGGCTTGCGCCAGGATCGGTGAACCAGAACCATCCAGACCCTGCTCCACCTCTCCGTGGTGCTTCCAGTAACAGACTCTAACCTGTCTAGTCTGGCCAAGCGAGTAGAGATCGAAGAGGGAAGACAACCCGGTACTCAAAATTGTCGCGTTGAAGTCGGATGAGTTGGGCCAAAGGGCGTAAATATCACAGTTATACTGCAAACCACAACACAATCCGACACGCCCACTTAACGTCCTTCTAAGGGCGGATGACGAAGAGGTGTATTCCTTTAGTCATCAGGCGAATGCAAGCAAGCAAATGGAAATAACGTTTCGAGGCCAGTATGGCAGTACAAAGAACATTATTTAATAAATAAATAAAATGTATAACAGAAGACATGAAATGAAATTCAAACATGACCTTGTGAAACTAACATGAGAGACAGTGCATAAAAAAAATGAACTTGGCATAGCGTACAAAATAAATGAGAGCATGTCGTGAAAGCTTGGAAAATGCAAACATAGCAACAGTAAGAGACAAAGGGAAGAAGCTCTCAAGATCACGGAAATAAGACAGTTTGAAAGGCAGGTGTGAAGATAGGTCTGCTGCCGCACACACATGGGCTACTGGAGTTGTGGACTGTCTCACACGTTTACCAGCTTCACTTAAATGAAATAAAAGAGGGATAGTCACACTGAATAAAAATAGACCTGTGTTTATAGGTAGGTCATATAGGTCTGTGGACCGCATTAAATGAAGGGGAATTTCCTTACTCTCTGAGCCTAGTGTAAAGTATTCAGTATATTTATAATACATGTAGAGAGACTTTCTCGAACAGAGATCTTGAATATAATAAATGAACAACCAGACATTTCTTTAAGGAACAAAAAAAAAAAGCGTAATCCTTTGACATCAATGATCACTATCAAAAACATTTTACAATAGAGTGTTCAGCAAGGCAAAAATAAGGTAATATAGCTTTATGTTTAATAAACAGTATCATTTTATATCTAATAAACAGTATCATTTTATATCTAATAAACAGTATCATTTTATAACTAATAAACAGTATCATTTTATGTTTAATAAAACAGTATCCTTTTATATTTAATAAACAGTTTCATTCTATGTTTTGACAGGGTTTATGACAACACATGTAGACAGGGTTTATGACAACACATGTAGACAGGGTTTATGACAACACATGTAGACAGGGTTTATGACGATACATGTAGACAGGGTTTATGACAACACATGTAGACAGGGTTTATGACAACACATGCAGACAGGGTTTATGACAGCACATGTAGACAGGGTTTATGACAACATATGTAGACAGGGTTAAGACAACGAATGTAGACATGGTTTATGACAACACATGTAGACAGGGTTTATGACAACACATGTAGACAGGGTTTATGACAACAAATGTAGACAATGTTTATGACAACATACGTAGACAAGGTTTATGACAACAGATGTAGACAGGGCTTATGACATCAAATGTAGACAAGGTTTATGACAACATACGTAGACAAGGTTTATGACAACAGATGTAGACAGGGTTTATGACAAGAAATGTAGACAATGTTTATGACAACAAACATAGACACGGTTTATGACAACAAATGTAGACAATGCGTATGCGAACAAATGTAGACAAGGCGTATGACAACTAACGTATACACGGTTTATAACAGCAAATCTAGACAAGGTTTATGACAACAAACGTAGACAAGGTTTATGCCAACTAACGTAGACAAGATTTATGACAGC
This sequence comes from Megaustenia siamemsis, assembly GCA_032433765.1. Classification (NCBI taxonomy): domain Eukaryota; kingdom Metazoa; phylum Mollusca; class Gastropoda; order Stylommatophora; family Ariophantidae; genus Megaustenia; species Megaustenia siamemsis. The sequence continues at coordinate 22,926,407 of JAVIAB010000092.1, read as the reverse complement.
AAACGTTGACAAGGTTTATGACAATAAATGTAGACCGGATTTATGACAGCAAACGAAGTCAAAGTGATGAAACGTTTTTATTTTTAACATTTCATAACAAGATATGAACAAATTGGCAGCGTCCGTTATATAATTTACCTAAATTCTAATTATTTGACGCATACACTGGGAGCTTGATAATGAAGCAGACGCTTTTTTCTTTACTTGTATCGAATGTGTGATCAACACAAAAACACATCATATTATCTATTTCTTTCTTCCTGACGTATATCCGACGACTACCAAAGGAATGAATAGTACTTGTATTCATCCGCGCTTAGAAGGACGTTAAGTGGGTGTAGATGGGTTACGTTGTGGCTTGAAGATACGCTGCAACATTTGTTGTTTTCCGCTCAACACATCTCACCTCAGCACGGTCATTTTTTAATACCTGGTTGGCTTCTCTCTTCGATCACTACTCGCTTTGTAGGAGTTGTTAGTCTGTTTTCAGAAGCACAACCTGAGAGTGGAGTAAGGTCTGGAGCAGCTGTATTGTTCGCCTGTCCTGAGACACATGATCAGCTGTGGGTCGCTGATAGCTCTCAGCTCACTTACTGGTGCGTGTCTTGGTTCCCAGTCAATTTTTCTCGACATTTGAAGAGTTTGATTATGCATATGGCATCGAATTATTAATCTATTCCCACAAAACTATTACAGAAACAGAACCAGCACGGAGGATTGGATTTATTTCAAGAAAAGACAGAAATAATGACTCTAGATTTAGGACAGATTTAATGCATATTACAATAAGTGTGTATTTCCGCGAGCGACCGGACCAGAGGGATAAAGGCCGCTTGGTTAAAGCAGTCGCCTTAGTCTTACACATTGTGGGGACTGCATTGAGCGGCTTTTATCCCTCTAGTCATGGAGCCCCCTGACATATACTAGCATTGGTAATATGTGTGGTAAAGATAGTTTTTGTTTTTAATTTATGACACTCGAGAAAATACACACTTATTGTAATATGCATTAAATCTGTCTTAAATATAGAGTCATTATTTCTGTCTTATATAGAATAAATCCAATCCTCCGTGCTGGTTATGTTTTCTGTAATAGTTTTGTAGAAATAGATTAATAATTCGATGCCATATGCATAATCTAACTCTTCAAATGTTGAGAACAATTGACTGGGATAATTTTATGAAGCCTGGGAACTAAGACATGCACCAGCAAGTGAGTTGCGAGCTGTCAGCCACCCACAGCTGACTAAACGAATGAACGAGATTAATAGCAAACATCTCATACCAAATCTGTGCACGGCAGATGACGACTTTTCACGAGAGTACAAACAGAATGTTACAGCAACTTTTACTTTATTCAATCAAGTGTCCATTTATGTACAACCAAAATGCAACTTTGAAGTATCTTCCCAATCTTGAATGATTCTAACGTTATTAATCTTTCGTGAATCTATCTCTATCTATTGACCTTTCGAGCCGTAGCCGGCCCATAGGGCGTAGACCAAGATACTTCGTGAATCTACAGTTTGTTTAATAGTAATCAGTCATGAGGAGATAAGACTAACGCGAGGTTGATATAATAAAACCATTACAGGTCAACTACTTTGAATGATAAGAATAATAATACACAAAAACATAGGAGTATCTGTTGCTATGACGGTCTACTGTTGTAGAGCACGTGAGTGTTTTTGGCCCTTCAAACTTTTTGGCCCATGTAACTATTAAAATATACAAGATAGTGTCAGAAGTAAATGTTTCATTATAACCTCCGTCATTTGAACTGAACAGCTCCAATCTACACATGTTCGACCCAAATCATTCAGCGCTAGGAGCTTAAGATTAACTGGGGGTTGGCAGGTTGGACAATGGTTTATAGTAAGTACTTATATTTGACATGTGTTACTTATATTATCGGGCCTATGATGTCAACGTACGAGTTAGGATATCTTCCTATCCCTACGACTCCAGCTTAATGAGAGTTTGCAACGTACATAAGCACATCAGTTGTAGTTTAGGTAATCTTGTTAACTTATCTTGTCAAAAACTGTGCATCTATTAAAATATTTCTAGCATAAGCCGATCGTTTTTATTTGATGTGAATTCTTTTATTGATTGTGTTTTGGTACAAATCTGTTTTGTTGTGTGGCATTTTTACTATGCACAATTTTTGTTGTTGTCTGGCATTTTACGTTTATCAGCCATCAATAGACGGATCTTCTTTATAACAAATACATCTATGTTTCTCCATAGCGTTGCTTGTCCATGTTTTAGGCTGTTGAAGATTTCCAGCTGCTGACGGCTCAGAATGCAATCTCGTTTAGATTTATGTTTCTTTTGAAATATGCTTGCAGATGTGTTTGAGCTCTTTCATTAGTTTGATTAATGAGTTCTTGACACAGCAGAAGGGATGTTATGTAAGTTAGATTGCAGTTAACCTGTCTTGTATGCAAGAAGGCCATTGTTAGTTTACTGTTGTAATTTCTCATGTAGAGAATGATACAAAAAAAAAAAAGATACAAAAAGCAAGAGAAGCGTTCGTTGACTAGGAAACATGGAAATCCAAATAATTTAGGTTAAATACCAACAAAAATTTTCATCTCCAAAGTTAGGTCACTCCTGTTATATAGCTGTGAAACATAAGGAAAACAAATTAGTCATTAAGGTGCAAACCTTCATTAACGGATGCCACAGGGTTGCCCTGCAGTGGATCCCATCTCACTGTGAAATACCAGAAAACGAGAAAGCGGATCAGTTGGCAAAGGAAGGTGCAATAGGCACACAACCAAATACACCGGTTACATACCATCATAAGAAGCAGATAATCACATTAATCAAAGAACCACATGTCCCAAATCAGGATGCCTTTCATAATATGAATAGATATGAACAATTTATCATTATACGCCTCAGAACAGGACACAATAGATTCTACAGTCACATGTATACAAAATTCAAGATCGGCACCTCAACTAGATGAGTAGTATGGGTGGCTGTTTACCCACTCTACAAGTGCACGCACATGCACCGAAAGACAATAGATTTGGCACCGAAACCGCACGAAACTGGCACCAAACCCGTGCAAAAGTCCGATAATCGGCTTATTATCTCGGTGGTCGTGATCGGTAATCGGCTTATCTCGGTGGTGTGCGTTGGTGCGTGACGATCGGTGGTCGTGGTGTGCGTTGGTGCGTGACGGTGATCGGCGCGTCGCTCGTGGTGTGCGTTGGTGCGTGGCGGCTTATCTCGTGGTGCGTCGCTAGCTCGCCGGTTATCGGACAGCGGTTCTAAAAGGGGTCAGCGGTTCTAAAACTTGTGGGGTCGTCTCTCGCGGGTTGGATGGCGGGTCGTCGTGCGGGTGGGGAAAGGGGGGGGGTGCCTTGGTCGAGTGTTATCATCATGTGTGGGTCAACAGGAGGCGACATGTAAAAAACGATGACAAGCAATTATTAGTATCGTTAGCATCATGTACCAGGTGTGATTATAGCGATTTTTCTCTATTGCATATCCAAGCTAACTCAAGTCAAATAAAAATCATCACCAAGCCACACAAATTGACACATCATCATCATGTGCCACCCTCAACACCATCCTTTCATATCATATCATCATCCTCAACATCATCATCATGTGCCACCCTCAACACCATCCTTTCATGTCCTATCATCATCATGTGCCACCCTCAACACTATCATCATGTGCCACCCTCAACACTATCATCATATCCTATCATCATCTTGTGCCACCCTCAACACTATCATCATGTGCCGCCCTCAACATCATCATCATGTGCCACCCTCAACATCAACCTTCATATCCTATCATCATCTTGTGCCACCCTCATCCCTTAATGTTCTATCATCAAGCCACACAAAGTATCAATCATCTCTCTCTCTCTCTCTCTCTCTCTCTCTCACACACATTCGTGGTAAACCAAAACAAATTTCGTTCTATATTTCACAACTTTATTAATACAACAAATATACGACACACATATATATTACTGTCCGGTTGTTGATAATTTTAAGCGTCTGGGTTTCCTCCCTCCTGTTTTGGTGGTACTGTTTGTTAAATGTCTATCAAACACGGGTGCATAGGAAGTTTCATTAGCCTTCAAAACACAACCACCCTCCATTTTGACAAATCTTGATCAAAGCTGGAATAGGTAATTGGTGACTCTGCTGAAACACCCGCGGCATTCATATTGGGTGCCGGATCTGTCGTCTGATTAACAAGAGCGAGGTTCCCTTGATTAACAAAGGGGGCGTGTAGTCGATGAGATTCGTGTTAACAAGTGATGGTATGTAGTTTTGGTGGTTAACGAGAGGCGGCGTGTAGTTGATCTGATTAACGAGAGGCGGCGTGTAGTTGATCTGATTATCGAGAGGTGGCGTGTAGCTGATCTGGTCAACAACAGGCGGCGTGTAGTTGAGGTTAGCATAAGCGGTTAAAATTTCCTCTCGCATCTCGACTAACGTGATAAATTCCTCTCTCGATAGTGTTATCCCAGTTCTGGTAGGAAACTTAAAAAAACTATCACCGCTATATGTCCTTATATTTATCAATGGTCTGTTACGAAAAACACAAACCGAGACTGCCTTAACGCCATCTTTAGACAATGGAACTACAGTCTCATTTCCACGTGACATAAATATGCGCTGATCACTGAGATCAAACGAAATTGGCGTATTCAAGCTACACGACTCCATATTCAAAGAAAAACAAACCACCTGGCAACAGACGTTGGTTATGTGTGTGCGTGTACACTGCTCGACTGGGGGGTTTTTATACCCGTTTATCGGGCTGAGGACCGTCTATTTATAGCAGCTAACGCAATACGTTATCAGGCGTGGTAATCAGTCGTGTTGCGACATGTTCAGTGACCTCTGGAACTGACCCAATAGGGTGATGTATGGGGAAATATGATGCGTGTAACAATTCGGTCTCAGGTAATGCGGCTTGAGACTAGGAAACTCCTCCTCCCCCCTGTAGTGTTTATATAGGTTGTGGCTTATAAAAATAGGTGTTAGTTGAAGAGGGGGAAACCTCGCGCGCTGACCTAAAATCACTCGTTGTTATTTTCGTCGGGGGCGTAATCACTAAAGTTAGTAGCACTTGTGAGGATGGATCCCCGATGGAATCATCCCTTCACAGCTCTGATAGCCGGTCCTACCGGGTGTGGGAAAACGGTATTTGTGCAAAAGTTTATACAGAACCTTCACGAGCTAGCTGTCCCCGTACCGGAGGAAGTTATATGGTGTTATGGGGAATGGCAATCGATATACGAGACTATGGGGTCAGTGAGATTTATCAAGGGTCTACCAGACGTCGATAAATTGGAAGGTGGTAAGAAGAGAAGACTGATCATCATCGATGACTTGATGTCTGAGACGGACGAGCGGGTAACAAAATTATTCACCAAAGGTAGTCATCACAGAGATATTAGTGTGATGTACATTGTTCAAAATCTATTCGGAAAAAATAAAGAACATTGAACCATAAGTCTCAATACGCACTATTTAGTCCTTTTCGAGAACCCGAGAGACGGGAGTCAAATTATGAATCTGGGTAAACAAATGTACCCAGGTCAGGTGGGGTACCTCCAAGATAGTTTTAAGGACGCGACAGCGACTCCTCACGGTTATTTGCTGGTCGATCTTCGTCAGGACACACCTGATAATCTTAGGTTGAGAACAAAAATATTCCCGGGGGAGAGACAAATCGTCTACGTGCCAAAGTAGAGAATCATGTGTGATGAAGCACTTAGACGGCACGGTGAAATGTTGAAATGTATGCGCGCCGCCTCGCCGAGCGGTTTAAGAGCCATATTAAAAACAGCCTCTCCCAAACTCATTAACTTTTTGTGCGAGTGTTGTCATAACATATTAAAAGGTAATGTTAGACTCACTCAGCGACAGAAGTGCGAGCTACGTCGACACAAGAACAAGTTGAGACTTCTCACTAAAAAGAAACCGTATCTTAAGCGGCGGAAAGAGATTCTACAAACCGATGGGTTTATAGGTGCTTTGCTCCGTCCTATATTAAGTATTCTCGGTGGAGTAATAGGTGCGTAACAATGGCCAAAAAAATGATTTTGATGGATCCTCGATTCCTCGAGGGTCTTAAACAGACTACTAGCACGTCGTATAGCCCACCCGAGGCGATCGGTGACAACTTGAGAGATTTAGATGATGAAATGCAACGTATCCTATTCCGCGATGATTTAGCACCCGCCGATAAGGCCAGAGTGTACCAACGTGCCCTGCATCAATATTTAACTAGATTGGAGCAGTATAAACGACGCTCATTGGGCTCGGTCGATCTCATTCAACACAACACGGCAACAGAAAAAACACCTTCCCACACCATCATTCGAGGTATCACCAGAGCAGACCAAGACACCACCACCACCAGCGGAAACCCCAAAGGTAGGTAATGAAACCACTCCGCCCGTAACCACGTATAAACTGAGACCTAACAAAAGAAAGAGTGGAATCCCAACACCAAAATGGGAACGTTGGAGAAAATATTGAGACGTCGTTACTTTGACCCTAGTCGACCAGGGGCGTATAGTGGTGCAACGGCCCTGCAACGTAACACCAAACTGGGACTCGCAAAGATCAAACAATGGCTGAGTCATCAGGATACCTATACTCTTCATAAACCAATTCGTCGCAGATTTGAAAGGCGTCCCATTATAACGAGTGGCCCCCAACAGCAATATCAGGCAGACCTAATCGATTTGAGACATTTGAAAAAACACAACGATGGATATTCCTATTTGGTTTCTTGCGTGGACGTTTTCAGTAAATTCGCGTGGTCTGTACCGATACGAACCAAAACGGGGAATTCCTTAGTGGAGGCCGTCGGTAAGATATTTCTCGATGGGAAACCCGCGAGTTTTCAAACCGATAAGGGGTCAGAGTTTCTGAACAGAACATTTCAGAAATTCCTCGCTGACAACAACGTTCACTTTTTCACTACGCAGAACGAAGATAATAAGGTCGCCGTGGTGGAACGCTTTAACAGGACTCTGAAACAACTGATGTGGCGATGTTTCACGAAATCCAATAAGTTTTCTTATGTCCGAGTCCTCCCCGCCCTACTTCGAAGTTATAACCATTCGTATCACAGAAGTATAAAAATGGCACCGGTCGACGTCAACGCAGACAATCAAGAACAGGTATGGAACACGTTGTATAATAGCAAACGCAACTTTAAATTTGAAAGACCCCTGTACAAGCCCGGTGATCGAGTTAGACTGGTCCTGGGCAGAGCCAATTTTAAAAAGGGTTATGCCCCGGCTTGGACGGAGGAACTGTTTTCCATCAGTCGAGTAAATGAAACAAACCCGGTTACATATGTGTTGAAAGACGATAAGGGCGATGAGATAGAGGGGTCATTCTACACACCGGAAATTCAAAAAGTTGGAGACAAACACGAGTACAGAATCGAGAGTATCATAACCGAGCGTCGCACATCCTTTGGGCGAAAGGAGTGTTTAGTCAAATGGTTTGGGTACGATTCCTCATTTAACACGTGGATACCGTCCAAGGACATTGTCAGATACAAAAACTAGAGATGCGAGAAGAAGAAGAAGAAGTGGTAATTTTTGGTGGAGAGCCCGATTTGCGAGCCGTAAACTCGGGAGACAGGAGAGACGGCGAACCACGCTAGTGGGGGTCGATGTTTGGGAAACTATCCCCCTACTTAGAACTTGTCTTTATTTGTCAAGTGGTAGTTATATATACAGTTGTAGCGGTCTCGCTGTTCAATCTGACCACCGAACAGCCAGACGCGAAGGAGCGAAAACTGTGGATAGCCCTACTGAGCAGCTGTTTGGGTTACATGCTACCGAATCCAAACTTGGAGAGGCGACGGTGAAACGAGTAAAAAAAATGAGTTTTTATGTCACCCTGCCCAGCAATGCATCTATGGAACTTTTTAAGGATAATAACCCAGGCCACTTTTTCGTTAAACTCCCTCAGACCATTGACATTTCGACGCAGTATGAGATCGCACTGGTGGAGATACAGTTTCCGCTAAATTATTTCAATGTAATAGAGGGTGATGTCTGGATTCGCTACGAATCTCTCGATAACGACGATATTTGCGACGCCAGATTTTATTTCAACGTGACATTGGAGCCTGGGTTATACACGAAACCCGATGCGTTCATCGGCGCGTTGAATGCGTTGATCGTAAAAGCGGAGGATGAGTCGTACAGGGGAGTGAAAGGGAAAAAAATGAGATTCATTTACGCAAAAGAGGTGAATAAAGCCATCTTGAAACTTTACGAAAAAGGAGTCAGTGTTACCATAAGCGACACTTTGAAAAACATGTTAGCCTTCCCCACGACCTCAATATCAGACACGGCTCCCGATATCTTCAGCGTGGGTGTAATGGACTTGGAAAGTGTTGCGAAGAATGTCTACGTCTACTGCGATCTCGTTTCCCCCAGACCGGTCGGGGATGTGATGGTGCCTCTCCTCTGGAGCGTGCCTGTTCTCAATAGAAATCACACCTCGGTGTTTCAGATCTACGATAAACCTCACTACCTACCCCTGAGTAGATTTTCCTTCGATACCGTGGAAATCCTTTTAGCCAACGAACACGGAAAAACCATCCCATTCACCAGCGGGACGTCGGTACTAACGGTACACTTTCGAGTCAAGAAGCATCTCGAGCTGGTATAATGGTGAGACACACCCCCCTTCGTCGAGATGTTGAGTTATACGAAGACTTTTACTGTTGTCAGGCTGGCGATGGGATGCCCGTGTTTATAGGAGGTCGAAGTCAGAGCGGTCGAGGAATCGGTAGTTTCTTCGGTGGAATCGGGAGGGCTATTTTACCCTGGTTAAAAACCGGCGGTAAGGCCTTGCTCAGAGAAGGCTTTGGGACCGGTCTGCAGGTCGCACAGGACGCATTAGCGGGGAAAAATGTCGGTGAAGCTTTCAAAGAACGAGCTAAGGAGGCCGGTCAGCGGTTGCTACACGGGGCCGTAGACCACCTGCGTGATAACAACCAATCAGGAAGTGGTTTACGTCAAAGCAGAAAGCGAGTTATGAAGTTACCTCCACCAGGAGAACCCGTTACGAAGAGGATAAAACCGACAGCTGGACGGTTCCCCCTTCATTCGGTGCACAACAGCGGGAAGAAGACGAAGACGAGGGTGGCAAAGGATATTTTCGACTAATAATGTCCCTCATTCACCCCAAATCGTGCGAATGTCTTCACTCTGGTTTGGATTTATTTAGCGTTCCACCCAAACAGACATCTCTAGACTCTGGCCAGTTTATTGAAATTCGTCCGATCGCAGCTTTGTCGCATAGCGCACCGATAGAGTTTTTCATTTCTGGAAACAGCGAGGAGTATCTAGATCTTTTCAACACGTTTTTACATCTGCGGGTCAAGATCACCCTCCCGAATGGTGATAGTGTACCACCCAATGCTGAGGTAGGACCGGTCAACAATTATCTTCACAGTCTATTTTCACAAGTCGACGTATCGCTAAACGACACGTTGGTTACACCGTCGGAGAATACCAATCCTTTTAGAGCAGTGTTTGAGGCCACGCTAAATTACGGGGAGGATGCGAAAACGGGATACTTGACGGCAGCTCTGTTCTACAAAGACACAGCTGGCCACCATGACGATTTGAAAGAAAATGAGGGTTTTAAAACACGGCGCGATTTGACTTCGGGTAGTAAAGAGGTTGAAATGATGGGTCGTTTGCACTCTGATGTCTTTGTGCAGGATCGTTACATGTTAAACAGAGTCGACGTAAAGATAAAACTCACGCCCTCGAAGGATGTGTTCAGCCTCGCGGCTCACGATAGCTCTGTGGGTTATAAGAGTGTTATCACCTATGCCGCGCTCGTGGTCAGGGAAGCTAAGCTAAACCCCGCGATTTCTCTGGCCCACGAAAAGGCTCTCTTAAGCGGGAATGCGCGGTACCCGATCAAGAGGGTTACCATCAAGACATTTTCCATCGCTAGCGGGATGCTCTCCCATAGTCAAGACAATTTATTTTTGTCTCAATCACCAACCCGTATAGTGATAGGTCTGATTACGGCCAGTGCTTTTAATGGTGTTTACACAGCTAACCCGTTCAATTTTCAACACTTTGGTCTGATTTATATGAACCTGACGGTCGACGGGAAATGTATCTCGGGAAAGCCTCTAACTATGGACTTTGAACGAAATCAATACGCGAAAGCTTTCTTCGGCACAAATCTGGCCATGGGTCTGATTGGTAAAGACGCTGGGAATAACGTTGATTATAGAGAATTCAAGGATGGATACTGTCTATTTGGTTTTGACCTCTCGTCCAGCCTACTGGACGGCTCCCATTTTGAGCTAGCCACAAGCGGACCCTTGTCGATAGAACTCAAGTTTGCCGCTCCCACCACTACTCCCCTACAAGTTATCGTCTACGCCGAGTTGGACTCGGTGCTCGAGGTGTCCAAAAAAGGCAGATTCTAACAGACTTCGCCGTTTGAGAGAGAAAGAAGAAGAAGAATATGAACACGAGGGAGATTTACAACCTTTTGATGTCGGATATTTTCGTTCGACGTTGTTCTCTTGTTAGTGTCATTCCACGAAACCACTTACCGCCAAGCATCGACCCAACGGCGACCGCGGCCTTTGTCATAAACACCGACCCTGCCCACGAACCCGGAGAGCATTGGGTGGCCCTATTTTACAACGGACTCGGCGAATGTGAGTATTTCGACTGTTTGCCTCCCAGACACGTGGATATTTTAAACTTTATAGAGCAAAACTCACACGTTCCATTCGTCTACAACCCGCGGGTGTTGCAAGATTTGTTTAGCACCACGTGCGGTCTATATTGTGTTTATTATATACTTCTTAAGTGTCGTGGCGCGAAACTTAACAGAATTCTCATGCCTTTTTCATCGAGACAGCACGTAAACGACCGTATCATTTATCGTTTGCTCGACCCATGGATACTTTGGCTTCGAGGGGCCCGCCCAGACGCTTAAAATTATCAACAACCGGACAGTAATATATATGTGTGTCGTATATTTGTTGTATTAATAAAGTTGTGAAATATAGAACGAATTTTGTTTTGGTTTACCATGAATGTGAGAGAGAGAGAGAGAGAGAGAGAGAGAGAGAGAGATGATTGATACTTTGTGTGGCTTGATGATAGAACATTAAGGGATGAGGGTGGCACAAGATGATGATAGGATATGAAGGTTGATGTTGAGGGTGGCACATGATGATGATGTTGAGGGCGGCACATGATGATAGTGTTGAGGGTGGCACAAGATGATGATAGGATATGATGATAGTGTTGAGGGTGGCACATGATGATAGTGTTGAGGGTGGCACATGATGATGATAGGACATGAAAGGATGGTGTTGAGGGTGGCACATGATGATGATGTTGAGGGATGATGATAGGATATGAAAGGATGGTGTTGAGGGTGGCACATGATGATGATGTGTCAATTTGTGTGGCTTGGTGATGATTTTTATTTGACTTGAGTTAGCTTGGATATGCAATAGAGAAAAATCGCTATAATCACACCTGGTACATGATGCTAACGATACTAATAATTGCTTGTCATCGTTTTTTACATGTCGCCTCCTGTTGACCCACACATGATGATAACATTCGACCAAGGCACCCCCCCCCCCCTTTCCCCACCCGCACGACGACCCGCCATCCAACCCGCGAGAGACGACCCCACAAGTTTTAGAACCGCTGACCCCTTTTAGAACCGCTGTCCGATAACCGGCGAGCTAGCGACGCACCACGAGATAAGCCGCCACGCACCAACGCATACCACGAGCGACGCGCCGATCACCGTCACGCACCAACGCACACCACGACCACCGATCGTCACGCACCAACGCACACCACCGAGATAAGCCGATTACCGATCACGACCACCGAGATAATAAGCCGATTATCGGACTTTTGCACGGGTTTGGTGCCAGTTTCGTGCGGTTTCGGTGCCAAATCTATTGTCTTTCGGTGCATGTGCGTGCACTTGTAGTGTGGGTAAACAGCCACCCATACTACTTACATGTACATGTGGACAGGCGTCCCAGACTGCTGAATACATACTTCAAGACTGTACTGAATATAGTAGACTGAGGAAGATCTATTGACCCATAGATGCAACACTACAGACAAAACTATATGGGCCACTGCAAGAATTAAATAAGACAGTAAAATTTATACAGGAAACGACATTGCAAATAGAGACAATAATTTAGGCGAATGAAAGATAGACAGATAGACAGACAGACTGACTGACAAACCGATAGACCGACAGACAGACAGACAGACAGACAGATAGACAGATAGACAGATAGACAGACAGACAGACAGACAGACAGACAGACAGACAGACAGATAGATAGATAGATAGATAGACAGACAGACAGACAGACAGACAGACAGACAGACAGACAGACAGACAGACAGACAGACAGACAGATAGATAGATTCACGGATGCCTGCGCAGAATAAAAGGATGGAAATGGCAGGACAAAATCACTAACGTAGAATTATGGGAAAAAAAACAGTCATATAAGTGAGCCGCGATAGCTCAGTGGTTAGTGAACTGTACTACAAAGGACAAAGGTTAGGGTTCAATCCCAACCGACGGCTTCCGGGATCACCCAGCCTTAAATGGGTACCGGATTTTTTTATGGGAAAGTGAAGCAGCACGGGTGTAATACCGACCACATTACCCCAAAAAATGATGTGCTGAAGGTCTGTAAAATATAGGGTCACTAACACCATATTTCCCTATACGCCACTTGGCGTACTTTGCTTTTTTTTTTAACCAGTCATATACCATTGGTCAATTAAATACAACGAAAACGACTGTGCTGGATAGGACACACACTGCAGGAAGCCAACTGGGAGTTTTACACGATAGGCCCTTTTTGAAATCCCCAGGGGAAAAGACAAAGAGGCAAGACCAACAATTTTTGGAGAGGACAAGTGGAAGCAGAGTTGAAGATGATGGGGCAGACATGGAGTGATCTTAAAAGATTGGCAAGAAGCAGAACAGCTTGGAAAGTGTTTATTGAAGACCTATGCTCCACAGGGAGTTGAAAGGTATAAGAAGAGTTTCTCAGATATCGAACTAAAGTCGTAGATACCTTCGACAATGTTATTTTCCTTGTAAATTATAATCTGTGATAGTTTTGTCTGTAGTGTTGCATCTATGGGCCAATAGATCTTCCTCAGTCTTCTATATTCAGTACAGTCTTGAAGTATGTATTCAGCAGTCTGGGACGCCTGTCCACATGTACATGTAGTTGAGGTGCCTCTAATTATGTATATGTTCCGTGAAGTAACAGATTAGTAATTTGCAAACAATTAGCTGATGTTTAAGCTTTCACAAAGTAAAATTATGAAAATGACAGGACGCAGTTACTAATTTAGAACTATGGGAAAGTACTAGATAAACACTAGTAGATAAAGAGATGCAACAAAGACGATTGCGCTAAATAGGACACAGATTGTCGAAGCCAAGTGAGAGTATTTCACGACAGGCTCTTTCTTGGAATCCCCACGGAAAGATAAAAAAGGGGCAGGTCAAAATACACTTGGAGAAGATAGGCGAAAGCAGAGATGAAGAAGATGGGGAAGACATGAAGTGGTAAAGCTGGTAGAAAAGAGCCAGTAGTTGGGTGTAACGTACACGCCTACAAGGTATGGTGACAGCTTTACAAAAAAAAAGGAACACAATAAAATACTGACGTTTCGGCCCACATACGGCCTTCTTCATAAAACGAGAACGGCAACACACGATAAGGCACAAATAAATACTACTACATCTAGGATGATTGGGACAGGTACGTTAAAGAGAAGAGGACAGAGGGATAAGAGATACGATGATGAAAAAAGAGAGAGAGATATGCTACAAGTTGGAGGATAGGTGAAATGTGGACGCTCCTTTCATAAAGTCAGTTTAATTCTCTAAGCTTGTGTGTGAAGAAAAAAAACAACAAGAAAAACATTACATTAATTGTATTTTATTTATTTTTATTTCTGACGATTCGGCGATTTATGAGAGCATAAGGAGCAAGGAGTCACAACTGATAGTAAAATATAAAGACAGCTTAAAAAATATAGACAAAGCATCAAGGAACATAATCGAGTCTACAGAGCTGATATATGTTACTAGAAAAAAAAAACGAAAGCTTCACGATCGCTTGCGCCAGTAGGCACATTATTTAGATAATGTTCGAATCTTTTCGTTCTTTGTTCTCTCTCACTATAGTTCATTTAGTTTCTCCGATAAAGTCTAGATGTTGACATTCTCTATCTCTGTTATACTTTCGCTTTTCTTTGTTTTAAAATTGTTTTGTTTTAACATTGCTTTGTCTTAATATTGCTTTGTTTTGCGATAGATCATTAATTATTTCGTGAACTGTTTTACAGCGAAAAAAAAGATCGATTTCAACAGCGTCTCGTCTCACTTTACCATAAAGAGAATCGAATTGTGGTAAAGAAAGATAGCACTGGCATAGTGCTGTCCACATTAACCTAAATAATGTGACAATGAGAAAAAATATGAGCACTAACACTATATTCCCTGAAATCATGGAGCGTAATGTTTTTTTTTTAAATTTACTTTTTCTTACATTAATCTTTTCTTATGAATTCGTCTTCATCTTGAACTTTGAAATTATTGTAATGTATCTACTCGGCCTGATGTTACTTCCCCCTTGTATCTACTCGGCCTGATGTTACGTCCCCCTTTGTATCTACTCGGCCTGATGTTACGTCCCCCTTGTATCTACTCGGCCTGATGTTACGTCCCCCCTGTATCTACTCAGCCTGATGTTACTTCCCCCTTGTATCTACTCGGCCTGATGTTACTTCCCCCTTGTATCTACTCGGCCTGATATTACTTCCCCCTTGTATCTACTCAGCCTGATGTTACTTCAACCTTGTGTCTACTCAGCCTGATGTTACTTCCCCCTTGTATCTGCTCAACTTGACGTTACTTCCCCCTTGTATCTACTCAGCCTGATGTTACCTCCCCCTTGTATCTATTCAGCCTGATGTTACTTCCCCCTTGTATCTATTCAGCCTGATGTTACTTCCCCCTTGTATCTACTCAACCTACTATTACTTCCTCCTTGTATCTACTCAGCCTGATGTTACTTCCCCATGGTATCTATTCAGCCTGATGTTACTTCCCCCTTGTATCAACTCAGCCTGATGTTACTTCCCCCTTGTATCTACTCAACCTGATATTACGTCCCCCTTGTATCTACTCAACCTGATATTACTTCCCCTTGTATCTGCTCAGCCTGATGTTACTTCCCCCTTGTATCTACTCAGCCTGATGTTACTTCCCTCTTGTATCTACTCAGCCTGATGTTACTTCCCTCTTGTATCTACTCAGCCTGATGTTACTTCCCCCTTGTATCTACTCAGCCTGATGTTACTTCCCTTTTGTATCTTCTCAGCCTGATGTTACTTCTGCCTTATATCTACTCAGCTTGACATTACTTCCCCCTTGTCTCTACTCAACCTGATATTACTTCCCTCTTATATCTACTCAACCTGATGTTACTTCCGTCTTGTATCTACTCAGCCTGATGTTACTTTCCCCTTGAATCTACTCAGCCTGATGTTACTTCCCCCTTGAATCTACTCGGCCTGATGTTACTTCCCCCTTGTATCTACTCAGCTTGACATTACCTCCACCTTGCATCAACTCAGCCTGATCTTACTTCCCCCTTGTATCTACTCAGCCTGATGTTACTTCGGTCTTGTATCTAATCAGCCTGATGTTACTTCCCCCTTGAATCTACTCAGCCTGATGTTACTTCCCCCTTGAATCTACTCAGCCTGATGTTACTTCCCCCTTGTATCTACTCAGCCTGACGTTACTTCCCCCTTGAATCTACTCAACCTGATGTTACTTCCGTCTTGTATCTACTCAGCCTGATGTTACTTCCCCCTTGTATCTACTCAGCTTGACATTACCTCCACCTTGTATCTACTCAGCCTGATGTTACTTCCCCCTTGTATCTACTCAGCCTGATGTTACTTCCCTTTTGTATCTTCTCAGCCTGATGTTACTTCTGCCTTATATCTACTCAGCTTGACATTACTTCCCCCTTGTCTCTACTCAACCTGATATTACTTCCCTCTTATATCTACTCAACCTGATGTTACTTCCGTCTTGTATCTACTCAGCCTGATGTTACTTTCCCCTTGAATCTACTCAGCCTGATGTTACTTCCCCTTGAATCTACTCGGCCTGATGTTACTTCCCCCTTGTATCTACTCAGCTTGACATTACCTCCACCTTGCATCTACTCAGCCTGATCTTACTTCCCCTTGTATCTACTCAGCCTGATGTTACTTCGGTCTTGTATCTAATCAGCCTGATGTTACTTCCCCCTTGAATCTACTCAGCCTGATGTTACTTCCCCCTTGAATCTACTCAGCCTGATGTTACTTCCCCCTTGTATCTACTCAGCCTGACGTTACTTCCCCTTGAATCTACTCAGCCTGATGTTATTTCCGTCTTGTATCTACTCAGCCTGATGTTACTTCCCCCTTGTATCTACTCAGCTTGACATTACCTCCACCTTGTATCTACTCAGCCTGATGTTACTTCCCCCTTGTATCTACTCAGCTGGACATTACTTCCCCTTGTATATACTCAGCCTGATGTTACTTTCCTCTCATTCCTTCTAAGTTTATCTCCTCTATGTTTTGTCGCTACAGACACCTGATCACAATATCTACTTGTAAACTGTCACATACAACAAGACAATCAGAAACTTCACGAATCCACAAAACTCGTTTTGAATGGTTGGACAGTTTCAATCTTCTAACATTTTAAAGATTCGTTGCATTTGCAACAGGTACTTTTTCACTCAATTTTGTATTTGTCTTTCCCCTCTTCTTCCTTTTTGCTATCACTATCTTCTTTTTCTTCCTTTCTTCTTCTTCGTTTTTTTTCTCCATAATTGTTTCATTATCTACCTATTATTATTATTACATTTTCTGCTTTTTTTCTTGTATTGTTCATTTCGAATTACCATCAACGCCATCATAATTTTATTTTTCCTTTCCTATTCTCTCCTCTTCCCCCAACCCATTTCTCTCTCCATGTTCAGTCACAGCTTCAAGGAAGTGATTTACGAGTTATGATGACTTCAAGATTAAAGATCAGCATTAAAGACGAGGCATAGATAGATGAGGGAGTCGCGATAGCACACTGGTTAGTGAACTGAACTACAAAGGATAAGAGGTCTTGATCGACGGCTACCGGGTTTACTCAGCTTTTAATGGGTACCTGATTTCATTAACCACTGAGCTATCGCGGCTCCCAAATTAAGGTCACTAACATCATATTCCCTAAACGCTACTTTACGTGACGGGGCACTTAACTTTTTTTTTTTTTTTTTTACAATAGATTCTTCTTTCCTTCCTAATTTGCCTTTCTGCGTCGAGGGGAGATATAATTTGCGGTATTTAGCTCTCTTCTGTTTGCCTATGCAGCTGTTAGGTTTCCTAGAGTTTCTAATATTCCGTCAATCCATTTCTTCGTGGTCGTCCGTTGGGCCTGGTGTTCTCGCAATTTTTATTAAAGGCTCATTGTGTGTTTTTTATTTTTTTTTCTGCCTTGTCATGTGGTCAAACCATTTTATCTGTTGTTTCTTTATGCATTCTGTGGTGATGGTTTTTCCTAGCTTTTTTCTGTTCTTAATTTCTGATCTTGTCTCTCAGGCTGCTTCCTGTCATTCGTCTAACATACTTCATCTCAATAGTGGTTATTTTTTTCTTGTTGTTCTTGCATTTAGGGTTTCAAGACCGGCATTGGTAGCACAAGGTTGGTATTAAATAGATAAATGTGAATTATAACTGATTTTACTAAATCCCACATTTAAAAAATGACTGGCTAGCCTGCCTTTCCTCTCATCTCACTTTTTTTATTTGTATTTTTTTGTCTAAGCTTCCCCATTCCTATCAACACCTCATTATCGCCACAGTTGTGAATAAACAACACACTGATAAATGGAAGCCAATATCAAGGTCCGCATAAAAGCATCTGTCGGAAAATAAATCCGTTCCTCCCAGCCCCACATCTGCACTTGTATTTCATCATCATCGAGTGCCATCTCCGCATCGAAGGTTGGCTACCATGGAGCGTCATTCTGCTTTGTCTCTTGCTTTGATGGTGCAGGATGTCATAGGCTGGTTTGTCCATCTTTTGATATTACTCGTCCATGTTATTCTTGGTCTGCCTCTGCCTCTTTTACCTTGTATTTTCCCCTCCAGGATTACTTTTAGTAGGCTGTTGTGACTTTTAACATGGCCCAAAAATCGGATTTGTCTTGTCTTAATTGTGTTTAGTAGTTCTCTTTTTATTTTCAGTTGTTTTAATTCATCGTCGTTTGTTTTCTTTTCCTTTCATCCAATTCTACCTATTCTTCTATATATCCACATTTCAAAGGCTTTAATTCTCTGTACTGTTTTCTTGTCTAATGTCCATGTTTCTGCACCATGTAGGAATGTTTAGAAGACATACAATTTTGCTATTCTTTGTTAAGCCCTGGTGTTATTTGTTTTGATGTTAGTATGTTCTTCAAGACATTAAAATTACTTTTTGCCATTCCTATTCTTTTGAAATTTTTAGAATTACTTGTTTTTGTGATGCTGAAATTAAAGTAGACTGTACGGATAGCAGTGGTTAGTGAACAGGTTTACTGAGAACAAAGGATAGGGTTCGTTCCCCGATGACTTCTAGATTCACCCAGCCATATATAGTTACCGGAAATATATCTGGAACATCTCAGAAATAAATCTTGACGTCATGTTGATCATTTTATTTAAAAATTAATTAATAATAATGATAATTTTATTGAAAATATAATTCTTCAAAGTAATTAGATAGTAACAGCATATATGATATTGCAAACACGGCGTGCTTGAGTTGTTTGGCTAGTCCTGACCTGATTGCACTAATGTACAATTTATTTACTGCATTCTGTTGTTTCTACTACTTGGTACGGATAAACTATAGATATGGTCTTTATCTTATTTATGGGGGCTGCTTGGGGGCTAGCGGATGGGGGGGGGGGGGGGAAGGAGCATTACAGGACTGAAGAACAAAGGCTGCAGGTTCAGTCGCCACGAGGTGTTTGGGTCAGGGTTTACTGCGTGAAGGTAATGAAAGAATATCACATGACATTTCACGCCTTCGTTTTATTAGGCTACAACATTCTAATGCAATAAAATACACCATATGTCAGCTTTGCGAATACAACACTGAACAAACAAACGTTTCGACTGTAAGCGGTTTATTTGCCGTTGCCCCACATGATTGTCGTGTTGATACTCCCAACTTTTGAATTTCACTACGTCACTGTTGATGCCTTTTCCCCAAGTCGATGATCCAAGTACCCGTTCTTTTTCAACTAGATCAACCGGATAATGTTAGCCTGGACTTGAAACCAGGTTCAGTTTATCGCTAAGAGAAGTGTGTTAACTACAACTCTTTGGACGCTCCAAGTACATGCATCATATACAATTATATCATGTTCATTGACCAAATATCGCGTTTAAGTGATTATGTTCCTCGACCTAAAAGATAAATCATTGTATATGTTACACAAAGGTCATATAGTGCCGCACTATAAAATGTTATGAAAGGAGAAAAAAAAAAACACGTAGGTCCCTGCACGTGGCGTATAAAAAAATAGGGTGCTAGTGCCTATATTTTTTAATAGATCTGCGGCACATTATTGTTTAGGGAAATGTAGTCAGTATAATGTGGTCAGGATAATGTGGTCAGTATAATTCACGTGCCACGTTGACTCAAAAAAATACCCGGAACCCATGGCTGGGTAAATCTAGAAGCCGTCTAGATTTTTTGTGTTGGCGTCCTCATTGGTCTTTTCAGCTGTCCAGGGAACATTCAACATTTTTATGAGAAATCTCATCTCTGTGACCTCTAATCGTCTTTTCATTTATTTGTCTACTGTCCATGATTCACTTCCATAGTTCAGAATGTATGTTAGCATAATTTTACTCAGCCATGTAAGAAAGTAGTTTACCATTGTTTTCCTTCATTGAAGGTAATGCGAGTTTATATTATAGTGAAAACAGCAGTAAAGGGGTGATTAGTAAACTGATCTACCGAGGAGTACTAACGACGGTTTGTACGTAGACAAACGTACGCCCCCCCCCCCCCCCCCGCCTCCCCAAACCTTGAATGGGTGCTGGGACTGTTTTCTTGGAAAGATTTACTGTCCCGGTGTAGTGTTGGCCACGCTTACTCAAAGGTATACCGATCGTAGAAACAAATAAACACTAACATATAGGAACACTAACATCATTATCTTACATGTCACACTCGAGGCGTGACGAGGTTCTTACTTTCTTCATTATCATTATCTCATCATCATCTTCTTCTTCTCTTCTTCTCCTTCTCCTACATGTTCTTCTTCTCCTCTCCCTCCTTCTATTACTATTTCAAAACTGCATTTAATTATAAGTAGCAACTTATTCCATTACATGAGAGCCATTAAGCTTACACTTTGCATCAGTAGCTTCCTGTCAACAAGTACATTCTGTAGTACTCTCGCACTATTTCCATTTCTACGTAAACTTGTTCTAAACGTAACATTTAGCGGTATCATCTATTGCTCTCCAAAAATATAGTTTCATATCATCACGTGACTTTGAACATTTCATTTCCAGGATCGTCACGGAAGCTGATTCAGAAAGAGGGCGAATCTGAGGTGTTTAGCGTACAGACGGAATACTCTGAGAAACCAGGTAAGTAGACCACTGACAAGAAATATCTTGGCATGCAAACTAGAAGAGGGTTACACTGGAGATGGATTGATCATTTTTACCTGCATAACTTTTGACAATTGACGATTGTCACTTTCCTCTGGTGTTGACTTTTTTTCTTGAACTCTGCTCACGAGGGCAAACACTTTTTTTTCAGTTTCCCTACACCATTCTCTCTCTCTCTTTCTCTCTCTTTCTCTCTCTCTCTCTTTCTATCATTCCTCTCCCTGCCGCATTTCAGCCCATCACTTCTCTGATAATACCTTTGTTTTTTCTGTCAAATCTTAACTTATCGATGTTAGTGTTCTTTCCTATTAATATTCCGTTCTACAGAGTTCAGTCTTGTTCTATTTATTGAAACATACCAAAAAAAAAAAAAACGCTCATATAACACCTCTCTTTGAAAACCAACAAAATTCTTACCATTTTACAAAAATTACATAAACCAGTAATCATGTAAGAAATACAAGAATTTAATGTGTCTGAATCATCATCATCAAATACCGGACCTACTGGCGTAGGTGATCATGTCTCTCCACAACTTTCGATCTCGACAGTTCTTTATCATTTCTATTGTTGACCTTCTGCCAAGCCATTCTCTTAAAAGTAATAAAGTAAAGTACCCCCGTCACGCCAAGTGGCGTATAGGGAATATGGTGTTAGTGACCATACATTTTACAGACCTTCAGCACATGATTTTTGGGGTAATGTGGTCGGTATTACGCCCGTGCCGCTTCACTTTCCCAGAAAAAAATCCGGTACCCATTAAAGGCTGGGTGAACCCGGAAGCCGTCGTTTGGGATCGAACCCTACCCTTTGTCCTTTGTAGACCAGTTCACTAACCACTGAGCTATCGCGGCTCCCCATTCTCTTAAGCTGTCTGGTATTTTCTTTCTTTGCTTCCCTCTATCTCTTCGTCCCTCAATTTTTCCAGTTGTTACAATATTCCTGTTCCAATTGTTCTCTTCTCATTACATGGCTACAAAATGATGATTGTTTCTTCCTAATATTGGAAACCAGCTCTCTTTTTGCTTTGACTTTTTTTCATAACATTTTAAGTACTCTTCTTAGCTGTCCCTGGTATTCTCAACATTCCTCTGTAAAACCACATTTCTACAGACTCCAGTGATTTTCTTGTCTGTTGTCCTATTGTCCATGATTCACATCCATATGTTAAGACTGGCTCTACATAACATTTAAGAACTATTTTTCTTGTTTCTATTGTCAAAAATGGATTGCATAGTATCTTTCTCATTTTCTGGAAAGCTGCTTTTGCCTGAGCCATTCTGCATCTTGTCTTTTTTGTAATCTTCCGTCTGAGGTTAACAAAGTTCCCAAATATTTAAATTCATTTACCTGTTTTAATAATATTCCACTAGTGTCTGAATACAATGAATACAAAATAAGACGAATGACAGGAAACATCATGAGAGACAAGGTCAAAAATGAAGAACTCAATAAAAAAGCTAGAAATAACCCCCGTCATAGAATATATATTAAAAAAACAACAGATACAATAGTTTGGCCACGTGACATGGCAGAGTGATCAAAACACAACACAACAAGCCCTCAATAAACATTGCGAGAATACCACACCCATGGGTCGACCACGAAAAAGATGTATTGACGGGATATTAGAAGCACTAGGAAACATAACAGCAGCAGAGGCGAACAGAAGAGCAAAAGACAGCAAATCATATCTCCCCTCGACGCTGAAAGACAAATGAGAAAGGAAAGAGGAAGAAGAAAACATTGCTGATGTTTTTGCTCCAAAATAAAATACTGCAAAACCGCTGACTAACACAAACTAGCTTTCCCATGCAATATAAGGCGTTGGCACTTGTTGGGTAATGTTTATAGTTTGTACATGATAAGACATACAGTGGTTCTCCACTTCTCCAAAAATAGTCTTTTGATCAGTGAATCTCGTAAGGAAAAAAAAAATCATATTATTGTTTTGTGGTTAATTTGATGTTTGTTATTATGACTTACGCAATGAGTTCACTTGTTGATTCTTTAGTTCCCGAGTTATCTCTTATTTGAATAGTTGAATCCTATTTATACTTAGACGTTAATTTTATGGCTTTATTATGTGTCAACCATTTTATAATAACAGCTTTTAAATAGCGTTACAGTAGATGGTCTTACAGAGATAATAAATCTCTGTTGCCATTGATGTCAACTTGTCTAAGTTATTGTATACTTTCTTCGTATTTGTACAAGTATACGAATCCCCCACTATCTCTTAGTTAAAAATTGTCACTTGACTGGCTAGTTTTGAAATCCGTTCAGTCCTTACAATGAAAACGTTCTTCGTCTTAATTTGTATGTTACCTTAAAAAAAAAAACACTTGTCTTCGCTCTGACTTTCATTATCATCGCCTACCGTTGGTTCAATAAGACGAATCTTCCTGACTACCTTACACACACGGTTATATTTCAGTTTGTAGAGAATAAGGTTGGTTTTATGATATTTCTATTCTTAGCTTCAACCACATCTCCTATTCAACAATAAGTGGTGACTGGGTAGAAAAACTACGGTCATTAAGTGTTAAATTTCGTTGTTTTCCTTTCCTGTCAAGAATGAGTTCTACATTTCGTTGTTTTCCTCTCCTGTCAAGAATGAGTTCTACATTTCGTTGTTTTCCTTTCCTGTCAAGAATGAGTTCTACATTTCGTTGTTTTCCTTTCCTGTCAAGAATGAGTTCTACATTTCGTCGTTGTCCTCTCCTGTCAAGAATGAGTTCTACATTTCGTCGTTGTCCTTTCCTGTCAAGAATGAGTTCTACATTTCGTTGTTTTCCTTTCCTGTCAAGAATGAGTTCTACATTTCGTTGTTTTCCTTTCCTGTCAAGAATGAGTTCTACATTTCGTTGTTTTCCTCTCCTGTCAAGAATGAGTTCTACATTTCGTTGTTTTCCTCTCCTGTCAAGAATGAGTTCTACATTTCGTTGTTTTCCTTTCCTGTCAAGAATGAGTTCTACATTTCGTTGTTTTCCTCTCCTGTCAAGAATGAGTTCTACATTTCGTTTGTTTTCCTTTCCTGTCAAGAATGAGTTCTACATTTCGTTGTTTTCCTTTCCTGTCAAGAATGAGTTCTACATTTCGTCGTTGTCCTCTCCTGTTCAGCTTTTTTAAACCTCCCCGGAGAAAAGCTGAGCTCGCTGGTCTGCAGTTTGAGATGTTCTTGGTGCATGCCGATTGTCAAATCATGCACAGATATTGCCACGTTAACGTCAATGTCTGAGTTTAAGGACCACATATTCTATTTTGACTTTAGTCTGCAACCAGTAGTTTGCCGTTGCTTTCTGATTGGTTCTGGTCACGTGATTCTGTTGTGCCCTAGGTTCATTACCAGGCCGTTCCAGCTCCTGCCTTCAAGACCGTTGTTAATGGAGTCGATCCTTCGCCCTTTCAGCCAGCAGCTGTGTGTACGATAGACGGAAGACATCCTTCCCTAACCTGCCCTCTGCAGTAGGAAGGTAGTACAATTAAAATTACTAAGGACATGCATTTTCCCGATAGCAACATATGGTTGTGAATCGTGAACAATCTTGCAAACAGCAAGGAAGAAAATCAATTAATTCAAAACAAAATGCTATAGAAAAATCCTTACGATACCTAGGATAAAGAAAGAAAGCAATGAAAATATATTGAAACGATTTAAACATTAAATAGAAGTGGCTTATAAGCACCATTCTACCGAGGAAATTAAAATACTATGGTCACGTCAAAAGCCACAGTGGACTGAAAAGAACAATAATGGAGGGCATGGTTCCCTGGCAGACCGAGACGGAGGTAGTTTCAAGACATCATGGAGACATTGAAAATGACAACAGAAGAAGTGGTAGATCTGGCTAGAGCCAGACATTCTTTTAGGCGGGATATGCTGAGTACGTAACGTTCTGCAAGGGTCAAGCGACCTGAGGGTGATATTTTATCTGTGCTTCCTCTCTGTTTGTGGGGGTGTAGATTGGGAGTAGGGGGCAACTAGAGCGTTGTGTTTATTGTCCTTAAGTTGTTGGAGTCCTTAACGTTTGATAAAATTAATAAACGTTTTCATATGTGAAGTCGTAAAAGTCTTCATCTTTTCTTCTTTATTTCTACCTTTTTAGCTCCCAGTGGAGCATAGGTCTTCAACAAACACTTTCCAAGTCGTTCTGTTTTTTGCCATTCTTTTAAGATCTTTCCGTGTCTTCCCCATCATCTTCATCTCTGCTTCTACCTGTCTTCTCCAAGAATTCCTTGGTCTTCCCCTTTGTCTTTTCCCCTGGAGATTCCAAAAAAGGGCATGTTGTGTAATACTCTCAGTTAGCTTCCGTAGTGTGTGTCCTATCCAGCGCCATCGTCTTCGCTGTATCTCTTTATCCACTGGTATTTGACTGGTACATTTCCATAATTCTATGTTAGTGATTTTGTCCTGCCATTTCCATCCTTTTATTCTGTGTAAGCATCCATTAATGAAAGTCTGTATCTTCGTGATTGTCACTTTTGTTGTTCTCCATGTTTCACAGCCATATAATAGGACCGACTTAAAATTTGAGTTAAAAAAAATATTTTTGTATTTAACCTAATTCCTTTGGATTTCCATATGTTTCCCAGTGCAATGAAAGCCCCTCTTGCTTTTGATATCCTTATTTTGGTATCATTGTCTGTTCCTCCATATTTATCTATATTACTGCCCAGATATATGTAAGATTGTACGTCTAGTAAAGGTATTTTTCCTAGTTTTATTTGGTTATTGCCAACTGTATTAATTCTCATAATGTTGGTCTTATCCCTATTAATCTTCAGTCCTAGCTGTTGTGATCTCTCATCAAGTATGCTCATTGAATCCTGCATCTGTTGATGGCTGTGTGATAGAAGAGCTATGTCATCAGCAAAGTCTAAATCATCAAGTTGCTTGGTCAATGACCACTGGATCCCATTTCTGTTGTTTTAAGTTATTTTCATAATCCAATCTATGGCCAGTAGAAAGAGAAATGGAGACAGAAGGCATCCCTGCCTTACTCCTGTTCTTATTTCAAATGCATCTGTAAGCTGTCCTTCATGCACCACACTACATTTCGTTCATTCATACACTGTTTTTATCAGGTTAATAAACTTTATGGGGATTCCGTAATAACTCAGCAACTTCCAAAGCATTCTTCTGTCTAAACTATCAAATGCCTTTTCGTAATCTATTAATCCAATATAAAGTGGGGATTTTAATTTCTAAACTTTGTTCAACTATTATATGTAGAGTAGTTATTTGATCAGCACATGATCTGTTCTTCCTAAAACCTGCTTGTTCATCTCTCAAGTGTTTCTCTATAGCCTCCTTTAGTCTCTCCAGAATTATTCTGCCTAATATTTTTCCTGGCACTGATAGTAGCATAATCCCCCTATAATTTGTGCACTCCTGTAAACTTCCTTGAAATGGAACTTCCAAACTTTGGTAGTTTGATCATATAATCTTCTTTCCAGTCTTTAGATATTTCTTCCCTCTCCTAAATTGTATCTAATAGATTATGTAACATCTTGGTAGAGGTGTTAATATCTGCTTTGATGACTTCCAAAGGAATTTCATCTGGTCTTGTGGCTTTACCATTTTTTAATAGTTAGATGGCTTTCATTATTTCTTCTTTGCTTGGTTTTCCACAGTTAACGTGTAACTCTTCTTCTGCTGGTAGTATATCTGGAGGATTATTTGAGCCGGGTCTGTTCAAAAGTTCTTTAAAGTGCTCTTTCCATCTCTCCATTTGTTCCCTTATATTACTAAGCAGATTTCCTTTCTTATCTTTAATAAAGGCATGATCTGTTTGTATTTTCCACTTAATTTCTTTGTGCAGTTGTACAGTTCTTTCATATTCTCTTTATTTGCTGCTTCTTCTGCCTCTTTAGCTAGTTCATCTATATATTTCCTCTTATCCCTTTTAATGCATTTTCTCACTTCTTTGTTCACCTCTGTGTAAGCTTCCTGTGTCTTGGCTTTATTACTTCTCGTTTTGCTTTTATTTATGTCTGCTTTCTTGTTCTTTCTTTCTATAATTTTATCCAGGGTCTCTGCTGTCATCGATGCCTTATTCTAAGTCGTAAAAGTAATGTTTACAATTTAGATGTTTAGCCACATATAATCAGAACTAAACAATCAGGCATTAAATCATGTAATTGTATAGATGCTCTCAAGAAGGGGGAATTAACAAGCATCTATTATGTTAATAAGACGGTTTGAAAAGAATCACCAAAAGTTTGTGACGTTTTCAGCTTTGCAAGCAGAAGTGGTTGTAGGTAGTATGACGCAAGCTGTTATAGCTCGCATAGCTGAAGACGTCCCAAACTTTAGATAATTCTTGGATTTCCCTCTGGCTGCAGGTCTTAGTAAAACTTGAGATGGCTATGGGAGAAATTGTGTCAAATCTTATTTAGGCCAGAATTTTTAAAAACAGGTGAGGTGGAATTTGAATAATTTTAAAAAATACAAAGCAGTTTTTATTTTTGAGTGCTACCCTACTACTATAAGAAGGGCATGGGATTAAAGTGAAATTTGCTTAACACATAACAAATGAATTAAATAGGCTCAGCTACAAGTAAGAGCACATCATGTTTGGTCCCGTGCTAAATGCAATAATTTGTGTGGCGATTTGCTAAGTAATCTGATCCTGGCAAACCACTTTCTGATCATGGCAAACCACTTTCTGTTCCTGGCAAACCACTTTCTGATCTGGCAAACCACTTTCTGATCCTGGCAAACCACTTTCTGTTCCTGGCAAACCACTTTCTATTCCTGGCAAACCGCTTTCTATTCCTGGCAAACCACTTTCTGATCCTGGCAAACCACTTCATGTTTATGCTGTGTTTTGCTTGCTTGCTTGCGTTCGCCCGATGACTAAAGTATTCTAGAGTGTTCTAGTAGACTATAGAATTCCTCTTCGTCATCCGCCCTTAAAAGGACGTTAAGTGGGTGTGTCTGCGTTGTGTTGTGGTTTGCAGTATAACTGTGATATTTGCGCATTTCGGCCCAACACATCCGACTTCAGCACGACGTTTTTGAGTATCGAGTTGTCTTCCCTTTTCGATCCCTACTCGCTTGGCCAGACTAGCCAGGTTAGTCCGTTACTAGAGGCACCACGGAGAGGTGGAGCAGGCTCTGGATGGTTTTGGTTCACCGATCCTGGCGCAAGCCATCAGCTGTGGGTCGCTGACAACTTCCAGCTCTGGTGCTGTGAGGCGCGCCTTCGCCTCCATGATGCGTTTTAAGAAGGTTATTAAATATTAATCGTAGAGATGCAACATGTAAAAAAAAATGTAGTCTTCAGATACACAACTAGCGTCACAACATTCAGGAGGACACCACTGCATGTATTAAGTGCGGTTTATAAAAAAAAAGTTATTTTTGGAAGAACAACGAAAGAGACATATCTACTTAACTCCGAGCGGATCACAAATTTGACATAATGTCAGCAAGAAGCCATCTAGATCTTTCTGTTTGTTTGTTTTTTTTTTTTTTTTACATGAGAACATTCATTGCTATTTCACGAGATCTGTTCATTAAGTTTGATATATCACGAATCCTGTACTCTCCCGGGGGGAGACTGTAATTAACAAGTGCAAGAAATAAACATACTTGAGGTTGTTCATGTCAAAAATTGCCCATTGTCAAATCCATCGTAGGACTATTCCGTTTTTTGCTTTATAGACATCACTGTATCAAGGGTAAGCAAAATCGAAAGCCTAGTCCTTTAGGACAAGGACGATAACTCGTAAACATTATGCGTTAAGCTGAGTGAATTAAAGAACTTGATATATAAACAAGTGAAAAGAGCAATCTGTATGGCTTTTCAATGGATAAAATAAAATAAAAAAAATTCTTACTAGCACTCAAAAAATAATGTTAACTAATAATAATAATATCGGATCGCTAAAGGAATCTGAAACTATGATGGCGCGTCCATTAACAAAAATAAAGATAATGTTGAGGACAAGCATAAACTAATATTGTGGTAAGTCACGGTCGTGGACACATTATTCACGCCCATTGTAAAGCACGAACTATTTACGTGTCAAGAGAATGTCACAGACTGTTCTATAATGCATAAAGCTTGACTCACAAATATCTTTTTCTTCTTCTTTTTCTTCTTTCTCTTCTTCTACCATTAAGGCTACTCTACTATTAGTGCTACTATTAGTCCTACTATTACTATCACTACTGCTACCAGTACTACTAATATCACACTAAAATTTAGTGCTACTACTACTACTACTACTACTACTACTACTACTACTACTACTACTACTACTACTACTACTACTACTACTACTAACTACTACACTGTTACCACTTTTTCTTTTACTACTACAAATACTACTACTACTACAACTACCACTATCACTGCTGGTGCTACAATGACAGCTGCTACTACCACCGTTACTACAACTACGATTACTACTACTGCAACTATTATCCCTGCTGATGAGCTACAACTTTACTGATATTTTTACTATTGCTGCTATACCTATTATCACTACTACTACTAATACTATTACTACTACTACTACTACTACTACTACTACCACTGCTACTACTACTGCTGCTACTAATACTACCACCACTACTATTACTACAACAACAACAACTATTTCTACTACTACTACTTCTATTACTATTATTACTACTGCTGCTACTACTACACAACAACTACTACTGTTGCTACTACTACTACTACAGCTACTAGTTCTACTATTACTGCCGATACTACTACTACAACTACAACAACTACTACTATTGCCATTCATCATCAAGTATCAGGCCTGCTGGCGTAGGTGATCATGTCTCTCCACAACTTTCTATCTGTTGGGATCGAACCCTACCTCTTGTCCTTTGTAGTCCGGTTCAATTGAGCTATCGCGGCTCCCACTAGTATTCATGATACTGATTGATATAAGATTATAAATTATGATTTCATGTTTCACCAATATTAACGTTAATTTAAGTTCATTTGTTGTATTTTTTAAATTAAAAACAATTGTTTCCCTTGAAATGGGACACATCTGACATTTTTATTGAAACAATGGGACGACATGGTACATGAAGAAAAACAGTCCTGACCAGTTGAAAGCCTTGAGCAGGGGTATATATATATATATATCATCATCATCATCATCATCATCATCATCATCATCAAGTACCGGTTTGAGCAGGGGTATATATATATATATCATCATCATCATCATCATCATCAAGTGTGGGCCTGCTGGCGTAGGTGATCATGTCTCTCCACAATTTTCGATGTCGGCAGCGATTTATTTCTGTTGTTGACCTTCTGCCAAGCCATTCTCTTAAGCTGTCTGTTATTTTTCTCTTTGCTTCCCTCTATCTCTTCGCCCCTCAATTTGTCCAGTTGTTACAATATATTCCAGTTGTTCTCTTTTCATTACATGGCCAAAAAATGATGATTGTTTCTTCCTAATATTGGAAATTAGCTCTCTTTTTGCTTTGGCCTCTTTGAGAACGTTTTCATTACTCTTCTTAGCTGTCCATGGTATTCTCAACATTCTTCTGTAAAACCACATTTCTACAGACTCCAGTGGTTTTCTTGTCTATTGTCTTATTGTCCATGATTCACATCCATATGTTAAGACTGGCTCTACATAACATTTAAAAACTCTTTTTCTAGTTTCTATTGTCAAAAATAGATTGCATAGTATCATCCTCATTTTTTGGAAAGCTGCTTTTGCCTAAACCATTCTGCATCTCACCTCTGTTGTACATCTACCATCTGAGGTTAACAAAGTTCCCAAATATTTAAATCCATTCATCTGTTTTAATATTGGTCCACTTGTCTTTATTTTGCCCCGAGGTGATGTCTTTTTCTTTGTTGTTATCATTACTACTGTCTTTTTGCTATTAAGGCTAGAGTCCTTTATTTTTGCTTTCTTTCGCTATAATGTCTAACATTTCTTGTAACTCATTTTCACTCTTAGCAATTAAGACCACCGATTGTTATTCCAGGCATGCCCCTTATTGATCTTAAAATAATATCAATATACATATTAAACAAATCTGGTGACAGCACACAACCTTGCCTAACACCTTGTTGAAACATTCCCAATTGGTTTCCAGTTCTTATGGCCGCTGTTTGTTGCCAGTAAGTAAAAGTAAAGTGCCCCGTCACGCCAAGTGACGTATAGTTAAATATGGTGTTAGTGACCATAAATTTTACAGACCTTCGGCAAAGGATTTTTGGGGTAATGTGGTCGGCATTACGCCCGTGCCGCTTGACTTTCCAAGAAAAATCCGGCACCCATTAAAGGCTGGGTAAACCAGGAAGCCGTCGGTTGGGATAGAACCCTACCTCTTGTCCTTTGTAGTCAAGTTCACTAACCACTGAGCTATCGTGGCTCCGTTTGTTGCCAGTACAAGTTCTTTATTATTCTTAGATCTTTGCTGTCTACGTTTATGCTTTCAAAAATTTTGATTATTTTTGGTGCTTTATATTTGTCAAATGCTTATGATGTATATGGCATTGCTTGTTCCTTTATCTCTAACAAAACAAAACCACACTGTTCATGACTAATTTCAGGACTGATTTTGTTTCGCACTCTTCGCATGATGATTCTTAGTAATATCTTAGTCAAGTGACTTATAAGGCTTATTGTGCGATGATCATTGCATTTAATCGCACCAGATTTCTTTGGTAGGGCTATGAATATTGATTTGAGCAGGTCATGTGGTACATATCCGTTGATGTAAATATCATTCAATATTTGTGTTATTATTTCTATTCCAAAATCACCCATGGCTTCAATTTCTTCTTTAGTTATATTATCTAGTCCAGGAGCTTTTCTTGCTTTCATATTGCGCAAGGCGTCTTCCACATCTTCTTTGAGTATTTCTGGTCCTTGTCTATTATCCCTAATATTTACTTCTGTTCGTTCATCATTATAAAGATCTTTAATGTACTCTGTCCATCGTTCCCTTATGCTTTCTTGTTCAATCAACAGTTCTCCTTCCTTTGATCTTAAAAAAACATCCAGTTTTTTATTGCGATTTTCTTCCTGTTATTTCTTTAATTTGTTTGTATATAGCTTTGACATCTCCTTTTTGTTGCATTTCAATCTCTTTGCATCATTCTTTTAGCCATGCTTCTTTTGTTTCATTGCATTTTATTACAATTTCTTTACTTAATCTCTTATACTCATCTTTATGTTCTTTATGTTCTTTATTTCTTCTTCTTGTATCCATTAGCTGCAAAATTTTATGTTATCCATTTCTTTCTTGAATTTGTTCTCAATGGTGGTATAAACTCTGTTCATGTTTGTTGTATAGATTCTTTTATTATATTACCATTACTTTAGTTGAGACACTCTTTCATGATCGATATATTGCATTTATCAATTAAAGAAAGGTAACTATTACCATTACTTTTCTGTAATTGACAATGCAATATATCGACCATGAAAGAGTGTATCAACTACAGTATATCTCACGGTAGAGAACATTGCTGCTTTGACTATCAACCTGAACGTGTTTCATTGTTTCAATTCACTGAGTGTTGACTGTAAATGTGCACGACAATCTTGTTATAGAAGGCTTGAAACGCTGGAAGAGAGCCTTGAGTGATAGAGCTTCTCTTTGTTACCATGGCGACTTGATGTGTGCACGGATAGTGCTTGAAATTGATGTGTGCTGACTGGTGGATAGTGCTTGAAATTGATGTGTGCTGACTGGTGGATAGTGCTTGAAATTGATGTGTGCTGACTGGTGGATAGTGCTTGAAATTGATGTGTGCTGACTGCTGGATAGTACTTGAAATTGATGTGTGCTGACTGGTGGATAGTGCTTGAAATTGATGTGTGCTGACTGGTGGATAGTACTTGAAATTGATGTGTGCTGACTGGTGGATAGTACTTGAAATTGATGTGTGCTGACTGCTGGATAGTACTTGAAATTGATGTGTGCTGACTGGTGGATAGTGCTTGAAATTGATGTGTGCTGACTGGTGGATAGTGCTTGAAATTGATGTGTGCTGACTGGTGGATAGTACTTGAAATTGATGTGTGCTGACTGGTGGATAGTACTTGAAATTGATGTGTGCTGACTGGTGGATAGTACTTGAAATTGGTGTGTACTGACTGCTGGATAGTACTTGAAATTGGTGTGTACTGACTGCTGGATAGTACTTGAAATTGATGTGTGCTGACTGCTGGATAGTACTTGAAATTGATGTGTGCTGACTGCTGGATGGTACTTGAAATTGATGTGTGCTGACTGCTGGATAGTACTTGAAATTGATGTGTGCTGACTGCTGGATAGTACTTGAAATTGATGTGTGCTGACTGCTGGATAGTACTTGAAATTGATGTGTGCTGACTGCTGGATAGTACTTGAAATTGATGTGTGCTGACTGCTGGATAGTACTTGAAATTGATGTGTGCTGACTGCTGGATAGTACTTGAAATTGATGTGTGCTGACTGCTGGATAGTACTTGAAATTGATGTGTGTGCTGACTGGTGGATAGTACTTGAAATTGATGTGTGCTGACTGCTGGATAGTACTTGAAATTGATGTGTGCTGACTGGTGGATAGTGCTTGAAATTGGTGTGTGCTGACTGGTGGATAGTACTTGAAATTGGTGTGTGCTGACTGGTGGATAGTGCTTGAAATTGGTGTGTGCTGACTGCTGGATAGTACTTGAAATTGATGTGTGCTGACTGGTGGATAGTGCTTGAAATTGATGTGTGCTGACTGCTGGATAGTACTTGAAATTGATGTGTGCTGACTGGTGGATAGTGCTTGAAATTGGTGTGTGCTGACTGGTGGATAGTGCTTGAAATTGGTGTGTGCTGACTGGTGGATAGTGCTTGAAATTGATGTGTGCTGACTGGTGGATAGTACTTGAAATTGGTGTGTACTGACTGGTGGATAGTACTTGAAATTGATGTGTACTGACTGCTGGATAGTGCTTGAAATTGATGTGTGCTGACTGGTGGATAGTACTTGAAATTGATGTGTGTTGACTGGTGGATAGTACTTGAAATTGATGTGTGCTGACTGGTGGATAGTGCTTGAAATTGATGTGTGCTGACTGGTGGATAGCACTTGAAATTGATGTGTGCTGACTGGTGGATAGTGCTTGAAATTGATGTGTGCTGACTGGTGGATAGTACTTGAAATTGATGTGTGCTGACTGGTGGATAGTGCTTGAAATTGATGTGTGCTGACTGGTGGATAGTGCTTGAAATTGATGTGTGCTGACTGGTGGATAGTGCTTGAAATTGATGTGTGCTGACTGGTGGATAGTACTTGAAATTGATGTGTACTGACTGGTGGATAGTACTTGAAATTGATGTGTGCTGACTGCTGGATAGTACTTGAAATTGATGTGTGCTTACTGGTGGATAGTGCTTGAAATTGATGTGTGCTGACTGGTGGATAGTACTTGAAATTGATGTGTGCTGACTGGTGGATAGTGCTTGAAATTGATGTGTGCTGACTGGTGGATAGTACTTGAAATTGATGTGTGCTGACTGGTGGATAGTGCTTGAAATTGATGTGTGCTGATGGTGGATAGTGCTTGAAATTGATGTGTGCTGACTGGTGGATAGTGCTTGAAATTGATGTGTGCTGACTGATGGATAGTGCTTGAAATTGATGTGTCCTGACTGGTGGATAGTGCTTGAAATTGATGTGTGCTGACTGACTGCTGGATAGTGCTTGAAATTGATGTGTGCTGACTGGTGGATAGTGCTTGAAATTGATGTGTGCTGACTGACTGGTGGATAGTGCTTGAAATTGATGTGTGCTGACTGGTGGATAGTACTTGAAATTGATGTGTGCTGACTGGTGGATAGTACTTGAAATTGATGTGTGCTGACTGGTGGATAGTACTTGAAATTGATGTGTACTGACTGACTGGTGGATAGTGCTTGAAATTGATGTGTACTGACTGGTGGATAGTACTTGAAATTGATGTGTACTGACTGGTGGATAGTACTTGAAATTGATGTGTACTGACTGGTGGATAGTACTTGAAATTTATGTGTACTGACTGGTGGATAGTGCTTGAAATTGGTGTGTACTGACTGGTGGATAGTACTTGAAATTGATGTGTGCTGACTGGTGGATAGTACTTGAAATTGATGTGTACTGACTGGTGGATAGTGCTTGAAATTGATGTGTACTGACTGGTGGATAGTACTTGAAATTGATGTGTGCTGACTGCTGGATAGTGCTTGAAATTGATGTGTGCTGACTGCTGGATAGTGCTTGAAATTGATGTGTGCTGACTGGTGGATAGTGCTTGAAATTGATGTGTACTGACTGGTATATAGTACTTGAAATTGATGTGTACTGACTGCTGGATAGTACTTGAAATTGGTGTGTGCTGACTGCTGGATAGTACTTGAAATTGATGTGTACTGACTGGTGGATAGTACTTGAAATTGATGTGTACTGACTGGTGGATAGTGCTTGAAATTGATGTGTACTGGCTGGTGGATAGTGCTTGAAATTGATGTGTACTGACTGGTGGATAGTGCTTGAAATTGATGTGTACTGACTGGTGCATAGTGCTTGAAATTGATGTGTACTGACTGGTGGATAGTACTTGAAATTGATGTGTACTGACTGCTGGATAGTGCTTGAAATTGATGTGTACTGACTGGTGGATAGTACTTGAAATTGATGTGTACTGACTGGTGGATAGTACTTGAAATTGATGTGTACTGACTGGTGGATAGTACTTGAAATTGATGTGTACTGACTGGTGGATAGTACTTGAAATTGATGTGTACTGACTGCTGGATAGTACTTGAAATTGATGTGTACTGACTGGTGGATAGTACTTGAAATTGATGTGTACTGACTGGTGGATAGTACTTGAAATTGATGTGTACTGACTGGTGGATAGTGCTTGAAATTGATGTGTGCTGACTGCTGGATAGTACTTGAAATTGATGTGTACTGACTGGTGGATAGTACTTAAAATTGATGTGTACTGACTGGTGGATAGTACTTGAAATTGATGTGTACTGACTGGTGGATAGTACTTGAAATTGATGTGTACTGACTGGTGGATAGTACTTGAAATTGATGTGTACTGACTGGTGGATAGTGCTTGAAATTGATGTGTACTGACTGGTGGATAGTACTTGAAATTGATGTGTACTGACTGGTGGATAGTACTTGAAATTGATGTGTACTGACTGCTGGATAGTACTTGAAATTGATGTGTACTGACTGCTGGATAGTACTTGAAATTGATGTGTACTGACTGCTGGATAGTGCTTGAAATTGATGTGTACTGACTGACTGCTGGATAGTACTTGAAATTGATGTGTGCTGACTGCTGGATAATACCGCCTCGGTCATGTGGTGGGTGGAATAAGTGATATACTGCTCGTGGCATTGTGGAAAGATCATACACTGTTCTTTCATGTTCTTGTAATAGCTTAGCCCCTCGTGGGTGGTACATTGATGGTTGGTGTTCGGTGCTCTTTCCTGTATTGCTGGCCGTGGACTGTCTTGTCCTCGAATTTTCACGACAACCTCTAGCTGTTTGGTCCACCCCTCGTAACATTTTTTTATAGTATGGGCTTGTACAGCCTTGTTTATTTCACATCCATCTTCGATGTCTTTGGACTGTCATTCAGACTTACTTACCATATACACACCGCTTTGGGTAAATAATTGCATACACAAGTCTCTCTTGGAATAAAAACTGTGTAAACGCTTTATTACATAAAGTCCAACATGACACTTCTGTAACACATAAAAATGCCCTGCGGTTTAGATATTCCCGCTCAGGTAACTACGTAAACTAGCACTTCAGTTCTGGTACTTCCTCATATTACCCTCCAGAACCCACTAGTTCTCTAAGTTCCACCTGCGATCTGACTAGTCTCTAAGACGTTCCATCTAACTTGAGTGTCACAGACCACAGAAAGTGTACCAGACATAGAATAAGCCACTAGTAACGGTCACAGACCACAGAAAGTGTACCAGTCATAGAATAAGCCTCTACTAACGATTACAGACCACACAAAGTGTACCAGACATAGAATAAGCCACTAGTAACGGTCACAGACCACACAAAGTGTACCAGACATAGAATAAGCCACTAGTAACGATCACAGACCACACAAAGTGTACCAGACATAGAATAAGCCACTAATACCGGTCACAGACCACACAAAGTGTACCATCATCATCGAGTGCCTTCTCCGCAACGAAGGTTGGCTACCATGGATCGCCATTCTACTCTGTTTCTTGCTTTGATGGTGCAGGCTGTCATAGATTGACTTGTCCATCTTTTGATGTTACTTGTCCAGGTTAGTCTTGGACTGCCTCTGCCTCTTTTACCTTGTATTTTCCCTTCCAATATTACTTTTAGTAGGCTGTTGTGTCTTTTAACATGCCCCAAAAATGTCATTTGTCTTGTCTTAATTGTATTTAGTAGTTCTCTTTTTATTTTCAGTTGTTTTAAAACTTCATCGTTTGTTTCTTTTCTTTCCATCCAATTCTACCTAATCTTCTATAAATCCACATTTCAAAGGCTTTAATTTTTTGTTCTGTTTTCTTGTCTAATGTCCATGTTTCTGCACTATACAGGGATATTGAGAAGATGTAACATTTTGCTATTCTTAGTTTCAGACAAAGTGTACCAGACATAGAATAAGCCATTAGTAACTGTCACATACCACACAAAGTGTGCCAGACTTTGAAAAAGCCACTAGTAACTGTCACATACCACACAAAGTGTGCCAGACATGGAATAAGCCACTAGTAACTGTCACATACCACACAAAGTGTGCCAGACATGGAATAAGCCACTAGTAACTGTCACATACCACACAAAGTGTGCTAGTCATGGAATAAGTCACTAGTAACGGTCACATACCACACAAAGTGTGCCAGTCATAGAATAAGCCACTAGTAACTGTCACATACCACACAAACTGTGCCAGACATAGAATAAGCCACTAGTAACTATCACATACCACACAAAGTGTTCCAGACATGGAATAAGCCACTAGTAACGGTCACATACCACACAAAGTGTGCCAGACATGGAATAAGCCACTAGTAACGGTCACATACCACACAAAGTGTGCCAGACATAGAATAAGCCACTAGTAACGGTCACATACCACACAAAGTGTGCCAGTCATGGAATAAGTCACTAGTAACGGTCACATACCACACAAAGTGTGTCAGTCATAGAATAAGCCACTAGTAACTGTCACATACCACACAAAGTGTGCCAGACATAGAATAAGCCACTAGTAACGGTCACTTACCACACAAAGTGTGCCAGACATAGAATAAGCCACTAGTAACAGTCACAGACCATACAAAGTGTGCCAGACCACAGCCAACTCTAGATTTACTTAGAATTGCGGGCTGATAGGGTGTACCTGGAAAACGACCAACTAAAGTGACGTTTTCAGCTATGCGGGTAGGGGTGGTTGTTGATAGAGTGAGGTCAGCCGTCAATATCTCCTATATTTGACCACGTCACGCTAGTTGGTGTGTTTTCGGTTTTATTTTCTGCTCGCATGCCTTTGTAAATCTATAGTTCAAATTGGTCAGATATAAAAGAAGCCACGAGTGACGGTCACAGACCATACAAAGCGTGCCAGATTTATGTCGCTGCTCTACAAGACGCCTCAAATATTTGTCAACTCATGACTAAGTTTAAGAAAATTCCCACTACATTGTTTTCTTTATGGCACCACCTCTTGATTGTGAACTGTCTGGTATATTCTTGCCCGAGACAAATTGGCAACTCTTCCGAAAAAAAAAGAAGATATTATTTCATTCGTTTCTTCTACAGTCGCTTTACCCCTACTTAGCATAGCCGTCAACTATCATTTTCTGTTGTCTCATTGTGTGTTGATACGAGCTTTCTGCTAAAAGTCATGCATGGCACTGCCAGATAACATTACAGTGGTTTTCAGCTCAAACTATATTCTGAATTTCAAATTAAATATTGTTTCTTTTTCTGTCTGATGTCCACCACATGACTACTAAAGGACTGAACAGCCTTCATCATCCCTCCACTCAATCTAATAACAGCAATGCGTAAGCAGCCACAGCTACGAGGACAGTGCTTTGCTTTTGCCCACTGTTAATGTTAGATGAGTTCCATGTTCAGAATGTGGTCATTCGTTTTTTTTTTTGTTTTTTGTTATCGACAAGGCTTTGTAGCCCACCCGGTCTCTTAAAATATGTACCAGAATTATTCGTTGAAACAGGTAGTCTGGCATGATTCTAACATCATCATCCATTAAAATGACGATGGTTTCGTAAAAATGTGGGCAATAACATCGTATTACTTAACAGCTCACGCCGCGAAGGTTAATGAACACTATTTTAGATAGGTAAAATCGCAGTCTAAATAGATGGTAAAATATCAGTTGGGACACTTTCAGATCAACATTTGTAGCAGCAGTGATATAGTGGTCTTTAGGGTACACAGACAACAAGGTGAGAAGCGCTGGTGTAGAGGCTTCTTGAACTTGGGCTGGTAACTGCCTGAAATGTGCCCAAGTATCAAGGTCACGTTTACTTTTGCCTGATAGCAATGATAACAGTCTTCTCGTAAATTATACGTCCATTTCTAGCCGTGTCCAATGGCAAACTAGAAGTTATATTGCGGTCACAGGCTGTTATCGCATAAAGACGAAAGTCGCCATTTTGCTGCAGCTACCTTTGCAACTAGTCCGGGTATACTTTTGTTCGAAAACTTAATTCGCCGAAGTGCACCGTAGGAATATATGGTATGTTAGTTACAGATTTGTCATTGAATGTTTATAACTGTTGTTAATAAATATTAAGATATGCGCATATTTTTAAATTAGCAACACTCATGAAAAAAAAAAACACACACACACATACAAGACAATGATGAACAACCCAGACCAGAACTGAGCCTGCACCCATTGACATTGCACCTAGTCATTAATCATTTTTGTTTACCACATTACCACTTATATTTTGTAGCTCCAACTTGTTCATACAAAATAACTACTACTTCTAATGGTTACACCAGTGACGTACCTACAACCTGGACACAACTTAACGATACTGAGACTTTCGAATCTTCGTTTATTCAGCAAATTCCCAAGCTAGTTCATTTCTTGTTATTTTTAATCTGTTGTAACAAAGAACTATAAAGTTGAACTTCAGTTATAGATGCGATTGAAATGTTGCTATAAATGAATTAGTTACCTTTTGCTATAGGGCGTTGAACACTAGCGATTTTTTTTAAATCAGAGATTCGTAGTTTATTGCTGGTGTTGGAACTAGGGAACTCGAGCTGGAAAAGATCTACTCATCTTTTAGTTGTACAAAGTCTAAGTGGTCTGGCCAAGAGATCGTTACACTTCTCCACTATTGACACCCGCTGCTAGTTCATGTAGGTCTTGGTTGTTTCTTAGTCCCATGGTTGAACCTTCTCTGTTTGTTCTGTGCAGCGTTTCTCTTGGTCTTCCGTGTTTTCTTTTAACATATGGTATCCGTGTGTATGCCTGATGGTCTTGTTTAACTCAATCTGAGCACATGAACGATGTATTTCCAACACCTTCTTTGTATAAAGCTCGACACGTATTCTTGTTTAGAACAAATGTTAGACAGGCGTCCCCGATATCCCTGAGCCTGCCCCCTGGGGGTTTTCCCGAAAATACCCCAGTGCTTGTGACGTCTTGATCTAAGCGAGCTAGATGCAGATGACATCATTGTATCCATAACCGCCCCTATTCGCAGTGCTGAAAACGTCACAACCTTTGGGCGGTCCCCCCTCAGCGGGCTGGCTCAGAAATATCGGGGCTAACGGTTAGACCATTGCCACCTATATCATGTATATGGCCCTTTTTCGTCTAATAAGACGGTCTAGTGGATGCTATTGTGTATTTTTTTTTTAGGTTTTGTTTTTGTCGAACAGCTTCTCTCGTGGTCAATTCTACCAATGTTTGACAAACACACACGGCCCCAGAATTAACAAGTCAGGCCCTATGATCCACAGGGTTTTTCATCCTTTTTCATGAGTCTTTTCTCTTCTAAGTTTTGCCTTAGCACAGTCTCTATTGATGTTATACCATTCCTAATACATGCTCTCCATGATGTGCGATCACTTGCCAGATGTTCCCAGTCATTTTCACATATGGAGAAGTTATTCAGAGATGATTTACATATATCTCTATATCGTAGTTTAGACCTACCGATTTGTCTTTTTCCGTGTGTTTCTTGTATTCGCTGGAAGTGCCCCGGCCAACTTAGTCTTCGACATCTGAGCCTCGACACGATTGTTGGGGTCTTAGCACGTTGCAGGACAGTTAAGTTGGTTATTTTGTCCTGCCATTTGATGTACATTATTCCGCGGAGACATCGCATGTGGAAGACATTTCGTCTTTTTTCGTGATTTGAGTATGTTGCCCATGATTCAGATCCATATAATAGTGTGATAAGTACACAGGTTTGATAAATTAAGAGTTTGGTCCTCAGTGTTAGTTTCGTGTTGTTCCAGGCTCTTTCTGTGAATTTGCCGAAAGTCGTATATATATATATATATTAAAACAGGTAAATGAATTTAAATATTTGGGAACTTTGTTAACCTCAGACGGAAGATGTACAAAAGAGGTGAGATGCAGAATGGCTCAGACAAAAGCAGCTTTCCAAAAAATGAGGAAGATACTATGCAATCCATTTTTGACAATAGAAACAAGAAAAAGAGTTCTTAAATGTTATGTAGAGCCAGTCTTAACATATGGATGCGAATCATGGACAATAGGACAACAGACAAGAAAATCACTGGAGTCTGTAGAAATGTAGTTTTACAGAAGAATGTTGAGAGTACCATGGACAGCTAAGAAGAGTAATGAAGATGTTCTGAGAGGTGTCAAAGCAAAAAGAGAGCTAATTTTCAATATTAGGAAGAAACAATCATCATTTTTTGGCCATGTAGTGAGAAGAGAACAACTGGAATATACTGTAACAACTGGAAAAATTGAGGGACGAAGAGATAGAGGGAAGCAAAGAGAAAAAATAACAGACAGCTTAAGAGAATGGCTTGGCAGAAGGTCAACAACAGAAATGATAAATAGCTGCCGAGATCGAAAGTTGTGGAGAGACATGATTACCAACGCCAGTAGGCTCGGTACTTGATGATGATGATGATATATATATTAATGTAGGTGGCAATGGTTAGACATACAAAAACAAATATGTAATAAAAATATAGGTGGCAATGGTTAGACATACAAAAACAAATATGTAATAAAAACACAAGGAAAATACTTATTCATGCTGTATCATGGAATCCCCAGCAACAATAATGTTTTTTTTTCGAAAATCATATATTTATTTTCTTATAACGTGAACTCAGAGCAGAATGGCGCTCCATGGTAGCCAACCTTCGTTGCGGAGACGGTATTCGATGATGATGATGAATGTGAACTATCTGAAAATAATC
Source organism: Megaustenia siamemsis (assembly GCA_032433765.1). Taxonomy (NCBI): domain Eukaryota; kingdom Metazoa; phylum Mollusca; class Gastropoda; order Stylommatophora; family Ariophantidae; genus Megaustenia; species Megaustenia siamemsis. The sequence continues at coordinate 22,884,131 of JAVIAB010000092.1, read as the reverse complement.
TCAGCTACATCTCATCTCTGCCCTACTAATCTGAACTATCTGAAAATAATCTCAGCTACATCTCATCTCTGCCCTACTAATCTGAACTATCTGAAAATAATCGCAGCTACATCTCATCTCTGCCCTACTAATCTGAACTATCTGAAAATAATCTCAGCTACATCTCATCTCTGCCCTACTAATCTGAACTATCTGAAAATAATCGCAGCTACATCTCATCTCTGCCCTACTAATCTGAACTATCTGAAAATAATCTCAGCTACATCTCATCTCTGCCCTACTAATCTGAACTATCTGAAAATAATCGCAGCTACATCTCATCTCTGCCCTACTAATCATACACAAATTTCGTTTTTTTTTCAGAAATGGAGAAAGTCGGTAAAATACGAAGACAAGTCGGGATCTGGAGAACAATCGCGTTGATACTAGGCCTACTCTGTCTTGCGTTGGTTGTTGTCGTCGCTATTGTTGCCTTGAAAGAAGACAAACCTGGCACCCCAACATGTGGAACTACGTCAAGAGCCAAGAAAAATCCAAACTTTGTGGACCTCAGTGAGCCAGCCAACCCTGGTCCTTTCCACGACCTAACGAAAAATGAAATGAAGCATTTGCGAGCTTTTCTGGAGAAAGATCCATCAATCCACGCTTCTCCAGCGGACACGGCAGACATATCTAAAAGTTATATTTACATGCTAGACTTGTTACCTGCAAACAAATCAGATATTTTAGGCTTCCTGGACAAAGGCAAGTCCCAGCCGCCCCGTCTGGGTCGAGCCATAATGTATCGCGGAGACCTGAACCCACCAGTAGTGGAAGAGTACGCTTGTGGTCCATTGCCGAATGTGCAGCGATGTGAGCTCATCGTGAACGATAAGAGGAGGAACCCCGTGGAGTTCGCACTTCGCCCATTAGGTCTTCTGGAGTTCAAGGCCATTGCGGACCACGTGCTCGCCGAGGTGGATGCTAAGGTAAATACACGCCGTGGTTCAATGTTTACTTTTGGTGCGCACAGCTTTAGTTTCATCAGCTCAGGGCACTAACATTTGTAGCTGGTCATTTTTATTTTTGATTGATTTAGCAACTTTCAGGCAATTTTTAAGAATGGGGTTCGGTTGGGGAAGAAAGGGGGGGGGGGGGGGAGTCACATTTGTTCCAGAAAATTGTTGGGGAGCATGTGGATTTCTCTAGAACAGAAGAAGCAACTGGTAAATAATATCTTGAGAGGACTGATCATCATCATCATCATTGAGTGCCGTCTCCGCAACGAAGGTTGGCTACCATGGAGCGCCATTTTGCTCTATCTCTTGCTTTGATGGTGCAGGTTGTCATCGGTTGATTTGTCCATCTTTTGATGTTACTCGTCCATGTTAATCTTGGTCTGCCTCTGCCTCTTTTACCTTGTATTTTCCCCTCCAGGATCACTTTCAGTAGGCTGTTGTGTCTTTTAACATGGCCTAAGAATCGCATTTGTCTTGTTCTAATTGTGTTCAGAAGTTCTCTTTTCATTTTTAGTTGTTTTAAGACTTTGTCGTTTGTTTTCTTTTCCTTCCATCCAAATCTACCTATTCTTCTATATATCCACATTAGAGGACTGATATAAATATTATTTGTGACAGACTGGTACGTTCGATATTCAACAGGTTAGGTTTTTTTTCCCTAAAGGTGACGGTACATATTACTAATCATCATGAGACGTGTAAGAAACAAAATAAAGCCATAATAAAGCCAAAAAATAACACAAAATAAGTGAGGAATAATGTGGATTTGTGGAAAGAAAGGGCACCAATAATGCAATATACATCTTAAGAACATTGATAGAAAGATCTATATATGTGCTTTATAGACTACACAAAGGCATTTGACAAAGTGAAGCATGTGGAAATAATCAATGTGCTGGAGAAATTATACATTGATGGCAAGGATATGCGAGTCATAAAAACATGTACTGGCAACAAACAGCAGCAATACTAAATAACAACCAAACAGGACAATTCCAATATATAAAACAAGGAGTCAGACTAGGCTGTGTTCTGTCGCCGGATTTGTTTTCACTTTACAGCGAACATAATATGAGATCAATACTAGATAAAAAAGGAATTGAAGTCAACGGTCACAACATAAATAATTTGCGATATGCGGATGACACAGTCTTAATAGCAGAGACAGAGAACGAACTACAAGAAATGATAGACATGATAGTAAAAGAAAGCATCAAGAAAGGTATCAGTCTGAATAGTAAGAAAACAGAAGTAATGGCCATACCGAAGAAACAATCATCACCAGCATGCAGCATAAAAATAAACAGGACAAATTTGAAACAAGTGCAATGCGTCAAATACTTGGGCACAATAATAACATCGGATGGAAGATGCACCACGGAAATAAAAAAGCAGAATAGCTCAGGCCAAAATAGCATTTCAGAAAATGAAAAATGTCTTATGCAACAAATCTATGTCAATAGAAATGAGAAAGAGATCAAATCGGTGCTATATAGAACCAATTCTGACCTATGGAAGCGAATCATGGACAGTAGACAAACAAATGAAAAGATGATTAGAGGCCACAGAGATGGGATTTCTCAGAAGAATGTTGAAAGTTCCCTGGACAGCTAAAAAGACCAATGAGGAAGTTCTCAAAGAGGCCAACACAAAAAAAGCAGCTCCTAAAAAACATCAGAAAGAAACAATCAACATTTTTCGGGCACATCATGAGAAGAGGAAAGTTGGAATACTTAGTTACAACTGGCAAAATAAAAGGAAAGAGAGATCGCGGACGACAAAGAGAGAAAATACTGGATAGCTTGGTGTCATGGCATGGAAAACAGTCAACAACAGAACTGATACAATGCACTGTGGATAGAAGATTGTGGAGGGACATGATCACCTACGCCAACCTGTATGGTACATGATGATAAAAGGTGACCGTGGGATATACGTTGCCGTGCTTCTCCATGCTTCTCTGTGCTTCTCAATGATCCCCCCCCCCATGATTCTCTGTGCTTCTCCATGTTTCTCCGTGCTTCTCCATGCTTCTCTATGCTTTTCTGTGCTTCTTAATGATCCCCCCATGCTTCTCTGTGCTTCTCCATGTTTCTCCGTGCTTCTCCATGCTTCTCTGTGCTTCTCAATGATCCCCCCCCCATGCTTCTCTGTGCTTCTCCATGTTTCTCCGTGCTTCTCCATGCTTCTCTATGCTTCTCTGTGCTTCTCAATGATCCCCCCATGCTTCTCTGTGCTTCTCCATGTTTCTCCGTGCTTCTCCATGCTTCTCAATGATCCCCCCATGCTTCTCTGTGCTTCTCCATGTTTCTCCGTGCTTCTCTGTGCTTCTCCATGCTTCTCTGTTCTTTTCCGTGCTTCTCTGATACTATAAGGCGCTAGATCTTCATCAACAAGAGACATTTTGTTTAAATGCCCAGGTAGGATTTTGTTCGTAAATTGGGCCTGGTAATAGCACCATAATCACAATGCCTTAATCAACTTAATGAGCAGAGAAAATACGTTGATTAAAGGAAATAAGTCGAAAAAAAATATTGAATCAGAAAGCTCAAAAATGAATTCCGAGAATTACTCTCCCGTCGTCTGTTTACGCCTTATTTTCTCCTTTGCCGTCTTAGATAACGTCCCCTTACTCTTATACTACGAGGGAAAAAAACTTCATGTTGTCTGTTGTGTTGTTTATTATGTATTTTTTGCTCACTGTGTAATCTGAAGGTAGGACGAGGCCTTTATCTATCTATCTATTGACCTTTCGACCCGTAGCCAGGCCATAGGGCATAGACCCAGATACTATTTCTCCTATCTAAATTTTTATTCTAGCCATTTTCAATCATTGTAAAGATTTTTTTTATCAAATCTCGCCATTTGTCTCTGTTCTGTGCAAGCTACCCTATCTCATTGAGGGAGTCGATTCCTGCTGCTCTTGCCTCTCTGATGGATGTTCTTCTCAGTGTCTCTCTTCGTCGGTCTTATTTTCCCCTTACCTGTTGTTTCCCACATGAGGGCCTGCTTTGTTATTCCGTTATTATCTTTCCTTATCACATGTCCAACATATGACCTTCGTCTTTTCTTGATTACTGAAGATATTAGTGATTGGCTGGCGATTTCTCTACTTTCATCGTTTGTTTGGAATTCGTTCCACGCTATACCAAGTAATTCCGCCACAGGCAGTGGGAAATTTTCACTTTCGATCCGTGGTTTTTTTTTTTTTTCGTGGCTGCACTCTTCTCTGATCTCTGGGTAGTGAAATCTTATACCTAGCCATCTTTGATAACGACGAATAATACAAATGCACTATATATATGAATTTGGCATCTTGACAGATGGTTGGTTGTAAGCAATCATGATAAGTCAGTAGTTTGGTAAAAATTTTAGTGTCTTATGCTGGATGCTGCTTTGCTGAAAAAACTTATCTCGTGACTGAATCTATCAATATTGGATAGTCAGATCCTGCCGCAGGACGAACAAGAGCTATTCGTGGTACCTACTCTCGTCTCCTGTATTCGGCGCCTTTTGTCTTCTGTATTTAATATCATCACTGCCTCGAAAGTTGCTGTGCCATATTTTATTTTAATATTCATTTACTACGATCTGAAGCCAGATTTTCCTAGTTTCTTTCACTGATAAAGAATTCCCTCAAGGAAGCCCTGCTAACATCCTTATATCTCAGCACTGGTCTGTCCTTTGGTCTCTTTCCGTCCTTAAGTTCGCCATACAATATTTGTTTGGGAATACGAATGTTTGCCATTCTTCTTACATGATCCAGCCACCTCAGTCTGCGACTCCTAAGTGTTGCCATGATCAATGGGAGTTTGGCTCGTTGCAAGACATTAGAGTTAGTTACTTTGTCGTGCCATTTTGATGTTCATAATCTTTCGAAGGAAACGCACATGAAAGCTGTTTAACATTTTCTCCTGCCCTGCATAGGTAGTCAAAGTTTCTAATCGGTATAGAAGTGTACTAAGCACACAACTTTTGTAAATTTGAATCTTAGTCCTGAGAGTTAAATTGGTGTTGGCCCATGCTCTATCGTTAAGTTTACCAAATGTGTAAACTGCATTTTCGATTCGGGAATTTATTTCTTCTTCGAAGGAGACAATAGTAGTTACTATAGAACGGAGATAGCTGAACTTTCTCACAGATTCAAGGGACATGTTATTTAATGATATAGATGCGGAACTGGCTACACCTAAACACTGGCTGCACACCCGTGTGCACTGTGCGCACGTTAAATAACTGTATAGATATCATAGAGTACGCCTCTATCTGGAACCTGTTCTTCAGGTTGCACTATATGTTCTGACCTTTACATTTCTCCAAAATGCACTTAAATTCCCCTCTCCCCCGGTTTTACAGAAGAATGTTGAGAATACCATGGACAGCTAAGAAGAGAAATGAAAACGTTCTGAAAAAAAGGTCAAAGTAAAAAGAGAGTTAATTTTCAATATTAGGAAGAAACAATCATAATTGTTTGGCCATGTAACAAGAAGGGAACAGCTAGAGTATATAGAGACAAGTGGGAAAATTGAGGAACGAAGAGATAGAGGGAACCAAAGAGAAAAGATACCCGGCAGCTTAAGAGAATGGCTAGGCAGAAAGTTAGCAACAGAAATGATAAATAACTGTCGTGATCGAAAGTTGTGGAGAGACATGATCACCTTGGTACTTGATGATGATGCTGAAAATCAATGATTATTTTTGTTCCACCATTATAAACTGTTAAACGTATTCTAAAGTAAATTATTATTTTGGTTCCTTCATTATTTACAATGTTGACCTTATTCTAAAGTCATTTATCTAGGTCTTCTTGGTGTGGATAGGTGGTACCAAGGCAGATAGATAGATATTTAATAAATCGATTTATAGATTAGCTGATAAACTGGTAAGCAAATAACCGGTAGCTAAACGGATATTGACACGGAGACATGCAAATCACTGAACAGCAATCTACGAATGAACATACGTTAATGAAAGAAACTTATAATCACATACATTAATAAACACAGATTTTTTGTTTCATAAATATCACCGGCTCCATACCGGGACAAGCTATAAAGAGGTGTCACCAGCCTTGAGTCGACGAACGCTTTTTTTCGAACTAATTAATATTGACATCTAAACATGTACCCAGAAAAGGAATATGAAGTTTCATAAGTGGTTTCAACTGCACTGACAAAGTTCTATATTTTATTTCCAGTTAGGCTACCTGTTACGTGAGAGCTACGGAACATCATACGTGAATTGTAAGCCTAGTGATTGCTTCAGGTTCTATCCTTCTCCTTTGGCCACAAACCTGGTCGGCGATATCACTCAACGGCGCTTGTGGCTGTGGGCAGACTATCCCGTAGAATACTATATCTTACACCCAGTGGATTTCGGAGTTCTGGCTCTGTTGGATGGCTCTAATCCTAAAGATTATCGTGTGGACAAACTTTGGTACCACGGGAAGCTTTACAACAGCATCGACGAACTGACCTCCTTTTACAACTCCAGCAGGTAAGTTATCAACTACTTCCGGTCTTAATTAAGCATAGAAATCACTTCCGTATTCTTATATGTATATAATGGTTAATCAGCAAATTAACACTAACAGCAGGAATAGACTCAAGATGCAACAAAGCGTGTCCGCTTATTGGACAGCTATCACACCTATTTTCCAACAAGGAAATAACTCTAGAGGCAAAACGGGCACTCTGCAATACAATATTCATATCAAAGTTGTGCTATCAACGCCAGTCCTGTATCCTAGATGCAAGAACAATAAAAAGAATAACCTCTACTGAGATGAAATGTGTTAGATGAATAACAGGAAACAGCATGAGAGATAAGATCAGAAATGAAGAAGTGAGAAAAAAGCTAGAAATAATCTATATAATAGATATAGAATATATAAAGAAACAACATACAAAATGGTTTGGCCACGTGGTAAGGGAGACAGATCAAAACACAGCACAACGAGCCTTCAATAAACGTTGCAAGAACACCAGACTCAAGGGCTGACCATGAAAAAGAAAGATTGGCGGAATATTAGAACCACTAGGAATCATAACAGCAGCAAAAGCAAACAGAAGCGCAAAAGACCGCAAAGTATAGACCCCTCGACGCTGAAAGGAAAATGAGGAAGGAAAGAAGAAGAAGAAGAAGAAGAAGAAGAAGAAGAAGAAGACAATAACGAATAACTGGCATTATCGTGTGCTCTTTGAAAGGTTTTTGTTGGCTCATCTGGGAGAAAGACCCCATATATCGTTTTGGTTCTCTAAAAATCGAAAGGGATCTTGTAATCATCTGTTTGTAGTAACACGTCATGTTCATGTCTAAATGTTTTATTTGCAAAATCAAGCTTTTTTCTATGCATATTTTGAGAACCGTCCTTATTTATAGCGGGCGTTGCCGTACGTCTCGTTTGTGTCTGTTTACATGGTGTCACATCTGTGTGGCACTATTTTGAGTAGTAAAAAAAAAAATAAAGAGCCCCCGTCCCGCCAAGTGGCATATAGGGAATATGGTGTTAGTGACCATACATTTTACAGACCTTCAGCACATGATTTTTGGGGTAATGTGGTCGGTATTACGCCCGTGCCGCTTTACTTTCCCAGAAATAAATCCGTACCCAGTTAAGGTTGGGTGAACCCGGAGCCGTCGGTTGGGATCGAACCCTACCCCTTGTCCATTGTAGTCCAGTTCACTAACCACTGAGCTATCGTGGCTCCCTACTATTTTGAGTGCTTCCTTTTATTCTGACATTTTGAAATGTCTGTTATGTTCGTGTTCGTCTGCTTGACGACCGATTAGAGTGAGTTGCCTTTGCCACAGAACTGAAACAGCATAAAACAGTTGATGTGACGTCCTATATGGATTCTCAAGATTAGACTTTAATAGTGGTCACTTAACTTTTAAAGACAGACCAATTACTATAGGGATGAATATAATTCTTCTAGATAGGCACCGATAGTTTTCTGTGATAGACCAAAAGACTTTCCGAATCAGAACATTTATTTATATAACGTTCATTGATTAATCTCGTAATAGCCTTACTTCTTGCTTGATCTTTTCTTTATTTTTATAAATAACTCTTTGAGTTTATTTATTATAGAATGATTTCTGTTATAAGCTACTGCCCAGCCCTTATTTGTCTAAAACAAGTAGTCTACAGCTGGTATATCATTCGATTGCTTAGAACGATAAGTCAAAAAATATCAGGTTTCACAGACACTGTTGCACTTACATCTACCGTTTAACGTTGTCAGCGGCCACGCCATAAGGCAACTGGCGGTAATTCTAGTTTCCATTTACTTATAAAATGTGAACCGTTAAAGTATTATAAGTTTGCCGGACTTCATACGGCCGTTCTGGCTGAGAAAAACAAAACTGGCCCCAGATAATATCAGTTTAGATGATTTATGCTACTGCTGCAAACTGCTCGTCACCTCGTTATTGATTATTTCAAGACTTACTTTGTCTGATACTAAACAAGTAGACAATTACTGAAACAGTTTTCCTTTACATTTGACCAAAGTCTCTCCAAGTGCTCCTCTTGAAGCACGCTTTATATGGTTGTGTGTGTGAATGTGTACGTGTGTATGGTGTGTGTGTGTGAATGTGTACGTGTGTATGGTGTGTGCGTGTGTAGTACGTGTGCTTTGTGCAATGATGAGAATTGGTTGATGATCTTTCCCATTGTCCATGAAAAGCTTGTGGGTGGCAAGACTCAAGTAACAGATCGACTGAGGTAGGTCAAATGCTGAAAAGCGTTAGTTTGGATTCTGTTTTCTTGTGTGCATATTTTCTTCTTTTTTTTTTCTGCCTGATCCTAGATCTTTGGACGTCAATCTTAATATGTTTAATATATATATACCTCTGCTCAAGGCTTTCAACTGGTCAGGACTGTTTTTCTTCATGTATCCTGTCGTCCCATTGTTTAAATAAAAATTGTAGTTGGGTCCCATTTCAAGGGAAACAATTGTTTTTAATTTAAAAAAAAAATAAACTTAAATTTACGTTAATATTGGTGAAACATGAAATCATAATTTATAATCTTATATCAGTATCATGAATACTAGTGGGAGCCGCGATAGCTCAGTTGTTAGTGAACCGGACTACAAAGGACAAGAGGTAGGGTTCGATCGATCCCAACCGACGACTTCCGGTTCACCAAGCTTTTAATGGGTACCGGATTTTTTTTCTGGGAAAGTAAAGCGGCACGGACGTAATACCGACCACATTACCTCAAAAAATCATGTGCCGAAGGTCTGTCAAATTTATGGTCACTAACACCATATTCCCTATACGCCACTTGGCGTGACGGGGGTACTTTACTTATGAATACCAGTTATTTTAGGTCTAGTCAAGGAGTCAAATTGTCCCATATTTTTCCATTGTGAAATAGTCCACCTCTACTTCTACCTAAAATCGTGTATGGGTTACGTCACTGAAGACGTCGTCAGCTCAATATGTTTATGTAATGAAGATTGTTTGTAGTCTTAGTCTTATCTTTTCCTGAATAACAAAAAATATTACGCTACTTCCGTCCGTCCTGTTTTTGACACCACAATGTCCTGTTTTTGACACCACACTGTCATGTTTTTAACACCACAATGTCCTGTTTTTGACACCACAATGTCTAATTTTTGACACCACAATGTCCTGTTTTTGACACCACAATGTCCAGTTTTTTGACACCACAATGTCCTGTTTTTGACACCACACTGTCATGTTTTTAACACCACAATGTCCTGTTTTTGACACCACAATGTCTAGTTTTTGACACCACAATGTCCTGTTTTTGACACCACAATGTCCAGTTTTTGACACCACAATGTCTAGTTTTTGACACCACAATGTCCTGTTTTTGACACCACAATGTCCCGTTTTTGACACCACAATGTCCCGTTTTTGACACCACAATATCCCATTTTTGACACCACAATGTCCAGTTTTTGACACCACAATGTCCTGTTTTTGACACCACATTGTCTAGTTTTTGGCACCACAATGTCCTGTTTTTGACACCACAATGTCCAGTTTTTGACACCACAATGTCCAGTTTTTGACACCACAATGTCCAGTTTTTGACACCACAATGTCCAGTTTTTGACACCACAATGTCCAGTTTTTGACACCACAATGTCCTGTTTTTGACACCACAATGTCCTGTTTTTGACACCACAATATCCAGTTTTTGACACCACAATGTCCAGTTTTTGACACCACAATGTCCAGTTTTTGACACCACAATGTCCTGTTTTTGACACCACAATGTCCCATTTTTGACACCACAATATCCCGTTTTTGACACCACAATGTCCAGTTTTTGACACCACAATGTCCAGTTTTTGACACCACAATGTCCAGTTTTTGACACCACAATGTCCAGTTTTTGACACCACAATGTCCAGTTTTTGACACCACAATGTCCAGTTTTTGACACCACAATGTCCCGTTTTTGACACCACAATGTCCAGTTTTTGACACCACAATGTCCCGTTTTTGACACCACAATGTCCAGTTTTTGACACCACAATGCCCTGTTTTTGACACCACAATGTCCCGTTTTTTACACCACAATGTCCAGTTTTTGACACCACAATGTCCCGTTTTTGACACCACAATGTCCTGTTTTTGACACCACAATATCCCGTTTTTGACACCACAATGTCTAGTTTTTGGCACCACAATGTCCTGTTTTTGACACCACAATGTCCAGTTTTTGACACCACAATGTCCTGTTTTTGACACCACAATGTCCTGTTTTTGACACCACAATATCCGTTTTTGACACCACAATGTCCAGTTTTTGACACCACAATGTCCTGTTTTTGACACCACAATGTCCAGTTTTTGACACCACAATGTCCAGTTTTTGACACCACAATGTCCAGTTTTTGACACCACAATGTCCAGTTTTTGACACCACAATGTCCCATTTTTGACACCACAATGTCCCATTTTTGACACCACAATATCCCGTTTTTGACACCACAATGTCCAGTTTTTGACACCACAATGTCCAGTTTTTGACACCACAATGTCTAGTTTTTGGCACCACAATGTCCTGTTTTTGACACCACAATGTCCAGTTTTTGACACCACAATGTCCTGTTTTTGACACCACAATATCCCGTTTTTGTCTCAAGGAAAAGAAAGGTCATCTTATTGAAACTATTTTTGCTGGCCCCTTTATGTATCAATAAGTAATACTTTAAGGGTTTCATGCCCTTCTGTAGCATTCCATTACACGCGTCATTTTCTCCTCTTCTAAGCAAGTTAGAGTTCAGGTTCTCACCCACAAGCCACATTTGCTAAGATCTATGATTTGAGCAGCCACAACTTTGATAAAACCACAACTATTTTTCAATTAGAATTGTCCGAAACGCGTTCTTGTAAACCTTCATAACTTTAACGAGCACTAGAGGTCTCAGCTGCTTACTGCTGTTTTCATTGATAGTTTATATTTTAATATTATTTTATAATAAAATTTAAAATACTAATTCGACAAATGTTATGTGCACAAGAGATACAATAATTGTTTAGGAATACCACTGTTATTCATTCTTCTGTCTTGACCCAACTTCCTTAATCTCGGACTCCTAAATGCTGTTATGATTAACAGGAGTTTGGTTCGTTGCAAGACTTTGGAGTTAGTTACTTTGTCCTGGCATTTGATGATCATGATCTTGCGAAAGCAACGTACGTGAAAGATGTTTAACCTTTTCTCTTGCCATACATAGGTAGTCCAGGTTTCTGATTCATATAGAAATGTACGATGCTCACAGCTTTGATTAACTATCATTGTCATGAGTGTTAGTTTGATGCTGGCCCAATTTTATTTGTTTAAATCTTCTGAATTTTGAAGCTACCTTTCCGATTCGGGATGTATCTCTTTATCTTGCGAGGTGGTGGTTGAGGCAGTAGAGTCGTGAAATATGAACTTTCGCACATATTCTGTTGTATTTTTAGTTACAGTTGCTGGTCTGGCTATAATGTTGGACTATAATGTAACATCATTCAACAAGGGCGATGTTGGCAACACAAGTTTCAGATTTACCGACGCACATTTTGACTGTGTATATTTTACCACTTGTCGAACATATGCGATCGTATATAGATGATAGTTATTGACAGTACTTTTTATCCTGGCACCCATGTGTTTTGTTTGTTTGTTTCAACAATATTGCTTCTGGTCAGCTTTCAGGCGCGTAACCGTGAAAATGTAGACTTGATCTGCATTAGTGAGCTATACTCTTGTTTATTTTTGTTCCCCAGCCAGGATCAAAGGTCACACATAAAACCACACTCCTACTCCAAAGATGTATTTTCATCACTAAACATGAGGGGCAGTCCACAGCCTCCAGAGCCGCTCAGGCCGCCCACGCAGGTCGAGCCCGACGGCAAGAGGTACTCCTTGAAAGAACGGAAGGTCAGTGGACTATTCATGTTTTGTTTGAGCCATTAAAGGTCTGTCCAAACGTTGACTATTTAACTCACACGAGACCAGTGCTTTTTACAGCCGGAACAATCCAAAATGTCTTCCGGTAATCTTTCAGGATCCTAGCAGTCACGCAACGTCACAACTCACTGTTTGTTTTCATTTTTGATTCTATAAAATATAAATATTAAGATTTAATTTGACAATCGATAATATACCATCTATTCGACACATGTAAGTATAGCAACCTTTCAGAAGCCTGGTACATCAGTTTTCTTCTTCAGTGGGATGGAGTGATAGCGTTACAGTCAACTTTTTGTTGACAAAACCAATATTTAAAAAAACCCTGTCTGAGACTATCATCTTTTGCAAACCTGCTACAATATTCATTTGATACCGTTTACCGATACTGGGAACTATTTTAGAAACTACTGTAATTGTCTGTATCACCAAATCGTGAAAATCACCAGCTTTATTTATTCTCTATCATCATCACCATATGCCATACCTACGGTTGGAGTCGGCGATCATGTCCTTCCACAATCTTCTATCTACATTGCGTCGTATCAGTTCTGTTGTTTACTGTGCATATTTTACCACATGTTGACTTTTTTCCATGCCATGACACCAAGCTATCTATCTTAGTATTTTCTCTCTTTGTCGTCCACGATCTTAATCTCTATAGTGAGATCATAAATGGCACACATAGAATATCAGTCGGTGTTGATAAAAAAAAAGAACATAATGTTTGTTCATGACAGCCCTAACCTCTAAGGAAAATAAGTTACTAAAAATGATTAACAGTCATAATTATGTCGAGCAAAAATAAAGACCTTAGCTTCCGCAGCAAAAATACAGAAATAATATTCTCAACAAATAAAAAGATTGAAGAATGGAACAATTAAAGAAAACGGCAATATTGGGTCTTCTATATCAACAACAGCACCACTACAGGGAATACGGCGATCCTAACTTCTGTTAGCCAGCCTGTTTTGACGCAGACTGTTACCGGAGTAGACCAGGAGGAGGTAGAACTGCTAGGTCTTGGTCAGCTGATGGTGCGCCGATATTGCGACTGTGGGTCGCAGTGATAACGATGCCATGAATTGCTATTTGGGCATGTTTCTAATGTGTCTTCAATGGAAAGCGGGTGGACGATAAACTTTCGTTCTTTAGATAAGGTGAAAACAAACGGGTTCGAATCAAGGATGTCAAGTTGGTAGCAAGCAATCAAGATTTGTCTATTGTTTTATAGTACGTTAGTTATTAAGTTATTTGCAGGTCGTCATCATTGCACTCCGAACACGTCCATAAGTCATCAGATCCCCTCATCAGCAATTCCAGCAGTGAATATAATATAGTATGGTTTGTAATACAGTATATTATAGTTTGGTGTTATATTCTGTTATAGTTTGGTATTATATTCTGTTATAGTTTGGTAATATATTATGTTATAATTTGGTAAAATATTATATTATAGTTTGTTAATATATTATATTATATTATTTTTTGGTAATATATTATATTATGGTTTGGTAATATATTATAGTTGGATTTGATAATATATTATATTTGAGTTTGGTAATAAACTATATTAGTTTGGTAATATATTATATTAGGGTTTTAGTAATATATTATATTAGTTCGGCAATATATTAGAGATTAGGTTCTAATCACGATAAGGTTTTAAAAAAAGTTTAACTTTTCAATCTGGGGTGGAAAATAATCTCCGACCCTAACTCTTCATCATGGTGAATGCACTGGGCATGTGACCTTTATTTTCCCGCCCCACAGAAAGCTCCCCCCCCCCCCCCAAAGACACACACACACCGCACATTTCAAAATAAATTGGGAAAACGATGTAACGACAGTATTCTAAGAATCTGCTAAAATTCTCATCCTTGTGATCGTTTTTGCTTCCAGGTAGACTATTTGGGATGGAGCTTCTATTTCCGATTGTCCGCCCTGACAGGGCCAGTGCTCAACGACATCCGTTACAATGGGGAACGAATTGTTTACGAGCTGAGTCTTGCTGAAATTGCTGTCTTTTATTCTGGAAACAATGCTCTACACGTGAGTTTTTGTTGAAATAAATGATTAGAAGGTAGTCAAGTTTGTGAAAGAGCACTATAGAACAACGACAGCAAACGAAAATAGTAGAAAAGTCAAAATGTTTAGATATTAGATACAGTCAGAGAGCATAGTGGGTTTGGTAGGTAGTTAGGTCGGTAGAGATACGGATAGATGAGCGGATATAGATATATAAAATTTAGACAGACAGAGAAATTGATATATAGTTTAGACAGACAGACAGATTGATTGATTGATAGGCGAACGGACGGATTGATAGAGAGAGAGTGTGAGAGAGAGGGAACTAAACATGTCATCAGTATAAACTTACTTTCAAATACTTTCTTTTCCCAGAGAATAACAGACTTCGTTGATTCTGGTGCTTTGATTGGTACACATTCCAAGTCTCTGGTTCCTGGTGCTGACTGCCCAGAGTCAGCCACGTTTGTAAACCAGGTGAGGATGACTCTGATTTAATTGGTTCTGACAATTACAAACTCATCCAATACTTTTTATTTGTAAAAACTCACTACTCAGAAAAACGCACACATACTACCTCTAAATATCATGTGCCATACCGGTTGGCGTAGGCGATCATATCCTTCCCTTCCACAATCTTTTATCTACCGTGCATCGTATCAGTTCTGTTGTTGACTGTTTTCCATGCCATGACACCAAGCTGTCCAGCATTTTCTCTCTTTGCCGTCCGTGATCTCTTTTTCCCTGTATTTTGCCAGTTGTAACCAAGTATTCCAACTTTCCTCTTCTCATGATGTGCCCGAAAAATGTTGATTGTTTCTTTCTGATGTTTTTTAGGAGCTCACTTTTTGGAAAAAAGTTGGCCTTTTGGAAAATTTCCTTATTGGTCTTTTTAGCTGTCCATGGAACTTTCAACATTCTTCTGAGAAATTCCATCTCTGTGGCCTCTAGTTACCTTTTCACTTGTTTGTTTACGGTCCATGATTCGCTTCATAGGTCAGAATTGGCTTTATATAGCAACGACGAATTTTCTTTCTCATTTCTATTGACATAGATGTGTTACACAAAAGACGTTCTTCATTTTCTGAAATGCTATTTTGGCCTGAGCTATTCTGTATTTTTATTTATGTAGAGCATCTTCCATCTGATGTTATTATTGTGCCATCTAAATATAGAAAACAAATTTCAACAAAGTTTAAAACAATGTTTTTACTGGAACTGTTTAACTAACAATGTCATTATCTCATTTATCTCATTAACCTTTACATATGACATGCATCGTTCTGTCACACCAATTCTCTAATTGTCCCATGCATTTTCTACCAATTTCACTCATTGAATCTTCAACTAGTAAACGAACAAAACTTAGACTGTTCAACTCTTGTGTGATACCAGTGCTAAAATATGGATGTAATACAAGTACTAAAATATGGATGTGATACTAGTGCTAACATATGGATGTGATACCAGTGCTAACATATGGATGTGATACCAGTGCTAACATATGGATGTGATACCAGTGCTAACATATGGATGTGAAAGCTGGAAATTCCTCTAGACTTTAGATAGGAAATTAAAACCTTCGAAAACAAATGTCTACGTAGAAACTCAAACATAAGCTGGAAAGAATACATTTCAGATGAACTGATAAGAGTTGAATCTAAACAAGAATACGTGTCGAACTTCATAAGAAGGCTTTCGAAAAAAAAAAAGATTCGATCATGTTCTGAGAATGAATGAAGAAAGACTTCCCCATCAGGCATTCATGTGTAAACCATCTGGTAAAAGAAAACAAGGCAGACTATGTGAATCGCTACACATAACAAATACTAGGGAAGGCTCAACTATGGGACTAAGAAACAACCAAGAACTACAAGAACTAGCAGCAAAGCGTCAATCTTTGAAAACTAGGACTTCCGCTCTATGAACCGTCTTCGGCCCGGCAGGAAAATGAATGAATCAATTAATCTCCAAATAATACATCCTTATTACAACTACCATATTTATTCTCCTTTCTTGTACCTACTCTTCTTTATCAGACCAGCTATTCATTTGCAACGTCATTTCTTCTCTTACTCCATTCTCTATAATTATGTGCAAAATCCACTTTTCTCTATACTACCTCGCCTCTAACAACCATAAATGGGCTTTTACGTAAACACATTATGTTTGTCAAACATATTTTTTAATTTACTAAATCTATTCTCATATGTTGTTTATTAACCCTCATACCAACTATTTGAAGAAAGACTTCCCCAATTTCCCTCGGTGGCCTAGTTGGGAAAACCACCCGACTGGACTACCGATGTTCGGACAACCCGTGTTCGATTCCCGCTGGGAGCATGGGGAATTTTACTCGTGGAAAAAAAAAAATACCTCCACGGTCGACCCAGCCGTTGGCAGAAATGGGTACCAGGGTATTACCTTGGGAAGGTGAGGAATGTCGCCTCGCATCTGAGTTTCGCTGCTTGAGGCGACACTATACAGAAATCTCCGAACATTTCTGGATAGGCGGCCGAGCACATATGGGTGTAAACTCGCGTGCTAAGACGCCGGTTCAAGTCTCGTACTTTACCTTTAACTTTACCAACTATTTACTTATCTTATCCTCCCAGTCATTCTCGGGACAAGCAGTGGCAGAACCTGTTGAGCTAGTCAGGTCATTCTGTTTATTTGAGAACAACAACGGGTATCCTTTAAGACGCCATTTGTCGTACTCCCAGTCAGAAGGGGCTTTCTATGGAGGCATGCAGGACTCCGTGCTCATTCTTCGCAGTATCTTCACTGTTGTCAACTACGACTATGTCTTTGACTTCATGTTCCACCAGAACGGTGCATTGGAATCACGAGTCATGAGCACAGGTTCGTTATATCACTTAATTTAGATATATCCCATTAATAAGAAAATGATGAAATACAGATGAAATGTGTTCGACGAATGACAGGATACAGTCTGAGAGATAAGATCAGAAATGAAGAACTGAGAAAAAAGCTAGGAATAGCTCCCACCATAGAATATATAAGGTAACAACAGATAAAATGGTTTTGACAAGGAAGAAAGAACAAAACACAACACAACGAGCTTTCAACAAACGTTGTGAGAACATCAGACCCAAGGGTCGACCACGAAAAAGATGGGACGATGGAATATTAGAAGCACTAGGAAACATAACAGCAGCAGAGGCGAACAGAAGAGCAAAGAATTATATCTCCCCTCGACGCTGAAAGGCAGATGAGGAAGGAAAGAAGAAGAAGAAGAAAATGATGAAATAGAATAAATGTGATATATGAAATAAAATCTTCATTCCAACATGGTATTACTAATGCTGCCAAACCTGGACGAAGGACTCAAGAACATCAAGAAAAATTACTACTACCGACAAGAAATATGTTAGATGACAGGAAACAGCCTGAGAGATAAGGTCAGAAATTCAGAACTAGGAAAAAATTAAGGAATAATTCCCGCTACTGAATACATAAAGAAACAACAAATAACATGGTTTGACCACGTGATAAGACAGAAAGAAAAAACACAAAACAATGAGGCTTTAATAAATAGTACAAAAACCAGACTCAAGGGTCAACAAGGAAAAAAATGAATTGATGGAATATTAGAAACACAACAGCAGAGCACAGACGAGCAAAAGACAGCAAGTTATACCTCCACTAGAGGCTGGAAGGTAAATGAGGAAGGAAGGAAATAAAAAGAATAAAAGTGAAGAAACTGGAAAAATGAAGTAGCATATTCGTTATTAAAGTATGATTACAGAAATATATTGTTGATGTACTACTTTCACATATACTTGAGACACCATGAAACCAAGACATTCATTCTTTGATGTGGGCTTTTCATACTCTATTTTTATAATCGGTGTGCATTTCTCACCTTCATTTTTTTCTGTTATGAGTTATTGGGTACGTAGATGTAGATGCATTGTAGTTTACAGCATGGTCGCGATATTTGCGCTATTCGACCCGACACATCCGTCTTCGGCATAGAAGGGCAGATCTGTTTTAAAATGTTTGCCAGGACAACGGTCATTTTTGGCTAACTCTTTTCGACTGCTAACATTTCTGTAACCTGCGCCAGTGAACATGAGAACTCCTGATTTTTGCCGTTTTCCATGAGAGCTAGACAACAGATCTCACTACCCAGAGAGAGCTAGACACCAGATCTCACTACCCAGAGAGAGCTAGACACCAGATCTCACTACCCAGAGAGAGCTAGACACCAGATCTCACTACCCAGAGAGAGCTAGACACCAGATCTCACTACACAGAGAGAGCTAGACACCAGATCTCACTACCCAGAGAGAGCTAGACACCAGATCTCACTACCCAGAGAGAGCTAGACACCAGATCTCACTACCCAGAGAGAGCCAGACACCAGATCTCACTACCCAGAGAGAGCTAGACACCAGATCTCACTACCCAGAGAGAGCTTGACACCAGATCTCACTACCCAGAAAGAGCTTGACACCAGATCTCACTACCCAGAGAGAGCCAGACACCAGATCTCACTACCCAGAGACCGGGGGAGGGTGAAGCAGGAAACCACAGGTTCGATTTTGATGCCACCGCCTGTGGTAGGAATTGAACCCGTAATTTTAGCAGAAATGAGTCAACTTTGAGGTTAAGGTGTAGATTGCCTCTTATCCCTATATGCTGGCATCAGCATCATCATTATCATCGAGTGTCATCTCTGCAACGAAGATGGGCTACTATGGAGCACCATTCTGCTCTGTCTCTTGCTTTGATGGTGCAGGTTGTCATAGGCTGATTTGTCCATCTTTTGATGTTACTCATCCACATTAGTCTTGGTCTGCCTCTTTTACCTTGTATGTTCCCTTCCAAGATTACTTTTAGTAGGCTGTTGTGGCTTTTAACATACCTTAAAAATATCATTTGTTTTGTTTTAATTGTATTTAGTTGTTCTCTTTTCATTTTTAGTTGTTTTAAGACTTCATCATTTGTTTTCTTTTTTTTCCATCCAGTTCTACCTATTCTTCTAAATATCCCCATTTCAAAGGCTTCAATT
Organism: Megaustenia siamemsis; assembly: GCA_032433765.1. Lineage (NCBI taxonomy): Eukaryota > Metazoa > Mollusca > Gastropoda > Stylommatophora > Ariophantidae > Megaustenia > Megaustenia siamemsis. The sequence continues at coordinate 22,864,621 of JAVIAB010000092.1, read as the reverse complement.
TTCTGTTCTGTTTTCTTGTCTAGTGTCCATGCTTCTGCACCATACAGGAATATTGAGAAGATATAACATTTTTTTATTCTTAGTTTTAACCACAGGTTAGTTTTAGGCATAGCCAGCATTAACACAAAAATGATAACCTACAAACAGAGAACTGACACAATAAAGACACATACATATATACTTTATTACCATTCCTTGTTATTACTTATTCCAGGGTATATCTTCCCCTCATACTACACTCTTGATATATACTTTATTACCATTTCTTGTTATTACTTATTCCAGGGTATATCTTCCCCTCATACTACACTCTTGATATATACTTTATTACCATTTCTTGTTATTACTTATTCCAGGGTATATCTTCCCCTCATACTACACTCTTCAAGAGCGTCCTTATGGTTTCAAAATTGAGGACAACATCATTGGAAACATCCATCATCACCTCTTCCATTTCAAAGTGGACCTCGATATTTCTGGCACAAGCAACAGATATGAGACACTAAATATTAGCGCTGAAACAGTCGATCTCAGACAGGTATGGACACTTTTACCTATTATACATAAATGGTGTACTATTTTTCTTGTACTCATTTGCAGTGATTTAAAAAATGTATCTTTACAACACATAGTACCATTGCTGGTGTATATCGGGGGGCAACGATAGAACCAGAGGGATAAAGGCCGCTTGGTCAAAGCAGTCGCCACGACGTGTGAGACTCAGGATTTTTATTTCACTCCCGATAGATAAAATCCTTTTTGTCTGCCGCGGGTTTCATATACTGCACGCCGGCTTTTTCAAGCCAGTGAAACTGTGGTTTTAGCAGAACGGCCACACGCACTTGTAATGTTCAATATACACTAAAACATCAGTTCTACAGTCAATGTAACACGATGATAGTTGTACAATCAATGTCATAAGATGGTAGTTGTACAATCAATGTCATAAGATGGTAGTTGTACAATCAATGTCATAAGATGGTAGTTGTACAATCAATGTCATAAGATGATAGTTGTACAATCAATGCCATAAGATGGTAGTTGTACAATCAATGTCATAAGATGGTAGTTGTACAATCAATGTCATAAGATGGTAGTTGTACAATCAATGTCATAAGATGGTAGTTGTACAATCAATGTCATAAGATGGTAGTTGTACAATCAATGTCATAAGATGGTAGTTGTACAATTAATGTCATAAGATGGTAGTTGTACAATCAATGTCATAACATGGTAGTTGTACAATAAATGTCATAAGATGGTAGTTGTACAATCAATGTCATAAGATGGTAGTTGTACAATAAATGTCATAAGATGATAGTTGTACAATCAATGTCATAAGATGGTAGTTGTACAATCAATGTCATAAGATGGTAGTTGTACAATCAATGTCATAACATGGTAGTTGTACAATAAATGTCATAAGATGGTAGTTGTACAATCAATGTCATAAGATGGTAGTTGTACAATAAATGTCATAAGATGATAGTTGTACAATCAATGTCATAAGATGGTAGTTGTACAATCAATGTCATAAGATGGTAGTTGTACAATCAATGTCATAAGATGGTAGTTGTACAATCAATGTCATAAGATGATAGTTGTACAATCAATGTCATAAGATGGTAGTTGTACAATCAATGTCATAAGATGATAGTTGTACAATCAATGTCATAAGATGGTAGTTGTACAATCAATGTCCTAAGATGGTAGTTGTACAATCAATGTCATAAGATGGTAGTTGTACAATCAATGTCATAAGATGGTAGTTGTACAATCAATGTCATAAGATGGTAGTTGTACAATCAATGTCATAAGATGGTAGTTGTACAATCAATATACAATGAAAACATATTGTGAGAATTACATTACATTAATTTTGTTGCACAACAAATGGTACGATTCTTCCTGACATGAACAAAGACAACACAATATTCATCAATGGAAAAAAATATGCATACTTCTGAAATCGAAGTTATCTGCCTGTGCGGCGAGGGACCCTTGTGCACGCGGCTGTCAGAGAAAAATGAATTAACGCGCAAAATTAAATTCCTAGTGTCTAGAGACAGAAGTGAAAGTTGGCGAACGCAAACAAATAATAATAATAATAACGAAAGGGTCCAAATGTTTTTTTTTTGTTGGGGGTGAAATAATCTCAGATTTGATGATGATATGGCACTGGGTGTATGACCCTTATTTTCAAATTCTAGAGTCTCTTGGTAGACCCCAGAAATAAGATAAATACTGTAATAATAGTTTAAATTGTAACCCTATTAGTAATAAACTAACTATAGTATTTAAATAATTAGACTTGCGGTAGTAGCTTTAAACTACACCTCCCTCGTTTTTTTTCAGATTAGAAGCTTTTAAAATGAATGTTGAGCTCCTGTTAGGTGAATTATCAAGATCTAAAATACTCAAAAGTTAAGCTAAAAAGTACTGAACCAATGTCTCTGACGCGAGTGAGTGACAGATATGAAATAGTGAACTCTGAAATAAATGTATGTAGGGAAGCTGCCATGGTCATCTGGAGTTTATGGCGATAGAAAGGCTGATAGACCAGACACAGATGTGTTTGTGTTGGGAATGACAGAAATACACAATGACATCTGCAAGATTATCAAATACATATCATCATCATCATCAGGTCGCATGTTCTTTGTAGAACATTGCATTCACTACAGCCCGTCTGAAAGTATCCAGCCAGATTTCCCACTTCTTCTGTTGTTCTGTTTAAAATCCTCTTGATGTCTTGAAACCACCTTCATCTTAGTCTGCCCCTGATGTGTCGCGCAGGAACCATACCTTCCATTATTGTTCTTTCCAGCCTAATTTGTCTTTTGACTTTGCCATAGAATTTTAATTTCCTCTGTAGAAGGGTGTTTATAAGCCAGTTCCCTTTAATGTTTAAATCTATTAATATGTCTGTGTTTTGAAAATCCGCATGGATGTTATTTAAGATATAGATTCTGAGGCTGCTACAATTCAGAATTCAACCAAACAAGTAGGAATGACAACCTACTAGAATGATCTAGGTATATGCATAACCAGTGAGCTACTGAAACTATTAGTTTGCAAAATGTCATCATCTACTGAAGTAAATATCTTTGGTTTTGCTTACAGTGCCAAAAATCAACTCTAAGATCATTGAATAAAGAAGTTTATATAAGCAAAACCAATAGACATTACCATTTCATTGTGTAAGCATTACAAATAGTACCCATAATTCCTTGAGCAAGACTTACAAAAAACTGTAAAGATGAAACCAATGCACAAGAGTAAACAAGAGATGAAAATTTAAATTGATAAAGCTACCATCTTAAAATGGGTACTGCAAAAGTTTGTCTAGAGAAAGTATACACCAATACTTTTACATTCTTTAGATTTGAACATTTTTTCTCTCAATGTTTATTCCCTGTTGTTGTATTGTACTATGTGTACCAGGTGCCAGGCAGAAAGTACAACCAAATTAGATATGACAGGGATTTGAAAAAAACAGAGAAGGAGGCACTGTACAAATTTAACTTTGATACTCCAAAGTATCATGTGGTGCACAACAATGAAAAAAAGACAAATTTTGATGAAATCAAGGCATTTAGGTGAGTCTGTTATAAGTAATAACAAAGATGGATAGCTATTACAGTTTATATATGATTAAAATATTTCAATTTTATTAATCATGGTTTTGTGCATTTACTGCAGATAATAGTGCTTACTAATAATTGCTGTGCTAACTACATTATTTTTCTGCACCTATAAAACTCGCTGTCTGTATGACATGACATGACATGCCATTTCTGGGGTCTATTGGGTGTATTTATAGGACTGGAGAATAAAGTCTGCTTGTCCAATTCAGTCGCCACAAGGTGTTTGGGCAAGAGTTCTTATTTCACCCCCATAGAAATTAACTTGTTTCTACCATTCTTAGAACCCATATTCTCCTTATCGTATCTGTGTTTCAATATTATAATTGCTTATGATGAATGATGATATCGTTTGATGGGGAACAGTTGGCTGTGTTCACTTTCTGTGCGGTTTCACCTTTTGTTTTTATTGCGTGTACTGAGACTGCAGCTGCCTTTCTTTGTTTGCGAGATGAGTTGTTAATTCAGATGATTCCACTGGCACGGACGGTAGAGCAATTTTGGATTTTAATTCATTTGCAGTGATACCGGGGCCTTCCATAACCATAACTAATCTATTTTCTCACTTTTCTGTGGATGTTTTAGATTTGTTTGTTTCTCCCTTTTTGAGTTTAAAAATTAAGTCTGTTCAGTCTTGTTTTATCCATAAAAATAAAGCATAAAAAATGATCATTTATTTGATTGTATCTACACTTATTTTAATGGGCTATTTATATTTATTTTAACATCAGTCAACAAAATCCAAAGTACCTGGTAAATGAATAAAACTTAGATTGTTATGTGTGATACCAGTGCTTACATATTGATGTGATACCAGTGCTTACATATGGATGAGATACCAGTGATTACATATGTGTGTGATACCAGTGCTTACATATGGATGTGATACCAGTGCTTACATATGGATGTGATACCAGTGCTTACATATGTGTGTGATACCAGTGCTTACATATGGATGTGATACCAGTGCTTACATATGTGTGTGATACCAGTGCTTACATATGTGTGTGATACCAATGCTAACATATAAGTGTGATACCAGTGCTAACATATGTGTGTGTGATACCAGTGCTTACATATGTGTGTGATACCAGTGCTTACATATGGATGTGATACCAATGCTTACATATGTGTGTGATACCAGTGCTTACATATGTAGGTGTGATACCAGTGCTTACATATGGGTGTGATACCAGTGCAAACATATGGAGGTGATACCAGTGCTAACATATAGATGTAATATCAGTGCTTACATATGGATGTGATACCAGTGCTTACATATGGATGTGATACCAGTGCTTACATATGTGTGTGATACCAGTGCTTACATATGGATGTGATACCAGTGCTTAAATATGTGTGTGATACCAGTGCTTACATATGTGTGTGATACCAGTGCTTACATATGGATGTGATACCAGTGCTTACATATGTGTGTGATACCAGTGCTTACATATATGTGTGTGATACAAGTGCTAACATATAAGTGTGATACCAGTGCTAACATATGTGTGTGTGATGCCAGTGCTTACATATGTGTGTGATACCAGTGCTTACATATGGATGTGATACCAATGCTTACATATGTGTGTGATACCAGTGCTTACATATGTAGGTGTGATATCAGTGCTTACATATGGGTGTGATACCAGTGCTAAAATATGGAGGTGATACCAGTGCTAACATATGGATGTAATACCAGTGCTAACATATGAGTGTGATACCAGTGCTAACATATGGATGTGATACCAGTGCTAACATATGGGTGTGATACCAGTGCTAACATATGGATGTGATACCAGTGCTTACGTATGGATGTGATACCAGTGCTAAAATATAGGTGTAATACCAGTGTTAAAATATGGATGTGATACCATTGCTAACATATGGGTGTGATACCAGTGTTAACATATGGATGTGATACCAGTGCTAACATATGGATGTGATACCAGTGCTAACATATGGATGTGAAAGTTGGAGATCCAGTTGGAATGCCTATATAGAAACTCAAAAAAAAAAAAAAAAGCTGGATAGAATACATTTCAACTGAATTAATAAGAGATAAATCAAAACAAGAATACGTGTCAAACTTTATAAGGCATTGGAAATACATCGGTCCAGAGCTGAGAATGAATGAAGAAAGGCTTTCCCATTAGGCATTCATGTGGAAACCATATGGTAGAAGAAAACAAGGCAGACCAAGAGAGTCACTATGCAGAGCAATTATTAGGGAAGGCTCAACCACGGGACTAAGAAAGAAACCAAGACCTACAAGAACTAGCAGCAAATCGTCAATCGAAGAGAACTATGACTTCTACGCTAAGTGCCATCTTCGGTCCAAGAACGAAATGAATAAAATGAATCAATCAACAAGTAAACTCCTTAACATCATCTTTTACTGGTTCCAACAATCAGTTATTCTATATATTTCATGAAACATACAGGCCTCCGAAACATCTACATGCTGCTAAAACAACGTGGGTTACACGGGCTTGGCCACGTACACCAAATGAAAGATGACTGCATACCAAAAGATATGCCCTCTACGGACAACTAGCAGATGGCAAAAGAACTAGGGGGCACCAAAAACTTTGATGTGTAGACGTGTGTACAAACAATATGAAAGTAACACTGAAGACCAAACTCTTAATATATCAAACTTGTGTGCTTAGCACACTATTATATGGATCTGAAATCTGGACAACATACTCAAACCAGGAAAAAAGACTAAATGTCTTCCACATGCGACGTACCCGCAGAATAATATACATCAAATGGCAGGATAAAATAACCAACTTAACAGTCCTGCAACATGCTAAGACCCCAACAATCATGTCGATGCTGAGAGATGTCGAAGACTAAGATGGCTGGGGCACGTCCAGCGAATGCAAGAAAAACGCATCCCTAGGCAAATACTATATGGTGAACTAACACACGGAAAAAGATAAATTGGCAGACCTAAACTAGGATATAGAGATATCTGTAAATCATCTCTGAATGACTTCTCCATATGTGAATATGACTGGGACATCTGGCAAGTGATCGCACATCATGGAGAGCATGTATAAGGAATGGTATAACATCATTTGAGACTGTGCTAAGGCAAAACTTAGAAGAGAAAAGACTCATGAAAAAGGATGGAAAACCCTGTGGACCAGTGGACTGACTTGTTAATTCTGTGGCCGTGTGTGTTTGTCAAACATTGGTAGAATTAGCCACAAGAGACGCTGTTCGACAAAAACAAAACCTCAAAAAATACACAATAGCCTCCACTAGACCGTCTGACAAGACGAAAAGGGGCATAGACGTGTTTAAACATGACATGAAGACTCTGAACATAAACCCTGCAGTCTGGGAAAAAATAGCTGCAGATCGTACTCTTTGGAATCACACTCTAAAGCTCCAACTCAAACATGAATCAGATAGATTCATAGAAAAAGAAAATACACAGCGAAAGAAAAAAAATGCTAGGGGCGCTGGAAAATCCATAGTTAACTATGACTGACGGAGGCTACTACTACTACTGTTTCTATATAGCCACAATGATACATCAAAATAATACCACATAAACAGAAACTTCCATGTTTGAATTGATTTAAGCAGGCACTTCCAGGTTTAGAATGTTCTCAACAGACATTTCCAGGTTTAGAATGTTCTCAACAGACATTTCCAGGTTTAGAATGTTCTCAACAGACATTTCCAGGTTTAGAATGTTCTCAACAGACACTTCCAGGTTTAGAATGTTCTCAACAGACACTTCCAGGTTTAGAATGTTCTCAACAGACATTTCCAGGTTTAGAATGTTCTCAACAGACACTTCCAGGTTTAGAATGTTCTCAACAGACATTTCCAGGTTTAGATTTGTCTCAACAGACACTTCCAGGTTTGAATTGGTTTGAGCAGGCACTTCCAGGTTTAGAATGATCTCAACAGACACTTCCAGGTCTAGAATGATCTCAACAGATACTTCCAGGTTTAGATTTGTCTCAACAGACACTTCTAGGTTTGGATTTGTCTCAACAGACACTTCTAGGTTTGAATTGGTTTGAGCAGGCACTTCCAGGTTTAGAATGATCTCAACAGACACTTCCAGGTCTAGAATGATCTCAACAGATACTTCCAGGTTTAGATTTGTCTCAACAGACACTTCTAGGTTTGGATTTCTCTCAACAGACACTTCTAGGTTTAGATTTCTCTCAACAGACACTACCAGGTTTATATTTCTCTCAACAGACACTTCCAGGTCTAGAATGATCTCAACAGACACTTCTAGGTTTGGATTTCTTTCAACAGACACTTCTAGGTTTGGATTTGTCTCAACAGACACTTCCAGGTTTAGATTTGTCTCAACAGACACTACCAGGTTTATATTTCTCTCAACAGACACTTCTAGGTTTGGATTTCTCTCAACAGACACTACCAGGTTTAGATTTGTCTCAATAGACACTTCCAAACTTACTGTAGAAGGAATGTGCCATCAGCACAGTTGGATATTTAAAACTAACTTTGTTTTGTACGCTCTAGCAATGTTGCTCTTCCTACATGTCACTTTATACCTACTTCTTCTACTCCAGAATTGCCATCAATGGCATGTCCAAACAGTTACTGCCTGAAGGTGAAGACAGTGAGAAGACTGTGTCCTGGGCACGCCACCAACTAGCCGTCACCAAATACAACGATAATGAGCAGGTGTCAAGTTCTCCTTATGCCATGTGGGACAGTTATAATCCTGTCACTGACTTTAGTACATTCTATGAGGATGATGAAAGCATTATAGACCAAGTGAGTTGTATAAATAAAATTCTCTGTCAGTATATTTGTACTTATGTATGTTTGTACTTCATGTGCTGATCAAATAACTACTCTACCTATAATAGTTGAACAAAGTTTAGAACTAAAATTCCCACTTTATATTGGATTCATAGATTACGAAAAGGCATTTGATAGTTTAGACAGAAGAATGCTTTGGAAGTTGCTGAGTCATTATGGAATCCCCATAAAGTTTATCAATCTGATAAAAACAATGTATGAAGGAACGAAATGTAGTGTGGTGCATGAAGGACAGATTTACAGAAGCATTTGAAATAAGAACAGGAGTAAGGCAGGGATGCCTTCTGTCTCCATTTCTCTTTCTACTGGCCATAGATTGGATTATGAAAATAACTCAAAACAACAGAAATGGGATCCAGTGGTCACTGACCAAACAACTTGATGATTTAGACTTTGCTTATGACATAGTTCTCCTATCACACAGCCATCAACAGATGCAGGATAAAATGAGCATATTTGATGAGAGATTACAACAGCTAGGACTGAAGATTAATTGAGATAAGACCAACATTATGAGAATTAATACAGTTGGCAATAACCAAATAAAACTAGGAGAAATACCTCTACTAGACGTACAATCTTACATATATATGGGCAGTAATATAAATAAAGAGGGACGAAAAGAAAATTATACCAAAATAAGGATGATTGACTTGACTCATGACTTTCATTAATGGATACTTACGCAGAATAAAAGGATGGAAATGGCAGGACAAAATCACTAACATAGAATTATGGAAATGTACCGGTCAAATACCAGTGGATAAAGAGATACAGTGAAGATGATGGCGCTGGATAGGACACACACTACGGAAGCCAACTGAGAGTATTACACAACAAGCCCTTTTTTGGAATTCCCAGAGGAAAAGACAAAGAGGAAGACCAAGGAATTCCTAGGAAGACCTATGCTCCACTGGGAGCTAAAAAGGTAGAAGAAGAGACTCATTTATTTACTACAACCTCATTCATGTTAATCATTCACATGCCCATTTTGTTTACAAATATCCAATGGTTTGCTCTACTACTCTATCATTTACTCATTTCAGGACTTGGTATTTTGGATCAACATGGGTTTACATCACATTGCTCACACGGAGGACCTGCCACTGACCCCCACACCTGGCAACCATCTCACCTTCTTTCTGCTGCCTTACAACTACTTTCCAGAGTGCCCATCCGTAGTCTCCAGAGACCATGTATGTATATCTACACTAACAAGACCACACTTGATTCTTATTTCATTGTGTTTACTATCATCTACATGCCATTATAATCATGTGTTTAACTGTTCCCACTGTAGACTTATTCATATAACATTTGTTTCCATTTTCTACATTGCTCAATGTCCTTGCTCAAATAATCTTACATCTGTCAAATTTCATTCTCTCTCTCTCTATCTGCCATGTCTCTGTGTATACTTGTCCTGCCCACATATAATCTCCCCCAAAACATTTAACTCTCTCTATCTGTTTTGTCTCAATAAATTTATCCATAAGAACACCACTCCCCCTTTCCAAATTAACTCTCTCAATCTTATGTTTCTATATTTACTTTCTCTTATCTATAAACTCCCTCCACCCCCAATATTTAACTCATTCAATTTACTGTCTTTGTAGGTATCTGCTCTTACCTATAAAACCTTAACCAACCCACTCTCATCGACAGTATGTATTTGCCCCAAAATATAAACTCTCATATCAGACAAACCCATCGGATGACATGTTAACAGCATACCTTGTTATTGTCCCACTTCTTTGGTTAAAAAAAAGTACATTTTACCACAATTTGTTCCAGCCTTGTGAGTTCTTTAACCTGAAATATGTGGGGGACTGGTTGGTTTCAAGACAAGACGCCGGCCCTGAGACAGAGAGGTTGTGAGTTCAAATCCTGGCTGCACAATTTGGAATTTTTATTTATGATTTCTCTCTGTGGCAACCACTCTCAGCAGCTAGGCCCGGCTTGAAACATCAATTACTCATGGACAGAAAAAAATATGAGTACCTCTGAAGACGGGAGTTATCTGCCTGTGTGGAGAGGGTCCCCTGTGCACATGGCTGCCAGGGAAAAATGGATTAACACGCAAAATTTAGTTCCTAGTCTATAGGGACTTCATCAGAGGTAAAAGCTGGCAAACGCCAAAAAAATAAAAATAAAAAAAATAAACCTCAAATATGTGACTTCTCATTAACATGACAACAAATCTTGTTCTCATTTAGGTCTCCTCTATCGCTAGATAGCCACACTATCCAATCCCCTTCCAACTCTAGGTAGCTACACAATCTAATCCCCTTCTAACTCTAGGTAGCCACACTATCCAATCCCCTTCCAACTGTAGGTAGCCACACAATCTAATCCCCTTCAAACTGTAGGTAGCCACACGATCTAATCCCCTTCAAACTGTAGGTAGCCACGCCACCAATCTAATCCCCTTCTAACTCTAGGTAGCCACACTATCAATCTCTCAGGTAGTCTACAGGTACGACATTGGCCTCAAACAAGGAAGGATCTGGGTTCAAAGCCCACCTGGAAGCAGGTTCTTTTTTTTTTAAATAGAACAAATTCATCTGTGATTACTTTATGATGTTACCCTCCCCTGATCTCTATGCTAGTGAGATTTGATGTCTAGCCCTCTTGCACAATAGCAATAAAGAAGAGGTCCCTTGTGCACATTAAAGGTCCTTTGCAGTTAAAATCAAAAGAGTAGGCCATAAATATATTATATATCATATATAAATATATACCCATACCTTTGATCCCAGGCCATGTTACGGAGTGTGTGCACGTTGGCCAGTGCAGTAATGATGATCATAACAACAAACACTATCAGACTCTCTTACTTACTCTAGATAGTCACACTATCCAATCCCCTCTTACTTACTCTAGGTTGTCACACTATCTAATCCCCTCTTACTCTAGGTAGTCACACTATCCAATCCCCTCTTACTTACTCTAGGTTGTCACACTATCTAATCCCCTCTTACTCTAGGTACTCACACTATCCAATCCCCTCTTAATCTAGGTAGTCACACTATCCAATCCCCTCTTAATCTAGGTAGTCACACTATCCAATTCCCTCTTAATCCAGGTACTCACACTATCCAATCCCCTCTTAATCTAGGTAGTCACACTATCCAATCCCCTCTTAATCTAGGTAGTCACACTATCCAATCCCCTCTTAATCTAGATAGTCACACTATCCAATCCTCTCTTAATCTACGTAGTCACACTATCCAATTCCCTCTTAACCTAGGTAGTCACACTATCCAATACCCACTTACTCTAGGTAGTCACACTATCCAATCCCCTCTTACTCTAGTAGGTAGCCACACTATCAAAATCGCCTCTTACTCTAGGTAGTCACACTATCCAATTTTCTCTTAACCTAGGTAGTCACACTATCCAATACCCACTTACACTAGGTAGTCACACTATCCAACCCCCTCTTACTCTAGTAGGTAGCCACACTATTAAAATCCCCTCTTACTCTAGGTAGCCACACTATCCAATCCATCATTCCCCTGACAACTCTCATTTTTTTCTGTCTCTCAGGTCCGCATTCAACATAAAGATGTATCTGACCCAAAAAAAGGAGTTTATGTTGAAAGGAATGGAAACTCATATGACACATGTTCACTTCCTTCAGTAGCAGAAGAATATGAACGCCAACTGGAGGACAACCCTGATGTTATTGTGCAGTCAAGGAAGGACATGGGCATATTCTAACGTCACAATCAAAATGTTTACAACCAGATTTCTTGTGCTGCACAGTTATATCGCTGTCATCACCATGCAAGCAAATAGACAGTTTTATAATCTTGGCAGTCAATTAGTAAACCTAAGTTTAAATTGTATGCTAATTGTATATCATTAACCTATGTTCAATTATACTCATAAAATACAAGGAGTTGAGGGAAAATATCAGAATTGAAGAACAGAGAAAAAAGCTAGGAATAATTGTCACTGTTGAATATATAAAGAAACAATAGATAAAATTATTTGGCTACAAATAATAAGACATAAAAGATTAAAATACAACCCAAGTCTTCAACCATCCCAACAAGAACATCAGACCCAAAGGTCAACCATGAAAAAAGATGAATTGATGAAAAATTAGAAAACATAATGGCAGGAGAGGCCAAAATAAGATCAAAAGACTGCAAACCCTTGATGCTGAAAGTCAAATGAAGAAGGAAAGAAGAAGAATACAAGGAGGAGTCAAGACCCAAAATAATTAATTTGTTGTCTTCATCTAACAAGATTTGTCAGCAAAAATTGTACATTTTAGTGTAGAGGTGAACGCGTTGGATTTATGAGTTCTTCATCGTTCATAATGGTTGTTTAATCAAATTAACTTCAAGTGCATTTCAAGAGCTACCACATAGTCAGTTTTTATTGGTATCCTCCTACTAAATGTTCCAGATGATTATTATGTTTCAATTTTATACATATTTGTATCATACTAAGGCCATACTATGTTATTGGTGATACATAACTACTCTACTTAGCATTCTCAGTTCTTCATTCATTGAAATGTATGTTCAGAATTTTGTATCATGCTAGAGAGTATTTGTTATGTTCAATTCTGTATCAGTCCAAAGAGTTTATGTTATGTCCAATACTGCATCAAGCCAAAGAGTTTATGTTATGTTTAATTCTGCATCAAGCCAAAGAGTTTATGTTATGTCCAATACTGCATCAAGCCAAAGAGTTTATGTTATGTTTAATTCTGCATCAAGCCAAAGAGTTTATGTTCCACGCAGCATCAAGCCAAAGAGTTTATGTTATGCTTAATCCATGCGAGAGAGTTTCTGTTGTGTATGCATACTAAGAATGACGTATCAGTCTAAATGCTGCCTATGCTTGAATGTTTATGTTCAGTTTAGAATAAAGTATCATGATGGAGAGTTTATGTGGTGCATAAAGTGTTTTAATATAGCTACAATAGTTAGAACAGTGTCTTATACTGTATCATGTAATCAGTGTCTTGACTAGGTTGTAAGTAATGTCCAGTGATACATATCATGCTGTTGAGAAATTAATTATAAAACTTCACAGTAAAAGACCACAGAGAGTTGTGAGGGCCAGTGCTTTTCTTGCCGCTATTATTTTTCAATAACTCACGTGTCCATTCCTTTCTTTTAAGCGTATGATAAAAGTTCTGACTGTTGAGTTATTTTGCACACAAGAAACTTTTAATTTTTATTGTGTTGCTTACTGTAATTCTCCAGAGTAGAACCAATTTATTTTAATGTTCAAAATATTTTCTATGCTGAATAATGTCTGCTATGCATTGACTTATACTGGTTCTGAAATGTTTTTGTAGTGCTGTACAACATTAATGTCTGTAAGGAGATTTTTATTTTTCTTAAAATTTTCATACACAGAAAAGCTTAATGAAGTATGAGTGATATGTTGCAGCCACCTTTGATGCTGTGCAGTCAATTTATGCTGCCAAGTCTGTTGCTGTCTTTGATTTATCCAAACTTTCTTATATATTGTCAAGCTTTCTATTTTGTCAATATTGTTCACAGTTAAAATGTTTGGTGATGAACAATACTAGCAAATTATTTTTAGATAAGCAAAGTTTGAAATAAATTTGTAAAAACAACTGAATTTACTTATTGTATTAAAAGCAATCACATTTTATTTTGGTTGCTGTATGTTTTTGTTTGCCATCAGTTGTGATATGGGTTGTTGTTGTTGTATGGATCACCATCACTGCACACCAGATGAATCCATAGGTGCTCGATATCCCCCTTCAGAATCTTAGAGAGAATCAATGGAGAATCCTAGCCCACATGCGGAAACTCTGTAGTAGAGCCTGGGATCCACAATTGTGATGTGTGTTCATAGACAGATGTGACACTTATAAATCATATCATTAAAAAAGAGCACTTTTATATATGACATCAAGCTTGATAGATAATCTACCACATTGCACATGTGACAGAGTAAGCTGAATGCTGTTGCCTCACCAAAAATATACAAAGACAACTAAACATCTATCCACCATTTAAAAAATTTATTGAAAAGCCATTTGAAATTGTCATGAGAAATATCTCAAATTCTATAGTGTGTATGCTTGGGCCAAAGGGCATGAGCTCACAGGCTGCTGGATCGAAAACATACAGTGTGTATACATTGTCCTCAAAAATTTCTATGTAATCATATATGAAATCAAAGTGCTAACACTGCCTAATTACATCGTTGACGGTTCTATATAAAAAAAGAACCTACTTACTTCTTGTAAGAAAAAAAATAACACTAAGGCTATAAAGACCAGATTATTACTAAATATTTTGTTATGTTTATTTTACAATTTTACCAAACATAGAAGTATGTTATACATAATGCCCAAGTTATGCGCACTTAAAAACAAATCTACTTTAATCAACAAATTCTCTTAGTATATTTGTGTTGTAAAGAATTGTTAGACTTTTTAAAATACTTGTACAACACATGGGGACTATGGTGCCATTCAGCAACAGAGCTGAATGCTGTCAGCAAATCATAGCTGATGGCTTGCACCAAGATTGGTGAACCAGAATTATCCAGATAATTCCACATCTTTGTGGTGCCCCTAGAAACAGACTAACTAATCTAGTCTGGACAACTGATTACAGATTGAGAAGAAAAGCAACCTGGTTCTCAAAAATTGCCATCCTGAAGTTGAATGTGTTGGTAAAAAGGCATAGTCAACTGCAAACCACAACACACTGCACTTGTCCATACCAACTTATGATCCTTTTAACCCTAGATTATGATATATGGCCCTTTTCGTCTTGTCGGACGGGCTAGTGGAGGCTATTGTGTATTTGTTTGTTTTTGTTGAACAGCTTCTCTCGTGGCTAATCCTCCAACAAACACATACGGCCACAGAATGAACAAGTCAGGCCCACTGATCCACATGGTTTTCCATCCTTTTTCATTATCTGATATTACCATAAATATTATACCATCATAAAAATTACAGCATCAAAATAATGATACTTCCAAATTTGACAGTTTGTCATGGTCAAACATTTCCCCCGTCCTTGTACCTTCCTAATTACTACTTCCAGTGACCCCTGAGTGTTGGATTTGTTTCCTTCGGTGTTGCATTTTTTTTTTCCATTTTGTGAGATACAATCTCATTTAATGTGAAAAAAAAAAAAACAATTTTAAAAAAATTGGTTGTTTTTCCTTTTTTTGCCGTGACCAGGAAAATGTCCTCGGCCATTGCTTGACATCAAACAACCCATTGTAGCTCGGGAAACCCAAAAAATAACATTATGAGGTAGCCAAACATATGATGGACTTATGGTGGCCATATCAGTAGCCAATGTAATTTGTCCGGTCCAGGTGGACAAATTTCATGTCATAAAGACCTGAGACTGGAAATCTCAGAGTGTGTGTAAACACATGGCTGAGTGTTAAAAGTTCATAGAAAATATTATTTTTAGAACTCCTAATGTTACAATTAAGTTGTTATAATTTTTACTATGCTATCATTAGAACATGAGTTACAAATACGTAACATAATCTAGGGATAAGGGCGGATGCTGAAGAGGTCTAACTACACATTTAGTAATTGGCTGAATGCATGCAACTGCTGCAAACATTTATGACAAAATGATCATTTCTATGATGGATTATGGAGCATCAAGCCTCCAACTTTTCATTTCTTCTGTCTCCAAAAATAGGGTTTCTATATTGTTCATTACAAAAAGGAACAGAATAAAAATATGCATGTTTGCTAAGACAAAATAAAAAAAAAATTGTAGAAATATTTCTAACAACTTCAACATTATCTAAAATTACTTCCAAATCTGGCTAGCAATTTGCAGTCATGTGACCAACATTTAGAAGTAACTTTTTAAAAAAATTATTTTTCTTGGTCATCCTCTGGTTGCATGTTCTTTGCAGACCATTGCATTCACCACAACCTGTTTGAAAGAATGTATGTCTCTAGCCAGATCTCCCACTTCTGTTGACATGTTCAACGTCTCCTTGATGTCTTAAAACCAGTCTTGGTTTGCCCATGATGCATCGCTAAGGTACCATGGCTTCTATTGTTCTTTCCAGCCCACTGTGTCTTTTAACATGGTCATAGTATTTTAATTTCCTCTGTAGAATGGTGTTTATAAGCTAGTTCTTGTTAATGTTTAAATCTTTTAGTATGTCTTCATTGCTCTTTTTCATTACTCAAGGCATCTTAAGGATTTTTCTGTAGCATTTTATTTCAAATAAGTCGACTTTCTTCTTTCCTATTGTGAGATTGTCCATTAGTCATAACCATATGTTGCTATTGGGAAGTTATATGTCCTTAGTAATTTAAATTTTACTGCCTTGCTGATATTGTGCCACATGTTCACCGTGATGTTTAATTTTTGTGTTGCTATTGCTAATCTCCTTTTGATCTCTTTCTGGCAGTCTCCATTGTTAGTTACTACAGATCCCAGACATTCATAGTTTGTTACAATTTCAAGTATGATGATTTTGGGTTGGCTTTTTGATTTGTCAGTGGACATTACCTTAGTTTTCTGTATTATAAATAGAGTTTTACTCTTCACTGTTTTTTTTTTTTACACTCTCAGTTATCTCTTCTAATATTCTGCACTTTCCTTGGTCACAAACAATAACAGAAACACTCATTGGCAAACATGGCTAATGACATTTTGTAGGGACAAAAACAAAATCCTCTATCTTGCAGGATCTGTAGTAAAGATAAACTACATGTCTAGGCAATCATCAATACCATTCATGCAAGTTCTAAGCTTTAGACAGACCATGCACTGCCAGAGCTCGGAAGGGGAGTAAAGAATTGTAGTGCTGTTCCTTACCAAGCATGTTCATAAGAATTGACTAAGAAGGGTTGGGCATGGATCTGGCTATGATGTACTGTAAAAAAATAATATTGCATTCCTTATAGGAAGGTACATGTCAAATACCAGTGGATAAAGAGATACAGTGAAGATGATGACACTGTACAGGACACACATTGTGAAGTCATCTGAGAGTATTACACCACAGGCCCTTTTTTTTTTAATTCTCAAGGAAAAAGACAAAGTACCAAAATATTCTTGGAGAATACAGATGGAAGCAAAGATGAAGATGATGGGGAAGACATGGAATGATCTTAAAAGAATGGCAAAAAACAGAACAGCTTGGAAAGTGTTTGTTGAAGACCTATGCTCCACATGGAGTTGAAAGGTGGAAGAAAAAATTCTAAGCTTTAGATACTTGTAGCAGAAGTTCATAATAAATGCCTTCCAGAATGATCCCTTTCATTATGATCATTCCCCTTCAGGTCTGCCACTGAAAATATGTCATTAACCCACTCCTAGGTTATTCATAATAAATACTTTTATATTACTACACCCCCAAACCCCTTTCTCAGAACAATTAGAGAAACAGTAATTTCTGCGATGTTCTGCATGGCATATGCTCATCTTCAGACTTAATGATCTTAACAAATCATAAGCTATGTTTCCAAATCTTTAGCACTCACAAGATAGTGGATGCACTGTGTTGTTAGTTAACAGCAAGTTTGTACATTTTGGCCTGACATTAACCATCTACAGCATGTGTAAAGTTTTCATGAATAATTTCACTCCAGCAGTAGCTATTTTTTGCCTTCTCTTTTCAACTTTTAACTGCCAAGAGTTCTTTAACATGTGCTGAGTGCACATGGGACCTCCTGTTTTTTTTTTATCAATCCAAAAGAGTTGGACATTAAATCTTAACTACACAGAGTCTGGGAGAAGGGTAAAACCATAAAGAAACATAGATTCCAAGAGAAAAATGCCCACCACTTGTGGCAGGGATTTCTGTCTATCTTTCATTCGCCTGAAGTATTGTCTATATCTGCAATGTCGTTTCCTATATAAATTTTACTGTCTTTTGTAATTCTTGTAGCGGCCAATATAGTTTTGTCTGTAGTGTTGTATGTATGGGCCAATGGATTTTCCTCAGTCTACAATATTCAGTGCAGTCTTGAAGTATGTGTTGCAGCAGTGTGGGGCGCCTGTCCACATGTACATGTAGTTCTTTATACTGATCAGATGTAGCCGATCTTGAATTTTGAATACATGTGACTGTGGAGTCAATTGTGTCCTGTTCTGAGTATAATGATAACTTGTGGCAGGGATTTGAACCAGGGACCTTCTTGTCCAGAGACTGATGCTTTACCTCTTGACCACCCAGCCCCAAATATTTCTAAATAACATCATACCTCATTAATGGTGTATTCATATCCTGCAACATTCTCTCTTCAAGTTTTGATCACTCTGTAGTTTTAATTATCTATCTATTGACCTTTCGAGCCGTAACCGGCCCATAGGGCGTAGACCAAGATACACCTTCTCCTATATGAATTTTTGTTCTAGCAGTTTTCTTTTAAATATATTTTATCAAATCTCGCCATCTGTCTCTGTTCTGTGCAAGCAGTTCTATCTCATTGAGGGAGCCGATTCCTGCTGCTCTTGCCTCTCTCATCAATGTTCTTCTCAGTGTCTCCCTGGGTCTTCCTCTTTTTCTTTTACCTGTTGTTTCCCATATGAGGGCTTGCTTTGCTATTCGATTATTATCTCTTCTCATCACATGTCCAACGTATGACCATCGTCTTTTCTTTATTACTGAAGATATTAGTGGTTGATTGGCGATTTCTCTAATTTCCTCGTTTGTTTTGAATTCGTTCCATTCTATACCAAGTATTTTCCTTAGACATTTATTTTCGAATGCGTTCAACTTTGTTTCTATATCTCTTGTTGTTTTCCAGCTTTCACACGCATACGTAAGGGTTGATAGTACATTTGATTTGAATAGCCTAAGTTTTGTGTTTGTGCTAATGAGTTTTGATTTCCACAACTTTTCAAGGCTTCTGAAAGACATTGCTGCTTTAGCCAGTCTGATTCTAATTTCTTTGCTCGTATCCCCTTCTCGATCAATGTGACTTCCAAGGTTTTAATTATGGACAAAGTTTATTCAAAATGATTTCATGCTGTTGTACAACTTCAACCAAGAAATAATATCTGCAGCTAAATAGTGAACATTATTTACTTACATTAAGAACAATGACTTGGGTGTCCGGTTAGCGCAATCGATAGGCGGTTGGCTTACCACGGCAACAGCCGGGGTTCGTAATCCTGGCGAGGACACCTGGGTTTTACTAATTCCCTAAAAATTAGT
Source organism: Megaustenia siamemsis (assembly GCA_032433765.1). NCBI lineage: Eukaryota > Metazoa > Mollusca > Gastropoda > Stylommatophora > Ariophantidae > Megaustenia > Megaustenia siamemsis. Next base: position 22,844,978 of record JAVIAB010000092.1, on the reverse strand, counting down.
AGGAGCCGCGATAGCTCAGTGGTTAGTGAACTGGACTACTACGGACAAGGGGTAGGGTTCGATCCCAACCGACGGCTCCGGGTTCACCCAGCCTTAAATGGGTACCGGATTTTTTCTGGGAAAGTAAAAGCAGCACGGGCGTAATACCGACCACATTACCCCAAAAATCATGTGCTGAAGGTCTGTAAAATATAGGGTCACTAACACCATATTTCCCTATACGCCACTTGGCGTGACGGGGGGTACTTTACTTTTACTTTAAGAACAATGACTTGCATATAACCTAGACATTTACTATTAATATTTCCATCTACCTTAATACAAACATAAGCATGAATGACATGCAGTTAAAAAAATATATATTTTGTTTCAAATTGTGCGAGAAAAATTAAAATAGAAAGCTGTGTCACATTTCAATAATATGTGAAAATTATTTAAATTTCACACATGTGTGAGCATTCAGTTCTCTATTTCAATTTCATAAAACAAAATTCTTAATATCAGTAAAAAAAACGATTTACCCGTACCAAAATAGATTTTAAAAATCAATACAACCTGGCATGTCAAATACTTGCACAACTATATATGAAACTGACCATTAACCACCAACAATTTTGGACGATTTAGAGGTGACCTTAAACCCTTAACCTTGGATCTGCCAGTCTGGGTGTAATTAGTCACATACTCTGTGCAATGTGCAGTTTTGACTTTTTAATTTAACATTTACAAAAATACCTCAACCCACTTGTGGATCAAATCAAAATCCCACTGGCAGAAGATTGCTTAGTCTTCTCTGCTACTTGCTAACTAATCATTTGCTTCCTATTTCATTACCTTAAGGGTTGTCAGAGCATCAATAATGGCTGCAACCACAAATTCCTAAATTCTTGTGACTGCTCACTGTGAACAATCAAAACTTATCTTTATCCTAAAAGATTGCACATTAACTAAAAAAATGTTTTTATCTTTAAAAAAAATGGAATATAATTATCCAATAGGATCTTCTTATCTTTTCTTCTGACTAGCATTATTTCTTAAGTTAATTAGAGCTTAACTAGCTCATCCTTCCAACACAGATAGAGCTTAACTAGCTCATCCTTCCAACACAGATAGAGCTTAACTAGCTCATCCTTCCAACACAGATATAAAAATATTTGGATCACAAAAGTTCACAAAAATAAAACTGTATTCTGTACACTACACTTTATATCATAATAATGCTGTTTATGGCTTATCTGAACACAGTTACGCACACTATTAGGATCTGAGAATCTCCTACTGCCAATCAATAAGCTCATTCTGAACACTTCTGGATAGGCGGCCGAGCACATATGGGTAAAACTCGCGTGCTAAGACGCCAATTCAAGTCTCATACTTTACCTTTACCTTATGCCATTCCAACAAACCATTCCTGATACATGCTTTTAAGGACATACTTGGACAGTAAAGGTTAAAATCCAGTTTGTTTCTTGCTATGGGTTCATGTATTAGACTAACATTCTGTGCTGACTTTATTTGACTTGACCTGACCTGGTCATCCTTGTCCTCAGTGTTTCAAAGACCACTAACAACACTCTCAGTGTTCTTGGAATGTTCAGTTGAACTTTGCTCATAAGGCACTTGTTGCTTTTCTATATTTGTTTATAAGGTGGTAATGAGCCTACTCACTTTCCTCTTTCTTTGTGGATTCTAGCAAAATTCATGTCTAGCATGTGTTGTTCAGATTTTAAAAAATCTAAATAAAGCATGTCATATCCATCAGAAAAGATCATCTGCTGCCTTGCAGGAAGATTGGGGACAATCAAAGGTTAAGGAAAGCAAACCTGAACAAAATGCTGGCTGAAATCAGATGCACTGGGCCACTGGCGCAGAACACAGTGCAACGTTTTAACAGGTATTCAAGCGGAGTGGATCTAACAGGCTTAAACAGACAGCTGTCTTCGTGTGAGAGCCTAGAGTCCTACTCTGATTGAGTCCTGATTGCAGAGAGAGATATCCATCTGAAGGATGACTCATAAAGAAGCTCATAGTGAAGCCATCAAACAATCACTGATCAATAACCTTGACAAAGTATGCAACCTTCTTTCACTATCAATTAGTGCTTAGAAAACAGTAATTCTAAGTCAAGGCAACATCAAACCTTTATTAATCACTTTAAAAGATTGTCCACTAGAATCAGTTCAGAAATTCACATATCTTGGATCCACAATGACGTCAACCATTTCTCTGGATGATGAAATAAACAACCGAATTGGCAAGGCAGCTACAACTTTCTGCAAACTCACAGAAAGGGGTTGGAACAATATGAAATTAACACTAAAGACCAAACTCTTAATATATCACACCTGTGTGCTTAGCACACTATTATATGGATCTGAAATCTGGACAACATACTCAAATCACAAAAAAAGACTAAATATATTCCATATGCGATGTCTCTGAGGATAATGCACATCAAATGGCAGGACAAAATAACCAACTTCACTGTCCTGTAATGTGTTGAGACCACGAACAATCATGTTGATGTTCAGAAGCCAAAGGTTAAGATGGCTGGGGCATGTCCAGCGAATTGAAGAAAACCACATTCCTAAGCAAATATTATATGGTGAACTAATGCATGGAAAAAGACAAATCAGCAGATGAAACTATGATATAGAGATATTTGTAAATCATCTCTGAATGATTTCTCCATTTGTGAAAATGTTTGGGAACATCTGACAAGTGATAGTAGATCAGGGCAATCCTGTATAAGGAATTGCATAACATCATTTGAGGAAGTGCTATGGCAAAACATGGAAGAGAAAAGACTCATGAAAAAGGAAGGAAAACCCTGTGGATCAGTAGGCCTGACTTGTTAATTCTGTGGCCGTGTGTGTTTGTCAAACATTGGTAGAATCAGCCACGAAAGAAGCTGTTTGACAAAAACAAAACCTACAAAAAACACATTGTAAAAAAAAAAGCGTAAAGTACTCCTATCACGCCAAGTGGTGTATAGGGAATATGGTGTTAGTGACCATAAATTTTACAGACCATTGGCACATGATTTTTGGGGTAATGTGGTCGGTATTATGCCCACACCGCTTTACTTTCCAAGAAAAAAATCTGGTACCCATTAAAGGCTGGGTGAACTGGAAGCCATTGGTTGAGATCGAACCCTACCTCTTGTCCTCTGTAGTCCAGTTCACTAACCACTGAACTATCGCTGCTCCCAAAAATACACAATAGCCTCCACTAAACCGTCTGACAAGACGAAAAGGGCCATATTATCCATCTGAATATTTATTTGTTGTCTTCAATCACAATGTTTGTCTTGCCCCTATTTCAAAAGTTAGCGATTGTTACAACAACAGTTACAGTCATTAGATACACAATAAATGGCAGAGACATCTCTTGGTATATCCTACAGTTTAGTTGGGAAACATTGATACATTACCATGTTAACTGGTCATTGTGGTAGAAGCATGCAAGATTTATATTAACCATCACTTCACATGGACACTTCTGAAGCTCAGTATAATTATTTTACAAGCTCTCCTGAAAAAGATTGTCTTTTTCCTCAATTATCTTTATGTCTTGATTCTCTGCTCGTGGAAGGCCATATTTCCGAGCGACATATGGCTTAAAGATTACTAACATGACTAAGAATATAGCAAATGTAATAAAAGCCTGGAACGTCAGCAGGCATGGGAATGCCATTGGTGATAGCTCCTTCATCATCACACCCAGTAACATCGGAGCAACCATGGCTCCCAGGGATGAGAAGATCATGGTACAGCTCGTGACCTTGCCATCAACCTTGAGAAGGTAAGCATCCACCCAGGCAAATCCTCCACCAAACACAGCAGACTGAGATAGCGCCATTAAAGCTGTACACACCCATATCATAAAATGTACATGAAAGTAGGCACAGAGAGTCAACACTACCATAAAAATGGCCATTCCTAGACAGCTACAGAATAGAACAAGACTGGGGTTAATGTAACGTACAAGGACAACCATGGCCAGTTTTGTTACAGTTGAACAGCCCCAGTAGAGGGAGGACACAATAGCTCCATCTTCCTTACTCCAATCCAGATGACTAACCACAAAGATGGACAAGTACATAGAATATGGATCATCTATGGTAGTGTAAAAGAAATAAAATGAACTCAATAGTCCTGTCAAAATAATGTACATTTTCAAAGGAAGTCTCTTTCGATCTCCTTCTTCCAGATTCTTCTCCAATATTTGGTTCTGCTGAGATTTCCGTGTCCAAATATGCAACACACACATAGGAAAACAGCAAAGAATAATGATAACTCCAGCTATAAAATATGCATAGCGAATATTTGTCTGCGATGTCAGTGTTTCATTTAAATTACTTCCAACACTAACATTACTTTCTCCAGTAGAGTTATAAAAATGATCTAAAGCTAAGTCACGGTTAACATAGTTTAGCTTTTTTATTGATTCATTCCATTGACCTTGTTCTGGCAAAGAAAGAGATGTCATGGACAATAAATCAGTTCTGTTAAGCACATTGTGTTTAGCTGATCCACTGTCATTCCATGAAGATAAGCTGTGATAGGGCGTCATCTGATGAAGTGAAGACATGTTGGATGAGGTGACCAAATATTTGGGAGCAAGAAATGGCTCCACAATAAGTGGTCCAATAATTCCTCCTAGAGAATAAGAAAAGCTCAGGAACTGCATGGCAGTGTAGCTGTTACCTGCCCAACGTTTCACCTCTTCGGTGTTAATAGCTGAAATGAATCAGATTTTCATTAAGAACACTTGTTCAGGTATTTCACTTAATTTAAAATTAGGAAGAATATGGGTGAAATGACAGGTTTATCAGACAATAAAGATATCACACAACTGGAAATATAAAGCTTAGTTTTTTTGTTTAAAAATTGGAAATAGAAGGCCTAATTAAATTATCGCAACTCGTGAAAACTAACATTAGTTAAATGTTTACAAATGGAATACAAGAGTTAACTAAATAGTTGAAACATATGAATGACTGTTATTGAGCTATGGGTGTAAAATATCACTGTGCTAGGCCATAGCATTTTGAGGTATGGTGGTGCCAGTGCTCTGCCTAGGTGTTACTACTTTTACCCACTCCTTTATCAGATTGGTTGACTGGACATCACAGAGCTGAGCTTGTGCCCTCATTCACCAAGCCACCACATTATAACTATGCTACTGACACTCCAAAATAATAGAATACTGAATTTATTCTTCTTCTTCTTCTTTCCTTCCTCATCTGCCTTTCAAGGTCGAGGGGAGATATAGTTTGCGGTCTTTTGCTCTTCTGTTCGCCTCTGCTGCTGTTATGTTTCCTAGTGCTTCTAATATTCCATCGACCCATCTTTTTCGTGGTCGACCCTTGGGTCTGGTGTTCTCACAATGTTTGTTGAAGTCTCGTTGTGTTGTGTTTTGTTCTTTCTGCCTTGTCACGTGGCCAAACCATTTTATCTGTTGTTTCTTTATATATTCTATGGCGGGGGCTATTCCTAGCTTTTTTCTCAGTTCTTCATTTCTGATCTTATCTCTCAGACTGTTTCCTGTCATTCGTCTAACACATTTCATCTCTGTAGAGGTTATTTTATTATTGTTCTTGCATCTAGGGTCCAGGTCTGGCATTGGTAGCACAACGTTGGGATGAAGATTGTATTGTATAGTGCTCGTTTTGCCTTCAGAGTTATTTCCTTGTTGGACAATAGTGGTGATAACTGTCCGATGATTTGACAAGCTTCGTTGCATCTTGATTCTATCTCTGCTGTTTGAGAATTATCGTTTGTCATTAGACTTCCTAGGTATTTGAATTCCTCTACTTGTTTTAGTTGTCTGCCTTCTATAGTTATGTTGATGTTCTGTTTATTTTTGGCGACATTCATGACTTCTGTTTTGTTGATGTTGATTTTCATGTTGTATTTTGTGCCTGAGATGTTGAGTTTGTTTAAGTGTTCTTGTAGGTCTTCTATTGTTTCATGTATTAGTGCCTGATCGTCTGCAAATAAAAGCTCGTTGATCTCCTCTGTCTCTGATGGGTTGGCTAGCTTGCATATATGGTCCATGTATGTAATAAACAGTAGGGGGGATAGTACGCACCCCTGTTTTACACCTGATATAACTTCGAAGTGGTCTGTGTAGCGTGCTGCTGTTCTGACCCTGTAGCTGCTGTTGATGTAGAGACTTTTAATAAGGTTGGTTAGATGTTGGCTTTCTCCGTATGTTGCTAGTATCTCCCACAGTTGTTCTCTGTTTACTCTGTCGAATGCTTTTTCCTAGTGAATGAAGGCTATGTATAAGTTTTGATTATGTTCTGTCATTTTTTCTGCAAGCTGTTTTAATGTGAATAGTGCGTCGGTACATCCTCTGTTTTTTCGGAACCCCATTTGAGAATTGCTTAACTGTAGTTCTATTATTGGTCTCAGCCTTTTTTCCAAGATTTTGGCGTATAGCTTTCCTTACATGGCTGAGAAGAGATATACCTCTATATTGATTGCAGTCTCTTTTGCTACCTTTCTTTTTCAACATTGGTATGATGATTGCCTGTTGCCAGTCTTCTGGGGCTTGTTGTTGGTGCCATGCTGCATTAAATATTCTGTGCAGCCATTGCATTCCTGTTTTTCCTGCTGCTGCTATTATTTCTATTGGTATGTTATTTATCCCCAGTGCTTTATTTCTTGGTGCATATTTGATTACTTCTTCGATTTCCTCTTTCATGATGTTGGGTTCAGTATTTGTGAGTCCTAGTGTGGTTTTTGTTGTCTTATTGGTAGTTGGTATGTTTAACAGGTCTTCAAAATATTCTTTCCATCTCTGTTGCATACATTGGTTATTTGATATTGGCTGTCCGTCTTTGTCATTTATCAGCTCAGTAGGATCATGGTTTTCTTTTCTCGCTCTTGTGGCTTTTACTACTTTGTAGAAATCTCTTGTGGCTGTCTTGAAGTACCTGCTCATGTTTTGTCCGAATTCTGTCCAATTCTTTTGTTTAGCTTCTTTGATCAACATTTTAACTCTTTTTCAAACTAAGGCATATTTTTCTTGGTTCTTATTCTCCCTCCAATTTTTAAACAGTTTCTTCTTTTCTTTAATTGCTTCTGCGATTGTTTCGTTCCACCACGGGGTGCTATTTTTCCCTTCTCTTGTTCTTAGCTTCGTTCCACAAACTGTTTTAGAGATGTTGGTTACTGTTTCTTTAAATTGTTTCCACTCTTCTTCTACTGTGCATACTTCGTTAGGGAGTTTGTTTCTTGAATTCCTCTGTTAGTTTTTCTTCTAGGGTTTTCCTTGTTTCTTGATCTTTTAATTTTTTATTTTTTACTGAATTTATTAATAGAGTAAAAGCATGTACATGTGTATGATTTCAGGACTTGTTATGAAACCAAAATATGTGAAGATTATGGGTAATGAAATAGTTAGAGTAAATGAATACCAGGGTTATTTATCATTCACAACAAGCCAGTCCACCACCTACTTATTCACCTATGACTATCAAGTACATCACCTACTCATTTGTCTGTATCTATCCAGTACATCACCTACTCATCTGTCTGTATCTATCCAGTACATCACCTACTCATCTGTCTGTATCTATCCAGTACATCACCTACTCATTTGTCTGTATCTATCCAGTACATCACCTACTCATTTGTCTGTATCTATCCAGTACATCACCTACTCATCTGTCTGTATCTATCCAGTGCATCACCTACTCATCTGTCTGTATCTATCCAGTGCATCACCTACTCATTCAACCGTATCTGTCTAGTCTCATCTGTCTATATCTATCATGTCCATCACCAACATTCAACCGTCTCATTTGTTCATAGCTATCTAGTACATCACCTACTCATTGTCCATATCTATCAAGTACATCACCTACTCATTTGTCCATATCTATCAAGTACATCACCTACTCATTTGTCCACATCTATCAAGTACATCACCTACTCATTTGTCCACATCTATCAAGTACATCACCTACTCATTTGTCCACATCTATCAAGTACATCACCTACTCATTTGTCCATATCTATCAAATACATCACCTACTCATTTGTCCATATCTATCAGGTACATCACCTACTCATTTGTCCAAATCTATCAAGTACATCACCTACTCATTTGTCCATATTTATCAAGTACATCACCTACTCATTTGTCCACATCTATCAAGTACATCACCTACTCATTTGTCCAAATCTATCAAGTACATCACCTACTCATTTGTCCATATCTATCAAATACATCACCTACTCATTTGTCCATATCTATCAGGTACATCACCTACTCATGTGTCCATATCTATCAAGTACATCACCTACTCATTCGTCCATATCTATCAAGTACATCACCTACTCATTCGTCCATATCTATCAAGTACATCATGTAATCATTCGTTTGTATCTAACTATTACATTTGAGAGGAATGGACAAAAATCATATACATGGACAAGAAGTTACACTTCTACATCACTCAAAACAAATCAGGAGAAGACTAATAGAACACATGAACTGTAAAACATGAAAGTACATAGCACCAAATGGCATCATGGAAGCATGACTATGAAACATCTAAACACTCTCAGAAAAAAATACAACAATACAAATTGGATTCATGCGACAATATGTAGATGAACAAGAGAATTTGACAAGTTATATATAGAAACACTTAGAACGAAGGGGGGAACTAGATGAACCATTGACAGGGAAGTTCATGCTGAGCGGTACATGATGGTCATGCAGAGAGTGGAACAATTATACCATCAAGAATGTAATATAATGTTAGTGATGAAGAAGATGACAACATGGTGGAAGAAATAGTAGATCGATGGCAAAAATGTGAAGTAAAAAACAACTTCTAGAACTAATTCAGATGGAAAATGGCAGCAGGGGAGCTGCCACGCAGACCAAAGTAGAAAGAAATTAGCTTGCTCTTTTCGGGAGTAGAATGTTTTCAACTTAGCCCTAGTATGGATACCAACTGAGATAAAGAAACGGATTATACTTAATGGAATGATATTAAAATAAGTCAACACAAAATCCATCTAGCCAAGGGAACAAAGTCAACACTCAATATAAAGCAGAGGAGACATAAGAAGGTAACATGTGGCATCATTTAATAATTATCACTGTAATGAAGACATTAAATCAGTGATACAGAGTTGCACAATATTTAATACTGTCAAGCAGAAAGAATGCTAGTTTATCGCCTTGACTGATCTGGCACCAATGGGAAGCTGGTAGTGTATTTACGTACATACGATAATTTTGAAGACCATAATTAACATAACTTTTCAGCCTGGGAGAGGACTAAATGGAGTACTTGCTTTGCTGGGAAGTTGTTAATTATGTCTCTACATTCACTGCAGTATAGAAATACATGATTACAATATTTTCATCACTCCCACAGGAAGCCTATTTGAGTGGACATTCATTTCAGAAGTGATAAGACTGTAGTGTTGCGGAGGTTGGGAAAAGTGGAAGTCCAGCCTTCCCATCATGGTGTGAAAGTATGTTACCTCAGATCTGACTTCCATTAAACGAGATTGAATATCTCCTGTTGTAATAAGAGTTGTTGACAAAATGAGACGAGATTGTAGACATCGTGATTAAATCTGAATGAACCAGTATTGATTTTATCGTTTGTGATTGATGTTATCAGTTACAAATTAAATTGATCTTTGAAATTATTGGTTGCTGAATGTCGTTAAACACCAACTTTGTTTGTTGAAAAGTATTATAACAAAAACCTTGAGAGATTCAAAGTTAAATTCATTTCAGGAAAAATAAGGATTGTGTTTTACTGTTTGCTGTTAATAATGTTCTAGCATATTATAATTTTTGGATACAGAATGATATTGAGCAGGTATGCTCTGACATATGGTCAATAAATGTATGACCAATAAATAGTACATGGAGAACTTATAACGTTACCAGGACTAAATGTCCCCCTTAATTTGCTTGCATAACGAACAACTTTTAAATATTGTTTTTGAAAGACCAAAATCAGGGATTTAAATGGTGTCATTCTTTCACAACTTATCTGATGTAGTTACTTCATTCCTTAGGAATAGTTGAGAGAGAGTTACAAGAATTTGTGACAAGATATATTGCCTTTAGACAAGTCCTTGTAGTCTATTGTACATCCATCTTCAACATACGTGTTTTTTTTTATAATTCTTTCCAAGAACAAACAAGCCCAGAGCATTCTATTGTTGATGAATTCCATGCTCACATATTGTATGTATCTTCAAGAAATAGCAACGCAACATCATCATCATCCAAATAAACAACATTTATTTTTGTCAACATCATCTACTCACTCGTCTCTTTAATTGCCCCAAAGAAAGACACTGCAGCATGGACCACCATCATTAGCACATAATCAGTGCACCATGGAACAGCTGAGAAAACAATGGCAGACACTATCAAAGGTCCAATTATGAGCATGTCTTTTGCTTTCACTCTAAATTAGGATAAAGAATTACAAACATGTTTTTATGCAAAAAAAAAAAAAAAAAAAAAAAAAAAAAAAAAGTTATAGGTCTAACAATAGCCATAGTTTAAATATCAAAAGAGTGGATATTTGAAATAGTCATAACTTTATTTATACATAATAATTGCAGATGTTTGTGACAGTCACAATTGTATTCATAATAGTTGCAAATGTCTAAATTACTATAGGTTATGTTTATGCTCATGTCTACTTTCTGTAGTTCACTTATGTCTTAATAGTCTTTTTTGTGGTCATATTTAAAGGTTGTTTATAACTTCTGAAGATCTTCAGGTCATTTACTGATTTGTCCTCCCTTTTGTTCCCATTAAGGTGATATTGTTTGGGTTCTTCATTAATGAAAATTTTGTGTACTTGTCTTTGTCAGAATCTTCTTTTCACCTTTCATCGTTGACTTTGAAAGTAACATTTATTGCACTTCATCACAGTCTGAGTAAAACTGTGTTCTGTGTACCCTTCAGCTGACCCATTTGAATTTGTTGCAGCGTGTATATGTGACTGGGTTTGTCTTTTCTAGTGTTTTGATTGACAGTGTCTGTAGCAGGCTGGCTAAATGATAGCAGGTGCTTCAACACTCTCTATTTGATCATGATGAAAAAAGGGTACCTGGCTTGCAGAGTTATAAAGGTAGTGACAACAGGAAACAAAAATAGAGATCCTCCCTCACCTGTCATATCCAAAAGCTAGAGAAGAGTGCTCTAAAATTAAATGGCTAATTTTAGGGGAAGGTATGTTTACAATACTCAGAAACATCCACAAACAAATAGCTGAATGGCTAATTTCAGGGGAAGGTATGTTTACAATACTCTGAAACATCCACAAACAAAAAGCTAAATGGCTAATTTTAGGGGAAGGTATGTTTACAATACTCAGAAACATCCACAAACAAATAGCTGAATGGCTAATTTCAGGGGAAGGTATGTTTACAATACTCTGAAACATCCACAAACAAAAAGCTGAATGGCTAATTTCAGGGGAAGGTATGTTTACAATACTGGGTACAAATAATAATACATAAATATTATTATATGGGGAACTTCCGAGGCGATAATAGGGAATAATAGAACAAAGAAGTATGTGTTAGCACTCGGAAAAATTGACAGACAAACAACAATAGAAAAAAACGAAGAACAATATATGGTCCGAAGTGGGATCGAACCCGTACTCAGTGGCACCGCGCCTTGCCACGAGAAGCCGAACGCTTGGTACACTGCCACGCAGCCAACTAAAAAAATTGGCTATTGCAGTAGTGTCTTCCACGAAAGGCGATCTCAATGACTATAGCATAGGGTAACGATCACAGACCGGAAATAAATTGTATATTTGTACTTTCCTATTAATGCAAGTATCTCCCAGTAGGGCTGAATACTTGTGTTGTAGACAAACATTTATTGGACGAAACAGCACGAATAGTAGTTCCCAGTGGTTATATACTGGGTACAAATAATAATACATAAATATTATTATATGGGGAACTTCCGAGGCGATAATAGGGAATAATAGAACAAAGAAGTATGTGTTAGCACTCGGAAAAATTGACAGACAAACAACAATAGAAAAAAACGAAGAACAATATATGGTCCGAAGTTCCCCATATAATAATATTTATGTATTATTATTTGTACCCAGTATATAACCACTGGGAACTACTATTCGTGCTGTTTCGTCCAATAAATGTTTGTCTACAACACAAGTATTCAGCCCTACTGGGAGATACTTGCATTAATAGGAAAGTACAAATATACAATTTATTTCCGGTCTGTGATCGTTACCCTATGCTATAGTCATTGAGATCGCCTTTCGTGGAAGACACTACTGCAATAGCCAATTTCTTTAGTTGGCTGCGTGGCAGTGTACCAAGCGTTCGGCTTCTCGTGGCAAGGCGCGGTGCCACTGAGTACGGGTTCGATCCCACTTCGGACCATATATTGTTCTTCGTTTTTTTCTATTGTTGTTTGTCTGTCAATTTTTCCGAGTGCTAACACATACTTCTTTGTTCTATTATTCCCTATGTTTACAATACTTGGAAACATCCACAAACAAAAAGTTAAATGGCTAATTTTAGGAGGAAAGTATGTTTACATCACTCGGAAACATCCATAAACAAAAAGTTAAAACTTTTCACATCCATATGGTGTTGTTTGTCCAGCAATGATGATGAACCTCATGTTATCATCATTCTCTGCCTGAGAGAGTCTGGAGATGTCTGACAAGATGATAAATGCATAGATTGGATTTCTGTGAAGGGGAGTTTTGATTCATTAATCTCATTCTCTTTTTTCAGGCTCCCCTTAATCCAGTGACATGAGAACATGATGATGGTTGGAATGGAGAATTGGTGGAGTGTATGACCAATGACTGTTACACATCTTCTTGTGTTCTTTATGATGTGAATTGTTCTTTGATACGTCACCAATTATAGGGGGTTTGATACTGCACCAAATGAAAACAATTGCAGCCTATTCTAGGGCCTATGTTAACCACGGCCAATTATTGAGAGGTCTGGTTCTTTCTGTGCACTTATGGTTGTTTTTTTTCCTTCTGTTTACTTCTTAGATCTCCTAATCTCAATTAATATCAACATCACTTCAATAATCAAAAGGGCAGGTCTCTTACCTTATGACTTCTGTCTATATAGGACTTCACCATCCACACGTGATTCATTGACATCACAAAACTTAGAGACATTTAATTGACGGAGAACACAGGGTGGTCTGCCTTTTTCTGAGAGTGATCTGATTACCTGTCAGCACTCCAAATTTATTGAATACTCAACAATATAACAAGTTCTCATGCATTCAACTACAAACCCTATTCAGAATCTCATACAATTCACTCTGTCTACTCTACTAATGACTCAGTACACAGTCATGCCTCTATCTAGCAGATTCTGACCTGATCTATTTTAACATACACGATCCTTTTGGATCTAAATCTAAGTTCCTCATCTCTAAGTTCTACTTCTACTCTAACATTCTAATCTACGTTGGGGTTTTGTCCAACTTTTTAATGACCTTGATATCTTGTGTGAAGTAATTTCATCTCAACACCACTACATTTGCACTCTGTTGTGAATTGCACAATGCTTTTATATCCTTTGAACATGTTATGCCCTTGTACCATTATATGTCATCAGACATTATTTATCACCTCCTTAGCTAGGTTTATTTGCTTGTTTTCAGGACCACCACAAGAAAGTATAAAAGATCTTCCTCAGTTCTGATTTGTTGACCCAGCATTGAGTCACTAAGTTCTATCAGTTATTTTTGTTGCACAATGGCCCATCATCAGCCTCTTCTCTCTCATAGAGCATTCCTTCAACAGACCTTTTTTATCTGTTCCTGTTTAGACAAATTATTACAGTTTTATTCAAACTCTCATTATCCAGTTTTTATCTGTTTATAGATCTCTTTTTGTGTATTTCTTAGTTTTTACCTATTTCTATTTCTTTTTGGTTCCAAAACAAAATCTAGATAGTATTGATTGTTTTTTTTTTTAAAATCCATTCAAAAAACATTGTTGGTAAACAATTAGATTGGTAAAATGGGTTAAGAACAGCAGAAACACCAATGTCACCAACCTGGAATATATGACACCTGTGAAAAAAGCCCCATTTACGTAACCAAATGCACCTGCAGTGAAATAGAAGGAACCTTTCTCCACATCTACTCCTGAGATCTGGAGAATATCAATGAATGATGGGCCACGCATGGCTAAGGTCATGCCCTGATCATGTGGAATAGAGATATTCTTGATTACTATGAACTTAAAATAAGCATTTAAATAGTACCATTTATATTATGTATATTTAAAAAATCTACTTTGGATTCCAGTCATGAAGCTATTATGTAAGTAACTGATGACTATCTCCACCTTTTAAAGGCCGTGCAGAATGACAGGGGCTTACATATATTTAGCTGACTTTGAAATGTTTTTTGAGAGTGAATTTCAAGACTTTTATCTTCATCCTTCCTGTGCCACTAGACATTGCATAGGGGGCTTGTAGTGTTTTTCGCCATCTATCTCTATTCTTAGCAAGATATTCAATCGTATCTAATTAATGAGTTTATTCCTGCCAACTTTGCTTCTATTGTTAGTGTTCTTTTAAGTGTATCTCCCTAGGTCTTCCTCTTTTTCCGCATCCTGATGTTTCCAAAAGAAGAGAGTTTTTTTTGGAATTCTCTTGTTGTCTCTTCTCAGCACATGTCTACCTCTTCTTCCAAATAGTAGATGAATTTGTTGGTTGCATGGCCATTTCTCTTATCTCTATTGAGTTATTTGCGGGTCATCATCATTGCACTCCGAACATGTCCATAGGTGCTCAGATCCCCTCCTCAGCAATTCCTGCAGTGTCCAGCAACTGACGACTCCAGTTCTATGTTGGTTGATAAGTTTTCTTACACGGCCACTAAGTTTCTCATTTCTGGCTGTGCCCATCTTAACTCCCATTTCCATCATCCGAAGAAGTGACGTGGATCTGTGTTTGTCAAAGTCTTGTGCTCTTCTCACATCTCGGAAGGCATTGATGATGTCCTCCAGATCCATTGGTTGCCCGTCCTCAATGACAGCGCAGCTAGCCAACCTGTCCACTCTTTCATTTCCCCGTACTCCTGCATGTCCAGGGGCATAGACAAAGGTGACCTTACTTATTTTGGATTTCTGCAACGACTCTACCCATTGCATGCATACAGTCTTGTGATTCTAACCATTTGAATGCCTTCGTCACTGCCATCACCTCCATTGTCATGCTACTCGTGGTCATGACGTATGCACTACTGACTTCGTAGACTATTCTGCCTGCCTATCATGCTGTAAATGCCCATGCACTCCTTTGGTGCCGTCTTACAGATCTGTCTGTATAGATGACTGCATCTTTCTCATCAGTGTTATCGCAGATGAGAACGTTGACCTTAGCATTAACCACGACCGGGTTCTGTTCCCTACTTTTCTTGTCGAGTGTGACAATACACAAGAAAGTCCCCTTGAATGATGTAGGCACCGGCATCCACTCCTCACCAACGCTAATATTGGTAAGCCCACAGACCTGTTTGATGACATCTTCTGCTCGACCCACCCATGATTTGCCTCTTTTTAGCCTGGCACCTTTCCCTGTGTTGAGCACGTGGTGCAAAGGATGCTCTTTATCTGTACTAATCTTCAGGTATGCTTGTGCTCTTCAGATCTTGATTCTGTCATCCATGGTTAGAAAGTCAAGAAGATACCTCATTGCTACACAGGGAGTGTCCCTTGTACATCCCAAGATAATGCGCATGGCTTCATTTTGTATTTTCTCCAGCCTATCAATTTGAGTCGTACTGACAGTAAGAATTGCCAGGGCATATTTGATTGGTGCGAGGACTAATCCCTAGAACAGAAAGGTAAGTAGCCTCTGCTCAATGTTGGCAGCTGCCATGACCTTCAAGGCGGCTAATCCTTTGCGGGATTTTGTTATCACATGGTCCCGAAAACACAGGATGCAATCAAACTTAACTCTGAGGTATGTCATCAACTTGTCCCTGGTCACCTCATCAGCTCCCATTTGTACTACCGGTGTGATTGTATTAACGATATGATTGTTAAAGGAGACCCATGAAACTGGTGCTTTATTAGGATTAACCAAGGCACCTGAAACCCCACACCAGGAAGAAATGCGATCGAGTTCTTCTTGCATTGTGGAGGCGATTCCCCATCTGTCTCTTCCCTGTCGATATACCAGAATATCATCAGCAAACGTCATAGTTCTTCCCCTCCCATCCAGCTGTTGTTCCATGATCGTTATTGTGTACACGTTAAATAGAACTGGTGACAATGGTGAGCCTTGTGGCAGCCCTGGACAAATGGATGTTGGCTCGGAAGACCAACTTCCACATCTGAGTATCACCTTCCTCTGAAACAGTGCCGCTGTGATCCATCTAATGAGGAAGGGGTGCACCCCATCTTATCTCTATATTAGTCTTGAATTAATCCCATTGTGCACAAAGTATTTTTCTTAGGCATTTGACTTCAAAAGTGTTTAGTTTTCTCTCAAGCTTGTTGCTGTTTTCCTGCTTTCACATGCGCATGTAAGAGTTGATAATACAATGTCAAAATAGCATATGAAAAATATAGTACCTAAAAGGTAAAGGCTTGAACTGTGAACCAGCAACATAATCAAATAATTGGGAATAATGTCATAAAGTACTTCAATGTTCAACCAGTGGTTACTGACCAATGTCACCTGCAGCACGAACTCTGTATCTATGGCAGCATATCATGGACATTCCCTAAGTGTGAACTCCTGGTCCCTATTTTTCTTGTGGCTGGGTAAACTAGAGGAGCTATTTGCAAACCTTGAGTGATCTGTTGCAAGTGGAAATCTAACGTGGTTGTGAGCAAATGTTTTTCCACAACCACACTATCACAGTTCTTTAAATTTTTGTAAGTAAAATCAGACACTTCTGGCAAGTTGAGAGCATGTTAACCACAAAGCCTTGGAAGTTTTGGTGGCTGAGTGGTTAGTGTGCTCTCTTCCTGATCAGAAGGGACTGGATTCAATCCCCAGAAGAGGCAGATTTTTTTTTCAGACCACCAAGGCTCCGGGATTCACCCAGCCTCTAAAAATGGGTACCAGAGATTATTCTGGGAAGTAAAGAAGGGCTGGCATGATACCCACCACATCACCCAAAAATGTGCCATGGTCATGGAAAACTAAGCTCACTCATACAATATTCCCCATACGCCTAGCAAGGCATGGGGAAACCTTTACTTTTGCATCAGGGCTTAAAAACCTTACAGAGCTAAGGAAATTCTAAACAAAATAACAATCGTCAAAAGTCTATATTAATTTTACACGCATATTTGATCAGATTAGCCAAACATTCAAATGAGAGAGTGTCAAAAAAAATTCTGAAAGTTTCTCTTCCGGGCTTTTGCAGACTGGATGATAGAACAAATATTTCAATGGTGGTGAGTGAATTATAGATAGACAGATGGTGAGCAATATTTTTAACATAAGTTATATAGAGAGAAGGAAGCTGCAATGGCTCAGTGGTTAGTAAACTGGACTACTAAGGACAAGAGGTTGGGTTTGATCCTGATCAATGGTTTCAGGGTTCACCCAGCCTTAAATGGGTATCAGATTTTTTTATGGGCATGTAGACCGGCACGGGCATAATACCAACCACATTACCCCAGAAATATTGTGCCCAAGGTCTGTAAAAATTATGGTCACTAACACCATATTCCTTATACACTACTTGGCGGGACGGGGCTCTTTACTTTTACTTATGTAGAGAGAAGATCATTTATTATCAGTTGCATAACATTATCTCAAAGTAGAAAAAATATATATAAGCAATCCTGAACATCTGTATTACTATGATGATGATGATGATAATACAGACAACAACTGAGACTTACTAGTGTGAATATAACAAGCCCATGACATAAAGTCCTTGGTAGCATTTGTCTACACTTAATTTTGTCTCCATTTGTAATTTCTCTGACATTAATGTCTTTGTCAGAAATTACTTGACTCATTTCTTTTTCGTCCAAGTCCATGACGCTCAAACATGCTAGCACTGTCTGATGACTCCTGATGTCTCACTTACTAAGTGCAAGACTGAGTTCTGGGTGAAATAAAATGGGCATATACAAGCATTCATTTAAACAATAGACACATTTTACTTTCTATGACCAACTGAAATCTTTATTAATCTTTCTTAAGCAGTTTCTGTCACATACCAGCTTTCACCATTGCTAAGACATCCAAACATTTCTATGCCAGCTAAACAACAAATGATAAATAGCATTTTTATACCAACTTTGTGCTATGAAAGTCAAACATGGACCCCTTCTATATCACATTTAAGAAATTCCAATACATGTGAGATGCTATGCTTGAGAAAAGTAACAAACAACACAAGAAGAGATAGAATACCAAATGAAACCATAAGAAAAATAGTAGGAACAAAACCCTGCCAGGAATAATATATAGAACAACAACAACTTAAATGGTTTGGCCACCTGGTCAGAATGAATCCTTATCAATCACCATCAAGGGCGTTCTTCTCGAGAATGCATGAGAAAAGACCAAGAGGAAGACCCAGAAGAAGATGGATAGATGCAGTGACAGAGACATGTAACAACAAAGGAAAATCACTAATTCAAACAGTTCGAGCAGCTCAAGAACGACAAATGATATAAACCACGACATCTTTTAGGTATCAGTGAGAAAGAGAAAAGAAGAAAGAAGAAGAAGAAGTTTCTGTTGTTAGTAATGATCAACGCCAAACATGAACTTGCTAGAAGTTTCGAACTTGTTGCTATCAATTGTTATATTAAAGGTTTTGTTGGCTTGCATTTTGCTGTTTCTGAAATGATAACAGTGTAATTGAAGACCTTCTGGATAGACAGTGCCATTGACATATCTGTTTTAGAATGTTGTCTATGATGAAAGAATTCAAATTTTTGTTATTGTGGATCCTGTTCTTCATGATGTTTTTAAAATATTTATTAAATAAATATGGAAAAAAGGAGGCAGCTGTCTTTCAGATATTTTCACACATTTTTAGATATTTCTCCTTCTGTTATAGTGGTTGTCTGCTGATTTGAGGAAGGGACTGTATTAGTTTAATAATGTGTGCTGAGAAACCCATGTTTGTCAAGATTGCACCAAATTTTTTTTAATATACCTAAATTGCTTTGATAATAGGACAACAGACAATAAAATCACTGGAGGCTGTAGAAATGTGGTTTTACAGAAGAATGTTGAGAATACCATGGACAACTAAGAAGAGGAATGAAAATGTTCTGAAAGAGGCCAAAGCAAATGAGAGCTAATTTCTAATATTCGGAAGAAAGAATCATAAATTTTTTGGCCACTTAATGAGAAGAGAACAGCTGGAATATATTGTAACAACTGGGAAAACTGAGGACAAAGAGATAGAGGGAAGCAAAGAGAAAAGATACCAGACAGCTTAAGAGAATGGCTTGGCAGAAGGTCAACAACAGAAATGATAAATAACTGTCAAGATCGAAAGTTGTGGAGAGACATGATCACCTACGCCAGCAGGCCCAGTACTTGATGATGATGTTTTGATATTTTCATAACTTAACTTTCCAAGCAAAATGATCTCTCTGTCTGGATATGTGTGTGTACTTTTTCTTTCTGGTCTCACAATCTCCAAATGATTCGATAGATGACACACCTTTTCTAATTTTTTGAAATTTGTATAGACAAAGTAAATCAGAGTAGGTCAAAAATATTGCACAGTACACAGAAAACATTAGGGCAGACAGGAATGCTAAGTATCACTCTGGTTGAAATTTCCAGTGAGTAGATGCAGTGCCTAGGTGCCACACTTTAAGGCAAATATGGGGATTTTAATACTGAAAAGGAGACATATTTCACAGTCCAGCTTTGAAGAGTTCTACAACCAGGGCATCAAGATGGTCAAGAAGTGATGGGGGCAGTGCATCACCTTGAAGGGTCAAGTTTTTGGGTAGTTGCTTAGGCTCCTTCATACTAAAGTACAAAACGTTTTGACTGACCTATGACACTGCTAAGTCATGCTGAAGTTTATGGCGAAGGAATGAGTTGATAAGCTGGACTCAGTTATGCTTGTGTTAGGAATGATATGACACTGCTTGATACATAACTACATCCATTTCGCCGCAATTACTCTTTGATATGGCATCATCACAAGCACCAGTTGAGAAATTTATTTCAACAAATAGTGGGTATTTATAATGATACATAGCATTCCCATCTGCCTTAAAAGATTTCTTAGAAAAGTGTAAAGCTCTATGACCGAACCTCATAGTTTCAAAATTCAGTTACATAAAAATAGTCACTACTACAAACTATGAATACAGGAAAACAAACTTTAACCCACACTGACTCTTTGTTGTATTTATATCTTGATGTTATATTATATTATTGTTATTCTGCCCTATGTGCCGTCTTCGGCTCGAAAGGACAATAGATTTATATTATATTATATTATATTATGTTATATTATATTATGTTATATTATAGTATTATAGTCTAATATTTTGTCTATAGTTCTGTTAATGTTCTGATTCTCTTTTGCAATATTCATGACTTCTGTTTTGTTGATGATGATTTTTATGTTGTATTTTGTGCTGTGCTATTGAGCCTATTAAGTGTTCTTGCAGATCTTCAACTTTTCCATGTATTAGCGCCTGATTGTCTGCAAACAGAAGCTCATTGATCGTTGGGTGGTAGGTAACTATGATAATCTGTTCTATATATGCTTGGGTGGTAGGTAATAATGGTGATCTATTCTATATATGCTTGGGTGGTAGGTAATAATGGTTATCTCTTCTATATATGCTTGGGTGGTAGTTAATGGTTATCTGTTCTATATATGCTTGAGTGGTAGTAGTTAATGGTTATCTGTTCTATATATGCTTGAGTGGTAGTAGTTAATGGTTATCTGTTCTATATATGCTTAGATGGGGAGCCGCGATAGCTCAGTAGTTAGTGAACTGGACTACAAAGGACAAGAGATAGGGTTCGATCCCAACTGACGGCTTCCGGTTTCACCCAGCCTTTAATGGGTACCGGATTTTTTCTGGGAAAGTAAAGCGGCACGGGCGTAATACCGACCACATTACCCAAAAAATCATGTGCCGAAGGTCTGTAAAATCTATGGTCACTAACACCATATTCCCTATACGCCACTTGGCATGACGGGGGTACTTTACTTTTTATACGCTTAGATAGTAGGTAATAATGGTTATCTGTTCTATATATGCTTGGGTGATAGGTAATAATAGTTATCTGTTCTATATATGCATCTCCATTGAGTGAACTTTCTGATAGTAATTAAACCAAAAAATGTCTGCAGCCAAAAAAAAAAATAGAAGTCATGGCATTGGAGAGAAAGAAGCGAATAAACATTTCAATAGATGAGACAACAAAATTGTGGAAATAAGGC
Organism: Megaustenia siamemsis; assembly: GCA_032433765.1. NCBI lineage: Eukaryota > Metazoa > Mollusca > Gastropoda > Stylommatophora > Ariophantidae > Megaustenia > Megaustenia siamemsis. The sequence continues at coordinate 22,823,522 of JAVIAB010000092.1, read as the reverse complement.
TGAGACTAATAATAGAACTACAGTTAAGCGAATCTCAAATGGGGTTCCGAAAAAACAGAGGATGTACTGGCGCTCTATTCACCTTAAAACAGCTAGCAGAAAAGACGACAGAACACAATCAAAATTTGCACATAGATTTCATTGACCAGGAAAAAGCATTTGACAGAGTAAACAGAGAACAACTGTGGAAAGTACTAACAACATACAGAGTAAGCCAACATTTAACCAACCTAATTAAAAGTCTCTACATCAACATCAGCTGTACAGTCAGATCAGCATCAGGTTACACAGTCCACTTCGAAGTTATATCAGGTGTAAGACAGGGGTATATACTATCATCCCGAATGTTTATTACTTACATGGACTATATATACAAGTTAGACGATCCATCAGAGACAGAGGAGATCAGCAAGCTTCTATTTTTGAGATGATCAGGCACTAAAATGCAGAAAAATGAAAAAAACTCTAGAGGCAAAACAGCCACTTTACAATACAATCTTCATTCTAATGTTATGCTACCAATGCCAGACCTGGACTCTAGATGCAAAAACAATAAGAAAAATATCCTCTACCGAGATGAAATGTGTTAGACGAATGACAGGAAATAGTCTGAGAGATAAGATCAGAAATGAAGAACTGAGAAAAAAGCTAGGAATAACCTCAGAACAGAATATATAAAGAAACAACAGAAAGAATGGTTTGGCGATGTGACAAGGCAGAAAGATCATAACACAAAACAAGCCTTCAATAAACATTGCAACAACACCAGACCCAAGTGCCAATCATGAAAAAGATGGATTGATGGAATATTATATATGGCCCTTTTCGTCTTGTCAGACGGTCTAGTGGAGGCTATTGCGTATTTTTTGAGGTATTGTTTTTGCCGAACAGCTTCTCTCGTGGCTAATTCTACCAATGTTTGACAAACACACGCGGTCACATAATGAACAGGTCAGGCTCGCTGATCCACAGGGTTTACCATCCTTTTTCATGAGTCTCTTCTCTTCTAAGTCCTGTCTTAGCACAGTCTCAAATGTTGTTATACCGTTCCTTATACATGCTCTCCATGATTTGCGATCACTTGCCAGATGTTGCCAGTCGTTTTCACAGATGGAGAAGTCTTTCAGAGATGATTTGCAGATATCTCTATATCGTAGTTTAGGTCTGCCGATTTGTCTTTTTCCATGTTTTAGCTCACCATATAGTATTTGCCTAGGAATGCGTTTTTCTTCCATCCGTTGGACATGCCCCAGCCATCTTAGCCTTCAACTTCTGAGCATCGACATGATTGTTAGGGTCTTAGCACGTTGCAGGACAGTTAAGTTGGTTATTTTGTCTTGCCATTTGATGTGCATTATTTTGCGGAGACATCGCATGTGGAAGACATTTAGTCTTTTTTCCTGGTTTGAGTATGTTGTCCAGGTTTCGGATCCATATAGTAGTGTGCTAAGCACACATGTTTGATATATTAGGAGTTTAGTCTTTCGAGTTAGTTTCGTGTTGTTCCATGCCCTTTTTGTGAGTTTGCCGAAGGTCGTAGCTGCCTTACCAATTCGACAGTTTATTTCTTCATCAAGAGAGATGGTTTGCGTAACTGTGGATCCAAGATATGTAAATTTCTGTACTGATTCTAGTGGGCAGTCTTTTAGAGTAATAGATAGAGGTTTGAAGTCACCTTGATTTAGTATTACTGTCTTCTGAACATTAATTGACAGTGAAAAAAGGTTGCATGCTTTATCCAGGTTGTTGATCAGCGACTGTAGGGTGGCCTCACTATGAGTGACTAGGGCTGCATCGTCAGCAAATAAAAATTCTTTAAGTAGGGCAACATTTGTTTTGGTTTTTGCTCTTAGTCGTGCTAGGTTGAACAGTGAGCCATCTGGTCTAGTGCGAATGTAAATATCTCCTGAGCTGTTTTCGAAGGTGTAATTTAGGAGGGCAGCAAAAAATATACCAAAAAGGGTGGGGGCGAGGACACATCCCTGTTTCACTCCTTTGTTGACTTTGAAATTCTCTGATGGACTCCCATCAAAATGGACTTTGCCATTCATGTCTTCATGGAAGGAAATTATCAGCCTAAGTAATTTAGGAGGGCAGCCTATGCCTTCTAACACCTTGTAGAGACCATCTCTGTTTACTGTGTCGAATGCCTTTGTGAGATCCACAAAGGCAATATAGAGCGGCATATTTTGTTCCCGACATTTTTCCTGCAGTTGTCTAAGAGTGAAGATCATATCTATGGTTGATCTCCCGGGTCTGAAACCGCATTGGGACTCGGGAAGCACCCGTTCTGCAAGTCTATGCAGGCGATTAAGTACGACTCTAGCAAAAGCTTTGCCTGTTGTGCTAAGGAGAGAAATGCCTCTGTAATTATTGCAGTCGCCCCTGTCTCCTTTATTCTTGTACAGCGTTATAATCTTGGCATTTCTCATATCATGAGGTATTTCTCCGTTTCTCCAGCATTTAATTAGCAGTTTGTATAGGTGTGGAAGTAGTACGTTTAGGTTGTCCTTTAGTACATCTGTGGGAATGTTGTCATTTCCTGCAGCTTTTCCTCTTGAGAGGGCATTTATAGCGTCAGCAAGTTCGTTCATAGTAGGCTCAATATCCAGTTCAAACATTGTAGGATATTTGGGTATTGATTGTGCTAGAGCTGTGTTTGCTGGTCTGTCGTCACTGTATAGATTAGAGTAGTGTTCAACCCATCTTTGCATTTGTTGTCCCTTGTCAGTAATAGGTTCTCCAAACTTGGATTTTAGGGGGGCTGATTTTGTTATTTTTGGTCCAAGGGCCTTTTTTATATTGTCATGCGTGGTTTTTGAGTCGCCCCTGTCTGAGGCTTTCTGTATTTCAGAGCATAGATTGTTCCAGTATTCGTTTGCGCATCTTCTTGCTTCGCGTTGTAGGGTGGCTTGCGCATGTTTGAGCTGATCCTTGGTGATTTGATTGGGATTATTATTGAAGTTCAGTAGAGCTTTTTCTTATTAGCTATTAGTGGGTCTAGTCTTGCTGCATTTTCTTCGACCCAGTCGTTCTTTGAGAACCGTTTTTGGCCGTAGGTAGATAGAGCGCAGTTATAGATGTGTGTTCTCAGGGAGCACCAGTTGTCATCCACACTTGATGAATCTTCTACTTCTTCTACCAGTTCATCAAACTTGGATCTAAAAATGTCTTTGGTTGGTGTGGTTTTTGTCGCTGTGATGTTGATCTTGGCTGCTGCAGGCTCTCTTGATTTGTAGATACGACTACTTCTGGCTTTGATCTTACTAATGACTAGAGCGTGGTCTGTGTTGCAGTCTGCACTGTGATATGTTCGTGTTATTCTGATATTATTTAAAGACTGCCTACGTGTAAGAACTAGGTCTAGTTGGTGCCAGTGACCACTTCTAGCATGACGCTATGTTACTTTATGCTTGTGTTTCACATTAAAGTAGGTAAATGGAATATTAGAAGCACAAGGAAACATAACAGCAGCAGAATCAAACAGATGAACAAAAGATAAAGAAAATTGGGAGGGAAAATACAAGGCAAAAAAGGCAGAGGCAGGCCAAGACTAATATGGACAAGTAACATAAAAGGATATCAATTCAGCCTATGACAACCTGCAGTATCAAAATTCAAAGCAAGAGGCAGAGCAGAATGAATGACTTTCCATGGTAGCCAACCTTCAATATATGGGGCTGTCAACAACTACAAGCTGTGTTGGAAACAGGACTTTACTGCCTCGCGTTGTTTCTTTGACTTTTCTCTACAATTAGCCTATTAGGCGTCTTCTAATGTAACATCGCGGACAACAAAGAGAGAAAATACTGGATAGCTTGGTGTCATGGCATGGAAAACAGTCAACAACAGAACTGATACTGATACGATGCACTGTAGATAGAAGATTGTGGAGGGACATGATCGCCTACGCCAACCGGCAGGGTACATGATGATGATGATGAATGTGACAAATCGAGAACCACCGAATAAAGATAAAGTGCAATGAATGTTTATAACCTTAAGTCAACACTTAATAAACTACTCTTCGTACATGATATGATTATGTATGATAATGATATAATAATAATAAATACTTATCGGACTAAACTTGACCTTTACCTTTATTCTTAGTATCTCGGTATTTGAATCATATCTTTCTTTAGGCTTTTTTATTTTAACACCGAACAAAAATCGTGCCGTGTCGTAACCGTAACGTAAACTAAAACAACAACACTGGTTATTAGTTATTTAAGTTGGTAATTTCCTAGTTTGATCAGATATATTATTTCAGTTGGAAGAGTGATGTCCCCTAAAGTAAGTCTGCCAAAATACAGTGGTTCTACGCATTCTTGGCGTTGGGGTCATTACGCTGGCATGTAATCATTTCGGAGTATCTGTTGATTAGGCGTTGGGTCCAGGGGTTAGGTTTAGCTTTAGTGTTAAATATTTATAAATATATTATAACGCGTGACAAAAATGACGCCACTCGGCCTAATTATGATCTTCTGATCGAAGGGAATTGTGCGGTTGATTACCAATCGCCGTAATTTACTGCCAAATGTTGGAAGATTGTCAAACTTTGGCTATTAATTAAAATGCACATACACACACATAAATACAAAAAATATCTAGAAATAGCTTTACGAAACACAATGCAACGTCTGTATTACCTCAAATTACCTGTCAGCGATTAGCAATCTGGTGCAGAGCTTGAGAATAACAACGAGTGTGATGAAAGTCCTCAAAAGGACCATAGTGAAAACTCTAGGCAATCTAAAATAGTTAATTGTGAATGTTTGGTTGTCCTGAAAAGGACAGTTGTGAAGTGGGCAGGCTTGGAGCAATCTTATGTTGTCCTGAAAAGGACAGTAGTTTGCAGGGATGTGATGATTTTACACAGGATAACTCTCTGCAATTCCTGTAATTAGCGTCCCTAGGACGTTTCCTTGTCTGATTTCATTTCTGAAGGCGAACTCGTGTAGAAACGATGGGAACAATGTACGCCTAGTGCCGAACTGTCTCTTCAATTTCCTTTTGGCCCGCATCCACATATTTTCAATATTCTGTGTGTGAATTTCGGGATCATCTGGGTCGACAAAATTCTCTTGATGGATGACTGAACAATGGGTATAAATACCATTTGCAATTCGACTGATATTGGCATATGCAGACCAGCCGTCAGAAATAATGTGGCTTCCAGGTAAAATATGGGCAACTATCTCTTTTGTTAAAGTAGCCTCGGAGCGATCTGGTACTTCTACTAGAAAGCATTTTCCTGAAATCCTTTCTATTCCACCGAACACCCAGTGACCCTCATTCCATTGTCCCCTGTGATATTTTCGGTGAAAATATTCGGACTCGTCAATTTCCACAACGATTGGTTGGCCTAGAATGTCCATACCACCAATTTGACTGAAGTGTCTGACCATGTATTTCTCACATTCCTCGCGTAAAAAATTACACCAATCCACTACAGTATTTTTATTGACGCCTGCCTCATGCTGGATCAAGCTCTGTGGAAAATCGCTGCTCCAACAGTAGATCATAATTAAAATTTGTTTTAGTGATAGATGGCTCTTTGTGAAAAATGATCCATCACGAACGGACTTTCCAAAACTGCACCCTGACATGACCACTGATAGCCATCTACTCCTCTGCTGTAGGCTACTAAACGCGCAGGCATATGACAAATGTTGCATAGACACATATTTATTATTAGTCTACGCTTAGCTAACCACTGAATACACAATTTATTAGTGGCAATCTCGGGAATCAGAGTTAGTAAATTCCATCTATCCTCTGCAATGATGTCATGAAAAGTCATGATCTGCCCAACATTCACAACTTCGACTTCAGTTGGGGCTCTAGGTCGCCCGGTCATTTTGCAAATACAGTAGTACCAAATTCAAGTAAGTGAACTTAGAACTGCTTAGCTGGTTTTTAAATATTAGACAAACTAGCCTATATATATAGGCGGATAATTAGTAAGAAGAAGCATAAGAAAGGATAGGGGTTCAGCCAATTATTAATTAACATCTCGATTTGGACGCAGACGCCGGCGAGACGCTGACCCGAACGCCACGCTGACCCAAACGCCAGTGTGAGTGACACATGCCAGCGTAATGACCCCAACGCCAAGAATGTGTAGAACCACTGTATTTTGGCAGACATATTTTAGGGGACATCACTCTTCCAAACTGAAATAATATATCTGATCAAACTAGGAAATTACCTTTAAGTTATTATTGATCACATCTTGGTAATTTCCTAGTTTGATCAGATATAGTCTTTCAGTTTGGAAGAGTGATGTCCCCTAAAATATGTCTGCCAAAATACAGTGGTTCTACGCATTCTTGGCGTTGGGTCATTACGCTGGCATGTAATCATTTCGGAGTATCTGTTGATTGGGCGTTGGGTCCAGGGGTTAGGTTTAGCTTTAGTGTTAAATATTTATAAATATATTATAACGCGTGACAAAAACGACGCCACTCGGCCTAATTATGATCTTCTGATCGAAGGGAATTGTGCGGTTGATTACCAATCGCCGTAATGACCCCAACGCCAAGAATGCGTAGAACCACTGTATTTTGGCAGACATATTTTAGGGGACATCACTCTTCCAAACTGAAATACTATATCTGATCAAACTAGGAAATTACCCACATCTTATTGAAGTAGAAAAAATAAGAATCTTAGAAATAAATGTATTTATTTAGTATCCAGTCTACAATACGTACCAGTTCTTTTCGTCTTAGTCTAGTTACCCAGAAGCAAACTGAATGAATGTGGAGGAAAGTTGCAAGTGCAAACGGTTGCGGCTACTGCCAATGATAGTAATTGCTATTGCAACGTGTGCCTCGTGTGTTGATTGTTTACTTCTGCTACGCTGAACCGGACGGCAAGTTCAGCAACTCTCGTTGTAGTTGTTGTTGAACAGAGCACGAGTTATCTAACGTGCATAACAGAAGAGAAAGGCGGTTGCAGATTGTTATGCAATCTTGAACCAGAACTAATGGCAGGAAGTATGTTTCAGTGTGTGGTGCAATAGTGACAACTTTGTTTACGATAGGACAAACAATGTATTGTACACAAACTTTCAAAGTTCGTTTTGCTTCACTGAACAATTGTACCCAAAAAAAAATAGCCCTGAGATTACGGTCTGTTATGCTTCATAACAAAGAATTAGAGGCTCTTGACCGCATAGGTGACACAGGCGGATAAATGGAACTTCTGCTGTTATGGTTGCTACACAAATCCGGTACGCGACAGCCCCATAGTCGGGCCATTATAATCAGGGACACCATTCAGCACACAGTCTTAGATTTAGAAGCATACTTAGAAAGGAAGCATGGAGTTTCAAGGGCTTCAAATCACTGAATGAGAAATAGTGGAACTTCAATGTTTATGCCGGTCAGCCTCACTTAAACAAAGATTGGAGTTGTTTTTGCACGATCTAAAGGAACTGTCATGTGAGAAATTACTTTTTGTGTTGCGATTTCATTGCACACAGTGTGCACTGGGGCAACCCCAATAACAACGCCCATGTAGAGTGATAGATTCTATCCTTGCAGCTGCAGACCTGACCGTTGTAAACTGTGGGATTATGACACGACTCCGAAACATGATAACGGGTTCAGACCCAAACCTTGCCTTGGTTTCGACTCATGCTGAACTAAACATCCGCTGGGATATAACTACAATGGCAGCAATCCATACACCCTGTGCTGTTGACATCCATAAGGGAACGCTGAGGAAACCCAGAAGGATAACGCATCCTTTCTGGTTTAATCAGTCGGAATCATCCGTACTGAGGCAACTACGTCAATGGGCACGGGGACCTAGGGAAGGTCGAGTTCAATCATACAGACTCCCGTGGTGGACACAGGGGGGTAGATTTGTATGGCTCGAGAAGAGATGTACACTGAAGCTATGGCAATCTTGTCGAGAATAGAACCCTCGCGAGCCTCGTAGAAATTACGAACTTGAGCGTGAAATAAAAAAGGCAACCATTAATTTCGAACAGCTGGCAATAGATCCCAAGAGAGAGAGAGATGGATTCGATTCACGATGGAGGTAGCAGCAGACAGGGGGTTCTATAAGTTTTGGTCCCTTCATGCTCACATGAAGATGACAACGTGACCTAGAGCTAACAATGTCATCAAGGACAACGAGGCTAGAATGCTCTCATAGATGAGCAAAAAGCAGGGCCTTGCTGGAGAAGTACATTAAACAAAACGATCATGGCGATATCGAATCGCGTGCGATGGTTAGAAACACTATCAGCGTCACTGGGACAAGTACTCATCGAGGACCCTATAATTTTTATAATTTTTGAGGATATAGTTCGCACGCTCAAGAATGCCACAGAATATTAGTTACATAGCTATCTGGTTCCGCCACCCAAGCCGGGTACAGATAAGTCCACACTGAGCAGATATCGCATTATTACTAAATGCTCAGTAATAATGGAAAGATTCTCGAAAAAGTCATCTTCAAAAAAAGCTAGTGGGGCATCTTGAGTACAGGATTGTTGTCAAACACACAAGGAGACTATAGGCCGAGTAGGGATACTACTTCTTCTTCTTCTTCTTTCCTCCCTCGTTTGCCTTTCAGCGTCGAGGGGAGATATAATTTGCGGTCTTTTGCTCTTCTGTTCGCTTCTGCTGCTGTTATGTTTTCTAGCGCTTCTAATTTTCATCGATCCATCTTTTTCGTGGTCGACCCTTGGGTCTGGTGTTCTCGAACGCTTATTGAAGGCTCGTTTTGTTGTGTTTTGATCTTTCTGCCTTGTCACACCGTCAATCAATGCTATCTGTTGTTTCTTTATATGTTCTGTTCTGAGGTTATTCCTAGCTTTTTTCTAAGTTCCTCATTTCTGATCTTATTTCTCAGGCTCTTTTCTGTCATTTGTCTAACACATTTCATCTCGGTAGAGGTTATTTTTCTTACTGTTTTTGCATCTAGGGTCCAGGACTGGCATTGGTAGAACATTGTTGGAATAAAGATTGTATTGTAACGTGCCTGTTTTTCCTCTAGAGTTATTTCCTTGTTTGACAATAGTGATGTGGTAGCTGTCCAATGATTTGACAAGCTTTGATGCATCTTGAGACTATCTCTGCTGTTTGTAAATTGTCGTTGTCTTTGACAACCAAACTTTCTAGGTATTTGAATTCCTCTACTTGTTTTAGTTGCCTGCCTTCTATAGTAATGTTGATGTTGTTTCTCTTTTGCGACATTCATTTTGTTGGTGTTAATTTTTATGCTGTATTTAGTGCCTATGCTGTTGAGTTTATTTAAGTGTTCTTGTAGGTCTTCTATTTTTCCATGTATTAGTGCCTCATCGTCTGCAAAATAAAGCTCGTTGATCTCCTCCGTCTCTGATGGGTCGACTAACTTGCATGTATAGTACATGTATGTAATAAATAGTAGGGGGTATAGTACGCGCCTCTGTCTTACACCAGATCTAACTTCGAAGTGGTCCGTGTAGCCTGCTGCTGTTCTGACTGTGCAGCTGCTGATAATGTAGAGACTTATGTTGTTAGTATCTCCCATAGTTGTTCTCTATTTACACTGTAATGTTTTTATAATTCTGTCTTATTAGCTTCACACTTACTTACACAACTCATTGATCAATAGCTTTAGGAATTCTGTAGATAACACTTCTCTGGTTTATAATACTCAATGGTTCTGGAATTCACTGATAGCTTCTATATCTCTTTCTGACCCTATTACTATTCTAATGGCTCTACTAATATGCTGATAACTTTTAGAACTTCCAATATACAGTCCTCTGCCTTCAGGCAGGTTCCTAAATCAGACTTAACTTTACATATTCCTGATATCTTCGACACGCTTTGAAGGAGTAAATGAAAAGTCTGAAATAACAGTCTCTGTTTTGTGTTTTTGTTGCCAGCTAGGTCTCTCATTTTTCTTTGGCATTCTGGGTACCTGGCATGGTCATTTCTGTGAACTCTGCCTTACAATCCCAGGGCTATCATCCCACTTACGCTTGTCAATCGCCTATTGTTTAATGAGAAGTCTTGACAAACATTTGTCAATGAAAGGTGCCAGGCTAAAAAGAGGCAAATCATGGGTGGGCCGAGCAGAAGATGTCATCAAACAGGTCTGTGGGCTTACCAATATTAGCGTTGGTGAGGAGTGGATACCGGTGCCTACGTCATTCAAGGGGACTTTCTCGTGTATTGTCACACTCGACAGGAAAAGTAGGGAACAGAACCCGGTCGTGGTTAATGCTAAGGTCAACGGTCTCATCTGCGATAACACCGATGAGAAAGATGCAGTCATCTATACAGACGGATCTGTAAGACGACACCACAGAAGTGCATGGGCATTTACAGCACGCTCGGCAGGCAGAATAGTCTACGAAGACAGTGGTGCATACGGCGTGACCACGAGTAGCATGACAATGGAGGCGTTGGCAGTGACCAAGGCATTCAAATAGTTAGAGTCACAAGACTACTCCCACGCATGTATACTGAGTGATTCGATGAGCATGATAAAAAAAAGTGGAGGCGGGCTCTGTACGCATGCAATGGGTAGAGTCGTTGCAGAAATCCAAAATACGTAAGGTCACCTTTGTCTATGTCCCGGGGAAATGAAAGGGCGGACAGGTTGGCTAGCTGCGCTGTCGTTGAGGACGGGCAACCAATGGATCGGGCGGACATCATCAATGCCCTCCGAGATGTGGGAAGAGCATGTTACTTCTTCGGATGATGGAAATGGGAGTTGAGTTGGGCACAGCCAGAAATGAGACACTTAGTGGCCGTGTAAGAAGACTTATCAACCAACATAGAACTGGAGTCGTCAGTCGCTGGACACTGAGGCAATTGCTGAGGAGGGGATCTGAGCATCTATGGACATGTTCGGAGTGCAATGATGATGACCCGCAAATAACTGAATCTGTCAATCACTTCTCTCAGCCGACCCCTTAAAACAATGCTGTCCTTGATCTTTCCTGACTATCCAGATTCTATCGTAGAAATTGTTTGATCTTCTTCATTCTCGCTGGCATCAGAGAACTCTTCGTGTCTACCACCGCTGGTATCAGAGAACTCTCAGTGTTTACCACTGCTGGTATCAGAGAACTCTCAGTGTTTACCACTGCTGGACATCAGAGAACTCTCAATGTTTACCACCGCTGGTATCAGAGAACTCTCAGTGTTTACCACCGCTGGTATCAGAGAACTCTCAGTGTTTACCACTGCTGGACATCAGAGAACTCTCAGTGTTTACCACTGCTGGACATCAGAGAACTCTCAGTGTTTACCACTGCTGGACATCAGAGAACTCTTCGTGTCTACCACCGCTTGTATCAGAGAACTCTGTGTTTACCACCGCTGGACATCAGAGAACTCTCTGTGTCTACCACCGCTGGACATCAGAGAACTCTCAGTGTTTACCACCGCTGGACATCAGAGAACTCTCAGTGTTTACCACCGCTGGACATCAGAGAACTCTCAGTGTTTACCATCGCTGGACATCAGAGAACTCTCAGTGTTTACCACCGCTGGACATCAGAGAACTCTCAGTGTTTACCACCGCTGGACATCAGAGAACTCTCTGTGTCTACCACCGCTGGACATCAGAGAACTCTCAGTGTTTACCACTGCTGGGCATCAGAGAACTCTCAGTGTTTACCACTGCTGGACATCAGAGAACTCTCAGTGTTTACCACTGCTGGACATCAGAGAACTCTCAGTGTTTACCACCGCTGGACATCAGAGAACTCTCAGTGTTTACCACCGCTGGACATCAGAGAACTCTCAGTGTTTACCACTGCTGGACATCAGAGAACTCTCAGTGTTTACCACCGCTGGACATCAGAGAACTCTCAGTGTTTACCACCGCTGGACATCAGAGAACTCTCAGTGTTTACCACTGCTGGACATCAGAGAACTCTCAGTGTTTACCACCGCTGGACATCATAGAACTCTCAGTGTTTACCACTGCTGGACATCAGAGAACTCTCAGTGTTTACCACTGCTGGACATCAGAGAACTCTCAGTGTTTACCACCGCTGGACATCAGAGAACTCTCAGTGTTTACCACTGCTGGACATCAGAGAACTCATTGTGTCTACCACCGCTGGACATCAGAGAACTCTCTGCGTCTACCACCGCTGGACATCAGAGAACTCTCAGTGTTTACCACTGCTGGACATCAGAGAACTCTCTGTGGCTACCACCGCTGGACATCAGAGAACTCTCAGTGTTTACCACCACTGGACATCAGAGAACTCTCAGTGTTTACCACTGCTGGACATCAGAGAACTCTCTGTGGCTACCACCGCTGGACATCAGGGAACTCTTCGTGTCTGTCTACCACCGCTGGCATCAGGGAACTCTTCGTGTCTGTCTACCACCGCTGGACATCAGGGAACTCTTCGTGTCTGTCTACCACCGCTGGACATCAGGGAACTCTTCGTGTCTGTCTACCACCGCTGGCATCAGAGAACTCTTCATGTCTACCACCGCTGGACATCAGAGAACTCTTCATGTCTACCACCGCTGGACATCAGAGACCTCTTCATGTCTACCACCGCTGGCATCAGAAATCTCTTCGTATCTACCACCACTGGCATCAGAGAACTCTTCGTGTCTACCACCACTGCAATGAAACTGATTCCACAAAAAGAATGGTTCAATGACATCCAGCTATAGACCAATCAGCCTTACAAGCTGTTTGTGTAAAACAATGGAACGTATAATCAATCTCAGACTGCAGTGGTACCTGGAAAGTGAAAATCTCCTTGTCCCACAACAAGCAGGCTTTAGACAGTGTTACTCTACCGAAGATCAAGCAACCTATCTTTCCCAGGAAATTGAAGATGCGTTTCAAGAAAAGAAACTGGTACTAGCAGCATGAATAGACCTAAAGAAAGCATTTGATAAGGTATGGAAGGAAGGGCTTTTGAAGAAACTGAGAAATTATGGAGTAAATGGCAGGATGTACAAATGGGTCAAAGCATACCTGCATAATAGGAGAGCCAGAGTGCAACTGGATGGTCTTAAGAGTAAGAAGGTCTTATTGCGCCAGGGCGTTCCACAAGGAGGGGTACTATCTCCAACACTTTTTCTGATCTACATCAATGACCTAGTTACTGAACTACCACATGGCATCAAAGTGGCAATGTATGCAGATGACTTGGTAATGTGGTGCACAGAGGAGTATGCAACAGTGGCCTCCAAATTGCTACAAAGAGCTATGAATGCACTGAATTCATGGACAAATAGATGGTGTATCAGCATCAATACAGACAAATGCAGTACTACACTTTTCACACTCTCCCCAAAACAAAAAGCAGGAGCCATCTACATAAACAATGAGCCTGTGAAAGAAGACATACAAGCTACATATCTCGGAGTTACATTTGATAACAAACTATCTTGGAAACAGCAGATAAATAAGGCAACCCAAAAAGCAAGGAGGAAATTGGCTATTCTAAGAAAGTTGTGTGGAACCACATGGGGTGCGAGTGGGAAAATACTCAGTAAAGTTTACCAACAGAGTATACGCCCACATTTAGAATATGGATCATCCGCATGGTGCTCAGCATCAAACACTACATTGCAAGAACTGGATAAAGTACAAAACCAGGCACTTAGGGTCATCACAGGAGCAATGAAATCAACACCAATATTGGAGATGGAGAAATTGTGGAGGATACCAGCACTGAGAGAACGGAGAGACACAAAGGTGCTGATACAGGCACATAGAAAAATTTGTATGCATGCCGAGACATCCAATGAAGGACAGATTCCAAAATCTTGCATTGGGACGACTTAAGAGAAGCAGTTTTATCCACCAAGCCAAGCGTATTAGTAGACAAACACCAGACATGCCAAGAGTTGTTAAACCCCTTCTGCCCATACCAGAACAGACTCCCTGGACAGATGAATCAGGATTATCAGTTCAAATACGGACAGAAGTGAAAGGAATAGTTGACAAAGAGGAACAAAATAGTCTACAGCGAAAAACAATAACTCTCAGTTTCCTGGATGAAGAATACCCACAAGACCTATGGATCCGTGTGTACACAGATGGATCAGCACAGAATGCAGTAAAGAATGGGGGAGCAGGTGCATATATAGAGTACCCAAATAACACTAGGGATATTAATAAAATAGCAACAGGGAAATATTGTCACAATTATGATGCAGAAATACAAGCAATAAAGTTGGCAATAGAAAAGCTGCTGAACAGTAATCTTAGCCCACAGCCTGTAGTGTTTTTGACAGATGCAAGATCAGTACTCCAGGCACTACAATCCAGAAAATTACCACATCTACAGACCTTATTGACTGAACTCTGCAAGCACTACAGGGTTGCCCTGCAGTGGATCCCGTCTCACTGTGGAATACCAGGAAATGAGAAAGCAGATCAGTTGGCAAAGGAAGGTTCAACAGGCACACAACTAGATACACCAGTCACATACCATCATAAGAAACAGATAATCAAATCAATCAGAGGACCACAAGCCCCATATCAAGATGCCTTTCATAATATGAATAGATATGAACAAGTTATCATTATACGCCTAAGAACAGGACACAATCGACTCCATAGTCACATGTATACAAAATTCAAGATCGGCACATCAACTACTTGTACATGTGGACAGGCACCCCAGACTGCTGAACACATACTTCAAGACTGCACTGAATATAGTAGACTGAGGAAAATCCATTGGCCCATAGATACAACACTACAGACAAAACTATATGGGCCACTGCAAGAATTACAAAAGACAGTAAAATTCATACAGGAAACGACATTGCTGATATAGACAATACTTCGAGCGAACGAAAGATAGATAGATAGATAGATAGATACCACCACTGGCATCAGAGAACTCTTCGTGTCTACCACCACTGCAATGAAACTGATTCCACAAAAAGAATATAATAGAAACAGCCATCACTATCACGTAACATAAAAATAAGTGGGGCAAATCTGAAACAAACGCAGAGCGTAAAATACTTGTGCACAATAATAAAATCAGAATGAAAATGTACCACAGAAATAAAAGACAATTAATACATGCAAAATTAGAATTTTAGACAATGAAAAACATCTTCTGCAACAAGTCTTTGTTAATATAAGTGAGAAAGAAAGTTCAATGGTTCTAAATAGAGCCAATTTTTGCCAATGGAAGCAAATCATAGACAGTGGACAAACAAATGAAAAAAGATGATTACAGAGCACAGAGATGGGGTTCACTTGACCGCTAAAAAGACCAACAATGAAATCCTCAAAGAAGCCAACACAAAACAAGGGTCCTAAAATACACCAGAAGAGAAAGATTTGAATATTTGGTTACAAGTGGCCAAAGTAGGTGTCAATAATGACTGGGGACGACAGCGAGAGGAGTAACTAGATTTGTTGGTGTCGTGGCATGGTAAACAGCCATTTGCAGAATTAATACAATGCACTGTTGACAGAGAATTGTGGAAGAACATGATTACCTACCTACACCAACCAATATGGCATAGGATGATGATTTTAAGCTAAGTTACGTACTAACTATTACGCTTACAGGCCTGGCCTTTGATATTCAGTTAATAACTGTGTGTTGAACACATGCCTGACTCATATAGAAACGTTAGCCTGGCCTGGTATAATTACCATTATTTCTTCTGTCTTACTGTTGTATTTAATCAAGAGCATTATTGTTGTCATAATTTTACTGCATTAATTAAAAAAATATTTATGCCTCTGGTATTTACAAACATAAATTTTTTTCTAAATAAACTTAGAAGCATGAAATTTTGCACACTTTAAATATGGCATGTGTCGATTGTGTGCACCAAATTGCACTGCATTCGGCCAAATAATATGATATCAGCCTTGATCATACAAGTCAGTAAAATTGATCATGCTTTCGAACACCCTCAATGACCTCCCCTCTTTGTTATGTCAGGTATACAAAAGTATTTATACATCTTGTATAATGTTTAGAGTGTTGAAGTCAATTTAATTTGATAGCTACAAACTGCACAACTCTGCCTCATTTTGAATCAATTCACAGAGTTGGTAATCCTCCTTCCATCCATGAAAATAGTTTCATTGTAGTCAAGGCATCCCCACACCCGTCCCAGCATTTCTAGAAGCATATGCAGACTGATTGTTCATGTAAGGTGTTGATTGAAGCTAGTTTCCCACTAATCTTTCCGGATCAACCAGACCCCATTTCTACTTTTCCCATCAATATCTCAACATTTACATCATTGTCCCACCTATCCTTCTTCTCTTCCCCTACAGAATGAACAAAGTTGGTGATGTCATCTTTGTCCACTGTTTGTGAAGCTTATCGACTGGACAAAGCCAGTCATCTACTTATTTAAAATACAAGACCTATAGCAAAGCGGCAGGCATGAGTATGTTGCCAGCTGTAAACTTACACTCAAGATTTAGAAAGTGAATGAGCATCAAATGGCAAGACAAGATCCCATGTGCCACATATTTTAGACAGCTGATATATCGATATAATTAACAGGATTCTAATGCAAGTATAAATCTGATGAACAGGTCATACAATCCACATGCCAAAAATATTTTTCTTATTATGTAGCGAGCTGCAGAAAGGCAAACGCCGGCAGGGTGGGCAAAAGAAGAGCTTTAAAGATATGCACAAGACTCATTTAAAATCTTTCAACATGAACTATTTTGCTTTATTTTTCTCACTTGATCTTTAATGTCACAGATATGTTTGTGTTCTATGTTCAAAATTCTCTGTTCTTAGTTTTGGAAGAAAGGCATTGACACAAACAAAACACAATCTTGTATCTGTATGATGATATGCTCAGACTTTTATTGTAGGATAAACTAGAAACTTGTCAGCTATACTGTATTTATCAGCACCTTCAGTATCAAGACCATGACTGGAATATGATTCTTTAAAAAAACAAATGCAGTCTGGTCCAGCCTGATAGACAGAAATATAGATTCCTTCAGCAAATCATGCAACCGTCAGCTTGGTATAACATCCTGAAGTTCTGTTTTCTTCCTTTTGCTGACCAGTTCAGCTAATTCTTTAAACCTGATTACACAATCTTCCTGGAAATATACAGACATAAATAAGCTAAAGAATCAAGAACACATGTCAAACATGTTATAAAGCAAGAATCAAATTATTTGTATTCAATAAGACTAATTTTAAGGTAAATGCATACATTAAAAATAAAATGTAAAAAACATGGCTGCCCATTTATAAGTATATAAACACCTGCAACAAAAAGCACCAAAAGACAGATCTAATAATCATATCGGATCCTAATAGCATTAACGTTAAAAAAAAGGAACGATAATTTAAGCAGCTCTGGAGATTTGAACTTTGTCTACTAATTATCTCATATCATTTCAAAAGTATGACAGCACTGTAAGTTGAATAAACACTTTCCTTACTAAGATAAAGCACTATTTATATTCCCACACTTCCATGACACAAGGAAAAAATACCACATAAAGATTTGTTTTAAAAATTTGTTTAAATTTTACAATGGGTGAAAATAATACAGCTTTAATTTTTTTTCTTGCACTATAGAAGTTACGATATTTTATTATTAGATGTATGTGGAAAAAAAAGGACAAAATTTCAATAGTACTGAAACAAGTATAAATTAGATGGTTTCTAGCACATCAAACATCTATGGTAAACAAATATTTTTTTTGGGGGGGGGGGGGGGGGGTGTAAATTGGCAGAAACATGAAAGAGTTAACTCTTATGATAAAGCTGTTGTAGTGTACCAACAAAAGGAAGAAAGAATACATTTTTTATGATACTGCACACCAGCCTACAATGTGAAACTGTTACTTCATTTGTTCTGGTACAAGATTTTTATTTAAATTATAACCAACTCCACAAATTAAGCCAATATCTTGTGCAGCATTTTGTATAGAAAGAAAGAAATAGATTTTAAAATAAATTTGAGATTATTTATCCACAATGAACTCACTTTGGATTTTCCAGGTATGTGCTCAGCAATCTTGTCCCAGCGTTTATCTGTGCCCTTTGGGTACAGCTTCAATGCCCATTCAAAGATAGTTTGCTGGTTTTGAGTCCACCCACCAGAATTATCATTTGCAGCACCAGGTACTGATGTACTGTCTTTGTATGTTGACGTAACTTTGATGGTCTTGCTAGTGTCATTGACGTCTTTAGAGGGAGTGACCCCCTCTGATATAAGCAACGTTCTTTCTGCAGTTTTCACAATTTTTGTAGGTCTATGTCTTTTCTTAACATTGGGGTCATCAGAATTACTTTCCAATGTATCACAATTTACATCTGGTGAGTTGTGAGTGATAATGTCATCACTAATTGTGAACGTCTTGTTGTGTTGTTTTGAGTTAAAATTTGAATCTGAAAACAAGATGCAAGACATGGATTAGATAATATAAAAGTAAAGTAGAGCCCTGTCATGCTAAGGGGCGTATCGGGGATATGGTGTTAGTGGCCATAATTTTTACAGACTTTCGGCACATGATTTTTGGGTAATATGGTTGGTATTACACCCATGCCACTTTAGTTTCCCAGAAAAAAATCCGGTACCATTTAAGGCTGGGTGAACCCAGAAGCCGTCGATCAGAATCGAACCCGACATTCTTGTCCTTTGTAGTCCAGTTCACTAACCACTGAGCTATCAGAGCTCCCTAATTATGATATATGAAATACATATATTGGTCTGGCTCACCTTTTGTTGTTATTTAAATAACTAAGAATTCAGAGTGTGCATAAACCAGCAAACTGCATTAACCAAAGTTGGTTGCTGAACCAACAATCTGTGTGTCTATGCCCTTTGATTCAATGTAACAGGAACAAAGAGATTTCATTAATTTTCCTTAAAAAATTATATTAAATGGGTTTGTTTTAATAATAACAATGTTGGTACTGTTAGCAATTATTAAAAAAGATACCAGAGACTAATCTCATTCATCTTTGAAAGCAAATGATAAAAGGAATAGTTTTTAACAAAGATTACTCTGATTTTTTCCAGCAATGTATAAATCATACTTGTAGTTTGATTGACGTCATGGGACGTACCAAAATGGACGCTTCTTGCGTCCAAGCCATGTAAACAATGTTGACTTTCCTTGTCTTCAACGGTTTATCTCATTCTGTTAGAGAATTTCACGCTATCTGTTACCACAGTGAGATGGCGGATTTTTTTGAAATGTAAACACGGGTTTGATAATAAATGTGTGTACACAGTTCGTTAACCATCGCTGTAGATCAAGTCTTTATTCCCTGGCTTCGTTAGCAACAATGGAAGCTAATGACCTTACTTGTGCAGCCGGTTGGTTTGGGACAAATTGTACGTTACAATGTCACTGCTATAATGGCTTAGTTTGTGACAAAACTACAGGGACATGCCCAAACAATGACAGTTGTCAGCACAAAATTTTCGCACCCCAGTGTCAGTACTTGGATTTTATTTGCAAATATGCCCAAAAATCTGAACCTACTTTCCTGTTTGATGGCAACGACACCTCATGTAATCCGGACACGGATTCTACATCAGTTGAGGCAACTCTCAATCAATCTTTGCCGTGCTCCTGGTTTAGGATTTATGCGAATGACTTAAAATATCCGGACAGTTTCACGGTAAAACTGAATGGTTCTGCCTCATGTAACAATGTATCAAGGTATCAAGGTTTGTAGTTAGTCCGCACGTGATTGATGCCTTCTGCCCTGGGGCTGGTCTGATCAACAAGTTACGGATTGAAAGGGCGATAGTTGCAAATATCTGTTCCAACTACATTGGCGGGGGTCGGAAACTGGCTCTCAAACAGAACACAAACCAGACCGATTTAATGCACAAAACATTTGATGCTTGTTATACAGGAGACGGATGTGGACCAGAGGCCGCAGTTAATAGCAAAACAAAGACCAATCTCTATGACAATGACTGCACACACACACACAATGGAGAAGTGGAACCAATTCTGTTTACTGGTA
Organism: Megaustenia siamemsis; assembly: GCA_032433765.1. NCBI lineage: Eukaryota > Metazoa > Mollusca > Gastropoda > Stylommatophora > Ariophantidae > Megaustenia > Megaustenia siamemsis. The sequence continues at coordinate 22,803,565 of JAVIAB010000092.1, read as the reverse complement.
TCTGAACTTTGCAACGCCCCAGAAGACTCACATCATTCAAATCTATCATCGAGCTAGCACTATGATTCGGGTAAAGAATGACACTCTAAGGGCTTTCTCTGACAGTGGCGGAGTAGTGTTCCAGTATAATGATATATCCTACCCTAATTTATCTGTGAACACTATTGTAGTCAAAACACAAACGTCAATGGCACACATTAATATTGAGTTCTCACAGACCATTTCGCAGGCCGACAGTGCACTGACGGTATGTGAGGTACAAACATTTACAGACACCTATTGTCTGGACGAGCAGTCTTGTCGTTTTGTGCAGTGTGTAGTAAAGGCTGCAATGTCATCATCGGTACTTGTCACGGCTACTGTTCACATGGGATCTATGGACACGACTGTTCCGGGTCTTGTCTCAGTGTCTGTCCTTTATTTGAGGAAAAATCTGGAAAATGCCTACAATGTAAACATCTTGGCTATACCTGTAATGACACTTGTCCCGATGGTAATTTTGGGATACAGTGCGAACAGATGTGTTCTGATGGCTGTGACATCATATGTACTCTCAAATGTCGATCAGGAATCTGTACATGCAAGAGAACGTTCTATGGGTCAGACTGCACTCTCAAATCTCCGGACAACTGTTTAACGAAACCTGTGATTTCCACGTTCAGAAGAGTCTGCCGACTACAACAAGCCCAAGCATATGGACACTTTAATGTGTTTCTGTGCCAGACATGGTTCATTTTTTGGTGTATTTTGGTGAAGCCATGGCTCATATCTTGCTGTGTTTCTGTCCTAGCCATGGCTCATATCTTAGCTTGTGTGTGCTGGCCATGGCTCATATCTTGGTGTGTGTCATGTTAGTCATATCTCATATCTCGGTGTGTCCGTATTAATCATGTCTCATATCTTTATGTGTGTCTGTGTTTAGTCATATCTCATATCTTAGTGTGTACCAGTGTTAGTCATATCTTTGTGTGTGCATGTCTGGGTTAGTGATATCTCATATCTTTGTGTGCATGTTTATGTTAGTCATATCTCATATCTTTGTGTGTGGATGTCTGTGTTTGTCACATCTCATATCCTTGTGTGTGCATGGCTATGTTAGTCCCATCTCATATCTTTGTGTGCGCATATCTATGTTAGTCATACCTCTTATCTTTGTGTGCATGTCTATGTTAGGCATGTGTCATATCTTTGTGTGTGCATGTCAATGTCATTTATATCTCATATATTTATGTGCATGTTTATGTTAGTCATGTGTCATATATCTTGATGTGTGTCAGTGTTAGTCATGCCTCGTATCGCTGTGTGCATGTCTGTATTAGTCACATCTCATATCTTTGTGTGTGCATGTCTGTGTTAGTCACATCTCACATCTTTGTGTGTGTATGTCTGTGTTAGTCACATCTCACATCTTTGTGTGTCCGTGTCTGTGTTTGTCACCTCTAGTGACTCGGGCAGATGGTGCTCGTAAGCCTGGGAGGGCCTACCATCTAAGGGCAGAATCCCCCTACAGAAAAGATCATCTGCTGCCTTGCAGGAAGATTGGGGACAATCAAAGGCTAGGGAAAGCGAACCCGAATAAAATGCTGGCTGAAATCGGATGCACTGGGCCACTGGCGCAGAACACAGTGCAACGTATTAACGGGTGTTCAGTCAGAGTGGATCTGACAGACTCTAATTGTGATGTTCTGTCTGTGGGGACGATCAACACACTTAGCCTGACAGCTGACTTCATGTGAGAGTCTGGAATCCTTACTCTGATTGAGTCCTGAACGCAGACAGAGAGAGAGAGAGAGATACTTGTAGTTTGATTAATTTATGTTTGTTGTCATGAAGATTGCCACATATTGTTCAAAGTGGAGATATGATGTGAATGTGAGGGCTTTTCAACATAAAGCCAGGCCATACTCATTGCACTCTTCTGAAAATGAATGTAACAATTGTCAAGACAAACGTTAACATTGGGAGTCTTCAAAAGCTTCTTATTGTGAGGTATCACACTTAAAACTAAAGGCTTATGATGCAGTTGCTCTATACACCTGAACTGTTTAAAAAAAGTCATGCTGAGAATTTGAACCCATATGGAGTCTGTGAAAACGGCTGAAGATTGCAGAATATAAGCACTGAACACAGAAATGCTGATGCAATCCACCTCAACAGCTATGAAGATCACAGTTGTTGTGGGTTGGGCATGTGGTTTGTTAAGACCATATTAATTTCTTAACTCTAATTACTAAGCCACGACCATACTGCCACCAATATGAGTTCTTAAGACAAGGGGAAAAACTCAACCTAATTAACATGTTTAAAATAATGTTTCAGATGAAACTGCCCTCAACATAATATCCATCAATGAAAGACTGAAACAATTTATATTTCCTTAACTTTGGCACATTCATAAAATGTAAATAATATTAAATTAACAGCTACTTCAATCTGCACTGAGTAAACACAGAGGAAAATTTCATCTTCAGATAACAGACATTTCAATTTTAAAGAAATTCCATTAATAATGTCACAGTTTAAACAAGTGAAGAAAATATAAAAGCTAAAGAACCCTGTCACGCCAAGGGAATATGGTGTTAGTACCATGATTTTTATAGATCTTCTGCACATGATTTTTGGGGTAATGTGGTCGGTATTACGCCCGTGCCGCTTTACTTTCCCAGAAAAAAATCCGCTACCCATTTAAGGTTGAGTGAACCCGGAAGCCATCGATCAGGATTGAACCCGACCTCTTGTCCTTTGTAGTCTAGTTCACTAACTACTGAGCTATCGTGGCTCCCTAGTTTAAACAAGTACTTCTGGAGTGACTGATATGACCTCAGACAGCAATTGGTGAACAGAAGTTAAATAATTGCAACAGTGAACACTTGAAGAATGGGACATCATTTCCTTAGAACAATACTTACTCTGAACTGACATACTGAGAGCCATTAAGTAATTTCCTTTTGTTTCCTTTGTTTTAGCAATGACCTGAAAATGAATTAAAACAAAAATCTGAGAAAATTCTCTGATACTTCACTTAATCTTACCATATGGAACAGTTTAACTCTTATTGTCACTTGACCTGCACATTCTACTTTCACCAGTCAGGATTTTGATATAAAAAGATAAATAGTCCATACAGTCTCCAAACTAGTAAGGATTTTGATATAAATAATCCATAATTCTCTCTGAACTATAAAGAGTTTGATATAAATAATCCATACATTCTCTCTAAACTATAAAGAGTTTGATATAAATAATTCATACATTCTCTCTAAACTATAAAGAGTTTGATATAAATAATCCATACATTCTCTCTGAACTATAAAGAGTTTGATATAAAAAATTCATACATTCTCTCTAAACTATAAAGAGTTTGGTATAAGTAATTCATAAATTCTCTCTAAACTATAAAGAGTTTTATATAAATAATCTATACATTCTCTCTAAATTATCATCATCATCATCGAGTGCCGTCTCTGCAACGAAGGTTGGCTACTGTGGAGCGCCATTCTGCTCTGTCTCTTGCTTTGATGGTGCAGGTTGTCATAGGCTGATTTATCCATCTTTGATGTTACTCGTCCATGTTAGTCTTGGTCTGCCTCTGCCTCTTTTACCTTGTATTTTCCCCTCCAGGATTACCTTTAGTAGGCTGTTGTGTCTTTTAACATGGCCCAAAAATCGCACTTTTCTTGTTTGAATTGTGCTTAGTAGTTCTCTTTTCATTTTTAGTTGTTTTAAAACTTCACCATTTTGTTATCTTTTGTTTCCATCCAATTCTACCTATTCTTCTATAAATCCACATTTCAAAGGCTTCAATTCTCTGTTCTGTTTTCTTGTCTAATGTCCATGTTCCTGCACCATATAGTAATATTGAGAAGATGTAACATTTTGCTATTATTAGCTTTAGCCCTGGTGTTATTTGTTTTGATGTTAGTATGTTTTTCATGACTTTAAAATTACTTTTTGCCATTCCTATTCTTTTGTTTATTTCAGTTATACATTTTCCATCACTGGTTATAGTATGTCCAAGGTAATTGTAGTTCTGAACTGTCTCCAGGTCTATTCCTACAATTTTGATATCCACTAGTGGGTTTTGAGTATTTTCTTTGTTTATGATCATAGTTTTAGTCTTTTTGATATTCATATCAAGTCCACATTTTTTTGCTTGTCATGTTTCATTAAGTCATTGTTGTAGATCTTTAGGATTTTCTGCTAGTAGTACAGTATCGTCAGCATATCTTAGGTTATTGATTATCTTTTTATTAATTTGTAGGCCTGGCATCTCTATGATGTTTCTAAAGATTTGCTCAGTGCATAGATTGAACAAGCTTGGTGATAGGATGCATCACTGTCTTACTCCTCTTTTTATATCAATGAGTGTAGAGTTCTTTTTGTTATATTTTATTATTGCTGTTTGCTCCAAGTATAGATTACATATTAGTCGTATGTCCATGTCATCTAGATGTATCTCTTTTAGGCATTCTATAAGTTGTTTGTGGTTTGTTTACTTCTATGTACTTTTAGATTAATGTTCTCATGCAGAATATGGCTTCTTTTGTCCCGCTATTTTTCCTAAATCCAAATTGCTGCTCATCTTATTCTGAATCCTTCATTGCAAGATACTTTTAGCAAGATTTTTGTAACATGGCTCATTAGGCTTATTGTTCTAAAGTCACTGCATTCAACTGCACCATTCTTTTTAGGCAATGCAATGAAAGTTGATGTTTTTAGTTCATTTAGTATGTATCCTGTGTGGTATATGTCGTTGCATATGTCTGTAATCACTTCAATGCCAAAATCTTCCAGTGCCTGTATCATCTCTATCTGTATGCTGTCAGGTCCTGCTGCTTTTCTCTTTTCATTGTTTTTATAGTTTTTTTCCACCTCAGATTTTAAGATTTTATCGCCTGATGTACATTTTATAACTGGTTTCCTGTCTCTTTGATCATGAAATAGTTCTGTTATATATTCCTGCCATCTATCTATAATATCTTTATTGTCTGTTAACATTTTTCCTTTTTTGTCTGCATATATATATACTATATGTGCAAACTTTAAAGAGTTTTATATAGGTAATTCATACATTCTCTCTAAACTATAAAGAGTTTGATATAAATAATTCATACATTCTCTCTAAACTATAAAGAGTTTGATATAATTCATACATTCCCTTTAAACTATAAAGATTTTGATGTAAATAATTCATACATTCTCTCTAAACTATAAAGAGTTTGATGTAAATAATTCATACATTCTCTCTAAACTATAAAGAGTTTGATGTAAATAATTTATACATTCTCTCAAAACTATAAAGAGTTTGATGTAAATAATTCATACATTCTCTCATAACTAGTAAAAAGTTTGATATAAATAACCCATACAATCTTTCTAAATTTAAAGGCGAGGAAGCTGACACCTGTTGTTGTTGCCTCTCACTGCAATGTTCTTTTTATTGTTTCTCTAGGTCGGCCTCTTTTTATTTTATTATTTCCTTTATTATTTCCTTCTTGTTCCTATTTGAAGGCCTGCTTTGATATTCTTTTAATGTCTCTTCTCATCACATGGCCAACATATGTCCACCGTCTTCTCTTGATTATAGCTGATATTTTTTTATGCTTAGTCATTTCTTTTATTTTTTCACTAGTCTTGAACTCTTTCCATATTATACAAAGTATTTTCTCTCAGGCATTTGTTTTCAAATGCATCCAGTTTATTTTCTATTTTCTTGGTTTGTTTTCCAGCTCTATCATGCATAAGTAAAGGTGGATAATACATTTGATTTGAAATTCTGAGCTTTGTTTTTGTGCATAGTAATTTTGATTCACATATTTTATCATGGTTTCTGAAAGTCATTGTGTCCTTCGCTATTCTGATACTAATCTCTCTCCTTGTGTCTCCCTCCTGATCTATGCAGCTTCCACTGCTTTTCCGTCAAGGTTTATTACTTACAGGAACTAAATTGTGCTGAAGTTGGTTTTCGGCCGAAAGGCACAAATATAACAGTTATACTGCAAACCACAACACAATGCAGACACGTCCACTATGTCCTTGTAAGGGCGGATGATGAAGAGGAATATTCTGGTCTACCACGATACTCTAGAATACTTTAGTCATCGGGCGAACGCAACCAACCAACAGAAACTAAATGTATAAGTTAGTCAACATATATAAGACAGAGGAGATTAACAAGCTTCTATAAGAACAACTTAAATAGATTAACAACATAATTCCCTAATAACAACATACAAATCAGCAGAAACAAGACAGAAGTAATGAACATAGTAAAATAAACACTGAATACAATTATAAATACAAACAGCAAAGCAAGTGGAGGAATTCAAATATCAAAGAAGTCTAGTGACATCAGATAATTCACAAGCAGCAGAAATAGACTCAAGATGCAGCAAAGCTTGTCAATCATTGGACAGATGCCATCGCTACTGTCCAACAAGTAAACAACCCAGAGGCAAAACAGATACTCTGAGCACAATCTTCACATTTCAACATTGTGCTATCAACGTCAGATCTGGATGCTGGACTCAGAAAGAATAAGAAAAATAGCAACCCCCGAAATGAAATTTGTTAGACACTTGACAGGAAGCAGCCTAAAGATCAGATCAGAAGTGAAAAACTAAGAAAAAAGTCAATGGATACAGAAGTAAACAACAGATAAAATGTTTTGGTCAATGCGATAAGACAAAAAAAGATAAAAAATAACACTAGCCTTCAATAAATGCTACGAGAGCACCAGACATTAGGGCTGAAATGATGGACTGATGATGTATTAGAAACACCAGGAAATATAAGAGCAGAAGAGCAAAGATAAGAAACTGTATCTCCTTTTGATGATGAAAAGCAAATGAGGAAAGAAAAAAAGGAGGACAGTTAAACTCTTAGGATCTATGAAGTGCAATTTTGTACAAGTCACCTCATTGACAGGACGTCCAACCATATCAGCAATTTTCTCCCACCGCTGGTGATAACCCCCAGGAAATTTGTTCACAGCCTTTGACAACAGCACAAGTTCCTCATCACTCCAATCACCCTATTCAATAAATGCAGCAAATGACAATAGATTACATGTAATCAAATAACCTGGCCTCCAATACAGACACAATGATCACATTATCTTATACAGCTTCTCTATCACTTTTCCCCAATTTCTCTAGTGCTCTTTATCTTTTCAGTCCTGACTGTTTCTCAACTTTTACTTATCTAAGCTCAGGCACTGAGTAGCAGCTGTTTTTTTTTGGTTTTCTTGTGTGGACAATCAATAAGGTGATAACTATGTTTACTATAATTTATAGAGCTTGCTAGATTGACTATAGTCTGTGATCATTCCGTGCTGATTAGGTAGCAAGTATTAAGCCCAAGGTATTAAAAAGCATTGGTAGCCTTGGTGGATTAATGTTGTTTTTTTAAGCTGATCTATTGAATACATTAAGACAAAAGGTCAGACTTTATCCCATTTGATAGTTTGTAAGTTGGTCTTCTTGGTCTTGTAAGTTGGTCTTCTAAATGGGTACCAGATATTTCTGGAAAAGAAAGACAGCACTTACATATTGACCACTTATACAAAAAAAATATATGAACACTACAACCTACTCCTTATGCCAAAAGGCATAACAGTGTTCTTTCTTTTCCTTTATTATTAAAAAGCATACTCTGAACTCTGGGTGGTTATGTCTGCAAAAGGCTCTTACTATCACAGGGAACTGCAAATAATTACAGTACTGTGGTTACCCTTCCCCTTAATCCTCATTCTCCTATCTCTCATGCAGTTGTTTTTCATTTCCTGTCCAGCATTTAGTTGATGAGGAGGACCTGGAACTTCCACTATAAAGCGAAGTTTCTTTTTATTATATTTTCTCGTTCTCAATTTTATTTGTTTTAGTTACTTTCTAATATGTAATAAGCTATATCTCCCTGCGTGTCCATTTGTTTGTGCTTTCACTGTTTTCTGAGGAAGGCTGAAAAGTCAATAATCTGTATTGTCCTCATTTGTAAAAATGTTACCATACACTGTGTTCCACTCATTTCTTACTATCATACTCTTAAAGCCACCATTCGTCAATGTGCGAGTTCTTAAATTTTCAGTAATTATTTGTACCTTTACATCATCCTGTGCAGGTTTCATTTCAGAACCTGATAAGATATACCATAAATCAAAATAAGACAAGATATTGAGTATCGTCATAATCATCATTATGTACCATGGCTGTGGGGGCTAGGTGATTATGAATCTCCACAACTTTATGTCTCTAGAGTTTATAAATTCTGTTAACTTCAGACAAGACCTGTTTCCCTCTCTATTATTATATATTTAATATTATTATATAATAATTATTATTGTTATTGATACACATATACAATTATGTAAGGTTTCTATTAGAACTGAATTTATATATTCTCTATTTCTACTTAGTTCCAATGATAAACATTAGTTTCCAGCACAATGAATGCAGAATACTGATTACCTGAGCACCTTACCTAGAAATTATACATCTATTCTTTCAATCCATAAAAATTAACTAAAAATTTGTAATCTTTTCAATCACATTACTCATTAATATATGTTGCTGATCATGGAAAAATAAGGACACTGACACCATATTATACATATGCCACAGGGCACGATGTGTACTTTTTATTTTAATTCTGTTTATTTTGTTGTTAGGATCATCACCACTGCACACCGGATAAATCCAAAGGTGCTGCGATATCCCCCTCGAGAACACTGACAAAATCCGAGGAGAATCCTGGCCCACATGCAAGTCATACATGTAACATGGCCTGCGATCCGTGGTGCAGATAGGTTTTTGCTAACAATTTTGCTCAAGCAGCGGCCATATTTATGGCCCACTCTTTTTTTATTTTAACTGCCAAGGGATCTTTAATGTGCACATGGGACCTCTTGTTTATTACCTTTATCCGAGAAGGTTAGATATTCACACTCACTACCCAAGAGTTCAGGGAGAGTAATATCATGGAGAACTATGGATTAATATTTCCTATTAAAAAATCTCCACCATACACCGTTTCTAGTGGGCTTTGAATCCAGGTCCTTTCCTATCCTGAGGCCAATGTCATACCTCTAAACTACACATACACCCCCCACACCCCCCCCCCTCCTCACAACTTACAATTTTTTTTTTATTCTTTCACTATTATGCCACCATCTTGTTACCACTCATATAATACAAACGAAAAACTCTAAGTAACTAAATGTTGAATACATAAAAACTATTCATACCATCACACTCATGTCTGAAAGTTCATAAACAAAGTTTCTGATTAAACTACAATCAGTGCAATGAAAACATTCATGTACTCAAATCTCCCTGTCAAATTTTAAATCACTTGAAAATAAAGCAAATTTAAAATGTGCAGACAAATTCATGGAATCACCAAAATTAATTCAATTAGTATCACTGTCCATACAAAATTCACTTTTCTAGTAAATATATATCATCTAAGTTGTATACATATATCAAGGTCATTAAAAAATGCTTGCTGATAAATGACAAATAATGTCATCCTACACTTGAATTAAGATTATTTTAAACATCTCTAACATCATAATTTTTAACATATTGGAAGTTAAGTTGGTGGAATAAAGCAAGAAATTCTGGGGAAAAACTTTAACAAAAAAAAAAAAAAAAACTCCTAGTAAAAATGTCTGTATGGAAAAAAGCAACCAGAGGCTTTTTATAAGACAGCGGGGTTAATTTTCTTTAACTGCACAATGTTTCAAACCTTGTGTAACTACGATGATTATAATCTATTTTAAGCTGATTTTTGCTAAAAACATACTAGCACCTTTCTGTGTATTATGCCCTCCCTTGTCTCAGGATCAGTAGGATGTGTACCCTTTTTATTATCAGCAGCAGCAGAAAACTTAGCATACATCTCACTGCTGTACTCTGGTAATTCAGTCTGAACTCTTTTCTTTGGTTTTCTTACAATTTCTGAGAAATACACACAAAGTTTAGCACAAAATAAAAGTATTCTACATCAGTCTGTACATTAAATGGTTATGACATGAGGGTTCATAAAAACAAAGCAACAATTTAGATAAGAGAAGGAGTATCTGGGCCTACGCCCTATGTGCTGGCTACGACTCGAAAGGTCAATAGATAGATAGATATATAAGTATTTTTTCCAACAGAAATTTAAGTGATATGATCTCATGACCTCAAAAACATTAGTCACAATAGCAAATTACGGCATCTTGTGATATGCACAATTTTAATGGATAGTGTATCAGAAAAGAAAAAAAAGCTTTGTTGTAACAAAACCAAATAGATATTTTGTTTCACTGTCCATTTATTCATAAGTGTACCAAATTTTAAGAAAATCCGTGGGAGGTAAGTTGAGTTATTTGAAATAAATGATAAGGACTACCATCATCATCATGTGCCATACCGGTTGGCGTAGGTGATCATGTCCCTCCACAATCTTCTATCTACAGTGCATCGTATCAGTTCTGTTGTTGACTGTTTTCCATGTCATGACACCAAGCTATCCAGTATTTTCTCTCTTTGTCGCCCGCGATCTCTCTTTCCTTTTATTTTGCCAGTTGTAACCAAGTATTCCAACTTTCCTCTTCTCATGATGTGCCCAAAAAATGTTGATTGCTTCTTTCTGATGTTTTTTAAGAGCTCCCTTTTTGTGTTGGCCTCTTTGAGAACTTCCTCATTGGTCTTTTTAGCTGTCCTGGGAACTTTCAACATTCTTCTGAGAAATCCCATCTCTACTACCACGCCAATGAAAAAGAGCAATAAAGTAATATTTTGACACATCATAAATGGACACAACTTCAAGTGATCTACATTTATGTTTCTTAAAGCTTAGGCTACTCAGTCTGAAAAACAAACAGCACCACATGATTATGCTTTAATTATTTCGATTTTTCATCACGCATAACGTTCTCAATAATTAACTTTGAGATATCTATGTCCTTTCGAGCTGAAGACGGCACATTTTTCTTAAATACTGAAGTACCTCTACTTTACCTTTACTTATTTCTTCTGAGAGTATCAGTCACATAATGGTAACAAGTTGGTGATAAATGAATATGATTTTAATTGAAGCTTTAAGCCCTCAGGTGACTCAGCTGAAAAAGGAATGAATAACTGGCTCACTGAGTTTGGGGAAAAGTAACAACAGTGAGGAAAAGCACTGGCCCTCTCATCATCAAATTCAGTGGCCTAGCATGGTGTAATTTTATATTTTCATTCCCACATCACATTACAGTGACATTGTATACTACATTCCCTTATGATACGACATTACTTGTCCTTAAACTTCTTCTATTTACACATTCAAATGCAAGCTTACTTTATCTACCTAAGATGTTTGTTTCTCAAACTATTTAATTACATTTTGATAAGAAGTCACTTTAATCAAGTACATTACTATTTTCACAATAAATTTAAATATATTAAAGTGGTATCATTCTGTGACCTGCACTGCGTCTGAAAATTACTACCAGTTATTTTCCGATGAGCCAGTAGTCTACAGACAATTGAAAATCTAAGTATATCAACTCACAAACCTTCATTTTCTGTTTCCATTTCTAGTGCTTCAGATTCCTCTTCTTCTTTTCTTCTCGTTCTCTCCTCTTTCCAATGTTGTAAAGTTTTGGGGATATCACAGACTGAAGAAAAGTATAAAAACATGTGTAAATTAAAATGATTCATCTCTAAATTCTGTGGAGTTAAAGGATTTCACACTATTCACATAACTTATCTTTGACCATGATCATCAAAACATAAATTGGCCAAACTGCTGTATAAAAAAGTAAAGTAAAGAGCCCCTGTCACGCCAAGTGGCGTATATGGAATATGGTGTTAGTGACCATATATTTGACAGACCTTCAGCACCTGATTTTGGGGTAATGTGATCGGTATTACGCCCGTGCCACTTTACTTTCCCAGAAAAAATTTGGTACCCATTTAAGGCTGGGTGAACCTGGACGCCGTCAGTTGGGATTGAACCCTACCTCGTGTCCTTTGTAGTCCAGTTCATTAACCACTGAGCTATCGCAGCTCCCAAACTGCTGTATGGTAGCAACAATATCTCTCCACCATGCATGACAAATTAGCCCATAAGGAGCATATTTTTGTCTTCTCTGTTACTTATCATAAAGTACATAGTCCATTAAAAACATATTCTTCATTCAAATGAATAATAAGATTACCTCTATTGAAAGCAGCTTGTCAATTATGACACAATTTGTTCCAAAAGTTTATTTAATATTTCCATTACCTGTTTTGATTACAAAACTTCATCAACAAAACAATGCTTAATGTTTTTCTAAATTTAAATTGTTCCCCTGACATGTAGTCAATAATTAAAACAAAAAAACAATTAAACTATGAAAATTAATAAAGCGATACATATAATAAATACGTCTATCAAAATCCAAGCGAAAAATATATCAATTGTGTCACCATTAAAATTGGTCTAAAATAAGTAGGAGAAATGAAAATATATATATATTAAAAAATGGTATGTTAAAGCTTCATGTAACAAGTGGACACCACAAATCAGAACGACGTTTCGGTGCAAAAGCCTTCAACAGGAACAAACATACAAATATGTATATTTTTTTTTTAAATCGAACTAGAAAAAGAAATGAAAAGTAAAGGAGAATAAAATGTGAATGAAAAGTTCCCTGTAAAATCTAAAAAGAATTTTTTTTCTGAAAGAACGAAAGTGTGCGCAAGGTGCATTTGGGTGCACAAAAGTGAAAATGTGCGCACACAGCAACAGAAATTTCCAAAAACAGATCTATGTGCATACAAAAGGCGCAAGATACGGACTAGAGAGGAGGAAAGATAGAGGTGTCGTTGGGTGGAGTAATAGATATGTGGGATAGAGGAAGTGATGCAGTGTGAACTAGTAAAGGAGAGATCTGAATAACATAGCATGTGTATATAATAATGTGCTCATACATGAGCAACAGAGAATACGTAATAGAGAAGGGACAACCACAGGGAAACTATGTGTAAGAGTGTGATACATTAATGCCTCGTGGGGTAAGCAAACTCAATTGTATCTAAAATATGTATATAAAATAAAGAGCATACTGGGTTTACAGTAAAAATTACACAAAAAAATATGACACATTGAAACCAAAATGATATTATTTTCTCTCATCGATACATAGTTCCTTAATATTAGCCAAGAAATGATATGCTGATATATAGGATGTACATGATATAGTCAAGACAGGGAAGATTGAGCAAAGAAGTGTGAAATACTTAATTGAAATATAAATTAAATGATGCTAGCTCCAGAAGGGAGGAAAAAAATGAAGACACAACATTTTATGCAGACATAAAATGATGTGAAGATGCCTCCATAATGCAAACACAAAAGAATGCGTGAATACACTCACCATAGTGAAAAATAAATACAGACAATCGAAAAGGCCACAAATCTAAAACATGAGGCGTGGGTATAGAGTTAAGCTCATCATCATCTGATCCTCCTTCATCAGCTGTGGCCTGTTTTTTCCTTTTCTTCTCTTTTTTCTTCTTTAAGCTAATTACTTCTTCCTAGATAACACAAACAATCAATCAATATGGGCTTAAGCAAAAAATCATTTGTAACTTATATATGACCAGTATTCATTTATATACCTCAACATTTTAGCACAAAAATAAACATAACTCAAGAAAGCTTACAACAAGGCATTGCACTATTTTTATTACTAATTCAAATGTAAAACTAATCCATAGTTTGATTAAGATTTTATTTACAAGAATTTTCTGCTTTATATCATAGACCAAATAAAAGACTGCTTTAACAACCCTTACAAAATATAAATTTCTTTTTAACCAAAATATAGTGGTCCAATCTTTAATCTTTTTTTGTTAGATTAGTTTAAGTAGATAAATAACATAATGAACAAGAAAAATAAAACAATGGACAAGAAAAGAACATAACTAACATGAAAACTCACTGACCAATGCCAGACGTTTCTCCACATAAACAGCCCAGGCAACAAAGTACTGTCCTATAGTTATTATGATTGACAGAACAATTCCCAGCTCATAAACCCCCATCTTTCTAGCTTTTCTATAGTAGTACACAGTCTGGCGCCAGTCTGGCAATCCTTCCACCAAAATTTGATTGTATCTTGAACCAAGAGAGTGGGGAAGAAAATGGAGAAAAATTAATTAAAACTTAGGAGTTGAATAGAATTCATAATTCAATTCCACAATGATAGGGACATGTTATATATATTTTTGCTTTTTTTATTTGGATCATAAAAGTACCACTGAGTTCGACACCAATGGATAAACTATGTATTATTGCATTATGAGTATGGGCAGAGTATTTTGTCAAACAAAGGAAACTATACACATGGAAAAGCCCTGGAGATAAGAAAAGGAGTCAAATTGATTACATAATGATAAAAGAAAGGTTCCGTCACAGCGTAAAGAAAGCCAAAACCTACACAGGAGCAGATATTAATTCAGATCACAATCCTGTAATGATTAAAATGAAAATCAAACTAAAGAGAAACAAGCAAAAGTCTAATTCAACAACAAATCCACTAGATATAACAGCTTTAAATCAAAAAGATATTAAAGATACCTATACAATACAAATAAAGAACACATACCAAAAGCTGCTTGAAGAAGGAATTGAACAATACAGAAGAGAAAATCCTGATGAAAAAGTAGCAACCAAATGGCAATGCATAAAGAAAAGCATACAAGAAACCTGCGACACCTTAACCAAAAGAGAAAAGAACAAAAAAACAAAAATGGATAACTAACACCATCTTAAAAAAAAATGGAGGAAAGGACACTGCCCAATACAATAAAATAGATAATGAAATACGCAAAATGAAAATGTGCAAAAAGGCAAAAGAAGACTGGCTCAGCCAAAAATGTATAGAAATAGAAACTATGGAAAGCAAACAAGACTTAAGAGGAATGCACACAGAAATAAAAAGAATGGCTAATAAAAATAAAAAAGACACAGAAGGTGGATACATTGCAGACAAAAAAAGGAAAAATGCTAAGAGACAATAAAGATATTATAGATAGATGGCAGGAATATATAACAGAACTATTTCATGATCTAAGGGACAAAAAAACCAGTTATAAAATGTACATCAGGCCATAAAATCTTAAAATCTGAGGTGGAAAAAGCTATATAAACAATGAAAAAGGGAAAAGCAGCAGAACCTGACATCATACAGATAGAGATGATACAAGCACTAGAAGATTTGGCATTGAAGTGATTACAGACATACGCAACGACATATACCATACAGGATACATACCAAATGAACTAAAAACATCGACTTTCATTGCATTGCCTAAAAAGAATGGTGCAGTTGAATGCAGTGAATTTAGAACAATAAGCCTAGTGAGCCATGTTACAAAAATCTGGCTAAAAGTTATACAAGGAAGGATGCAGAATAAAATCAATACTGAATTAGATGAGCAGCAATTTGGATTTAGGAAAAATAGGGGAACAAAAGAAGCCATATTCTGCATGAGAACATTAATCGAAAAGTACACAGAAGTAAACAAACCCATATATGCCTGCTTCATAGACTACACCAAAGCTTTTGATAGAGTGCACCACAAACAACTTATAGAATGTCTAAAGGAGATACATCTAGATGACATGGACATACGACTAATATGTAATCTATACTGGGAGCAAACAGCAATAATAAAATATAACAAAGAGAACTCTACACTCATTGATATAAAAAGAGGAGTAAGACAAGGATGCATCCTATCACCAAGCTTGTTCAATCTTTACACTGAGCAAATCTTTAAAAACATCATAGAGGTGTCAGGCCTACAAAATAATGGAAAGATAATCAATAACCTAAGATATGCTGACGATACTGTACTACTAGCAGAAAATCCTAAAGATCTACAACAATTACTTAATGAAACATGACAAGCAAAAAATATGGACTTGATATGCATATCAAAAAGACTAAAACTATGATCATAAACAAAGAAAATACACAAAACCCATAAGTGGATATCAAGATTGAAGAAATAGGCCTGGAGACAGTTCAGAACTACAACTACCTTGGACATACTATAACCAGTGATGGAAAATGTACAACTGAAATAAACAAAAGAATAGGAATGGCAAAAAGTAATTTTAATGTCATGAAGAACATACTAACATCAAAACAAACAACACCAGGGCTAAAACTAAGAATAGCAAAATGTTACATCATCTCAATATTCCTATATGTGCAGAAAAATGGACATTAGACAAGAAAACAGAACAGAGAATTGAAGCCTTTGAAATGTGGATATATAGAAGAATAGGTAGAATTGGATAGAAGGAAAAGAAAACAAATGATGAAGTCTCAAAACAACTAAAAATAACATGAGAACTACTAAGTACAATTCAAACAAAAAAAATGTGATTTTTGGGCCATGTTAAAAGACACAACAGCCTACTAAAAGTAATCCTGGAGGGGAATATACAAGGTAAAAGAAGCAGAGGCAGACCAAGACTAACATGGACGAGTAACATCAAAAGTTGAATAAATCAGCCTATGATAACCTGCACCATCAAAGCAAGAGACAGAGCAGAATGGCGCTCCATGGTAGCCAACCTTCTTGCGGAGACGGCACTCGATGATGATGATTTTGTCAAACAGTGGGTTTTAAATGAGCTTGATGTCCCCATACACAACATGCTCAATCAGAATGAATGTGCAAATAGTAAGTAGTACATAAAAACTAACATGGAATAAACATTCATTAGAAAAACTAAAAGTGATACAAGAAACTCCACTTTAGAAATCTGAACATTAACATAAAACAGAGGTAATGGCAAGAAGTGCAGAGAGCAAACAAAATAATTTTTGAAACCAAGATCATTTTAAAACTACCAAACTAAAAAACAATCTCAACTAAAAAAGAAAAAAAATGGGGAATGGAAAACACTTAGGAAAAATTAAAAGGATTAAAAATAAATTTTTCAACATTTCAGAAATAAATCAACAAAAGAAGAGAATATAAATTATAATATACTTGAAACTTAATGAAGAACAGCAATAACAATGCAAAATTATTATTAACATTGTTAAAGAAAGAAAAAACCCAAGCATGTCAATTTGGTTGTTTTTTTTTAAAGACCACAGTTAAGACAAGTCAATTAAAAAGCTTGAGCAACTAAACGTTATAACAAAACTTAACAAAAGTTAATAATACCTATGGCCTTATAGCGTGAATGCAATTTCCAGACAACATGATTAAATCAGTCCATACCTTAATCTTTTCTTCTCATCTTTAAGAACTTCATAAATAGCCACAATCTGTTAAATAAAAATGAAGTCAACATAATAGTTTTGCCCTGTCATCAAAGTAAGAGATACCAAAAAAAAAAAAAAAATACAATATTTGCAGGTCTTAAAATCTTACTTGTAGAGTTTTCAAAATAAATATGCAATACAGGCTTCAGTTTTAACTCAACTGACTAAAAATACAATTTTGAGAGGCCTGAAAAATTATTGACCAAGAAATAATCAAACTTTTAGAAGGAATAAACAGTGACATGAAGCTGCAATAGCTCAGTGTTTAGTGAACTGGACTACTAAAGACAAGAGGTCAGGTTGATCGACAGCTTCAGTTCACCCAGTCAAATTTTTTCTGGGAAAGTAAAGTGGCACGGGTGCAATACTGACCATATTACCTTAAAAATCATGTGTTGTAAAAACTATGCAGAAAAACACAAATGAACTATCATCATTAGCCAGCAAAATTGGTCTTGAGATCAATCATGAAAAGCTTAATTACAACAGATGACAAAATATACATGGAAAACAAACCAGTGGAAGAGATCGATCACTTTATCTATCTTGGAAGTCACATTGATCGAGAAGGGGATACAAGCAAAGAAATTAGAATCAGAATAGCTAAAGCAGCAATATCTTTCAGAAGCCTTGAAAAGTTGTGGAAATCAAAACTCATCAGCACAAACACAAAACTTAGACTATTCAAATCAAATGTACTATCAACCCTTACGTATGCATGTGAAAGCTGGAAAACAACAAGAGATATAGAAACAAAGTTGAACGCATTCGAAAATAAATGTCTAAGGAAAATACTTGGTATGGTGTGGAACGAATTCAAAACAAACGAGGAAATTAGAGAAATCACCAATCAACCACTAATATCTTCAGTAATAAAGAAAAGATGATGGTCATATGTTGGACATTTGATGAGAAGAGGTAATAACCGAATAGCTAAGCAAGCCCTCATGTGGGAAACAACAGGTAAGTGGAAAAGAGGAAGACCCAGAGAGACACTGAGAAGAACATTGATGAGAGAGGCAAGACCAGTAGGAATCGGCTCCCTCAATGAGGTAGAACTGCTTGCACAGAACAGAGACAAATGGAGAGATTTGATAAAATATCTTTAAAAGAATTGAAAATTGCTAGAACAAAAATTCAGATAAGAGAGGGAGTATCTTGGTCTACGCCCTACGGGCCAGCTACAGCCCGAAAGGTCAATAGATTGAAAAATTATGGTCACTAACACCATATTCCCTATATACCACTTGACGTGATGGGGCACTTTACTTTTATAAACACCGCCAGCAAATATCTAAGAATAATAATGAACATATACTGGCAACAAACAGCGGCCATAAGAAATGGTAACCAATTGAGAATGTTTCAACAAATAAAATAACATATTAGGCAAGGTTGTGTACTGTTACCATATTTATTTAACCCTAGATTATGATATCAACCGGTGACTCACTTGTTTACGATACTGTCGTAAAAATTGCTACCACTTAATTGTAACATTAGCAGCTCTAAAAATAGTGTTGTCTTTGAACTTTTTTACACACAGCTTTGAGCTTACACTAGGACAGACACAGGGAACTTGAGTTTCCTGTTTCAGGTTGATTTATGACCTAAATTTGACCTCTGTGGTTGGACGTGTTACAATGTCTATCTGTACGGACGCCTTAAGTATGTTCAGTTACCTCGTTGCATTATTCGTTGTGTTTCCGAAGTTACAAAGGGTTGATTAACGTTGGCCAACGACTGGGGAAATTTCACAGGACACAGCACAAGAAAATTTTTTTTTTAAACTGAAAACAGACCAATTTCTTGAAAATTGCAGATTTTTCTTTTAGCATTTTATGAAATCATATCTCACAAAGTCTGGGAAAAAAACCCAACAACAGAAAAAAATAAAATACTCGGGGGTCAGAGGAAGTAGTAATTAGGAAGCTACAAGGAAGAGGGGGGAGAATGTTTGAAAATGACAAAATGCTAAATTTTGAAGAATTTATTTTATACGGTAATTTTTAATATGGTATCGTAATCTAGCGTTTAGTATATAATATGTATAGTGAGATTATTTTAAGATTCATAAGGTACATGCCTGGAATAATAACTGGAGGTCATAATATAAATAACCTCAGGGAGCTAATGATACAGTCTTAATTCTTTGAGTACGTTTTGCCGCACTGTGCGCCAGGCCGATTTCGGCAGCATACGTTGCACCGCATAGTGCGCAACGCTCAATTTGATTAGCCATCAAACCATATTCTTTTTACATGTCATTTCTTGATATTGGTGAAATCTAATACCTTGTTCAATTATCTAATATTATCTTCATATATAATATGTTATCTGTTAGATAAATATAAATATGTAGATTGATTCTTAAGAACGATGAAAAATGTTGAAATCTCTTCCGTTGCGTCGATAAAAAGCTTCCGTACGGAAAGAGTTAATTGCTAAGAATAAAAATGAGTTACAAGAAAAGCTAGACATTATAGTGAAGGAAAGAAAAAAATAAAGGACTCGGCCCAGATAGGAAAAAGACAGAAGTAATGGTAGCAACAAAGAAAAAGACATCACCACAATGCACAATAAAGACAAGTGGAACAATAATAAAATAGGTAAATGAATTTAAATATTTATGAACAATATTAACCTCAGATGGTAGAAGTACAACAGAGGTGAGATGCAGAATAGCTCAGGCAAAAGCAGATTTTAAAAAAATGATGAAGATACTGTGCAATCCATTTTTGACAATAGAAACAAGAAAAAGAGTTCTTAATGTTATGTAGAATCAGTCTTAACATATGGATGTGAATCATGGCAGTAGGACAACAGACAAGAAAATCACTGGAGGCTGCAGAATTGTGGTTTTACAAAAGTATGTAGGGAATACCATGGACATCTAAGAAGAGTAATGAAAATGCTCTGAAAGAATCCAAAGCAAAAAGAGAGCTAATTTCCAAAATTAAGAAGAAATAATCACTGTTTGGCCAAGTAATGAGAAGGGAACAGCTGGAATATATAGTGACAACTGGGAAAATTGAGGGATGAAGGGAAAGAAGGAAGCAAAGTGAAAAGATTCCTGATAGTTTAAGAGAATGGCTTGGCAGAAGGTCAACAACAGAAATGATAAATAACTGATTGAGAGTTGTGGAGAGACAT
Organism: Megaustenia siamemsis; assembly: GCA_032433765.1. NCBI lineage: Eukaryota > Metazoa > Mollusca > Gastropoda > Stylommatophora > Ariophantidae > Megaustenia > Megaustenia siamemsis. The sequence goes on along the minus strand of JAVIAB010000092.1, from coordinate 22,783,101 downwards.
GATCATCTACGCCAGCAGGCATGGTACTTGATGATGAAGAACTATTAATTGGTAACAGACAAAAAGGTGATAAATAGAAGCATTATTTTAGAAACTACATCTGTAACATAAGCCAGTACACAAGTTTTATTGACCACACACACACAAATCTTACAGAATATAATTAAATGTGCAAGCTCAGATTATTAACTTTTTCACTTTCAATCAATGTTCCTGGCATTCTGAAAGCATAACACTAAATGACAGAGAAACAGTCTAATTATTTCAGACAGAACAGGTGTATTTCACTTTATATCATTTTGTATAATTAGTTAATGCCATCAAAATTAATCTGGAGCGACTACTCTTGGCAAGAAATCTGGTCTATATTAAATCAGATATGGTTTTTATAAAGACAGTAAGGCTGATCTTGATGATTTTAGACAGTTCACAATTTCAAGTCAGATAATCATGTCCAAAGCAACAAAATAATTCAGGAGGTAAGAGTTTTTACCTGTCTAAACTTATCTCCAGCATTCTCTGCGCTATTTTTGTCTGGGTGATATTGAAGTGAAAGTCGTCTGTAAGATTTTTTAACATCTGAGAGTGAGGCCGACTGCAAATAAAAGAAGAGACACAATCCAACTAATACAGAAGAGTTGAGATGCTGTACCATTCTCACATATATGCATTTTAATTTTGTAAGTTAAATGATTCTGCCAAAGCTATCTTACAATTAGCTCTTACAATTGTATTCACAACATTTGTAATATTTCTTGCCACATCATAATAATGGTAATGTGCAAAACAAGAAATTATAGATGTTGTTATTTAATAAACATACATGTATTAATGATAGACCTGAAATTTATGTTGAATTTTCTTCTACTATAAATTTTAAAAAAACTCTACTGAGACTATTCAAATCAAACATACTATCAACCCTTACGTATGCATGTGAGAGCTGGAAAACAATAAAAGACAGAAACAAAGCTAAAGGCATTAAAAAATAAATGTCCAAGGAAAATACTTGGCATAGCATGAAACGAATTCAAAACAAACGAAGAAATTAGAGAAATCACCAATCAACCACTAATATCATCAGTAAACAAGTAACCAGGCCTAATCATTAATGGAAAGATAATCAATAACCTAAGATATGCTGATGATACTGTTCTACTAGCAGAAAATCCTAAAGACCTACAACAATTGCTTAATGTGATAAACATAACAAGCAAAAATTATGGACTAGAAATGAATATCAAAAAGACTAAAACTATGATCATAAACAAAGAAAATTCTCAAGACCTACAATTAAAAATAACAGTTGAAGGAATACATCTGGAGACAGTCCAGAGCTACAACTACCTGGGACATACTATAACCAATGATGGAAAATGCAAAATTGAAATAAACAAAAGAATAGGTATGGCAAAAAGTAATTTTAATGCCATGAAAAATATACTAACAACAAAACAAATATCAGCAGGACTAAGAATGGCAAAATCTTCTCAATATTCCTGTATGGTGCAGAAACATGGACATTAGACAAGAAAACAGAACAGAAAATTGAAGCCTTTGAAATGTGGATTTATAGAAGAATAGATAGAATTGGATGGAAACAAAAGATAACAAACGATGAAGTTTTAAAACAACTGAAAATAAAAAGAGAACTACTAAATACAATTAAGACAAGACAAATGAAATTTTTGGGGCATGTTAAAAGATACACCAGCCTACTAAAAGTAATATTGGAAGGAAAAATACAAGGTAAAAGAGGCAGAGGCAGACCAAGACTAACATGGACGAGTAACATCAAAAGATGGACAAGTCAATCTATGACAGCCTGCACCATCAAAGCAAGAAACAGAGTAGAATGGCGATCCATGGTAGCCAACCTTCGTTGCGGAGAAGGCACTCGATGATGATGATGAAACAAGTAAAGATGTTGGACATGTGATAAGAAGCGATAATAACCGAACAGCAATGCAAGCCCTCAAGTGGGAAACAACAGGTAGGAGGAAAAGAGGCTGACCCAGAGAAGCACTGAGAAGAACATTGATCAAGGAGGCAAAGGCAGCAGGAATTGGCTCCCTCAGTGAGATTGAGATGCTTACACAGAAAAGAGACAAATGACGAGATTTGACAAAAGATCTTTGCAAGGATTGAAAACTGCTAGAAAGAAAATTTCAAAACAGGAAAAGAGTATCTGAGACTGTGCCCTATGGGCCGACTACAACGAGAAAGGTCGATAGATTGTATTAATAGATAAATATAAAGATTTAACATCCTTGCAAACTTGCGGAACTACTCACACAGATATGCATAAATTTGAGGACACGAAAAGCTGGTTTTTACTATGATTAAGGAAGACATATTGAAGTCACATATCACTTTTTATATGTAGATACAATTAGTGAAACTACAATCTGAATTTTGGAATCAAGTGAGACAAATAGAAAAGGATGGCTGATCAGCAACAGACTTAACCAGCAAGCCTCTACAATCTATAATCACAAGCATGTATAATCTGATAATTTTTAGGGGTATGCACCTTATTGACTGCGAACCTGGGTGCACTGAGGTCACCCCTGCTACGTAAACTATGGTTAAGCAATTTATTATTAATTTTATAACAGCATATTAACTTTGTGGACAGTCATTGGACATCCATCCGTCCAATGTCATTTTAAGCTGAAGACAGCATTATATGGTAGAAATTCTAGACTTTCCATGTTTAACAATCTTCGACTTTAAGTGTCGGACCGTGGATCTGCAATGTTTCTTACCACGTGCCCTTGTTCTAGATGAGTTTTTCAACCTCAGATAGGGAGCTGATGCCTGCTGTTACTGCATCTCACCTCAATGCTCTTTTTGGTGTTTCTCTAGTTTTCCCTATTTTTCTTTTACCCTCTGGTTCCCATTTGAGGGCTTGCTTTAAGATTCTCTTGGCTGATAGTAGTCACCAATTAGTTTGTCTACAATAGAATAACACATCTTTTTTCATGAAAGTTTGTACATCTTTTTTGCGCAATATCTTTAGGCTTTGCTAATGACTACATGTCTTAACACTACATGCCAAAAGTACAACATAAAGATAAAAGAGAATAAAACAAAAATAACAACAATAGAAAAAAACCACACAAATTTATATTGCTAACAAAGGAGAGTGGGAGGCCGAATCAATAACTTGTCAGGCTCCAAACCAGGCGAATGAGGGTTCGAATCTTGGTAGGGTCAAAAGTTTTTTTTCCTATCCGAGCTGAAATAAAAATTCAGACCCGAACAGCTTGCAGCGACAGCACTGTACGCACAAGTGGCCTTTATTCTCCAGTCCTACAATCCCCCTCCAGCAGACACTAGTAATGGGGAAAATGCCATAGAGATAACATGTTTTTTCAACAATGGAAAGATATTCAATCAAGAAAGAAAGTTCAAGTTCTTAGATAGTGATTTTACTGACAAGTGAGATTAAAAGAAAAAAGACTGAAACCAGATTCTGGAAAAACAAGCAACATAAACTATCAAATAACAATTTTCAAACATCAAAATGTTACGAGAGTAAAAAGAAAATTGATGGATGCACTTTACAAACTAGATAAATGGGCATTGAATGACAATAGGAAAATAACTTCACGCAAGATGAGATGCATAAGAAATGTTGCAAACAAGACAACAAGGAATAGAGTAAAAAAAAAAAAGACAGAGAAAAACTGTAGGAACGATTCCAGTAAATGATTATACTGAACACCAAAGAATTAAATGGTTAGGATATGCCACATGGCTGAAACCCACCAATCTACAGTTACAGCATTACATTAAATTATCAGGCTACAGAATAAACGGATGACACAGATAATGGTAGACAGAATCAGATAGTCACAAACTAACTTCAAATTGACAACAATTCAAGTACACATAACTCTTCACTGCTTTACCCAATAAAGCAAACAGTAATACAGAAGAGGAAGATCTTTACAAAATCATATTACATGTGCCCTTTGTTTATACACTTTTATGTACATAAATATATCATTGTGTACAAAATGACTGGCAACAACAGCAGGCATCAGCTCCCTCTCCAAGATTGAGTAACCTCGCTCAGGAGAGAACCGTGTGGCAAGACACAATGTAGGATCTGTGCAAGGTCTGAAAGATCGTCAGACACAAAAGTCTTGAATTTCTGTTCTGTGTGCCATCTTCAACTCCATAGATAAATGGATGGATGGAAGGAAGGATGGATGGATGGACGGATGGACAGACATACAGATAGACAAAATGACTACTAATTTACAAATTTGTATGTACACAAATATGTTAATGACAATCCATTTTTGAGAACAGAAACAAGAAAAAGATTTCTTAAGTATTATGTAGAGCCAGTCTAAAAAATTGGATGTGAATCATAGACAATAGGACAACAGATAAGAAAATCACTGGAGGTTATAAAAATGTGGTTTTACAGAAGAATGTTGAGAATACCATGGATAACTAAGAAGAGTAATGAATACATTCCGAAAGGCCAAAGCAAAAAGACAGCTAATTTCCAATATCAGGAAGAAACAATCATAACATTTTTGGCCACGTAATGAGAAGGGAACAACTGGAATATACTGTGACAAGTGGGAAAATTGAGGGACGAAGAGATAGAGGGAAGCAAAGAGAAAAGAAACCAGACAGCTTATAAGAATGGCTAGGCAGAAGGTCAACAACAGAAATGATAAATAACTGTTGAGATTGAGAGTTCATGGAGAGACATGATCACCGATACCATCAGGCATGGTACTTGATGATGATGATGATGTACATAAATATATTTTCATTGTGTACAACAATGACTGCTATATTACAAATTTGTACATACACAAATACATCATTGTGTACAACAATGACTCCTATAATTTGTATCTATAAATGCATAAAGAGATATGCTATGCTATTTAGCTTATGTGTTCTGGAAATCATTCTGTGATGCTTGTTAGAACAATGTATATACTGGTCTTCTAGATCATCAGTGGTGAAACGAATATAGTGTCTTATAAAATCAGATATGCTTAATGAAATCAGATATACTTTCAATAGTGCTTAATGAAATAATATATTATTTCAACAGTACTTATAATAAGAATCTATAATCATGTAGCTGTCTGTGCAACAAGGGAAGGTTGGATAATATGGAACAAAACAATGTCATTCCACTCTCACTCAGTGATTATCTCTTAGGCCTAGGTTAATTAAGCTACAGCTTAGGGCCTCACAAGAAGAGGGGGCCACAAATGTGTTTTATATTGTAATCTATGATAGAGATCTTAGCTTTTGGTGTTGATTTTGTAATAGGCGGACTCAAAGTTTAATTTAGCTAAACCAGCTTCAGGCCTCACCAAGTGTAATCTAAATCCTGCTCATGTTGAATGACTGTTTTTTAAGCAAATTATTAAATCTGACATTTCTTTCTAAATTTGCACCTCTAAAATACATGTTTAGCTTTAGACTTGACTTGGTGAGGCCCTAAGAGATGTTGGCTAAGCATATTATTACCACTTATCAGATATCAATACAGTAGAATCCACTTATAATAAGATCAGTTATAAGGTGAATTTACTATGGGAAACACACACGAAAGAGAAGTAGGCATCATGTTAGATAGAGAAAAAGCAAAACAGTGAAAGGATTTTGGCCAGTATCAGATAGAATTCTGCTAGTAAAATTGAGAGGAAGACCAATGGATATCAACATAATTCAAGTTTATGCACCAACAAGTAATAGCAAAGAAGAAGACATTGACACTTTTTACAACGAGCTAGAGATGACCATGGAACAGTGTAAATCCCAGGAAATAACTATTATATTAGGGGATTTCAATGCAAAGGTAGGAACAGCTAAATTGCAAAATCTGACTGGGTGACATGGCCTTGGTGAGACAAATGACAGAGGGGATAGATTGGGCAAAGACACATGAAATGATTATAGGTAACACCTGGTTCAAATAACACCCTAGGCGACTATGGACATGGCAAAACCCAGACAAAAAAGTACACAATAAAACTGATTGGATACTGGTACAGAGAAGATTCAGGAATGGGCTAACATCTGTTAAAACAAGGCCAGGAGCAGATTGCAATAGTGACCATGTACCAGTAGTTGGAAAGATAAGAATAAAACTGCAGAAGGCACAGAAATCCCAAAGAAATATAAAATTAGAACTACATATGCTTAGAGTAGATAGACAGATGAGTGATAAGTAAAGTATGAGAGTACAAAATAGATATAATGCTATTGAGAATATACAGGACATCGAGGTGCAGTGGGAAATGCTCAAACAATCGATTCAACAAACATCAAAAGAAGTAATATCAGTGACTAAAAGAATCAACAAAAAGAAATGGATGGCAGAAGAAATATTACAACTAATGGACGAAAGAAGAAAACATAAGAAAGAAGAACGGATATACAAAATATTGCACAAAGAGATTCAAAACAAATGCAGAGAAGTAAAGGAAGGATGGTTAGATCAGAAATGTGAACAAATGGAAAAACAGCAAAAGAAAGACTCAAAATTTATGCACAATCAGTTAAATGAATTAACAGGTAAAAAAGAAGTCAAAGTTTCAAGGTGTGTGAAATCTAAGGAAGGAAATATAATAATAGGACAGGAAAAGACAGTGGAAAGATGGACAGAATATATTAGTCAACTCTATGATGAATAAAGACCAGAACTAAACAATTCAAACAAAGACACCGGACCATCAATAATGCAGAGTAAACTGGAGGAAGCAATTCGACACATGAAAAGAGGCAAAGCTCCAGGTACCGACAATATAACAATCGAAGAGATAAATGCATTAGGAGAGCTGGGAGTACAAGTCATAACAAAACTACTCAATGACATATATAACACCGGGCAAATACCCGAAGATCTACTAAAATCTATCTTTGTAGCCATAGCGAAGAAGTCAGGCGCCACTGATTGTGAAGACCATCGCACTATTAGTCTCATGAGCCATATGACGAAAATATTACTAAGAATCATCATGAGACGTGTAAGGAACAAAATAAAACCAGAATTAGGTGAGGAACAATGTGGATTTGTGGAAGGAAAGGGCACCAATAATGCAATATACACCTTAAGAACATTGATAGAAAGAGCTATAGAGGTAAAGAAAGATCTATATATGTGCTTTTATAAATTACACAAAAGAATTTGACAAAGTAAAGCATGTAGAAATAATCAATTTGCTGGAGAAATTAAACATTGATGGCAAAGGATCTGTGAATTATAAAAAACATGTACTGGCAACAAACAGCAGCTATATGAATTAGCAACCAAACAGGACAATTCCAAAATATAAAACAAGGAGTCAGACAAGGCTGTGTTCTGTCACTAGATTTGTTTTCACTTTCATCATCATGTGCCATACCGGTTGGCGTAGGCAATCATGTCCTTCCACAAATCTTCTATCTACAGTGCACGTATCAATTCTGTTGTTGACTGTTTGCCATGCCATGACACCAAACTATCTAGTATTTTCTCTCTTTGTCGTCTGCGATCTCTCTTTCCGTATATTTTGCCTGTTGTAACCAAGTATTCCAACTTTCCTCTTCTCATGATGTGCCAGAAAAATGTTGACAGTTTCACTCTGATGTTTTTTAGGAGCTCCCTTTTTGTGTTGGCCTCTTTGAGAATTTCCTCATTGGTTTTTTTTAGCTGTCCAGGAAACTGTCAACATTCTTCTGAGAAATCCCATTCCTGTGGCCTCTAACTGTCTGTTCATTTGTTTGTCTACTGTCCATGATTTGCTTTCATAAGTCAGAACTGGTTCTTTATAGCACCTATGAACTACCGATGTTCTGACAACTCGTGTTCGATTCTCACTGGAAGCAGTGTGAATTATACTCGTGGTTGAAAAAAAAATATCCCCACAGTCGACCCAGCTGTTGGCAGAAATGGGTACCACAGTATTTCTCTGGGAAGGTGTGGAATGTCACCTTGCATCATGAGTTTCAATGCTTGAAGCGACACTATCCAGAATTCTCAAACACTTCTAGATAGGCAGTCGAGCAGATGTGGGTGAAAACTAATGTGTTAAGACGCCGGTTCAAGTCTCGTACTTTACCTTACCTATCTATGAACTCTCTTTCTCACTTCTATTGACATAGATTTGTTGTATATGATATTTTCTGATAAGCATTTTCTGAAATGCTATTTTGGCCTTAGCTATTCTGCTTTTTATTTCTGTGGTGCATCTTCCATATGATGTTATTATTGTGTCCAAGTATTTCAAACGTTGCACTTGTTTCAGATTTGTCCTGTTTATTTTTATGCTGCTGATGTTTATGATTGTTTCTTTGATATGACCATTACTTCTGTTTTCTTACTAATCAAACTAAGACCTTTCTTGTTGTTTTCTTTCACTGTTATGTCTATCATTTCTTGTAGTTCATTCTCTGTCTCTGCTATTAAGACTGTCATCCGTAATATCACACATTATTTATGTTGTGACCGTTGACTTTTGTTCCATTTTTGTCTACTATTTATCTCATAATATTTTCGCTGTAAAGTGAAAACAAATCCAGTGACAGAACACAGCCTTGTTTGTTTTCACTTTACAGCGAACATATTATGAGATCAATAGACTCATGTCTGAAATGTGTCCATTCTCTTCCTAATTGTAGATGAGATTGTGGTTGCATGGCCATTTCTTTTATCCCTATATTAATCTTGAATTTATTCCACTGTATATTCCACAGAGTATTCTTTTTAGGCATTTGTCTTCAAAAGCTTTTAGTTTTCTCTCAGTCTCTCTTTTATTGTTTGCCAGCTTTTATATGCGTAAGTAAGTGTTGATAGTACGTTCAAAATGAATATTCTAAGTTTAGTTTTCTTGTTTAGTAATTTTAAATTCCATATGTTATTCAGGTTTTTAAAAATTGCTGCTGTTTTTGCTATCTTGCTCCTGATGTCTGTCTTTGTTTCATCCTCTTGATCTATTTTACTACCAAGATATACATAACAGTCTACTCTTTTCAATGTCTTACAATTTAGATTTATAACGCCCCCTGGTGTATATTTATTTTTCATTAGTTTTGTTTTATCCCTATTGATTTCAAGTCCTATTCTTTCCACCATGGTTGACGGTGTATCTATATTTTGCATCGTGTTGATATTGTTACTTAGAGGCACTGTATGATTGCAAAATCTAAATATTCCAGGCAATTCTTATGGTGCCATTCCCCTGGATATGATTATAATGACAATATTTCTATGGTCCTGTTTTAATCAGATTCCATTGTACTATCGTAATCATTCAAATTCAAAATCTTAAGTTGTTAAAATTTATAGTGTGTAAATATTCAATATGTCATACTCATTGAGGTCAGTAGTTGCTGAGTGACTAGTAAACATCAGTATTATGAGTGTGTGTACCAGTGTAATTGAGTAACTCCACTGAGTAACTACTAAAAGCAACATGAATAATACTGTAATTTCAAAGTAATCAGCAAGAAACTAAATCACTAACCACTTGACTACGGCACACAATTTTCACACATACTTGAAATTGAAATGAATTATCAACTGTTTCTAGTTTTTGTGCGTTTAGTTTTACTTTTTTTTTCAGAAATGTACTGTTTAGGGTTAGACTTGTAGGTTATTCCAAATCCTAAACGGTTCCTAAACTTAACTGTTCAAACCCAGGCGTCTTCTATTCTAATGACATATTCGAGTTCGAGATCCACTATTTTAAGTGTAAGTGTAAGAGTGTAGTGTAAGGAGTCGTTACTCGGAGTCCGAGCTGAAATAATAATAATTTGATAATTTGGGACACTCTAAAACCTCGATCTTTTAATCAAAATAAATTTAACTTTGCTTGCAATTTTACTTTTACTTATTTATATAATATATTAACTTTATAAAATAACAAAAACAAACAAATCTTTTACAATAATACAATTACATTATTATAGTACTAAAAGTTACTAACTTTAACTATGTATTGAACCGGAACCATTCTCAGTCATTCTGATTCTGTTCTTTCTCTTCTCTGATTCTCATTCATTCTTTCTTGCTTTGCACAAACAAACCTTAGTCATAAATATTACTACCTGATCGATGCCAAAAGTTTCATAAAAGTTCTCGTTGATCTCTTCGATGAGATCAAACAACTCCAGATCATCAGTGTCCCAGCTAAAACATGGAACTATTATTGTGACCAAGAACAGCACTACGAACAAATTTGTCAGCGCCATTTTGGATTATACCGTGTCACTTAACCATTGTTCATTAATTCAAATCCAGCAGGTTAAAGCGTGTAAATATATATTATTGCACTAATAGTGTAATGTATTAAATACTCATTATATATGTAAAAAGAAGTGAAGTGGAAGTCATTTGTTATAACATATCGATAGTTATGTCAGGTTCTTATTTGACAATTATAAATACCCCCAAAGGAACAAATAAAACTAATGATTCAGGTGTACGATTTCTTTTTAACCAGTTCAATTTTGTATGTGTTAAAACTGCTTGGTTGTGTTGCGTATTATGTTTTAGAAAGTTGACTTTGTCACACATTAAACGGCAATGGGCACTTGATTTTCCCCTCTGTTATTATCTTATCAGACACCTTACAATCAACATTACGATAGACGGCAGACAGTTAAATCAAGTGTACGAATTAAATGCAATTTATTTTACAGAAAGTCTAGCGACAAACGACAATTCACAAGGAGTCTCAAGATGCTGAGAAGCTTGTCAAATCATCCTAACAAAAGTCACCACTGTTGTCCAACAAGGAAATAACACTGGAGGCAAAACAGGCACTCTATAACACAATCTTCAGCTCAACGCGGTGATACCAATGCAGACCTAAACGCAAGACTCATGAACAAGAAAAATAACCACAACCGAAATAAATGTGTTGGACGCATGACAGAAAACAATCTGAGAGATAAGATCAGAAATGATGAACAGAGAAAATGTTAGGAATAATTCCAGCCACCGAATACCTAAATAAATAATGCAAAAAATGTTTGGCATGTGATTAGACAGAAAGATCAAAACGCAACATAACAAGCCTTTATTTAGTTATTTGCGGGTCATCATCATTGCACTCAGAACTTGGCTACACGAGGCTACACTTTGGTACCGTGACTAACGACTGTCAAAAAGAGGGTACGCTTTGGTGTTCTGAATAACAGACTGTCACGAGATGGTACGGTTTGGTGCCTGGCTAACAGACTGTCACAAGATGATTCGGTTTGATGTACTGACTAACAGACTGTCACTATAGAGACTACGCTTTGGTACCTTATCTAACAAACTGTACAGGAGGGTAAGTTTTGATGCCCTGACTACAGACTGTCACTATAGAGACTACGCTTTGGTACCTTATCTAACAAACTGTCACAGGAGGGTAAGTTTTGATGCCCTGATTACAGACTGTCACTATAGAGACTACGCTTTGGTACCTTATCTAACAAACTGTCACAGGAGGGTAAGTTTTAATGCCCTGATTACAGACTGTCACAAGAGAGCACGCTTTAGTGCTCTAGCTACAGACTGTCACAAGAGGGCACGCTTTAGTGCATTGACTAATAGACTGTCACAAGAGAGCACGCTTTAGTGCACTGACTATAGACTGTCACAAGAGGGCACGCTTTAGTGCCCTGACTAATAGACTGTCACAAGAGGGCACGCTTTAGTGCACTGACTAATAGACTGTCACAATAGGGCACGCTTTAGTGCACTGACTAATAGACTGTCACAAGAGGTCCCACTTTAGTGCACTGACTAATAGACTGTCACAAGAGGGCACGCTTTAGTGCCCTGACTAATAGACTGTCACAAGAGGGCACGCTTTAGTGCCCTGACTACAGACTGTCACAAGAGGGCATGCTTTAGTGCCCTGACTAATAGACTGTCACAAGAGGGCACGCTTTAGTGCCCTGATTACAGACTGTCACAAGAGGGCACGCTTTAGTGCACTGACTAACAGACTGTCACAAGAGGGCACGCTTTAGTGCACTGACTAATAGACTGTCACAAGAGGGCACACTTTAGTGCCCTGACTAATAGACTGTCACAAGAGGGCACGCTTTAGTGCCCTGATTACAGACTGTCACAAGAGGGCACGCTTTAGTGCACTGACTAACAGACTGTCACAAGAGGGCACGCTTTAGTGCACTGACTAATAGACTGTCACAAGAGGGCACGCTTTAGTGCCCTGACTAATAGACTGTCACAAGAGGGCACGCTTTAGTGCACTGACTAACAGACTGTCACAATAGGGCACGCTTTAGTGCACTGACTAATAGACTGTCACAAGAGGTCTTACTTTAGTGCACTGACTAATAGACTGTCACAGAGGGCACGCTTTAGTGCCCTGACTAATAGACTGTCACAAGAGGGCACGCTTTAGTGCCCTGACTAATAGACTGTCACAAGAGGGCACGCTTTAGTGTCCTGACTACAGACTGTCACAAGAGGGCATGCTTTAGTGCCTGACTCTTAGACTGTCACAAGAGGGCACGCTTAGTGCACTGACTAATAGACTGTCACAATAGGGCCCGCTTTAGTGCACTGACTACAGACTGTCACAAGAGGGCACGCTTTAGTGCACTGACTAATAGACTGTCACAAGAGGGCACGCTTAGTGCACTGACTAATAGACTGTCACAAGAGGGCAAGCTTTAGTGCCCTGACTAATAGACTGTCACAAGAGGACACGCTTTAGTGCCCTGACTACAGACTGTCACAAGAGGGCACGCTTTAGTGCCCTGACTAATAGACTGTCACAAGAGGGCACGCTTTAGTGCCCTGACTACAGACTGTCACAAGAGGGCATGCTTTAGTGCCCTGACTAATAGACTGTCACAAGAGGGCACGCTTTAGTGCCCTGATTACAGACTGTCACAAGAGGGCACGCTTTAGTGCACTGACTAACAGACTGTCACAAGAGGGCACGCTTTAGTGCCCTGACTAATAGACTGTCACAAGAGGGCACACTTTAGTGCCCTGACTAATAGACTGTCACAAGAGGGCACGCTTTAGTGCCCTGATTACAGACTGTCACAAGAGGGCACGCTTTAGTGCACTGACTAACAGACTGTCACAAGAGGGCACGCTTTAGTACACTGACTAATAGACTGTCACAAGAGGGCACGCTTTAGTGCCCTGACTAATAGACTGTCACAAGAGGGCACGCTTTAGTGCACTGACTAACAGACTGTCACAATAGGGCACGTTTTAGTGCACTGACTAATAGACTGTCACAAGAGGTCTTACTTTAGTGCACTGACTAATAGACTGTCACAAGAGGGCACGATTTAGTGCCCTGACTAATAGACTGTCACAAGAGGGCACGCTTTAGTGTCCTGACTACAGACTGTCACAAGAGGGCATGCTTTAGTGCCCTGACTCTTAGACTGTCACAAGAGGGCACGCTTTAGTGCACTGACTAATAGACTGTCACAAGAGGGCCCGCTTTAGTGCCCTGACTACAGACTGTCACAAGAGGACACGCTTTAGTGCACTGACTAACAGACTGTCACAAGAGGGCACGCTTTAGTGCACTGACTAATAGACTGTCACAAGAGGGCACACTTTAGTGCCCTGACTAACAGACTGGCACAATCTAACTCCCAAGCTATGGATAAGCGAAGTGGTTTGCATCACTCAAAGCACCATGTCTTTGGCGAACAAAAAGAGCACTTATTTTCCCCTCAACGCTGAAAGGCATAATAGAAAAGGGGGGGGGGAAACAAGACGTAAAAACAAGTAACATCCCTTGACACAGGCTCACAAAGATCCACGGCTATGAGAGGAAGATATGAGACGACGGTAGACAACATCAACACTGTCCCAAGGGTTAAGTAAACAAGTTCACTGCCATCGATTATATTTATAATATTTTTTGTTGTTCTATACACATACATACACATACATATTATTTTTTTTGTCGTTTTACGTATATACATAATATATTTTTTTTGTTTTACACACACACATACACACACAAACGCACAGACACATATAATATTTTTTTTGTGCTTTACATTTATCATCTTCATTTAGAGGTGCCGTCTCCGCATCGAAGGTTGGCTACCATGGAGCGCCATACCGCTCTGTCTCTTACTTTGATGGTGCTGGTTGTTATAGGCTGACTTGTCCATCTTTTGATGTTCCTCATCTACGTTAGTTTTGTCTGCCTCTGCCTCTTTTACCTTGCATTTTCCCTTCCACGATTACTTTTAGTAGGCTGTTGTGTCTTTTAACATGTCAAAAAAATCTCATTTGTCTTGTTTGAATTGTGTTAGTAGTTCTCTTTTCATTTTTAGTTGTTTTAAAATTTTATCGTTTGTTTTCTTTTCTTTCCATCCAATTCTACCTATTCTTCTATATATCCACATTTCATAGGCTTCAATTTTCTGTTCTGTATTGTACATACATGATATTTATTGTTGTTTTACACACACTCACACACACACACATAAAGAATATTTTTGTTGCTCTACACACACAGACACACACACACACATACATACATACACACATACATACATACATACATACATACATACATACATACATACATACATACATACATACATACATACATACATACAACTGAGAGTATTAAACAACAGGCCCTTGTTTGGAATCCCAAGGGGCAAAGACAAAGAGGAAGACCAAAGAATTCTTTGAGAAGACAGATAGGAGCAGAGATGAAGATGATGGGGAAAACATGGGATGATCTTAAAAGAATGGCAAGAAACAGAACGACTTGGAGAGTGTTTGTTGAAGACCTATGCTCCACAGGGAGCTGAAAGTAGAAGAGAAGAGATGTTCACCTATACCATCAGGCACGGTACTTGACGGTGTACATTTTATAAGTGGTTTATTTCCCCTTTCATAAAAAATAATTCAGTTAAATATTCCTCCCGTATTATATATGTATTGTTTGTTCACATTTCTCCTTTTTTTTTTTTGTTTGCAAAATTTCCACTTTCTGTAGCTTTTTTATTTTTACTAGTCATTCTCGTTATTTCTGTGTTCATGCTTCTTAAATCTTGTTTATTTTCCATAGTTTCAATTTTTAGACATCTTTAGCTGAGCCAGTCTTCTTTTGCCTTTTTGCATATTTTGCGTATTTTGTTATTTATTTTGTTGTATTGGGTAGTGTTCATCACTTGTCTTCTTTCTTCCATTTTTTTCCAAGATGGTATCAGTCATCCATTTTTGTTTATGCTCTTTTCCTTTTTGGGTAAGATGTCGCAAGTTTCTTGTATGCTTTTCTTTATGCATTGCCATTGGTTGTAAGTTTTCATCTGGATTTTCTCTTTTGTACTGCTCAGTTCCTTTTTCTAGCATCTTCTGATATGTGTTCTTTACTTGTACTGTATAAGTATCTTTAACATTAAAAAAAAAATTAAACCTGTTATGTCTGGTGGCATTGTTGATGAATTAGTCTTTTGTTTGACTTTCATTTTAATCATTACAAGATTGTGATCTGAGTTAATATCTGCTACTGGATAGTTGTTGGCTTTCTTGACGCTGTTACGGAGTATATCTTTTATCATTATGTATTCTATTTGGTTCCTCTTCCTCTCATCAGTACTTTCCCCTGTATATAGTTTGCTTTTCTCTTGCTCAAAGTAGGTGTTACATATTATCAGCCTGTTTTCTTCCCAAAATTGTATTAATCTTTCTCCTCTTTCATTTCTTTTTCCTAAACCATGATTTCCTATTCATGTGCCGAAGTTCTGTAAAATTTATGGTCACTAACACCATATTCCCTATTCACCACTTGGCGTGACGGGGGCTCTTTACATTTTTACTATGATTTCCTATAATGGTCTTATCCTACCTAACCTAGGATACGAACCTTTTCCTATCTAAGTGTTCATAACATCCATCACAATAAGATGTCCGACGATTTCACTTGCTTTATAACTTTATTTATATCTTCATAGTAGTTCTCTATTTGTTCATCTGTGTAGTTTCGAGTAGGTGCGTATGTTTGTATTATTGCTATGTTGAATAGTTTTGTTTTCATTTTGGGTAGTATAATCCTTCATTGTATTCCAGCAGGTACTTATATATTTTTGTAGCTCTCTTTCTATTAGTATTGCTACACTTCTTTGATGTTCTCTTGATATATACTACTGTTGTGTCGTCTGAATGTAATATAAATGTATATTTTCCGTCCTATATGTACCCACAACCTTTCCATCTTGTCTCTGATAGACATAAATTATCTATATTTAATCGTTCTGCTTCTAAAATACGAATTTTCAGCTTTGATTCGTCTATACACTATATTTTAACAATACATACAACAACACATCTGTAGTGTTCTACAGCTATTGTTTTCTAATGATGTCTAAAGTTAAACACACACACTTACACACATACACAATCACAATTTATACTTTGCGGCTAGAATAAGGGGAATGATTACATTTAAGAATACTTGATGTGACAGAAATGTTTGGTTAAAGTGGAGTTTGATGTGACAGAAATGTTTGGTTAAAGTGGAGTTTGATGTGACAGAAATGTTTGGTTAGAGTGGAGTTTGATGTGACAGAAATGTTTGGTTAAAGTGGAGTTTGATGTGACAGAAATGTTTTGGTTAAAGTGGAGTTTGATGTGACAGAAATGTTTGGTTAAAGTGGAGTTTGATGTGACAGAAATGTTTGGTTAGAAGTGGAGTTTGATGTGACAGAAATGTTTGGTTAAAGTGGAGTTTGATGTGACAGAAATGTTTGGTTAGAAGTGGATTTTGATGTGACAGAAGTGTTTGGTTAGAAGTGGAGTTTGATGTGACAGAAATGTTTGGTTAGAAGTGGAGTTTAATGTGACAGAAATGTTTGGTTAGAAGTGGATTTTGATGTGACAGAAGTGTTTGGTTAGAAGTGGAGTTTGATGTGACAGAAGTGTTTGGTTAGAGTGGAGTTTGATGTGACAGAAATGTTGGTTACAGTGGAGTTTAATGTGACAGAAATGTTTGGTTAGAAGTGGAGTTTGATGTGACAGAAGTGTTTGGTTAGAAGTGGAGTTTGATGTGACAGAAGTGTTTGGTTAGAGTGGAGTTTGATGTGACAGAAATGTTTGGTTACAGTGGAGTTTAATGTGACAGAAATGTTTGGTTAGAAGTGGAGTTTGATGTGACAGAAGTGTTTGGTTAGAAGTGGAGTTTGATGTGACAGAAGTGTTTGGTTAGAGTGGAGTTTGATGTGACAGAAATGTTTGGTTAGAAGTGGAGTTTGATGTGACAGAAGTGTTTGGTTAGAGTGGAGTTTGATGTGACAGAAATGTTTGGTTACAGTGGAGTTTAATGTGACAGAAATGTTTGGTTAGAGTGGAGTTTGATGTGACAGAAGTGTTTGGTTAGAGTGGAGTTTAATGTGACAGAAATGTTTGGTTAGAAGTGGAGTTTGATGTGACAGAAGTGTTTGGTTAGAAGTGGAGTTTGATGTGACAGAAGTGTTTGGTTAGAGTGGAGTTTAATGTGACAGAAATGTTTGGTTACAGTGGAGTTTAATGTGACAGAAGTGTTTGGTTAGAGTGGAGTTTGATGTGACAGAAATGTTTGGTTAGAAGTGGAGTTTGATGTGACAGAAGTGTTTGGTTAGAGTGGAGTTTAATGTGACAGAAATGTTTGGTTAGAAGTGGAGTTTAATGTGACAGAAGTGTTTGGTTAGAGTGGAGTTTGATGTGACAGAAGTGTTTGGTTAGAGTGGAGTTTGATGTGACAGAAGTGTTTGGTTAGAAGTGGAGTTTGATGTGACAGAAGTGTTTGGTTAGAGTGGAGTTTAATGTGACATAAATGTTTGGTTACAGTGGAGTTTAATGTGACAGAAATGTTTGGTTAGAGTGGAGTTTGATGTGACAGAAGTGTTTGGTTAGAGTGGAGTCTGATGTGACAGAAGTGTTTGGTTAGAGTGGAGTTTAATGTGACAGAAATCTTTGGTTAGAGTGGAGTTTAATGTGACAGAAATGTTTGGTTAGAGTGGAGTTTAATGTGACAGAAATGTTTGGTTAGAAGTGGAGTTTGATGTGACAGAAGTGTTTGGTTACAGTGGAGTTTAATGTGACAAAAATGTTTGGTTAGAGTGGAGTTTGATGTGACAGAAGTGTTTGGTTAGAGTGGAGTTTGATGTGACAGAAGTGTTTGGTTAGAGTGGAGTTTAATGTGACAGAAATCTTTGGTTAGAGTGGAGTTTAATGTGACAGAAATGTTTGGTTAGAGTGGAGTTTAATGTGACAGAAATGTTTGGTTAGAGAGGAGTTTAATGTGACAGAAATGTTTGGTTAGAGTGGAGTTTAATGTGACAGAAATGTTTGGTTAGAGTGGAGTTTAATGTGACAGAAATGTTTGGTTTGAGTGGAGTTTAATGTGACAGAAATGTTTGGTTAGAGTGGAGTTTAATGTGACAGAAATGTGTGGTTGGTTAGAGAGGAGTTTAATGTGACAGAAATGTTTGGTTAGAGTGGAGTTTAATGTGACAGAAATGTGTGGTTGGTTAGAGAGGAGTTTAATGTGACAGAAATGTTGGTTAGAGTGGAGTTTAATGTGACAGAAATGTGTGGTTGGTTAGAGAGGAGTTTAATATGACAGAAATGTTTGGTTGGCTAGAGTGGAGTTTAATGTGACAAAAATGTTTGGTTAGAGTGGAGTTTAATGTGACAGAAATGTTTGGTTGGCTAGAGTGGAGTTTAATGTGACAGAAATGTTTGGTTAGAGTGGAGTTTAATGTGGCAGAAATGTTTGGTTGGCTAGAGTGGAGTTTAATGTGACAGAAATGTTTGGTTGGTTAGAGTGGAGTTTAATGTGACAGAAATGTTTGGTTAGAGTGGAGTTTAATGTGACAGAAATGTTTTGTTGGCTAGAGTGGAGTTTAATGTGACAGAAATGTTTGGTTGGCTAGAGTGGAGTTTAATGTGACAGAAATGTTTGGTTGGTTAGAGTGGAGTTTAATGTGACAGAAATGTTTGGTGGTTAGAGTGGAGTTAATGTGACAGAAATGTTTGGTTGGTTAGAGTGGAGTTTAATGTGACAGAAATGTTTGGTTGGTTAGAGTGGAGTTTAATGTGACAGAAATATTTGGTTGGCTAGAGTGGAGTTTAATGTGACAGAAATGTTTGGTTGGTTAGAGTGGAGTTTAATGTGACAGAAATGTTTGGTTGGTTAGAGGGGAGTTTAATGTGACAGAAATGTTTTGTTGGCTAGAGTGGAGTTTAATGTGACAGAAATGTTTGGTTGGTTAGAGAGGTGTTTAATGTGACAGAAATGTTTGGTGGTTAGACGTAGGTAGCACAACGTTGTGGTGAAGATTGCATTGTAAAGTGCCCGTTATGCCTCTAGCGTTATGACCTTCTTGGACAATAGTGGTCCAAGCATGCATGCACTAATGATCATAAATTAGCGAGCAATCATCTCAAATTAGGGCATATTTCACCAAAGAAGCACACTGGACCATACAAAGCTACATCAACTAAATATCCACGCTTAATTGCAAAATAAGTAATATTAACCTCTGAATTAAGAAGCGATTTAATTTATGACTTTCAAAAGTATTTGAGAACCACTGTAGTTTTGTTGTGGTTGAGATATCAGCTAAAGAGGAGATCATTCTTTCGCTGAAATAATTTATCGGACTATAGTAGACCTTCCGATAGCTCAGTGGTTAGTGTACTGGACTACAAAGGACAAGAGGTCGGGTTAGATCCTGATCGACGTCTTCCGGGTTCAACCAGCCTTAAATGGGTACCGGATTTTTTTTCTCTGGGAAAGTAAAGCGGCACGGGCGTAATATCGACCGCATTACCCCAGAAATCATGTGCCGAAGGTTTGTAAAGATTATGGTCACTAACACCATATTCCCTATACACCACTTGGCGTGACGGGGTTCTTTATTTTTTTAAATACTAGACCTTTACTATACATATATATATCGAATGGCCTTTGGCGTCTTGACAGACGATTGGTAGCAAGCAATCATGATAAGTCAGTAGTTCTGTAAAGCATTATTGTCTCATACTGGGTGCTGCTTTACTGAACATATTTTCTCGTAGCTGAATTTGCCAATCCTGGACAGACAGATCCATCCACAGAACGAGAAAGGTGTACCCGCGGTACCCGGCCTTGTCTCTTTTCTTTTGCGCCTTTTGTCTTCTGAATTTGACATCAGCACTGTCTCGAAAGTTGCTGTGCCAATTTTTATGTTTGCTGTTCATGTGCTACGATCCGCAGCCACGTTTTCCCAGTTCCTTTCACTTATAGAGAATTCCCTCAAGGAAGCCCTGCAAACATCCTTATATCTTAGCACTGGTCTGCCATTGGTCTCTTTCCGTCCTAAGTTCGCCATACAATATTTGTTTGGGAATACGATTGTTTGCCATTCTTCTTACATGGCCCAGACACCTTAGTCTACGAATCCTAAGTGTTGCCAAGATCGATGGGAGTTTGGCTCGTTGTAAGACATTAGAGTTAGTTACTTTGTCCTGCCATTTGATGTTCATAATCTTGCGAAGGTAACGTACATGAAAACTGTTTAACCTTTTCTCCGGCCCTGCATAGATAGGTAGTCCAAGTTTTCTGATCCGTATAGAAGTGTACTGAGCACACAACTTTGGTAAATTTGAATCTGTGTCCTAAGAGTTAAATTGGTGTTGGCCCATGCTCTATCTTTAAGTTTGCCAAATGTGGAAGCTGTCTTTCTGATTCGGGAAGTTATAATACACACACACACACAAGCACGCACACACTCACACATGCACGCCCACACACACACACGCACACACACACACACGCACACACACACACACACACGCATGCACACACACATATGCACGCAGGATATGCTAACCAAGAAAAGAAAGATGAATGGTTAAAAGAACAGCTTAATTTTAAGATGGAAATGAAGCAACGCGATGTACGCAGGAATAAACAAAGTAAAAAAAATCGTAAAGAAAGTTGAAGAGGAATGAAGTATTAAACTTCATCGAACCAGACAACAAGCATTTGAATATAAAGGGGGTAACGTTCTAGTTTAGTCATATAAATTATTTAAGCGAAACGAGTGATCTCCCCTTCGTTGGTGTCGCAACAAAACTATAGTAGTTCTGAATTACTAACAATTATTTTGGGGGGCGTTTAGGTTTAGGTTTAGGTTTAGGTTTAGGTTTATGACTTTACCTTCACGTTGTTTCTCTTTTCTCTACAATTAGAGGTCCGAATAATAAAGTGCAACGTTACTCAAGGGAGCGTTACTCTTCCGAATCTTAACTTATATAATAAAATAGGACTTTACCACGAGGAGACCAGTGCTCTTACTTCCTGTTATCTACCCGCCACAACTCACAGAGCACGTACCCATTGTTGTTAGCTGGTAAAGATGCAATGCAACAAAGTTACAAGGCACGCGTGAATGCTACTGTACTATAAAGAAGAAAGATGAACAACGACTGACACAAATGTAATTATTTTAACAAATCTATAATATAAATAAAATAATTTTTAAAAAGTAAAATCTTCAAACAATACAATACACGTAAAAGGGCCAGAATTATTAAAAGCAGAATTGGGAAAGGGGTTGGGGGGGGGGGGGGGGAGGGGATTATGAAAAACAATGGGGAAAAAAAATCCCCCAAATGTCAGATTCTTCTAACATACATACATAATTTATAAACGCAATGGAGGAATTCGGACAGAAAAGATTACAAACTTTGTGCTTATATGTATCTCACAGGTAATATATCACAGGTAATATATCACATAATGAAAGAACATCAATACTTATTAATGCCCTGAAGAAACCGTCTTTGGGGCATGCAAGTCTTTATAATAATAAGCTTGATTAGCCATATAAAAAGGATTTCATCACGTTGCGGTATTAGAGAGAATCTAAAGTGAGATGAATAAGAGGGTAGATGACAATCATTTGAACAAAGAAACATAACTTTGAATAATAATATATCTTCTGTAAGGACCTTGTGTTTAGCACAAAAAGTTAGTTTCAACAAACTGTACGTTTATATAACACTTCATATTGCATATATTCAATTACTATATCACATCTTTTGACAGTGTGAAATTTGTGGATAGACAGCCAGAAAAAAAAGATTCGCCAAGATAATGAAGAAATAAAATTGCGAATAAATTTGGCTGGCAACAAGCAGACGTAATAAAATTTCACAAAGAAAATTATGTACCTTTTGATGTGAAGATACTTGCTTTGTGTCTCAATGTTGGTTCAATCAATGCAGAGAGAGGACGATCAAAGACATGAATGGAATACCGGGTTAAAACATCAATGGCAATATAATTAACAGCAGTGCAGCTAAAAATGCATTTCTCGCAGAAAGCAACGAAAGAGCAACAAAAATTAAGTATAGAAGTCAAGAACAAAAGCAGAGATTGTGGACTTGAAATAAATGTTAAGAAGACTAAAATTACAGTAATAAACAACGATAACTCTCACAGCTTAAAAGCTAATGCAAAAATAAGAGGAGAACATCTTGATAAAGTTTCTTGGAAAGAATGATACTGGTATGAGGTAAACGAAAGAGCTCTGTCACTCATAGAGTGCGGCGTTTAGAAAACATGATTTTAGTGCTCATGTTATTTTGATCACCGGCACTTTTTGTGAATAACTTGGTCAGCTCTACGTCAGTGAAGCATTTCTTTCGAAAGAAAAATGTCATCTAACTATTTTGAGACTGAAAGAATCCAGAAACTGATTGGTTGCCTAAACTGAATCGTATCTCTTGACATCAGCTGACTAACCGCTACTTCAGCTCTATGCCCATGTACTGGACCACAAAACATACCTCAATCTGAGAAGAAAGAAGAAGAAAAATTATGGGCGCCAAAGAACGCGAGGCACAGGCAATTTTGTTTTCAATAGTTTTGACAACAATCTCTTAGTCTTAGTTTGGAACTTGCTCTATCATCTAGACACAAACTACTGGAAAACAACAGGAAAAACTGTAAAAAAAAAAAAAAAAAAAAAGAAACCTGAAGCTGATCATAGCAGTGTGCACATTATGCTAAATAAAAAAGAAAACTGAAGACATAGATATGCGAATTTATGAAAGAAAAATAATTGAGTAAGAGGTGTGGAAAAAAGGGGGGGGGGGGACGGAGCTGAATATTAACGTTCTTGAGCAGTTGAAAAAGCGAAGCAGAATTAACAAAGAAAATTGAGCAAGAAGAACGAACTATTTAAGATTGTATGGACACCATTTAATGTTGGGTGAAAGAATTAATTACAACGCGCGCCATCTTGGTAGACTGTGCAAGATGGCGTGCCATTGTAGTCTACTTGAATGCCGGTACGACAGGACATTAAAACGTTGTTTCAGTTTTAATTAGACATTGGTTGTTTTCATCATCATGTGCCATACCGGTTGGTGTAGGCGATCATGTTCTTCCACAGTCACCTATCCACAGTGCATCGGATTAATTCTGTTGTTGATTGTTTTCCATGGTATGACACCAAGCAATCTAGTATCTTCTCACTTTGTCGTCCGCGAACTCTCTTTCCTTTTATTTTGTCAGTTGTAACTAAGCATTCCAACTTTTCACTTCTCATGATGTGCCCGAAAAATATTGATTGTTTCTTTATGATGTTTTTTAGAAGCTCCCTTTTTGTGTTGGCCTTTTTGAGAATGTCCCCATTGGTCTTTGTAGCTGTCCAGGGAACTTTCAACATTCTTATGAGAAATCCCAGCTCTATGGTGAGCAGTGTTGACTGCACTATTGGTGTATTTTACATTTGAAAAACTGGCGTTAAGCAACAGTGATGTTGATATCAAAATTTGTTTAAACAGGTAGATTATGCAAATATATATATAAGAAAAATATCAGAGCAGATGGAAAAATGAACATAGAAATATAAAAAGCAAAAAAAAAAAGAAGAAACAGAAGCAGATCGCATGAGAAATAATTGTCATAGAGACGCCAATCGGGAATAGCACATAGACAATGGTCGCATGTGAATGATCTGGCAGACTTGTGTATCTTGAAGCATAGACAATGTATAAAGCATAGACAAAGAATAAAGCATAGACAACGTATAAAGCACAGACAACGAATACAGCACAGACAAAGAATAAAGCACAGACAACGTATAAAGCACATACAAAGAATAAAACAATACAACACGTATAAAGCACAGACAACGAATAAAGCATAGACAACGAATAAAGCGCAGACAAAGAATAAAGCGTAGACAACGTATAAGCAAAGACAACGAATAAAGCACAGACAAAGAATAAAGCACAGACAAAGAATAAAGCACAGACAAAGAATAAAGCAAAGACAAAGAATAAAGCAAAGACAAAGAAATAAAGCACAGACAAAGAATAAAGCAAAGACAAAGAATAAAGCACAGACAAAGAATAAAGCAAAGACAAAGAATAAAGCAAAGACAACGAATAAAGCACAGACAAAGAATAAAGCAAATACAAAGAATAAAGCATAGACAACGAATAAAGCACAGACAACGAATGAAGCACAGACAACGAATAAAGCACAGAGAAAGAATAAAGCACAGAGAAAGAATAAAGCATAGACAACGAATAAAGCACAGACAACGAATAAAGCACAGACAACGAATAAAGCACAGAGAAAGAATAAAGCACAGAGAAAGAATAAAGCATAGACAACGAATAAAGCACAGAGAAAGAATAAAGCATAGACAACGAATAAAGCACAGACAACGAATGAAGCATAGACAACGTATAACGCACAGACAACGTATAAAGCACAGACAAAGAATAAAGCACAGACAACGAATAAAGCACAGACAAAGAATGAAGCACAGACAAAGAATAATGCACAGACAACGAATGAAGCACAGACAACGAATAAAGCAAAGACAACGAATAAAGCACAGAGAAAGAATGAAGCACAGACAAAGAATAAAGCACAGACAACGAATGAAGCACAGAGAAAGAATGAAGCACAGACAAAGAATAAAGCACAGACAACGAATAAAGCACAGAGAAAGAATGAAGCACAGACAAAGAATAAAGCACAGACAACGAATGAAGCACAGACAACGAATAAAGCACAGACAACGAATAAAGCACAGAGACAGAATAAAGCACAGAGAAAGAATATAGCTCAGACAACAATGAAATGGCTTGTCCACCTGGCGGGAATGCTTCGAGCGGTAAGGACACTCTACAAGAGCAGATTGAGACAATGGCTGTGGCAGTCAGAGACACGATAGCTATAAACTGTTGTACTTATCTAAGAGGTGAAAGTGATCGAACGAGACTCTTAACTACAGCACTCAAATGCTACCTCTTGAGCCGTGTTTTTGTTTGCCCTGATAATGGTCCACTATGATCATAAACTAAGATAATACTCAAAACCTACAAGTGGATATGAAAGTTGAAGGAATTTACCAGGAAACAGTTCAGAGCAACAACTCATTTCGACATACTATAACCAGTGATGGGAAATGGAAAACAGAAATAAATAAAAGAATAGGCATGGCAAAAAAAAAAAGTAATCTTAATGTCATGAAAAATATACTAACATCAAAACAAATATCAACAGGGCTAAAACTAAGGATAGCAAAATGTTATATCATCTCAACATTCATGTATGATGCAGAAACATGGAAATTAGACAAGAAAACAGAACAGAAAAGTGAAGCCATTGTAATGCGGATTTATGTAAGAATAGGAAGAATTGGATGGAAAGAAAAGAAAACAAATGATGACGTTTTAAAACAACCAAAAAATAAAAAGAGAACTACTAAACACAATTATAACAAGACATAGCATTTTTGGGGCATCTTAAAGACACAATAACCTAATAAAAGTAATTTTTGAAGGGAAAATACAAGGCAAAAGAGGAAGTGACATATCAAGGCTAACATGGACGAGTAACATCAAAAGATGGACAAGTCCGCTTATGACAGCCTGCACAATCAAAGCAAGAGACAGATTGGAATGGTGCTCCATGGTAGCCAACCTTCGATGCGGAGACGGCACTTAATTGACGATATCGAAACGTCGAATTTGTCAAATGAAGTATAAATGTGAAACTACAGATGATTCTATACACAGATTTATCATTCACTTAACCTGGGACTGGATCGTCAGTGGCTGGGTGGGTAGTGTGCTCGCTGAAAGGAGCAGAGGGTCCGGGTTTGATCCCGAGAAGTGACAGATTTTTTTTTTTCAGACCGTTATGGCTCTGGTGTTCACCCAGCCTCTTAAAATTGGTACCAGAGATTGTTATAGGAAGTTTAGGCGACCTGGCGTGATACAGATCACATGACTAATAAAAATATGCATTGGTCATAGAAAAATATGGCCACTAACACCCATACAGCCCATACGTCTTGTAAGGCGTGGGAGGAACATTGACTTACTTCACTACACTTAACGTGAGACTAATTCGCTATTGGAAATCGAAGAGGAATTTTCCATCTCAGATCAACTATGAAATCACACCGGCATATGTTACATACACGGGTGTCAATTATGTGCATGAATTAGTTGGCCTAATGAATTCCGAGACCATTCGTCTTCCTCGCCAATATTTATGAACTATTTTTGTAAATCTCATTTTAGTAAAACAGCAATGTATGGAAGAAGAAAGAACTTGGGAATAAACACCACCCTCGCATAAATTAATGCTATTTGACAAGAACAAACAATGAAGCTCAATAAGAAAAGTGATACGTTCATGAGTGTTGCTTGTTATATGTTTGCATACGCCAGCTGTAAATCTCTAGCGAAGTGTTGAGGGATATAATTTTGCGTGAACATATCCAGGCAAGTAACGATGTAAAACATGTACCTCTGGACAATAAAGTCTCCGGTTCGAAACCCATCACGTGGAGGTTGGAACTTTTCACTTGGAAAATGTGATTTCTTTTTAGCTGTACTCTAGCGACCGCAATTTGTTTACCTTGGAGAATCGCCTTTTAATCCAGGTGGGTTTGCTGACCCCGCGAGGCATTAATGTATCACACTCTTACTCATAGTCTCCCTGTGACTGTCCCTTCCCTATTGCATATTCTCTGTTTGCTTATATTTGAGCACATTATTGCACATTTTATGCTATTCACATCCCTCCTCTACTAGTCCACACTGCATCACTTCGTCTGTCCTCTGTATCTCTTACCCTACTCTGCGACACCTCTATCTACTCTCGGGTACCCTATATTCTTGTAGTCAATTCTTTGCGCCTTGTGTATGCATATAGACCTGTTTTCGGAAACTTCTGTTACTGCATGCTGTGTGCGCACATTTTCACTTTATGCATGCACACATACCCCGTGGACACTTAACATTATTTTTTTCCTTTTTGACACATCAGAGTATGCAGGGAAGACTTTTTATTTTTAATTTTCCTTTGATTTCTTCTTCTAATTCAAATTTATTATATTTGTATTATTTTTAAAAAATTAAATACATATTTGTATGTGTGTTGTATGTTTGTTCCTGCTGAATGCTTTGTGGGCCAAAACGTTGTCTTGGTTTGTGTTGTCCACTTTTTACGTGAAGCTTTAACTATACCGCTTTTGTTCTATTTCTTGTTTTCTATATCTTTTTTTTCATTACTCCTTAGCTTTACCCCTCCTCTGTAACTGGGTAGGGAGGTCTAGCTTTCTCGGTCAAACAAACAAGATGCTTTGTTTGCATTCAGCTCACGTTAAAGATCCCTTGACAGTTGGAAATCGGTAATCGCTGCCTGAGCAAAATTGGTAGGAAAAAATCTACAGAGGAACGTCAAAACTCGACAATAAAAATGAGAGTACCTCTGAGTTGTCGGAGAATATCTACCCATAAGGCGAGGGACAATTGAGCACACGGCTGCCGGTGAGGACAAGGAGAAAGTTATATTTGCACAAATTCTGGTCCCTCGGGACTTCGCTAGTGATATATAAAGCTGACGTACACAAACAAAACAGAACGGTAAGTTTAAACAGCATACACATATACATACATTGAGATAAAGATAAATTGTCTTAGATATACCATTTCATAAACACACCACACAAATGTACTTTGGTATTCTCTCTCTCTCTCTCTCTCTCTCTCTCTCTATATATATATATATATATATATATATATATATATATATATATATATATATCATCACTACTAGTTGAGCGTTTACCTCACTTCTCGTCTTTTCTATGAACCAACAATATACGTTTTACCGCTTTCATGCGTCATAAGTTCTTTTTTTTTTACTTGAATCGTTTATGCTACAACCTGCCTCTTAGGCTTCGTTGCCTCCACACACTTCTTGCTGTTATAAGTAATAGATAATGGTTATATATTACCAAATGCATCAAAAATAAAGCGAAAAATCTCTGAAAGCATTCGAGCGTAAAGTGAGAGATAATGTGCGGACACAAAAAAAATCACTGAATGCGTTTACAAACGACGTCTTTATTTTTTCACTGCGTCGCGCGTTTTTTGAATGGAGAAGCATCGTTTGAACCAGGGACACGTATTATTGATAATTTAGCATTGGAACTCTGAAATGTTGGGAGTACGAGCTCCACTGCAACTTAATTACCTTACAAGACAAAAGATAGGAGGATCTTGGACAGTTTAGTTTAGCCGACAGGCCATCTTCATTGCACATCGAACAAGTTCATAAGTGCTCAGATCTTGTCCGAAATATATCCCTCGACGTATAACGATAACGACACCAGTATTGTGTTGTTGGATAGTCTTCCTTGGATTCCTGCATAGCGCTGGTGTCTGGCATTTCCCATCTTGACATGATATTCGTGTAGCCTATTCATGGTTGAAGATTCAGAGTAATTTTTTTAAAGCCAGCTTTTAGTCCAGAGTACCTTAGGGTATTTAGAATGTCAAACCGATCCATTGCCCTTTCACACTCAACATCAGCCAAACTGGCAAGTCTGTCAACGCGCTCATTACCTCGTGTTCTGACACGAAAATTAAACAGACTAGACCTCCCGAGGAGTCTATAATCATCGCCGTTGAGCCCAGCCATTTGCGATCTTACTGAGCATATTCACTGAGTCATCCAGAAAACACATACATGTGTATCAGTCTATATTTCATGCCATGATAATGTTTTAGTGACAGCCATAGCTAACATAGTCAAACTACTTGCAGTCTGTGCGAAAGCACAACTGTCTTCCTTCACAGTTCTACTTTCATAATGAACCGTGAATGTGCACGAGCTCCGTACTTGCCGAATAACAGACCAATCTGTGTAAATAATTACGTCACTCGCAGAAGATTTCTCGAAAATCAAGGCCTGCAATTCTGCCTCAACGACGAAGATGTTTTGTTGCCTCCATTCTAAGTCCAAGATGACCACTGGAACTGGAATTACTGGACAACTTGTATCCATTCTTCATAGGGTTCTATGTTCACGACTGAACATCTAACTATCTATTGTCCTTTCGAGCCGAAGACGGCACATAGGGCAGAACCACAATCTCAAAAACAGAAACCTTGCGTGCCCAAATGGCACATATTGCAGAGATCACTGCTAAACATACCTGTTGAATAATATCCATAGACTGGCCCATAACTGATATTCCTCCTTTAATCTGCTACCGTTTGTGCTTACGAATTCACGATATAGTGGATGATGCGTGTCTGCAGTGATTCTCAGGTAAGCACGTGCACAGCAACATTTTATTTTGCCTGCCATGGCGGGACAATTAAGGAGATAACGTATCGCACTGCACTCAGTAACTTTGAGACCCAGCGATGATGTGTGATGGCCTCGTTGTATATCCTTTCCAGTTGTTCCATTTGCGATGTGCTGAGAATCAGGATCGCCAGCGCATACTTAACCATATACATGACCAGTCCCTGTTATAAGAGAACAAGATAGTGTTGTTAAATGTGTACGGAGGCAAAGCGCGCCTCACAGCACCAGAGCTGGAAGTTGTCAGCGACCCACAGCTAATGGCTTGCGCCAGGATCGGTGAACCAGAACCATCCAGATCTTGCTCCACCTCTCCGCGGTACCTCTAGTAACAGACTAACCTGTCTAGTCTGGCCAAGCGAGTAGGGATCGAAGAGGGAAGACAATCCGGTACTCAAAAATGTCGTGCTGAAGTCGGATGTGTTGGGCCGAAAGACCTTAACGTCCTTTTAAGGGCGGATGATGTAGAGGAATTCTATAGTCTACTAGAATACTCTAGAATACTTTAGTCGTCGGGCGAACGCAAGCAAGCACATTTGTATGCAGCCATGAACTGTCATTTTAGATAGGCCCTTTCTGGCCTCATTGCGTGAGCTCTCTCCACAACTTTCGAATACAGATTCACATTTGGCGTTAACTTGTTGACTATGCCATTATTCATAGAGAATCATGTCACTGTTATCTTCGTTTGTTTGGGAAGTGCTCCTGCCTCCTCACACGCTTACACGATATATCGCCATCTGAACATCACTCTCTCTGTCTCTGCTCTAGCGATACACCAAAGCATGAACAGCGTCAGAAAACGCCCCGCCCTGCCTTAAGATTTACTCACTTGTGTAGGCGTTGAATAACAATGATGATAATGGTTAACCGAGTGGAAGGCCGAGGTATACTGTTGGTTGGCTGAGGGGTCAACATGTGACTCATTGGACAAGAGCCACAGAATTCCAATTTTTTTTTCCGTTCGCCAGCTTTTACCTCTGACGAAGTCCCTAGAGACGAGGAACTGAATTTGCTTGTTAATCCATTTTTCCATGGCAGCCGTGTGTACAGGGTCCCTCGCCGCATAGGCAGATAACTCCGACTTCGGAGGTACTCATATATTTTTCTGTCGATGAGTAATTGACGGTTTAAGCCAGGCCTCAGGAGACCAGGGGTGGTTGCCACAGAGAGAAAACTTTGAGATGAAGACGTTACCTTGAGATTGAGACAAAACTTTGATATGAAGACGTTACCTTCAGATTGAGACAAAACTTTGAGATGAAGACGTTACCTTCAGATGGAAATACAAATTTGAGATGAAGACGTTACCTTGAGATTGAGACAAAACTTTGAGATGAAGACGTTACCTTCAGATTGAAATAAAACTTTGAGATGAAGACGTTACCTTGAGATTGAGACAAAACTTTGAGATGAAGACGTTACCTTGAGATTGAGACAAAACTTTGAGATGAAGACGTTACCTTGAGATTGAGACAAAACTTTGAGATGAAGACGTTACTTTTAGACAGATATGAATTACATTTGCAGAAGGTTTCTAAGAGGGATGGGGCAGTAAAGGAGAGAAACGGCTAAAGAGCTCTTAATTATGGTATTTGCTTCGATGGAGGGTAAAAAAAGGCAAGAATCAATAATAGAATCATATTGTCAGTTTGTCAATATTGTGTTTATTAGTTTTCCATTATTTACTTTATTATCTCCTTTGGGGGACTGGTTGATCTCGAGGCAGGACGCCGGAGACAGAGAGGTTGTGAGTTCAAATCTCGGCTGCACTATTTGGGATTTTTATTTATGATTCTCTTTGCTGCAGGAAAAATATGAGTACCTCTAAAGTCTGAGTTATCTGCCTTGGGACGAGAGACCCCTGTTCACACGGCTGCCAGGGAAAAACGGACCAACACGCTAAATGCAGTTTCCAGTTTCTAGGGACTTTGCCAGAGGTGAAAGCTGCCGAACACCAAAAAAAATGTTTTAAAGCTGTTATATATAATTCTTTTTAATTGTAAAACAGGCAGACAATTTTACAGACAATCAACAACAAAAACTGGACTATAACAAATTTAAAATTTGATTTGATTGGTATGGACACTTCCACGCATGTTTATGATCATTTTCAAGCAATAGTGGTAGAAATGTAGTGAGAGCGCATTGGCGCCATATTCCTAAAATCGATGTTTCATTTCTCGACGGACAAATTCCAGTCGACCCAACAATAAATAATGGACACATGATTTGCAGTTAGAGAAGATAATACCGGTAAGGGTGAGCGCTTGAATTTACACTTCTGAGTGAGCGCGGCAGGTCTCAACTGCATACTTTACATCTTTATGCTATATTTTTATATGGAAATGAAGCTTATATATTTCTTCTTTGATGTGGTCATTGCGAATGTGTTAAAACTGAGGGCAGCGAACGGATTGCCGACACTGATATTTTTATTTCAAATTATAGGGAGAATCAGTAGCGTAATAGCAGCGCCCTGACTTATCTCCAAAGTGAATATCGTTCCCAGCTTTTCCTTCTTCCTTTCAGCTCCCTGTGGAGCATAGGTCTTCAACAAACACTTTCCAAGCCGTTCTGTTTCTTGCCATTCTTTTAAGTTCGTTCCATGTCTTCCCCATCATCTTCATCTCTGTATCATCTGTCTTCTCCAATAGTATTTTGGTATTCCTCTTTGTCTTTTTCCTTTGAGATTAAAAAAGAGGCATGTTGTGTAATACTCTCAGTTGGTTTCCGCAGAGTTTGTCCTATCCAGTCATCGTCATCGCTGTATCTCTCTATCCACAGGTATTTGACTGGTATATATCCATAGTTTTATGTTAGTGATTTTGTCCTGCCATTTCCATTCTTCTTTTCCGCGTAACCATCCATTAATGAAAGTCTGTTCTTCATGATCGTACATTCCAGGTGCCAATTCTGGAGGATTTCCTGGTCGACAAAAGGTGAGTCGACAAACCGGTTTTGTGAAGTTTTTTCGCTTTTTTTTTTTTTACAGTACAAGATAGCCAGTCCCATGCCCAACCCTCCTTTGTCGCCTCTTACGAACACGCCTGGTAGGGAACAGCGCCACAATTCTTTACTCCCCTTTCGGGCCCGGCAGCGCACGGATGCAACAATGCGTAACTATCGGTCCCAGCTTAGTTTAGTTTAATCTTCTTTGAACATCGGATCATTCCATAATTCTCAGATCCCTTCCTCAATAATTTTCACAGATAAAGGGGCATCAGTAGCCTTGTTGGGAAAACCACCCGTAGCGACGTTCAGACAACCCGTATTCGATTCCCGCTGGAAGCAGTGTGAGTTGTACTCGTGGTTGGGAAAAAAATACCCCAGCGGTCGACCCAGCGGCTGGCAGAAATTGGTGCCAGGATAATATTATGAAGGTAAGGAATGCCGCCTCGCATCGTGAGTTTCGATGCTTTAAGCGACACTATCCAGAAGTCTCCGAACACTTCTGTATAAGAGGCCGAGCATATATGGGTGAAAACTCGCGTGCTAAGACGTTGATTCAAATCTCGTACTTTACCTTGACCTATTCACAGTATGAATCACCCCCGCCACACAATAGCGACATCGTTGAAGATGACTTCTGTTCAGTAGCACAAAATCAGTTGCACTGGCGAAAACCTTGACCCCAATCTTCTTAGTTGCATGAAAACCTTGACCCCAATCTGACAAGTGTGGCAGGTGACATAGCTCTATTCTTTTCGCATCTCCTACCCCTGATCAGGGCCCCGACAGCGCCTCTGACGTCGATCTCAGCTTGGCTCTCTTCAGTCGACCCAATTGAAATTGAAATGTTACCTGTTTCACTGAGTTGGAGAAGGTAATAACAGCGAGAAATATCACTGGTTCCCCCCACATTCCAACTGTTGTGACCCACAACGGTTTAACCTAATACGTTCAGTTCCCTAGAACGTTAAGTCACACCACGTCATTTACCGTTATTTGAAATGCTTATAAAGGGAGGTAAATTCATTTCGGAAAACACACGATACACAGACGACATACGTCAATACTCACACAAAGATCGATTGTCTCGAGCGCTATTGACAAAATTCCACAGTTGGTTATTCATATTAAAGGCGTCCCAAACACATGGCTGTAGAGGGGTGGCGATGTATTCCAAAATACACGGTAAAGTTATACTACAAATAAAGGAAAGGCACCTAAAAGTACAAGCCGTAGTAGCTCAGTGGTTAGTGAACGGGACTACAAAGGACAAGAGGTAGGGTTCGATCCCAACCGACAGCTTCCGGGTTCACACAGCCTTAAATGGGTACCGAATTTTTCTGGGAAAGTAAAGCAGCACGGGCGTAATACCGATCACATTACCCCAAAAAATCATGTGCTGAAGGTCTGTAAAATTTATGGTCACTAACACTATATTCCCTATACGCCACTTGGCGTGACGGGGCTCCTTACTTTTTTTTACTTTTTACCTAAAAGTATACAAAAGAAAAAAAAGAACTTTGTTTTTTCTTATATTTTTATT
This sequence comes from Megaustenia siamemsis, assembly GCA_032433765.1. NCBI lineage: Eukaryota > Metazoa > Mollusca > Gastropoda > Stylommatophora > Ariophantidae > Megaustenia > Megaustenia siamemsis. Next base: position 22,748,949 of record JAVIAB010000092.1, on the reverse strand, counting down.
TTCTTATTCTGTCTCTTATTGTCGCATTCAATCTTCTTTATAGGCATCTCACTTCCACTATAATGGTGTTTCATTTTTGAAAAAAAAAAAAAAAATGTCAACAGGTAATATCCAAGTTTATCTCTGGCAGCAGACTGCTGAAAATGTATTTCTTGTACTCTTTGTATTTGGGTGCTTCATGTGTGTTCTGGTTAGGAGTTACATGGCTGCACAGAATATTCAATGCAGCATGGCACCAACAAGATGTCCTAGTTGACTGGCAACAGGCAATCATCGTACCGATATGGAAAAGTAAAGGTTCTCAACCATGTAGGAAAGTTATACGCCAAAACTGTGGAAAAAAAGGCTGAGACAGAACTACAGTTAAGCGACTCTCAAATGGGGTTCCGAAAAAAAAAAAACAGAGGATGTATTGACGCTCTGTTTACGTTAAAACAACTTGCAGGAAATACGACAGAACACAATCTAAATGTGTACATAGCTTCATTGAACAGGAAAAAGCATTCGACAGAGTAAATAGAGAATAACTGTAGAAGATATTAACAACATACGGAGTAAGCCAACATCTAACCAGCCTAATTAAAAGTCTCTACATCAACAGCAAATGCACAGTCAGAACAGCAGCAGACTACACGGACCACTTCGAAGTTAGATCAGGCGTAAGAAAGGGGTGCGTACTATCCCCCCCCCCCCTTACTGTTTATTACATACATGGACTATATATGCAAGCTAGTCAACCAATCAGAGACAGAGGAAATCAACGAGCTTTTATTTGCAGACGGCCAAGCACAAATACAGGGAAAAATTGAAGACCTACAAGAACACTTCAGTAAACTCAACAGCACAGGCACAAAATACAACATGAAAATCAACAAAACAGAAGTCATGAATATTACAAAAGAGAAAAAGAATATAAACATAACTATGGACAGCAGACAACTGAAACAAGTAGAGGAATTTAATTAAATACTTAGTGACAAACGACAATTCACAAACAGTAGAAATAGACTCAAGGTGCAACAAAGCTTGTCAAATCATTGGACAGCTATCACCACTATTGTCTAACAAGAAAATAACTATAGAGGCAAAACGGGCACTCTTCAATACAATCTTCATCCCAATGTAATGCTCCCAATGTCAGTCCTAAACCCTCGATGCAAGAACAATAATAAAAATAACCTTTACTGAGATGAAATGTGTTAGACGAATGACAATATATGCTATGGCGGGGGTTATTCCCAACTTTTTCTCAATTCTTTATTTCTGATCTTATCTTTCAAACTGTTTCCTAAAGAAACAACAGTTAATATGATTTGGCCACGTGACAAGGCAGAAAGATCAAAACACAGCCCAAAGAGCCTTCAATAAACGTTGAGAAAACACCAGATACAAGGGCCGACCATGAAAAAGATGGATTGACGGAATAATAGAAACACTAGTAAACAACAGCAGCAGTGGTGAACAGAAGAGCAAAAGACCGAAAATTATATCTCCCCTCGACTCTCAAAGGCAAACGAGGAAGGAAGGAAGAAAAATACGAAGATGTGGGTGTTCTGTAATATTTGAACCAATGGTCGGATCATTTCATTTGTTATGTAGCAATTGTTGTCTGTGGATTTGTCCAATATGGCCTCCTTGATTAAATAAACCTCCAGATCGTGTCCGAGAGCTGGTAGAGGGATTCGAGTGTGCGCAATTCCTCTTTCAGGTTTTCAAAGAAGTTGATGATATCAGCTGATGAATAGTTGTTTCTGGTACCTAAAATGTCTAGAGAAACTAAATATGGTTGGATGCAGATAAAATGAAGAGTGCTGGCCGCTCCATTAGCACGTTATTGGAATGAGTTACAAGCTGGATCAGACAAAGCAGAGACGGACCAAAAGAAGAAAACTTCTCGCATTGTTAACATGTCCAGCCAAAAGACTTTGAAGACATGTTCGGAGTGCAATGATGATGACCCGCAATTAACTCAAATAACTCAATAAGACTTTGAAACTTTGAAAAGTTCTTTGATCTGTGTCGTGTTGTTATTCTTGCTTCGGTAACTTCATTCTTAGTTTGTTATATAGTCTTTGGTATCTTGACAGCCAGTTGGTAGAAGGCAATCATGATAAGTCTGTAGTTTGGTAAAAATATGAGTGTCTTATGGTGGATGTTGTTTCTGCTGAACAGCTTCTCTCATGGCCGAATCTGTCGATGTTAGACAGACAGATCCGTTTGCAGAACAAACAAGACGTACTCGTGGTGCTTTACCTCGTCTCCTTTCACCTGCGCCTTTTATCTTATGAGTATCATATCAGTGCTGCCTCGAAAGTTGCTCTACCATTTTTTATACCTGTTTTTCATGTGCTACGATCTGCAGCCATATTTTCTCAGTTTCTTTCACTGAAAGAGAATTCCCTCAAGGAAGCCCTGCAAACATCCTTATATCTTAGCACTGGTCTGCCATTTGGACTTTTTCCGTCCTTAAGTTCGCCATGCAACATTATTTTGGGGATATGAAAGTCTTCTATTCTCCTTACGTGACCCAGCCACCTTAGTCTACGACTCCTACGTGTTGCCATGATGACTTTAGGTTGCCAGCCATATCAGTATCAAGTGTATTTAAATGGTCACAGACCACAATAATTATTGTATAACTATTGTGAACAAAATGGAATATCACATGCTAGTTAATACGAATGATTATATTTTTTAAAAAATTCAACCAAATAAGCCCACCTTCGTCTACGCCTTAGAAAATATTATTCACATCATATTTATTATTAAATTGACAAAATGCTGCACTCAGTTGATACACTCCGCTATATATCCAGACTAATATAATGTTTTCTAATACGGCTGATGCAATATCACTAAAGCTGATACGACAGCTGCATCGACAGTTTTATTTATGAACTTCCCGAATCCGGTGTCTAATATTAACATTTTGATAAGAAATTGATGAAATAAATCCATGCAGAAATGTATCTTGTTAAGAAATGTGCAGCGTTTTAATGTACGCGTACGTTTGTTTCGAGTTCTCTTATCGCATGAATGTTATCTAGTTCACTTATCAAAAGAAGGTTTAAAAACATCTAATGTTCATGCAAACTAAATTATAATATCAGCCGTCACAACCATCGATGTGATGTTAAATAGAATTCAAGAGACTAAATTATAATATCAGCCGTCACAGCCATCGATGTGATGTTGAACAGAGTTCAAGAGACTAAATTATAATATCAGCCGTTACCACCATCGATGTGATGTTGAACAGAGTTCAGGAGACAAAATTATAATATCAACCGTCACAACCATCGATGTGATGCTAAATTGAGTTCAAGAGACATTTCATGCGCACTTTGACCTCTCGGTGTAGACATTCTTGACCCCAAACAGGTTCAACAGTAACACTCACGGAGCAACACGTTCTTGAAATGTTTGCAATGGAAATCAACAATATTTCGTATTTATTTGATTTCCTTGGTTGGACCTTCAAATAGCAAAGATGGCTTTAAAATGCTAAGTACAAAATGGAGGTTTGTTATCAATCACCTTTGATATCGCAGTATCAACAGGTGCTGATAGTTTTTTTTTAATTTGTTCACGTCTGTCTTTACATACAGCCGGAATAATCAAATCAATTGCAATGTCAGTATTAGTTTGAGAACAATCTGGTATTACCACTGGCAAGCGAAAACTTTTAAAAGCAGATTTTAATCAGACCAAAAGTGATTTATTTAATTCTTTGATCAGAAGTTGTGTGTCTACGTTTAGTGTGTTTAAATTCAAGCTTGTGACAAGTAATTGCTACACGTCAAAGACAAAATAAACCTACTAGTTAAAAAAAAAAATTACTTTCAATTAAATAAAAGTGTTAGAAAGTTTGAAGTAACTAATCAAGGTTTCTAGATAATTGTACTAAATGTTGAGTTCTTGTCGGAAAATCCAAACAGGTAAGGACACGTTTGATTACGCGCATTAAGTTCATTTTCTTTCTGTTGGATGTTTATTCTGAATAGACCACACCATGCATGTCGTGCCGATTATAAATTTATATTCATGGCTTGAAACTTTATTTGATGATGATGATGATGATGCGGTCGCCCGATGATTTGAGGTATTCTAGCGGATACGAACCGTAGACTTCCTCCTCGTCATCCGCCCTTAAAAGGACGTTAAGTGGACGTAGTTACGTTGTGTTGAAGTTTGCAGTGTAACACTGTGATATTTGCGCCTTTCGGCCCAACACATCCGACTTCAGCCGACATTTTTGAGTACCGGGTTTGTCTTCCCTCTTCGATCCCTGCTCGCTTGGCCAGACTAGACAGGTTAGTCTGTTTCTGGAGGCACCGCGGAGAGGTGTAGCAGGGTCTGGATGGTTCTGGTTCACCGATCCTGGCGCAAGCCATCAGTTATGAGTCACTGACGACTTCCAGCTCTGGTGCTGGGTGGGGCGCGCCTTCGCCTCCGAAACTTTATTTGAAATAACGTTTAGGTAATTTACGAGTTGTGTCCCAAATTATTTCTATTCGGAGTAACGTCCCTTTGCACTTTATTTGGCCGCTGTCAAATCTGTCATTAGAAGCCCCCTGGGTTAGGCTTCGGGTTTGAAATAACCTACAACTAACATTAAAGTTTACAAAATAAAATAAAATGCTCAAAAACTAGAAACAGTTGGTAATTAAAATGTGTCTTATCAGTGATGGGAGATCACTCGTTTAGCAGAATTAATTTGGGTCATTAAACTCGTTAACTACCTGACGTTTATTGGTTAGTCATTTGTCTCTAAATTTCATTCGCTACACACTTAAAAAAAAAAATTCTGTGCTCCTCCATTATTTTATTTAGATTTTAATTTCCCGAACGGAATTTATAAATAATATTTATTTCAAATAATCTCTCCCTGCGATCAAGACTCAATCAGAGTAGGATTCCAGACTCTCTCATGAAGTCAGCTGTCTGTTTAAGCAATTCGATTGCCCCATATAGCTTCTCTTCCAGGGAGGTGGGTATGGACCACATTGCTCTTCTCAGGTCTGTGTACTGGGGGCAATCCTGTAGAACATGTTTTGTAGTCATAGTGTACAGTGGCATTTGCTGTTTGTACCTATTTTGAATTTGGTGAACATGTGATTCCTCATTCCATTGCGGCCAGTGCGTAGGCGAAGTATGATGACTTGATTCCTCCTTGATAGTTGATGGTATCCGTCCCTCTCGTTATGCTTTGGGTGTTCTCGTTTCCATTTTTCATGGTACTGACCTTTGAGGATGTATTTGGCTTCATTATAACAGAGCAGATGGTTCTCTTGTGGTAATCTTCCTCCCTCTTTAGCTAATTTGTCTGCGCGTTCGTTCCCGTGTATCATCCAGTGTGATGGTATCCACTGAATGACTACTCTCGGGAAGTTATTGCATAGTTGGTCCAGGGTTGTTCTCAAGTCATCTAGTTCATTGTTCTTGGGGCTTTTTAGAGCTGATAGTACTGACAGAGCATCAGTCAGAATCACCAATTTATTGTGCATGTTATTTTTGTGTTGAGTAGCCAATTTTGCAGCATCTCTGAGGGCCTCAGTTTCTGCTTTAAAGTTGTTTGAGAATTTTCCAGTTGCTATTGACTTGGTGGCCTCGTTCTGGTTATTCAGCGTTAAGAACACACCACCCCTTCCATTTCTAGTGGCATTTGTAGCAGAGCCATCTGTGTATATGTGGGACCAAGAGTCCTGTGGGTAGGTATCGTGTATGTGTTTTTCTGCTACGTGTTTTCTTTCTGTGTCTGATTGGGTGCCTTTTTTCATGATTCCTGTTATATTTTCCGTAAGTTCTGGTATTTTATGTTTCCCATATTTCAAATAATGAGGCTATTCAGTGATAATCACTATTTGGCACTAATCATTATCACTATTTGACACTAATCGTCATCACTCTTTGGCACTAATCGTCATTAATATTTGACACTACACTAATAGAATTAATATTTGACACTAATCATCATCAATATTTGACACTAATCATCATCAATATTTGGCACTAATCATCATCAATATTTGGCACTAATCATCATCAATATTTGGCACTAATCATCATCAATATTTGACACTAATCATCATCAATATTTGGCACTAATCATCATCAATATTTGGTACTAATCATCATCAATATTTGGCACTAATCATCATCAATATTTGACACTAATCATCATCAATATTTGGCACTAATCATCATCAATATTTGGCACTAATCATCATCCATATTTGGCACTAATCATCATCAATATTTGACACTAATCATCATCAATATTTGGCACTAATCATCATCAATATTTGACACTAATCATCATCAATATTTGACAATAATCGTAATCACTTTTTTTACACTAATAGTCTTCACTATTTGACACTAATCATCATCAATATTTGACATTAATCGTCATCACTATTTGACACTAATCGTCAACACTATTTGACACCAACCGTCAACACTATTTGACACTAATCGTCATCACTATTTGACATTAATCGTCATCACTATTTGACACTAATCACTGTATCAGTATTTTGGTTTATACTTATACACTTTCGCTTTTACAGTCGCCTCTGCATTTTACATTTATATTATTAATTATTTATGTAACATTTTTTGAAGTTGAAGCAGTTAGACTTAATCACATGATAGGTCAATTATGGAAGGCATCATTGTAATTTCAACGTTGCTGTTAACAGCACTTTTTGAGTCGGAACAGTCCGAAACGCAAGCTGCTACAATAAACTTTGAACACTTTAATTGTACTTTACAACTTACTTTTTAAAACTTACTTTTTTTTCAAATTTGCATCTTACCCGAAAAGGAAAGGAAAAAAAAATAATAAAATAAACTGGATAATTGACGTCCTCTTGGAAAAAAAAAATGGAACAAAGAAGACAAGTGAAAATAATTACCCGGTACAAGAGAGTTTCTCACACTAACCAACCTAATTAAAAGTCTCTATTTCAACAGCAGATGCACTGTCAGAGCGGCAGCAGGTTACACACCACTTCGAAGTTAGATCAGGCGTAAGACATGGGTGTCTACTATCCCCCCTATTGTTTATTACATACATGTACTATACATGCAAGTTAGCCGACCCATCAGAGACGGAGGAGATCAACGAGCTTTATTTTGCAGACGATCAGGCACTAATACATGGAAAAATAGAAGACCAACAAGAACACTTAAACAGACTCAACATCTCAGGCACAAAATACAACATAAACATTAACACCAATAAACAGAAGTCATGAATGTCGCAAAAGAGAAACAGAACATCAACATAACTATAGAAGGCAGGCAATTAAAACAAGTTGAGGAATTCAAATACCTAGGAAGTTTAGTGACAAATGAGAGCCGCGATAGCTCAGTGGTTAGTGAACTGGACTACAAAGGACAAGAGGTAGGGTTCGATCAGAACCGACGGCTTCCGGTTCACCCAGCCTTTAATGACCAGATTTTTTTCTGGGAAAGTAAAGCGGCACGGGCGTAATACCGACCACCTCAAAAATCATGTGCCGAAGGTCTGTAAAATGTATGGTCACTAACACTATATTCCCTATACGCCACTTGGCTTTTTTTTAGTGATAAACAACAATTCACAAACAGCAGAGATAGTCTCAAGATGCAACAAAGCTTGTCAAATCATTGGACAGCTATAACGACTATTGTCCAGCAAAGAAATAACTCTAGAGGCAAAACGAGCACTCTACAATACTATCTTCATCCCAACGTTGTGCTACCAATGCCAGACCCGGACCCTAGATGCAAGAACAATAAGAAAAATAACCTCTACTGAGATTAAATGTGTTAGACGAATGACAGAAAACAGTCTGAGAGATAAGATCAGAAATAAAGAACTGAGAAAAAAAGCTATAAATAACCACAGAACATAATATATAAAGAAACAACAGATAAAATGGTTTGGCCACGTGACAAGGCAGAAAGATCAAAATAGAAAATAACGAGCCTTCAACAAACGTTGTGAGAACACCAGACCCAAGGGTCAACCACGAAAAAGATGGATGGATGGATGGAATATTAGAAGCACTATGAAACATAACAGCAGCAGAGGTGAACAGGAGTACAAAAGACCGCACATTATATCTCTTATCGACGCTGAAAGGCAAATGAAGAAGGAAAGAAGAAGAAGAAGAAATGTGAGACAGAGGATAATAACAACTGAAATGTCTCGAGAGGTTAACAGCGTGACATGAACATTAGAACTGACTAAACGTCAGTGAACGGAATATGTTAATTAGGGTTATCAGAGCGAAAAAAACAAGACATTTTATGTGAAAAATAGAGGACATTGTATACGGAAAAAAGGACATTTAATGGAAAAAGCGAGATATTTTATATGAGGAAAAAAAACACAGGAAATTGTATGTGAAAAAAAAAACCAGGATATTGTATGTGAAAAAGAATTTTGTACAAAAAAGCAGTGCGTGATAATGTTGTCCTTATTTTCAATATTTTATATATAATGAAGTCAACGGAATGTTGGACATGTGATGAAAAGAGATAATAGTAAAGAAGCCCTCAAGTGGGAAACAACAGGTAAGAGAAAAAAGAGGAAGACCCAGAGAGACACTGAGAACATTGATGAGAGAGGCAAGAGCAGCAGGAATCGGGTCCCTCAATGAGATAGAGCTGCTTGCACAGAACAGAGACACATGGCGCGATTTGATAAAACATCTTTAAAAGAATTGAAAACTGCTAGAACAAAAACTCAGATAAGAGAAGGAGTATCTTGGTCTACGCCTTATGGGCCGGCTACGGCTTGAAAGGTCAATAGATAGATAGAAAGTCAACGACCACCTAAACACAAGACAGATACTTTAATTAAAAGCACATCTACGGTACAATCCGGTATACTTGTAACTCTAGTGTGAAACAACATTGTTGCCTCTGCTCAATGATATGTCCCCTGATGTCCAATGACATGACACTTGATGCACAATGGCATGGCACCTGACGCTGATGAATGACACTAAAATTCAATATGATAAAAGGATGGAAATGGCAGGACAAAATGACTGACATAGAATTATTGAAAAGTACCAGTCAAATATCAGGGAAGCCGCGATAGCTCAGTGGTAAGTGAACTGAACTACAAAGGACAAGAGGTCGGGTTCGATCCTGATCGATGGCTTCCGGGTTCACCCAGCCTTAAAATGGGTACCGGATTTTTTTTTCTGGGAAAGTGAAGCGGCACGGGCGTAATACCGACCACACACACCCCAAAAATCATGAGCTGAAGGTCTATAAAATGTATGGTCTCTAACACCATGTTTCCAATACGCCACTTGACATGACGGGACACTTTACTTTCTTTTTTTTCTTTACCAGTCGAATACCATTGGATAAAGAGATATAGGGAGGACTATAGCGCTGGATAGGACACATACTGCAGAAGCCAACTGAGAGTATTATACATCAGGTTTTTGGAATCCTCAATAAAAAAAGACAAAGAGGAAGACCAATATTCTTTGAGAAGACAGATGAAAGCAAAGATGAAGATAATCGGGAAAACATGGTATAATCTTACAAGAATGGCAAGAAACAGAACGGCTTGGAAATTGTGTTTTGAAGACCTATGCTCCACAGGGAGATGAATGGTAGAAGAGAAAGAATAAAAAGAATATAGTGTGGAAACGGATAATATATTGTGTAATCATCATCATCATTTGTAATAGGAAGATTAAATATAGTCATCTTTTTGGAACTGTCACCAAAAATAATATATTTAATATAACTGTTATAAAAAAGATGAATTTGTGAAATATTAAACACACAAATGTCTGTGTAATCAGCAAGCAGCAGGGATTTGTCTGTAGCACTTTATTTGTCATCAGCACTCACAGACACAAGAGAACTGAGAAGATGAAAGTATACAATTGTTTTTCTCATCTATCATCATCATCATCATGTGCCATATCGGTTGGCGTAGGCGATCATATCCTTGGACAATCTTCTATCCACTGTCGTCCGCGATCTCTCTTTCCTTTTATTTTGCCAGTTGTAACCAAGTATTCCAACTTTCCTCTTATCATGATGTGTCCGAAAAATGTTAATTGTTTCTTTCTGATGTTTTTTAGGAGCTCTCTTTTTGTGTTGACTCTTTGAGAAATTCCTCATTGGTCTTTTTAGCTGTCCATTGAACTTTCAACCATTCTGCTGAGAAATCCCATCTCTGTGGTCTAATCGTCTTTCCATTTATTTCTCATCTAACATGATCATAACTTTAAAAAAATAAAAACTGACTGGATAGCCTTTGGTCACGGAGGGAAAGGTATATGGAACGAAGAGAGGATAGAACCTGCAATTCATTGGAAGATAGGTCCATGAGAAATGAAGATTCCAACACATCACTCCCCAGACTGTAACGCTACTGTTACCGTAACGTGGTTATATGAACTATATATGGCAAGTCTCACAAGAAGAATCATTATTAACATATTGCAGTCTTTTACTGTCGTTATGTGTCTCTTTGAATATTCATCATCATCATCTTGGGTTAGTTTCTTGTATTCAGTATTCCTACTTTTTTACTATTGTTTCATATTTATAATCTGAAATTGAATTTTTCAAAAGAATTTATCAAGGTTTTGTTTTGTAATATTTTTTTTCCTCATGAACTACATTGCGACAACTGATACCTATTTTGCTGATCAAAAAACAAATAAGATCACATTATTTATATTCTGTAGTACAAAGAAATTAGGTTAAATGCTAAAATAAAAATGTTCAGCTCCAGTGTTAAGTCAGTCTTAGTATATGGCTGTGAAACATGGAGAACAACTAAAATGATAATCATGAAGATACAGACTTTCATTAGTGGATGCTTACGCAGAATAAAAGGATGGGAATGGCAGGACAAAATCACTAACATAGAATTATGGAAATGTACCAGTCAAACACCAGTGGATAAAGAGATACAGCGAAGACGATGGCGTTGGATAGGACACACACTGCGAAAGCCAACTGAGAGTATTATACAACAGCCCCTTTTTTGGAATCCGCATGGAAAAGACAAAGAGGAAGACCAAGGAATTCTTGGAGAAGACAGATAGAAGCAGAGATGAAGATGATGGGGAAGACATGGATATGATCTTAAAAGAATGGCAAGAAATAGAACGACATGGAAAGTGTTTGTTGAAGACCTATACTCCACAGGGAGTATAGAGGTAGAAGAAGATTTATCTTCTGTACCACAAATACATGTTGATTTAAATCTGTTGTTGAAATGTTGCTGTGGCAGCTGAACTCTAACATCAACATTTACTTTAGTATATCATCTGTTATGATTCATTCTTATTGTCTCTTTGTTGGCTCAAATTCCATGATGATAATCTTGTCTGTGAGCTTTTAAATATCGATTATCCTTTTGGGCCGAATAAGGTGCATAGGGCAGCAAAAGTCATGGTTTGTCTGGCGGTCCGCCGCTTCCTCTTTTAGTTGTTAGTTGTTTCTGAGACCCATAGCTGTGTTCTATTTGATGATGGTTCTAGGCAGGGTTTCTTTCGCTCTTCCTCGTTTTCTTTTATCTTGTGGTCTCCATGTAAGGGCCTCATGAGGTAGCCTTCTAACGTCCATTCTGAGAACGTGGTAAAGTATTTCCAGCGTGGTTTTCCAACGCCATTGGATACATAGTACTGTAAATACGCATGGTTATAAACTGAAGTCACGTATTTAACATAACCATTTATTATTATTATTGACATTGTGCGTACGGTTAATCCACGTATTTTTCTCTATATGTTTAAAGCTTATGACATTGAAATTGAAAAAAAGGTCAAATCAATGGTCTTAAACTTTGCATTATTCAGAGGGCACGATAGATTTCCTGGCCTTTCTAAATCTGTTATTGCGAATATTGCATGATTTGTTCTGATAAAAGCGTAATTTAATTACTACCAAGATCGTTTGATATGGGAAAATGCATATAATGTAGTTTATTATTGAAATAACACAATTAAATGTATTCTAGTAAAATAAATAAGTTGACACATTTATTATCGTATGCTAATTGATACTATTTGTATGTAATTGCCAGATTAAACAACAATTTCTGTCACTCAAACGATGAATTAGAAATGAAGTATGGTTTTTTACACACCGACATTAAGCCATTTACTCATGTAAAGTTCTGAACATTTTTGTGTTTCTTGTTTACCCTTGTTAATCTTTTTTCCCCAGTTCATAGTGTAAACGGGTTATTATTGTTAATGTAGTGAAAGTTTGAATGACTTCTATATAGATGTGAATGTTTGTATGACTTCTATATAGATGTGAATGTTTGTAAGGCTTCTATTAAATGTGAATGTTTGTAAGTCTTCTATATAGATGTGAATGTTTGTAAGACTTCTATGTAGATGTGAATGTTTGTAAGACTTCTATATAGATGTGAATGTTTGTAAGACTTCTATATATATGTGAAAGTTTGTAAGATTTCTATATAGATGTGAATGTTTGTAAGACTTCTATATAGATATGAAAGTTTGTAAGATTTCTATATAGACGTGAATGTTTGTAAGACTTCTATATAGATGTGAATGTTTGTATGACTTCTATATAGATGTGAAAGTTTGTAAGATTTCTATATAGATGTGAATGTTTGTAAGACTTCTATATAGATGTGAATGTTTGTAAGACTTCTATATAGATGTGAATGTTTGTAAGACTTCTATATAGATGTGAATGTTTGTAAGACTTCTATATAGATGTGAATGTTTGTAAGTCTTCTATATAGATGTGAATGTTTGTAAGACTTCTATATAGATGTGAATGTTTGTAAGACTTCTATATAGATGTGAAAGTTTGTAAGATTTCTATATAGATGTGAATGTTTGTAAGACTTCTATATAGATGTGAATGTTTGTATGACTTCTATATAGATGTGAAAGTTTGTAAGATTTCTATATAGATGTGAAAGTTTGTAAGATTTCTATATAGATGTGAATGTTTGTATGACTTCTATATAGATGTGAAAATAATATCACATAAAGATGAACTCAAATCTGCAATAAAACTGACTACACACGTAAATCAAAATTTGAAATGTAGTGTCAGGTAACAATTGTACTCAAACACAACGGAAACGGATGGGTGGTAACAATAAATGATTTGTCGTGGCAGAAGATGGCGGCTTCGAATCACTGAATCGGTAGAGTAAACAAGTTTATTATTTTTGTTATTATTTCCTTTCTGTCGCACATGTTGGAAAAGGGGGGAGGGGGGGATATTGTGAAATATAGCTCTGACACGAAAACTTCGTGGCGACAGCTTTTGAAAAGAGGGCTGTCTTCTCCGTACCTTATATGCCCCCGCCTCCTATTTTTCCCCCCGCTCAGACCTCGTAAATAAAAGCAGTAAGTAAAGTGCCCCCGTCACGCCAAGTGGCGTATAAGAAATATAGTGTTAGTGACCATAAATTTTACAGACCTTCAGCACGTAATTTTTGGGGTAATGTGGTCGGTATTACGCCCGTGCCGCTTCATTTTCCCAGAAAAAAATCCGGTACCTATTAAAGGCTGGGTGAACCCGGAAGCCGTCGGTTGGGTTCTAACCCTACCCCTTGTCCTTTGTAGTTCAGTTCACTAACCACTGAGCTATCGCGGCTCCCTGCTCAGACCTAGTAAAATAGTAAAAATGTCCTGGCATAAAGACAGAAAGAAAGTTTATATATGTCCTGCTCATGTCTTTCAGTTAAAATAAAAATATATATATATGCATGCTTGAAATTGTGCGCGTGTGTGTGTCTGTGTGCGTGCCCGTGTGTGTGTGTGTGAAAAACAGTTGAATTTTTTTTTTTTTCAGAAAGTCTTTTCTTTTATCCTGTTCTGCTATTTGCCGGTAGGCGTCGCAGACTTAAGTTAATGATGTGTTTTCAATGAAGGACACTTTCTGTGAATTGGTACATAGTTATATTGTATTGTTCTATTATGTCGTAAATTCCCTCAATCCATCATCTTCTTGGTCTACCTCTATATCTTGGTTGTTCTATTTTGTTGTTATAAGCTCTTGACGCTGGTGCTGAGGGGTTCATGCACATCAGATTTTCAAACCATTTTAATCTTTGTCTTATTATGTATTCAATTACTGATAGAATTCTAATGTTGTTTCTGATTTCATCGTTCCATACCTTATCTCTTCATATTTTGTTGACAGCTTTTCTGAGGCATCTCATCTCACATGTTGTCAGTTTTCTTGATCTTTAGTCAGAGTCCATGTTTGACATTGATAGCAAAGAGTTGTAATAAAGATAGAGTTTATCAAGTTCTTCTTTGTTTCCTTTAATATAGCAGGATTTTATAATTGGCGAAATTTGGTATGTAACTTTGTTTGCACTTTGAATTCTTGCTTCAATCTCTCTATTAAATCCTTCCATCCTCTGTAAAAACATTACCCAGCTATTTGAATTCTTGTACTCGCTTTAATTTGTAATTTTTTTCAGAAAGTAATTCTGTAAATTTCATTACTGACAAGATTAGAATAGTATTTTACAAACTATTAGAGTAACTTATATTGGTTGTGTATCCAAATGTTAAAGAAGACATTAGAACACACCCCCACAACATCTCATGAAAGACAACTGAACATTGTTGAACATTATCATCAGTTTAAACATTTTTCTAGAAAGTTTACCCTACAAATGAAACAGTGTTTTACGGCAGTTGCCAGCTGCAGCGATGGTTCATTGCGTACCTATTAAGTGAAAATACCGTCAATCGCGGTGACATAAATAAGTTTCACTATGCAAATGTATACAATACTTATATAATTGAGCAAGTAATTGTGTGTATTTCTGGAGAACATTTACATAGCTGCAGTAAGCGAATTGTTTGTTTGTATAAAAGTAAAAGTACACAATTTATGTTTAGATCACGATAATTTTAGTATAGGTGACCTTACCTCGACAGAATCAAGAACAGCAAACACAACTTAAGGGGCAGATTGCGTGTCTTGAAAGTCTTCAAGAAGCCAATGGCGAATATCGGATCTGTACAACACGAAACTAGATCTTTGGAAAACATGAACCTTAAATCTGTACGTTAGTTAAAAAAGAAATTAATACAATGAGACATTCTAAAATGAATATACTAGAAATAAGTGAAAGTTGATATATGAAGAAAAGCACGGAGAAAGTAAACAATAATCAGAGAAATAGTACTTACTGAAAGAGAGGATGGATATCACAACGAAATAGTTGCATTCATTCTGTTGGGAGAAATTTAGCAAAACGATACTTCAAAAGAAAGCTATAACAACAGGTGATTAAAAAAAAGGATGAGAGGTATATTCACCAACACCACCCTGGTAAAGTACTTAGCACCAATAAATGACAATAAAGAGGAACAAAGGATTAGTTCTACTATCAACAATTGCTAAGTAAATTGGAAGCCTCTCCTAGTCATAGGAAACGGTGTGTTCAGAATGGCAAATTAGTCACGTCAGAAATTTGGTGTTTGAGGATATAGTCTGCAGTGATCAAATGGAGCAAAATTATGAATGAAACCGTATCAGCCATAGAATCAATCTTGAACAGAGGTAGCAGATAAATTAGTTTGCTCCCATGAGAGAATCTTTTATGATGTTCATTCATTCAAGGCTCAAAAACGACGATAAGGATAAGCATAGCTTGAGACATACACAGAATACAGCGGAAGGACAACTTTAGAAGACTTTACAACAGATTGAAATAGCAATAGTTGAGACCGCCAGAAAAGTTAAAAACTAGAAATTTGCTACTTCCTTTATACCAGAAGTGGAAGTCGAAGAGAAGAATAAACATTACTACCACTGCTATAGTTCGTTTCAAATCATGTGCACAACTTCAAAACGCTATTACTCATTAAACATTTGTTTAAAACTGTTGAAATTTTAAAAATGTTATTAGAATGCAAAAGACCCTTTAAATGTATATTTAACAAATATCTTGCAGCTGCAGTTTTCTTAAAGCGGCGAATTTCTTTGATGTTTGTCAAAATTGTAAATTGTGAACCCTAAAGAATAGAAATTACCGTAGTTGCTGGTCTATGATTAATTTTCACTAGGTAAAGGCGTGGCCGTAATGGGGAAATAACTGGATAAGACAAAACACCGGGAGAATTATTGTCTGCTCAGTTCGAGGACGAACGATAATATCAAGGTATACCTGTATGTCCAATTTTCATAGTTGTGTGGTCCTGAAAAGGACCGTTTGTTGAACTAATTTAAGGTAATATAGGGGCCAACATTGTGGGGGCTATATACTTTCATTCTGAATCAGACGAGTCTAAAAGATTAAAGACTGTTTGGGGTTGAACATTCCACAAACCATCATTTTTCCAATATTCCTCTTCCTGTTTTAAGACGTGGTCTTCACATTTAGCTCAATAATCTTTGTCTATATTTAATAAAGCGAGATTAGCAAGAGTCTTTACATCGCATATTTTGAATGTTGTATTTTCATCTGCCACTAGTCCTTTTAATTTTGCCCAGATTAGTTCTATTGGATTTAAATGAGCATGGTAAGGTGGCAGCCTCAAACTTATATGACCGTGCTCTTGGATAATCTTATCTATTTGAAAAATCTTTGTCCTCTGTTTTTGCTTTACTAGAGATAGTAATTCAGGTTTTAAGTACATGTTATTAAATTGTATGTGCTCCTTTGTGAGCCATATCTTAATAGCATGTTTTGTACTGGATGACGTCGGGACTTTATCTTCAAGTGCAACAATGTTGTGGTACGCTGCATTGTCCATTATTAGGCAAGATGGTCGATCTAGTGATGGGAGAACAGAATTTTCAATCCAATGTCTAAATATGTGACCATTCATCTCAGAGTGATAATCCCGATTGTCTATGGATTTTGAAAGAAAAATTAGCTCTGCATTCTGTATTAGTCCATGTTGTCGACTACCTGCATGAGCAATTATTGTATTGAGCAAGTATTTTTTATCAAGCGCTGTCCTTTGCTGCTAGGTATTAATCTCTTAATCTTTCCATCTGATGACTGCCATTCCCTTTGGTTAGTGTGGTGAGCAGTGATCCATGTTTCATCCAAGTACACAATATCATAACCTTGCTTGCGCACCTCTTTTACTTCACGTAAGTACTTGCTTCTCATGACTACTATATGTGGCTACTCACAGATGATGTTTCGTCCATTGGAATACTTTCTGAATGTAAAGCCTGCAGCTCTCACATTCCTCCATAATGTAGACTTTGATATTTCAATACTGTTGTTCTTTTTCAGCGATACTTTTAATTTTCTTATTGTAACAGTTTCATTCATACCCAACATTTTGCGAATTTCACTTCTAATAAGTTCACTGTCGAAATTATCCAACATTTTTGCTCTTCCTTGTGATTTTGTATATTTGGAACATTCACGGTCACGTGCTTGAATCCAGCGATTAAATGACCGTTTAGATAAATCCAAAATGTGTCTTGTCCTATTCACATGGTTTTCTAAAGAATGAAATAATCTTCCTCGTTTAGCCTCTTTGCAAAAATAGCCATACATTTTTATTGCGATGTTTTGTAAACTGCAGAATTTCATTTTAAGACTCATGATAAATGTTATCGTTCCACGTCTCCACCTATGAATGAACGGAAATGGAACACACAATGTCTCATGTTTATTACAAGTGTCTAATTGTGTCAGAAAACCCACGTTGAAAGCGTGCAAATACGTCAATTTGACCGTGTATGGATTTTTACTCGTAATTTTTAACTTAAATACTGTAAACATTAAGTTTTGACTACATCAATGGGTCGTTATAAATTTATATAAATCACATAAGCAACAATAATAACCAAATGTTTTTTTTAATGAAATTAATTCCCTGTTGGGTTCTAATCATTATAACTTTACATGCAAATTTTGAAGAACTTACAAAAAGCGTTGAAAAAGATATCGATTTTAAAAGTTGGGCACGGGTTATGAAACGGACTATAGTATAACTCGTAAGATTATTTGGACACTGCCCGGCTGCTTCCCTGTGATCGCATGCTGAAGACAAGATTTAGTCATCACGCAAAAAGTTGCACAAACTACACACGAGAGAAACAGTAATTTGTGTTTCCCATTGTGATCCTTACTGTTGTTTGCTCCTTATCAACGCCAGCCTTTAAAATGTCGTTAATGGGCGCCGTTAATACACAGTGCTATGGTTTGCAGAAAAGATGTGATATTCGAGTTTTTCGGCCCAGCACATCAGACTTTAAGCACGACATTTTTAAATACTGGATTGTATTCCTTCATCGATCTCCAGACTGATTAGTCTGTCTCCGTGAGCACCCACAATAAGTGGAATATGATCAGTTTCAACTTCGTTGTTCCCCGATCCTGATGCTAGAAAGAAGTTGCTGACTGCTCTCAGCACAGTCGCTAGTGGAGGTCGTGGCCTCCCTGCAGTAATCTAAGACTATATTCAGACCAACTAAACGAAGCAGGACCTTATTTTTCCAGCTGGCTCATTCTGGACGAACTCTGGATAACGGAGTCGTGAGGCTGGAGTTGATATGCCTTACATTATTTCATTTTCAATTTATATGCCAACACTAACAAGTCTCTAAGAACTCTAAAGCTATGCCAACACTAACAAGTCTCTAAGAACTCTAAAGATATGCCAACACTAACAAGTCTCTAACAACTCTAAAGCTATGCCAACACTAACAAGTTTCTAACAACTTCTAATTCTAAAGCTTTGACAACACTAACAAGTTTCTAACAACTTCTAATACTAAAGCTTTGACAACACTAACACGTCTCTAACTACTTCTAAAGCTATGCCAACACTAACAAGTCTCTAACAACTTCTAATTCTAAAGCTATGCCAACACTAACAAGTCTCTAACAACTTCTAATTCTAAAGCTTTGACAACACTGACAAGTCTCAAACTACTTCTAAAGCTATGCCAACACTAACAAGTATCTAACTACTTCTAAAGCTATGCCAACACTAACAAGTCTCTAACAACTTCTAAAGCATTGCCAACACTAACAAGTCTCTAACAACTTCTAAAGCTATGCCAACACTAACAAGTCTCTAAGAACTTCTAAAGCTATGCCAACACTAACAAGTCTCTAACAACTCTAAAGCTATGCCAACACTAACAAGTCTCAAAGAACTTCTAAAACTATGCCAACACTAACAAGTCTCTAAGAACTCTAAAGCTATGCCAACACTAACAAGTCTCTAAGAACTCTAAAGCTATGCCAACACTAACAAGTCTCTAACAACTTCTAAAGCTATGCCAACACTAACAAGTCTCTAACAACTTCTAAAGCTATGCCAACACTAACAAGTCTCAAAGCTATGCCAACACTAACAAGTCTCTAACAACTTCTAAAGCTATGCCAACACTAAAAAGTCTCTAAGAACTTCTAAAGCTATGCCAACACTAACAAGTCTCTAAGAACTTGTAAAGCTATGCCAACACTAACAAGTCTCTAACAACTTCTAAAGCTATGCCAACACTAACAAGTCTCAAAGCTATGCCAACACTAACAAGTCTCTAACAACTTCTAAAGCTATGCCAACACTAACAAGTCTCTAACAACTTCTAAAGCTATGCCAACACTAACAAGTCTCAAAGTTATGCCAACACTAACAAGTCTCTAACAACTTCTAAAGCTATGCCAACACTAACAAGTCTCTAACAACTTCTAAAGCTATGCCAACACTAACAAGTCTCAAAGCTATGCCAACACTAACAAGTCTCTAACAACTTCTAAAGCTATGCCAACACTAACAAGTCTCTAACAACTTCTAAAGCTATGCCAACACTAACAAGTCTCAAAGCTATGCCAACACTAACAAGTCTCTAACAACTTCTAAAGCTATGCCAACACTAAAAAGTCTCTAAGAACTTCTAAAGCTATGCCAACACTAACAAGTCTCTAAGAACTCTAAAGCTATGCCAACACTAACAAGTCTCTAACAACTTCTAAAGCTATGCCAACACTAACAAGTTTCTAACAACTTCTAAAGCTATGCCAACACTAACAAGTCTCAAAGCTATGCCAACACTAACATGTCTCTAACAAGTTCTAAAGCTATGCCAACACTAAAAAGTATCTAAGAACTTCTAATGCTATGCCAACACTAACAAGTCTCTAAGAACTTCTAAAGCTATGCCAACACTAACAAGTTTCTAGGAACTTCTAAAGCTATGCCAACACTAACAAGTTTCTAGGAACTTCTAAAGCTATGCCAACACTAACAAGTTTCTAGGAACTTCTAAAGCTATGCCAACACTAACAAGTTTCTAGGAACTTCTAAAGCTATGCCAACACTAACAAGTGTCTAAGAACTTCTAAAGCTATGCCTACACTAGCACGTTTCTAAGAACTCTAAAGCTATGCCAACACTAACAAGTTTATAAGAACTTCTAAAGCTATGCCAACACTAACAAGTCTCTAACAACTTCTAAAGCTATGCCAACACTAACAAGTCTCTAACAACTTCTAAAGCTATGCCAACACTAACAAGTTTCTAAGAACTTCTAAAGCTATGCCAACACTAACAAGTCTCTAACAACTTCTAAAGCTATGCCAACACTAACAAGTCTCTAACAACTTCTAAAGCTATGCCAACACTAACAAGTCTCTAACAACTTCTAAAGCTATGCCAACACTAACAAGTCTCTAACAAGTTCTAAAGCTATGCCAACACTAACAAGTCTCTAAGAACCTCTAAAGCTATGCCAATACTAACAAGTTTCTAAGAACTTCTAAAGCTATGCCAACACTAACACGTTTCTAAGAACTTCTAAAGCTATGCCAACACTAACAAGTCTCTAACTACTTCTAAAGCTATGCCAACACTAACAAGTCTCTAACAACTTCTAAAGCATTGTCAACACTAACAAGTCTCTAACAACTTCTAAAGCTATGGCAACACTAACAAGTCTCTAAGAACTTCTAAAGCAATGCCAACACTAACAAGTCTCTAACAACTCTAAAGCTATGCCAACACTAACAAGTCTCAAAGAACTTCTAAAACTATGCCAACACTAACAAGTCTCTAAGAACTCTAAAGCTATGCCAACACTAACAAGTCTCTAAGAACTCTAAAGCTATGCCAACACTAACAAGTCTCTAACAACTTCTAAAGCTATGCCAACACTAACAAGTCTCTAACAACTTCTAAAGCTATGCCAACACTAACAAGTCTCAAAGCTATGCCAACACTAACAAATCTCTAACAACTTCTAAAGCTATGCCAACACTAAAAAGTCTCTAAGAACTTCTAAAGCTATGCCAACACTAACAAGTCTCTAAGAACTTCTAAAGCTATGCCAACACTAACAAGTCTCTAACAACTTCTAAAGCTATGCCAACACTAACAAGTCTCTAAGAACTCTAAAGCTATGCCAACACTAACAAGTCTCTAACTACTTCTAAAGCTATGCCAACACTAACAAGTCTCTAACAACTTCTAAAGCTATGCCAACACTAACAAGTCTCAAAGCTATGCCAACACTAACAAGTCTCTAACAAGTTCTAAAGCTATGCCAACACTAAAAAGTATCTAAGAACTTCTAAAGCTATGCCAACACTAACAAGTCTCCAAGAACTTCTAAAGCTATGCCAACACTAACAAGTTTCTAGGAACTTCTAAAGCTATGCCAACACTAACAAGTCTCTAAGAACTTCTAAAGCTATGCCAACACTAACAAGTCTCTAATAACTTCTAAAGCTATGCCAACACTAACAAGTCTCTATCAACTTCTAAAGCAATGCCAACACTAACAAGTTTCTAAGAACTTCTAAAGCTATGCCAACACTAACAATTCTTTAAGAACTCTAAAGCTATGCTAGCACTAAAAAGTCTTTAAGAACTCTAAAGCTATGCTAGCACTAAAAAGTCTCTAAGAACTTCTAAAGCTATGCCAACACTAACAATTCTTTAAGAACTCTAAAGCTATGCTAGCACTAAAAAGTCTCTAAGAACTCTAAAGCTATGCACCTAACCTATTAACAGCTTGTAGAATGGTACAACCTTTTTGAGTTTATAAAAGCATTACCATAAATGTATATGTCAAGCAATTATGCGAAACATCATTAATATCTTTTTCTTTTTACGTTTGAGTACTCCAATCGACGTGTACATATTTACTTCTTAACTGATTTGTTTGCTCGACCAACGTGACACAATTGCCTCATTATTGCTCTAATTTATGCATCACGCGGTCACACCACTTATTATTGGGTCATTGATTATAATTTCGTTATTTTCATTTCCGCGACTGGTAATATTTATAGCTGCATTAATTCATTCTGTCAGCTTTTTATCTACCTATTACATAATCTATTTATCTTTTTTTTCCAACTCCATTCTATGCCTGTACGTCCACTTATCACGTGTTCGTACGGTCGCCCATCTTGTCCATTTGTCTATCAATGCGTCAATCTTTCTAATCATTCCACTTTCCATCCATCTTCCATCAACCTTCCATCCAATTTCCATCCACCTTCCATCCACCTTCCATACACCTTCCATCCACTTTCCATCCACCTTCCATCCACTTTCCATCCACCTTCCATCCACCTTCCATCCACTCTCCATCCACCATCCATTCACCTTCCATACACCTTCCATCCACCTTACATACACTTTCCATCCACCGTCCATAGACTGTCCATCCACCTTCCATCCTCCTTCCATCCACCTTCCATCCACCTTCCATACACTTTCCATCCACCTTCCATCCACCTTCCATACACTTTCCATCCACCTTCCACCCACCTTCCATACACTTTCCATCCACCTTCCATCCACCTTCCATACACTTTCCATCCACCTTCCATACAATTTCCATCCACCTTCTATCCACCTTCCATCCACTTTTCATCCACCTTCCATCCACCTTCCATCCACCTTCAATACACTTTCCATCAACTTTCCATCCACCTTCCATACACTTTCCATCCACCTTCTATCCACCTTCCATCCACCTTCCATCCACCTTCCATACACTTTCCATCCACCTTCCATCCACCTTCCATACACTTTCCATCCACCTTCCATCCAACTTCCATCCACCTTCCATACACCTTCCATCCACCTTCCATCCATCTTCCATACACTTTCCATCCACCTTCCATCCACCTTCCATACACTTTCCATAAACTTTCCATCCACTTTCCATCCACCTTCCATACACCTTCCATCCACCTTCCATACACTTTCTATCCACCTTCCATCCACCTACCATACACTTTCCATCCACCTTCCATCCACCTTCCATCCACCTTCCATCCAAATTCCATACACTTTCCATCCACCTTCCATACACTTTCCATCCACCTTCCATCCACCTTCCATACACCTTCCATTCACATTCCATCCACCTTCCATACACTTTCCATCAACTTTCCATACACTTTCCATACACTTTCCATCCACCTTTCATACACCTCCATCCACCTTCCATCCACCTTCCATACACTTTCCATCCACCTTCCATCCATCTTACATCCACCTTCCAACCACCTTCCATACACTTTCCATCCACCTTCCATCCATCTTACATCCACCTTCCATCCACCTTCCATACACTTTTCATCCACCTTCCATACACTTTCCATCCACCTTCCATCTACCTTCCATACACTTTCCATCCACCTTACATCCACCTTCCATACACTTTCCATTCACCTTCCATACACTTTCCATCCACCTTCCAACCATCTTCGATACACTTTCGCATCCACCTTCCCACCACCTTCTATAGACTTTCCATCCACCTTCCATCCACCTTCCATACACTTTCCATCCACCTTCCATCCACCTTCCATCCACCTTCCAAATACTTTCAATCCACCTTCCATACACTTTCCATCCACCTTCCAACCACCTTCCATACACTTTCAATCCACCTTCCATCCACCTTCCAAGAATCCTTCCATACACTTTCCATCCACCTTCCATCCACCTTCCATCCACTTTACATCCACCTTCCATCCACCTTCCATACACCTTCCATCCATCTTCCATACACTTTCCATCCACCTTCCATCCACTTTCCATCCACCTTCCATCCACTTTTCTTCCACCTTCCATACACTTTCCATCCACGTCCCATCCACCTTCCATCCACCTTCCATACACCTTCCATCCACCTTCCATACACCTTTCATCCACCTTCCATACACGTTCCATCCACCTTCCATCCACCTTCCATACACCTTCCATCCACCTTCCATCCACCTTCCATCCACCTTCCATACACTTTCCATTAACCTTCCATCCACCTTCCATACACTTTCCATACACCTTCCATCCACCTTCCATCCACCTTCCATACACTTTCCATCCACCTTCCATCCACCTTCCATACACTTTCCATCCACCTGCCATAAACTTTCCATCCACCTTCCATCCACCTTCCATGCACCTTCCATACACTTTCCATCCACCTTCCATCCACCTTCCATCCACCTTCCATTCACCTTCCATCCACTTTCCATCCATCTTCCATGCACCTTCCGTGCACCTTCCATGCACCTTCCATGCACCTTCCATGCACCTTCCATACACTTTCCATCCACCTTCCATCCACCTTTCATCCACCTTCAATACACTTTCCATCAAACTTCCATCCACCTTCCATACACTTTCAATCCACCTTCCAAGAATCCTTCCATACACTTTCCATCCACCTTCCATCCACCTTCCATACACTTTCCATCCACCTTCCATCCACCTTCCATACACCTTCCATCCATCTTCCATACACTTTCCATGCACCTTCCATGCACCTTCCATACACTTTCCATCCACCTTCCATCCACCTTTCATCCACCTTCCATACACTTTCCATCAAACTTCCATCAACCTTCCATACACTTTCAATCCACCTTCCAAGAATCCTTCCATACACTTTCCATCCACCTTCCATCCACCTTCCATACACTTTCCATCCACCTTCCATCCACCTTCCATACACCTTCCATCCATCTTCCATACACTTTCCATCCACATTCCATCCACCTTCCATACACTTTCCATCCACCTTTCCATCCACCTTCCATGCACTTTCCATCCACCTTCCATACACTTTCCAACCACGTCCCATCCACCTTCCATCCACCTTCCATACACCTTCCATCCACCTTCCATACACCTTCCATCCACCTTCCATACACCTTCCATCCACTTTCCATCCACCTTCCATACACCTTCCATCCACCTTCCAACCACCTTCCATCCACCATCCATACACTTTCCATCCATTTTCCATCCACCTTCCATAAACTTTCCATCCACCTTCCATCCACCTTCCATCCACCTTCCATACACTTTCCATCCACCTTCCATCCACCTTCCATACACTTTCCATCCACCTTCCATCCAACTTCCATCCACCTTCCATACACTTTCCATCCACCTTCCATCCACCTTCCATGCACCTTCCATATACTTTCCATCCACCTTCCATCCACCTTCCATCCACTTTCCATCCACCTTCCATCCACCTTCCATACACTTTCCATCCACCTTCCATCCACCTTCCATCCATTTTCCATCCACCTTCCATATACTTTCCATCCACCTTCCATCCACCTTCCATCCACCTTCCATCCACTTTCCATCCACCTTCCATCCACCTTCCATCCACTTTCCATCCACCTTCCATCCACCTTCGATACACTTTCCATCCACCTTCCATCCACCTTCCATCCACCTTCCATACACTTTCCATCCACCTTCCATCCACCTTCCATACACTTTCCATCCACCTTCCATCCACCTTCCATACACTTTCCATCCACCTTCTATACACTTTCCATCCACCTTCCATCCACCTTCCATACACTTTCCATCCACCTTCCATCCACCTTCCATACACTTTCCATCCACCTTCTATACACTTTCCATCCACCTTCCATCCACTTTCCATCCACCTTCCATCCACCTTCTATACAATTTCCATCCACCTTCCATCCACCTTCCATACACTTTCCATCCACCTTCTATACACTTTCCATCCACCTTCCATCCACCTTCCATCCACCTTCAATGCACCTTCCATCCACCTTCTATACACTTTCCATCCACCTTCCATCCACCTTCCATCCACCTTCCATACACTTTCTATCCACCTTCCATCCACCTTCCATCCACTTTCAATCCACCTTCCATCCACCTTCCATCCACTTTCCATCCACCTTCCATCCACCTTCCATCCACCTTCCATCCAACTTCCATGCACCTTCCATCCACCTTCTATACACTTTCCATCCACCTTCCATCCACCTTCCATCCACCTTCCATACACTTTCTATCCACCTTCCATCCACCTTCCATCCACCTTCCATCCACTTTTCATCCACCTTTCCATCCACCTTCCATCCACTTTCCATCCACCTTCCATCCACTTTCCATCCACCTTCCATACACTTTCCATCCACGTCCCATCCACCTTCCATCCACCTTCCATACACCTTCCATACACCTTCCATCCACCTTCCATACACCTTCCATCCACCTTCCATACACCTTCCATCCACTTTCCATCCACCTTCCATACACCTTCCATCCACCTTCCATCCACCTTCCATACACTTTCCATCCACCTTCCATCCACCTTCCATACACTTTCCATCCACCTTCCATCCACCTTTCATCCACCTTCCATCCACCTTCCATCCACCTTCCATACACTTTACATCCACCTTCCATCCACCTTCCATACACTTTCCATCCACCTTCTATACACTTTCCATCCACCTTCCATGCACCTTCCATACACTTTCCATCCACCTTCTATCCACCTTTCATTCACCTCCCATACACCTTCCATCCACCTTCCATCCACCTTCCATCCACCTTCCATCCACCTTTCATTCACCTCCCATACACCTTCCATCCACCTTCCATCCACCTTCCATCCACCTTTCATTCACCTCCCATACACCTTCCATCCACCTTCCATCCACCTTCCATCCACCTTCCATCCACCTTCCATTCACCTTCCATCCACCTTCCATCCACCTTCCATCCACCTTCCATACACTTTCCATCCACCTTCCATCCACCTTCCATCCACCTTCCATACACTTTCCATCCACCTTCCATACACTTTCCATCAACCTTCCATCCACCTTCCATCCACCTTCCATACACTTTCCATACACTTTCTATCCACCTTCCATCCACCTTCCATCCACCTTCCATCCACCTTCCATCCACCTTTTTGTCCTCTGACAGCCTATAATTCATGCTGTTGTCGTCTTTCTAATTTCATGGCATTCTTTTTTATCCATCCTTTATTGTCTGTTAATCGATCCTCGATTCACCAGTGTATCCATCCTGATCTATTTTCTCTATTCATCCACAGTCATGTCATATACTTTCTTTATTTTTTATCAGGATTTTTTTCACGTCGGACAGATTAAATATCACACACACATACATATACCTATAGGTCACTGTACTCGTGTTTTTGGATTAACCCGAACAAAAGTTAGCACGTAGTTGTGTGAGCGTGTGTGTGTGTGCGTGTGCGTGTGTGTGCTTGTGTATGTGTGTGCGTGCGTGTGTATGCGTGTGTGTGTGTGTGTGTGTGCGTGTGTGTATGTGTGTGTGCGCGTGCGTTAGTCATTCATTGACCTGTGCAGTTGCAGTCAAATCACGAAATTAGGGGGGGGGGGGGAGAGATAATTGACAATTAAAGAGAAATCACGTGCCCAGATACATTGGGGAGAACTGAAAGTTGATGACAGGAAGGTAAGCGTGCAGCTCTAAACACAGCCATCTGAAAACATAATCGTGGAAAGAAAGGGCTATACAAATCTAGCTGAAACGTCTTTTTTCACAATACCAAAATTGACTCAACAACAGCGAACACTTGCTATAGATATGTTAGCTGCTTAATCAACGGTATTAGCGGTATCTCAGCACTTTAATGTTCACAGGGACATATATTTTAGAGAAACAGGAAACAGAGTTCTTAAATGTTATGTAGAACCAATATTAACATATGGATGTGAATCATGGACAATAGGACAACGGACAAGAAAATCACTGGAGGTCGTAGAAATGTGGTTTTACAGAAGAATGTTGAGAATACCGTAGACAGCTAAGAAGAGTAATGAAAACGTTCTGAAAGAGGCCAAAGCAAAAAGAGAGATAGTTTCCAATATTAGGAAGAAACAATCATCATTCTTTCGGCATGCAATGAGAATGGAACAGCTGGAATATATTGTAACAACTGGTAAAGTTGAGGGACGAATAGATTGAGGAAAGCAATGAGAAAAGATACCAGACAGCCTAAGAGAATGGCCTGGGAAACGATAAATAACTGTCGAGATAGAAAGTTGTGAAGATGCATGATCACCGACGCCAGCAGGCATTGCACTTGATGATGATAATAGACATTAAAGACATAATTAAAGGGTTCGATCATTGTAGCTTTGCTAATTGAGCTTCATCTGCAGCCATGGCACTTGATGATAATGGGCGTTAAAGACATAAGTAAATGGTTCAATCATTGTAGCTTTGCTAGTGGAGCTTCACCTGCAGTCATGTCAAGCACAACAGAGAAGATTGCAGAATAAGGCATGAGCTAGGTGGTGTCAAGATGATCACTTGTTGATGTCCATGACACTTTCTTGTTGCACTGAGATCTATTCACATCTGAGTAACAGCAGATGTCCCATCTGGAAAAGGAGGTCTGAGGCGGTCCGTCATAATTTCTCAAGACTTTACTAGTGTGAATCAACGGGGAAATAGGCAGGGCGTTATGACAGTGACCGTCTCCAACTTGAAGATGTATAATTTACTTGGTGTATGCCAGTTTCAAACACCGTGATATTAACTGTTCATTTCAAGTAGGGTTAATTATTTTGAGTGAGCATATAATGGTGAAGTTGTCAAACTTAAAATAGGTTTCGTTCTTGCCTATTTATGTTTATTTGGCTTTGGCTTTCTTTCACCAAATGCAAGGAAAGTGTGTACAAATGCTTGTCGCCCCTTGCGTCATCAGATCGTACTAGTAGTTTCTATATTTAGCTGGCTTCTACTAACACTTTGGGAGTCTGAATACAAGCGGCAGATATCCAGCTCACCTTTATGCGAGACACAGGTGATAACTCTAAGAGCAGGTCATCTTAAAATACTGAAGAAACAATTCGCAAGATAAATTTACCATAAGGCCGTCATGTGAAATAGATCACGACTGAAAAAAACGTTAGTTCATTGAGGACACAGGTGCTAGTTGATGCCAGGAAACAACATATGACATGAAAATAAGAATTTAACTGGCATTTGATTAAAAACTAGAAGCTAGAATTTTTTCTGAATTTCCATTGAGTTGTCTTCGAAGTTAAGATACAATGAAACACAGTACGCTTACAAAATAGCTGTTTTCAAGATGTCTATTCTTGTGTTACATGATTGCACTACTTTTTCTGACATTCAAATCTATATTGTTTCTGTGCCTGCACTTTCCCGCCTTTTAAAAATTAAATACAATCCCTGCACGTGGACGCAAAAGTCGAGTTAAGTGGAAAAAAAATGCCGGACGTTAAAGGACCAGTTGGCAAACTTGGAAGAAACATTTTGTATTTTCAGAATGATTCAGTTTCTCAAACTGGTGTCGTATTCCTCCATCTAGTATTACACGTTTGTAGTTCTACACCATCTCATACCTTTTTTATCAGTTCAAATTTTCCTCTTTACCTGCCTCTCTTCCAACACACACACATTTTCAAGACACTAAGACATTTTTTCTGCTGAAGTATGTGATTGATTTATTTTGCTTGATTTCAACGATAGAATATTTCACATATGACATATACAATGAAACCCTAGTGTTTGTACTCGCTTCTTCTTCTTCTTTCTGTCCTCATTTGCCTTTCAGCGTCGAGGGGAGCGTTTTATTTCTTCAGCTGCTCTGTTAGTCTCTGCTGCTGTAATCTTTCATAGATTTTCTAATATTCCATCAATCTACATTTTTCTTGATCGGCCCTTTGAGTCTCGTGTTCTCATAAAGTATTAAAAGCTCATTGTTTTTTTTTTGTTTTTTTTTTTTTTGTATTTCTCTCTTATCATATGGCTAAACTATTTTATCTGTTGTTCTTTTTTTCTCAGTTCTTCATTTCTGATTTTACCTCTTAGGCTGTTTCCTTGCAATTCGTCTAACACATCTCATCTATAGTGGTTATTTCCCTTATTGTCTAGGATAGTACCATAACGCTTGAATAAAGATTAGATCGTAGAGGGCCTGTTTTGCCTCTAGTACGCACCTTTAAGTAAAGTAAAGAGCCCCGTCGCACCAAGTGGCGTTTAGGGAATATGGTGTTAGTGACAATAAATTTTACAGACCTTCGGCACATGATTTTTGGGGTCATGTAGTCGGTATTACGCCCGTGCCTCTTTACTTTCCCAGAAAAAAAATCCGGTACCCATTTAAGGCTGGGTGAACCCGGAAGCCGTCGAATGGGATCGAACCCGACCGCTTGTCCTGTGTAGTCCAGTTCCCTAACCACTGAGCTATCGCGACTCCAAGTACGCCCCTTTCTATCTATCTATCTATTGACCTTTCGAGCCGTAACCGGCCCATAGGGCGTAGACCAAGATACACCTTCTCCTATATGAATTTTTGTTCTAGCAGTTTTCTTTTAAAGATATTTTATCAAATCTCGCCATCTGTCTCTGTTCTGTGCAAGCAGTTCTATCTCATTGAGGGAGCCGATTCCTGCTGCTCTTGCCTCTCTCATCAATGTTCTTCTCAGTGTTCTTCCCTTTACTTATAGTAAATTAGTAAATCCGCGAAACACACCGTCGTAGAGGACTGAAATAATATTTCAGGGAATTAAGCTACAGTATTTGGAGGTGAAAGGGTCAGTGCTCATTCTCTCTGTCATTACTTTTCATCAACTCAGTGAGCGATGTACCAATCTTTTAGAAGACTTAGCTGGGTCAGGTGGAGAGCGCCAAGACGTGTTTGAACCTTCGTTCACTTAGTCGACAACCAGTGCGTTAGCACTACACTACGGACACTATCAGTCTCGCTGTATGCGCACAACTTTACAACTTGGGATTCGCACAATTTTTTAATTGAAAGAAAAAATCGATCGTTATTAGTACAGTGTCCTGGAGTTCAGGTGTAAGACAGGGGTGCGTACTATCCCCCCTACTGTTTATTACATACATGGACCATATATGCAAGTTAGCCAAACCATCAGAGACAGAGGAGATCAACGAGCTTTTATTTGCAGACGATCAGGCACTAATACATGAAACAATAGAAGACCTACAAGAACACTTAAACAAACTCAACATCTCAGGCACAAAATAAAACATGAAAATCAACATCAACAAAACAGAAGTTATGAATGTCGCCAAAAATAAACAGAACATCAACATAACTATAGAAGACAGACAACTATAACAAGTAGAGGAGTTCAAATACCTAGGAAGTCTAATGACAAACAATAATTCTCAAACAGCAGAGATAGAATCAAGATGCAACAAAGCTTGTCAAATCATTGGACGGCTATCACCACTATTGTCCAACAAGAAAATAACTCTAGAGGCAAAACGAGCACTATACAATACAATCTTCATCCCAACGTTGTGCTACCAATGCCAGACCTGGACCCTAGATGCAAGAACAATAAGAAAATAACCTCTACAGAGATGAAATGTGTTAGACGAATGACAGGAAATAGTCTGAGAGACAAGATCAGAAATGAAGAACTGAGAAAAAAGCTAGGAATAGTCCCCGCCATAGAATATATAAGGAAACAACAAATAAAATGGTTTGGCCACATGACAAGGCGGAAAGAGCAAAACACAACACAACGAGCTTTCAACAAACGTTGTGAGAACACCAGACCCAAGGGTCGACCACGAAAAAGATGGGTCGATGGAATATTAGAAGTACTAGGAAACATAACAGCAGCAGAGGCGAACAGAAGAGCAAAAGACCGCAAATTATATCTCCCCTCGACGCTGAAAGGCAGATGGGGAAGGAAAGAAGAAAGAAGAAGTCCTGGAGTTTGTATACTGTCGGTTCATTCCTACTGTCTTGAAGTTCAAGAACTAGAACTAGCTTTTTATTTTAAATTTAGTTTGATTGGGGGAACATTTGGTTTTTGTGTATTTGATTATTTTCTGGCGTGTATATATATATATATGTGTGTGTGTGTGTGTATGTGTGTGTGTGTGTGTGTGCGCGCGCGCGCGCTCGTGCATACGTGCGTGCGCGGGTGCATGCACATAATTGATCACAATAAATCTTTACAGTTGTATATCTGCTAACTTTCTACCAAACTACTCTCTGGAACTGTTTTGTGTCTTTTCTATCAGTTTCCCTCCTCATTCCGCAGTTAACATAAATCGTTAATAGAACACAGCTCTAGCACACAGAATGTGGAAATGGGTTTCTCGGAATTGAATGCTTCGTGTAGTTATGAAGAAATTAGCAAATTCTACTTCTCGACTGCTGTGTTCAATTTGTGCCTGTTGTCGCAAATATTGTTGATAAACTTGACTAGTTTTTTTTCGTGGTTATGTAAGTTAGTCCACAGCCAACTGTAACACCTTTATTCCATATATTTTTATTTGAATAGTCTGATGTAGAACGGATCGTATCTCGCCAAGAAGAAGCCAAAAACTGGAAGGCGCCAATTCTCAATCGTCAGTTCAAACTCAGCAATATCTCATTTTAAATCTGACATCGAGCTGACTGAGTTCTTCCGGTCCATGTAGGATTATTTGTATTCTATTTATAAACAAAATAATAAGGAATATGTTGATGACGAGTTATATGAAGATTAAGTTAGTATACTTCGTTCAGAAATTCATAATCACACCTGAATTAGTTTTGCGTGATAACCGCTTGTTATTTTGCTTTCAAAATTTGCATGCAATCTTAGAATATTGATGACGTTATAGAAATATTTTTTGCTCTGAGAAAAATCTAGTCTAAAAGTTTTCTTCTTTAGGGTATATTAAATTCACCCTGTTCGAATTTGACACCATTTTAGGATATATACATTAATTTGGTGCGGTCGTTGACGTAAAATAGTTTGGCTATTGCAGAAACACTAACTTCAGGAAAAATCCCGTGCACAAAACTGAATTGTTATTGAACGACATGACGCACCACGGCCTTGGCATTAATTACCGAAGGGAAGGCGTATATTTATTAATTTTGTGAAGACTCAGTAGACAATTTGTTGACTTTAAATACCAACATTTATATCTAAATTACAATGAGTTTGAAATGCAAATTTATAACTGATATAATATAATATAATATAATGCAAAAGGTTAATTTTTTACTATATCAGCACTTCCTTAGGGAATCCAAGATGGGGCATTTATATTGTGATATTCATGACCCAGAGAGACGAACGCAACTCGCGCTTGGTCTTAATAGATCGTCATTTTCTCGTTGGATTAAACAAGACGCAGAGTGCACTCATGTCAATCAAGGAAGGAAAAGGAAAGTCGACAGCTTTGACATGGATGTCATAAAACAAGATATATTGAAAATGTTTGCTAATAATGTACTTGTTACTCTCAGGAATTTGAAATTAAAATTGCATGCAGACTGCAATATTGACATTTCTAACAGTTCTCTATGGAAGATTGTGCGAGGAGCCGGTTCACTTTAATAAAACTGTTGGGGGCAGGAATATTATTTGTGTAAAACCACACTTGGTCATTGCTCGAAGCAAATACCTGAGATAGATCCGTGAGCGGCGGAGTGAACGGTATGATATTGTATATTTGGACGAATCATGGGTCAACGCACACCACACCTATGCTAAAGAATGGCAGTCAGTAAATGGCAAACTCAAAAGAACAATTCCGAGCAGCAAAGGCCAGCGCATTATATTAACGCATGCTGGAAGCACTGAAAAAGGCCTTGTCCATGATGCGGGACTTATTTTTCAATCAAAAAGTGCCGACGGTAGGGACTACCATACTGAAATGAATGGAAACATTTTCAGGCACTGGTTGGAGAACGATCTTTTACCAATCCTGGAGAGACCTTCATGCATAGTCATGGATAATGCATCATACCACAATGTCGTATCAGAGGAAGACAAAGTGCCTACTGCATCAAATACAAAAGAGCAAATTAGGACATGGCTTGCGAATGAAAATGTCAAATTTGACGACACATATTTAAAACCCGAATTGTTACAACTTGTGAAGAATACGAATAAGAAAAACGTGTACCATGTTGACAAAGTCATTGAGAAATACGGCCACACCTCTCTTCGACTCCCTGCATATCATGCGCACCTTAATCCAATCGAACTTGTTTGGGCTCCCGTCAAAGGACAAGTTGCAGAACAGAACAGGACGTTTAAAATGTGTGATGTTGAAGTTCTGACACGCGATTCTCTCTAAAATAGACATTCCGTTCTGGAAGAAGTGTGTTGAACATGTGCTGCGGGTGGAAGATGAGTACTGGAAACGAGATGGATTACTATTTGTAAGGCCAGTAATGATTATCAACCTCTTGGAATCGTCAGATTCGGAATGATTAAAATTAAGATGAATTCAATTCCAGCTGCAGTTAGGACGTCCTGGGGTCTAATGGTGACCGAAGGACAAGACTAATTGTAATCAATTGAATTGATGTTTGCAAATACACATAACGAACAACACCCACAATTAAGCACCATGTAGATACGCCTCTGACAAGAATTGCAGTATACTGGAAAATTTAACACGATTACTGTAAACTCTAAAATTTGAATCAACTTGTGTGATATCGTCATAAAAGATCAAAGGAATTCGCTGATGTGCAAAATCTGTTGTGTTTGTGGGATAAAAAATACCAAAATCTTTGCGTCATCAATATTCTAAGATTGCATGCAAATTTTGAAAGCAAAATAACCAGCGGTTATCACGCAAAACTATTTCAGGTGTGATTATGAATTTCTGAACGGACTATAGTACTGTAACCTTGAATATTCGTCCTCCACGCACACTTCATTCAAGAGGGTCTTTCATATTTCAAAAGTCAACAGTTTATTAAATCAATTGACAACACAATCGTCTATGAACAATCCTATAATAATGTTTATATCAGCAATAGAGGATCTCTGGCCACACGAGTCCTCCACGCACACTTCATTCAAGATGAACAGTTTATCAAATTACTTTACAACACAAATCGTTTATGAACAATCCTATAATAATGTTTATATCAACGGTAGGGTGATCTCTGGCCACACGAGTCCTCCACGCACACTTCATTCAAGGTGAACAGTTTATCAAATTACTTTACAACAAATCGTCTATGAACTCACTGAACAATCCTATGAATAACGTTTATATCAACGGTAGGGTGATCTCTGGCAGCCCGAGTCTTCCATGCACGACTCACTCAAGTGATCACTGATCAGCTGCCCTTTTCCCTGTTCATCTCTGACAACCCGAGTCTTCCATGCACGACTCACTCTAGTGATCACTGATCAGCTGCCCTTTTCCCTGTTCATCTCTGGCCAGCGGTCTCCAACCGTCTGCCCACTCTCTCTTGGCCAACTTTCTAACTGCCTTCTCAAACTACGTCATCCTATTTTTACGTCACTTTTCACACTCCGCGGACTGTATTGCACTACATATTGTGGCGTGCAAACAGTTTATCCATTCCATCCTCAATTCCGTCTTTTCACCTTTTAGTGCACAATTTCGCTTCTACACATAGAAGCATTTAGGCCTGGGGACTGAGAGGGGATTCCCGAAACTACCAACTAGTGTGACGTTTTCAGCTTTGCGAGCAGGGGCTGTCGTGGGTAGAGTGACGGCAGCCATCCATTGCACCCAAAGCTGGAAACGTGACGCTAATTGTAGTGTTTTCCTGTTTGATTGTCTACCTGCGGGCCTCTTAGAATCTATAGTTGACCGTGGTCAGTTATAGATAAACTGGCCAACGTCTACAATTAGGCGCCCAAATTCCAAAGCATTTATTGTGTGTTGTGTGGATGGAAACCATTTTTCTCTCTCTCACTCTCTCTTTCTCTGTGTTCTCTCTTTCTCGCCCCTCCCCCCCTCTCTCTCTCTCTCACCCCTGTCTCAGTTGTGTTTTCGTAGTAACAGTAGACATTGTTATTCAAAATTCCTGGATGCTGTCCCTTCACTTGAAAATAATCCTTGTCGTGATTACCTCCCCTGGTCTGTCATTTCCTCCTCTTCAACACTTGGTTGCAGACCAACGAAGCAGTCAGTGGTTGGTACACTTTGTGGCTGGTACACTTTGTGACCGGTACACTTTGTGGCTAGTACACTTTGTGGCCGGTACAACTTGTGGTTGGTACACCGTGTATATCAAAGACCTCACGTAATAAACAACATATATGTAAACCTCTCTTAGCTATTCTAAGCGCTACTTATTTCATATTTATGAATGTGATAATGTGATATATAATTAGTCTATCCTTGTTGGAACATATCGTGGTGAATACTTGCTGGTTTCACGGCTCAAAGATTACGGGTTCAATCTCAGATGCGCACAGCGCAGTTGACCAGTTGTAATATTGTATATCTAGTTTGTAGTATAAAGTAATGTACATAATAATGGCTTGGTACACTGTAGCTTAATTTTATGAGGTCAAAGCAGGTCCATCACGTCACTGAGTGATGAACACTAGGGAGTAATTCTGTCTTCATGAGTTGATAAACGTAAAAAATAAAAAAAGAGATAGCTTATTTTCATTATTTCTAGATGACGAAGCCCATAACCACAACACTGACGGTCTACATTCAGCTAACTTTGTTTCCCTCCTTAACTTTTAAAACAGGTTGTCTT
The DNA here is from genome assembly GCA_032433765.1 of Megaustenia siamemsis. Classification (NCBI taxonomy): domain Eukaryota; kingdom Metazoa; phylum Mollusca; class Gastropoda; order Stylommatophora; family Ariophantidae; genus Megaustenia; species Megaustenia siamemsis. The sequence continues at coordinate 22,712,157 of JAVIAB010000092.1, read as the reverse complement.
TTCTTGGAAACAAATAATAATAAATAATATTATTATATAGGGAAACTTCCGAGGCGATCTGTGATCGTAACCCTATGCTATAGTCATGGGAACGCCTTCGTGTAAGACACTGCTCACAATAGCTAATTTTTTAATTAGCTGAGTGGCAGTGTACCAAGCGTTCGGCTTCTCGTGGCAAGGCGCAGTGCCATGGAGAACAAGTTCGATCCTGCTTCGGACCATATATTGTTCTTTGTTGTTTTCTGTTGTTGTTTATTTGTCATTTGTTCTGAGTGCTAACACATACCTCTTCCTTCTATGATTCGGTGTCTTTTTTTTCTTCGGCGTTTACCCGATGACTACTTCTGTTCACTTTCGTCATTTTAATGTTTCGCAGATTTGTTGTGTTGGGTGGGATTTACAGCAAGTCTCCATATTTGACCCTTTCGGCCAACACATACGACTTCAGCACCATATTCTTGGGTGCAAGATTGCCTTTCCACTTTATCCCTACTATCGTTGCGAGAGTGGTTAGTTTCTTGCTAGGTCCACCCATTGAGGTGGAGTAGGATCTCCATACATTCTTGTTTACCGATCCTGACGCAATCATTCAAATATAAGTCTCCTCTATTTCTCCCTAGGTATTGTTGGACAAAAGAAGTATATCATTGTAGCATTGTTACCTTCTATATAAGTCTCCTCTATATTTCTGCCTAGGTACTGTTGGACAAAAGGAGTATATCATTGTATCATTGTATCATTGTTACCTTCTATCATTAACTGCATTTACTGAGGACTGGTCATTGATCTTTTTTTTCCGTTCGCCAGCTTTTACCTCTGACGAAGTCCCTAGAGACTGAATTTTGCGTGTTAATCCATTTTTCCATGGCAGCCGTGTGCACAGGGATCTCTCGCCGTACAGGCAGATAACTCCGACTTCGGAGGTACTCATATTTTTTTTCGTCGATGAGTAATTGACGTTTCAAGCCGGGCCTCGCTACTGAGACCAAGGGTGGTTGCCGCAGAGAGAAATCATAAATAAAAATCCGGTGTAGTCGGGATTTGAAACCACAACCTCTCTGTCAGACCAGTCCCCCGGTCATGGATCTCATCATCATCGTCATCATCATCACGTACCGGGCCAGCTGGCGTAGGTGATCATGTCTCTCCACAACTTTCGATCTCGACAGTTATTTATCATTTCTGTTGTTGACCTTCTGCCATGCCATTCTCTTAAGCTGTCTGGTATTTTTTCTCTTTGCTTCCCTCTATGTATTATCGTCCCTCAATTTTTCCAGTTGTTACAATATATTCCAGTTGTTCTCTTCTCATTACATGGTCAAAAAATGATGATTGATTCTTCCTAATATTGGAAATTAGCTCTCTTTTTGCTTTGACCATTTTCAGAACATTTTCATTACCCTTCTTAGCTGTCCATGGTATTCTCAACATTCTTCTGTAAAACCTCATTTCTACAGCCTCCAGTGATGTTCTTGTCTGTTGTCCTATTGTCCATGATTCACATCCATATGTTAAGACTGGCTCTACATAACATTTAATAACTCTTTTTCTTATTTCTATTGTCAAAAATGGATTGCATAGTATCTTCCTCATTTTTTGAAAAGTTGCTTTTGCCTGAGTCATGGATCTAGCTACTATGTAATGTATATGCAAGTAAATAATCTATTTCAACATATCGGAAATATGTTAACTTAACTGAAGAAAAACAGTTCAACTCGTTTCAAAACAAGGCTTCTTGATAAATAAATAAATAATAACTGATTGAGAAATACACAAGAAGATAGTTGCAAGTTTTGAAAGAACAGGGAGAGAACTGGGAATAGTGCGACGGGACAATTGGTAAAGAACTCTTGTTACATCGTGATTGAAGAATTGATTGTAACGAACCTATGATTGCGTACACAATGAATGCGTTGCTGATGCTATCACTGTCATGTCTAGCAATTCGACTCCGCTGGCATGAAACTAATGTTGTGAATAAACAGGGAAAATATACACGTAGTGAGTGGCAATTTGAATGTTACATTTGTACACAAACACAACTTTAAGTATGTCATGGTGTGCTCAATGTTTATATAAAAGACGTATGCGAATATTGTGTAAATAAATGGTTGTATGATACGTTGAGTGTGAAGGAAAGAACTACAACTATATTGTTTACAGTAGTGGTGTGACGTGTTATGTCATTACACGCGGCAATACAAGTAGGCCTTTGTGGGTCGCCAGCACCTGGGACAAGTTAACTACTCCCCCTTCCAACCCATCCCCTTCCCATTCCCAATCTACTACTTTTATTATTATTGCTAATTTTTTGGGAGGTTGAAATTGTGCACCCTGAAGTATTTTGAGCCCAAACAACGCACTTTACGTTCATCGCACGTTACAGGCTTACACTTCCTCGATACCCTAGTTAGGAAAACCACCCGACTGGGCTACCGACTGTGCTACCCGACTGGGCTACCGACTGTGCTACCGACGTTCGGACAACCCGTGTTCGATTCCCGCTGGAAGCAGCGCGAGTTGTACTCGTGATTGGAAAAAAGAAAATACCCCGCGGTCGACCCAGCCGCTGGCAGAAATTGGTACCTGTGTAGTACTATCGGTAGGTGAGGAATGCCGCCTCGCATCGTGAGTTTCGATACTAGAAGCGATACTGTCCAGAAGTCTCCGAAAGCTTATGGAAGGTGACCGAGCACATAATGGTGAAAACTCACGAGCTAAGGCGCCGATTCAAGTTTCGTTGAAACTTTACCTTTACGTCCTAATAAAGACTGAAATGTAATTTGTTTACTTTTATATTCATCAATAATTTATGTTCTTCAAATCCGCGGGGAGCATTGGCCTTCCACAAATACTTTCCAAGCCATTCTGTTTGGTGCCATTCTCTTAAATTCCCCACTGCTCACATTTCTTTATTCGCGTTTCAATATCTCCTCGAAGTATATTATTTTAGAAATTCTACTTTTGTCAACATATGTCAACACGTAGATCTGTTTGCTGTTGAGCTTGTAGTAAGATCCCAGCCCACTTTCTTATAATGACCTTGGAAACATGCTAACTAATCTGGTGAAACGATCAAAGAGGGAATGGCTATTCGGTGCCCATAAAACGTGCTGGAGTTCAACAATGAAGACTAACATCATATTCCTCATAAGCCTTACTTAAGATGGGAAAGGAACTCTTTTTTATAAAACAGTTTATATTTTGTTCTGTTCATGAAATAAAGTTCACAGCTCTCAGGAATTTCCCATATTCGTACCAGCATATGTCACAGCCCTCGCCAAAGCTCACTGAGTGTTGGCAAATTATGTTAACAAGGTCGACTACCATATAACCCTAATCGAGAAAACAAGCGACGATTCCAAACGACTTCCTCGAAAAGTTAGTGCGCAGTCACTTTATCACTCCAGTTTTCTCGAAACACACATTTTGTAACAGACCAAGCAATCGAATGGAATGAAGCGGCTGCGTTAGTCTCTGGAAAAACAGAGCGACTGGCAGCCACTTTGTATTGTCGATTACGTCGATTACAAGGTCGAATTCCAGTACGAGCCACGTCGGCTGCTTGGGCGACAATTTCAGACATCACCGAAAAGAGAGTATCCATAGTCACGTTCAACTCAAAATTCACTCGAATAAATCGTAAAAAAAAAAAAATCGTCAAAACACACACAAAACAGTTTCAATGATAACACTCTTTAAAGGCTAAGAGCATGCGCACCATAGTCTCGAAAGTTTATAATTTTCGTCAAAACTGGATTACAAATGTCACAACACAAGATAAATTATAATGTTTAGACTAGACTTCGTGATCAACAACGGTCATCATGTATTTGTTCATTACCTTTAAGTTGTATCTACATTTCTATTAAATAGAGATCACTCTTTATGTTCCTTTTTTCTGGTAAAAGCATGCCTGTGAGTTGTCAGACATCTTGATTAAATACATCATTAAAAATGGTCAGATTGTAGTTGTAACTCAGCGGTTATAATTTATTGTCAATATTTTTTCTATGACCGCTGATTACTTTTATTGTCAACGAACCGCATTAGAAAATAAAGACCGTACAAGAGTGTTGTTCATTAAAGTTCATGGACCTCGTATATCTCTTATGTTTTCTCCATTTTTTGAGAGCCGCGATAGCTCAGTGGTTAGTGAACTGGACTACAAAGGACAAGGGGTAGGGTTCGATCCCAACCGACGGATTCCAGGTTCACCCAGCCTTAAATGGGTACCGGATTTTTTTTCTGGGAAAGTAAATCAGCACGGGCGTAATACTGACCACATTACCCCAAAAATCATGTGCCAAAGGTCTGTAAAATTTATGGTCACTAACACCATATTTCCCTATACGCCACTTGGCGTGACGGGGGTACTTTACTTACTTACTTTACTTTCTCCATTTTTTAAATTATTTATATTTTTATAGATAATTCACCACGATGGAAAATGATAACTCATATGTATATAAATATAATATATCTTATGTTGTGTTATGTTCTCTTCATATTTCAGATTTCAATGCCATGAAAAATATCATCATCATCATGTGCCATACTGGTTGGCGTTGGCGATCATGTCCTTCCACAATCTTCTATCCACAGTGCATTGTATGAGTTCTGTTGTTGACTGTTTTCCATGCCATGACACCAAGCTATCCAGTATTTTCTCTCTTTGTCGTCCGCGATCTCTCTTTCCTTTTATTTTGCCAGTTGTAACCAAGTATTCCAAATTTCCTCTTCTCATGATGTGCCCGAAAAATGTTGATTGCTTCTTTCTGATGTTTTTTTAAGAGCTCCCTTTTTTGTGTTGGCCTCTTTGAGAACTTTCTCATTGGTCTTTTTAGCTGTCCAGGGAACTTTCAACATTCTTTTGAGAAATCCCATCTCTGTGGCCTCTAATCGTATTTTCATTTGTTTGTCTATTGTCCGTGATTCGCTTCCATAGGTCAGAATTGGTTCTGTATAGCATCGATGAACTCTCTTTCTGATTTCTATTGACATAGATTTATTGCATAAGATATTTTTCATTTTCTGAAATGCTATTTTGGCCTGAGCTATTCTGGTTTATATTTCTGTGTTGCATCTTCCATCTGATGATATCACTGTGCCCAAGTATTTCAAACGTTGCACTTGTTTCAGATTTGTCTTGTTTTTTTTTATGCTGCATACTAACATCAAAACAAATATCAGCAGGGCTAAAACTAAGAATAGCAAAATGTTACATCTTCTCAATGTTCCTGTATGGTGCAGAAACATGGACATTAGACAAGAAAACAGAACATAAAATTGAAGCCTTTGAAATGTGGATTTATAGAAGAATAGGCAGAATTGGATGGAAAGAAAAGAAAATAAACGATGAAGTTTTAAAACAACTAAAAATAAAAAGAGAATTACTAAACACAATTAGAACAAGACAAATTAAATTTTGGGGGCATGTTAAAAGACACAACAGCCTAATAAAAGTAATATTGGAATGGAAAATACAAGGTAAAAGAGGCAGAGGCAGACCAAGATTAACATGGATGAGTAACATCAAAAGATGGACAAGTCAACCTATGACAATCTGCACCATCAAATCAAGAGACAGAATGGAATGACGCTCCATGGCAGACAACCTTTGATGCGGAGACGGCACTCAATGATGATGAATGATGATACACGATTCAGAAGAGGTTGAGAAACAGAGCTCACATTTTTAACAAAACAACGCATTTCAGAAAAAAGGCATTTCTTGAAACAAAGTTGAGTGCATGATTTAACTTGGAGATACTCACATCTCAGCTTTGCACATCAAAAGTTATCACCCTTCCAACTCCATCATCAGTGATGTATGCTGAAGCTTTCATCTCTGTCTCCGATATCAATAAGATTGGGAGTGGTAGATGACGATGAAGCTCTTGTATCTTTTTCATGAAGTTAGAAGACTTCCATGATCAGTTTTTCTCTTTTACCTCTCTCTCTCTCTCTCTCTCTCTCTCTCTCTCTCTCTCTCTCTCTCTCTCATATGGCTATAACAAAGAAGGAAATTGAGTCTAATCCTCATTGCATGATATCTGTGTGAGCATATGTGTATCTGTGGTTATTTTAAGTTTTAAAGCAGATGTAGATCTGTTCTCCAGGACATACATGATCATCATCAAGTACCGGGTCTGCTGGCGTAGGTAATCATGTCTCTCCACAAATTTCAATTTCGACTGTTATTTATCATTTCTGTTGTTGACCTTCTGCCAAGCCATTCTCTTAAGCTGTCTGGTATCTTTTCTCTTTACTTCCCTCTATATTTTCGTCCTCAATTTTCCCAGTTGTTACAATGTATTCCAGCTGTTCTCTTCTCTTTACGTGGCCAAAAAATGATGATTGTTTCTTCCTAATATTGGAAATTAGCTCTCATTTTGTTTTTGCCTCTTTCAGAACATTTTTATTACTCTTCTTAGCTGTCCATGGTATTCTCAGCGTTCTTCAGTAAAACCACATGCCAAGTGGCGTTTAGGGAATATGGTGTTAGTGACCATAAATTTTACAGACAGCGCATGATTTTTGGGGTAATGTAGTCGGTATTACCCCCGTGCCGCTTTACTTTCCCAGAAAAAAATTCCGGTACCCATTAAAGGCTGGGTGAACCCGGAAGCCGTCGGTTGGGATCGAACCCTACCTCTTGTCCTTTGTAGTCCAGTTCACTAACCACTAAGCTATCGCGGCTCCCACTTGAAATGCAGAACCTACAAATTTGTTCAACATTTTAAATGAAAGCTTTTATCCAAGGTTAAAGTTAAGAATTGTATATTTATCATATTTTATTTATCAGTGAAGTAAGACACATGAGCTAATTTCCAATATTAGGAAGGAACAATCATCATTTTTTGGCCATGTAATGAGAAGAGAACAACTGGAATATATTGTAACAACTGGAAAAATTAAGGGATGAAGAGATAGAGGGAAGCAAAAAGAAAAAAATATAACAGACTGCTTAAGAGAATGGCTTGGCAGAAAGTCAACAACAGAAATGATAAATAGCTGCCGAGATCGAAAGTTGTGGAGAGACATGATCACCTACGCCAGTAGGCCCGGTACTTGATGATGATGATGAAGACACATGAAGAAAAACTGGTGTAAAATGGGACACAAAAAAGATTAAAATTGTCTTCTTTTTTTTTCAACAATTTATTTTGACAGTGTTTTTTAAACTTACAAATCATCGCAACAACAAATAAGTTTTGTCAGAATGTAGGTCCAAGAAAGAAGCCATAAAATATTGTTGAATCTTGCAGTGAGCTTTAAATGCAGTAACTATATATGGTTTGAATTGCTTTAGCGGTCTCTTAGTGAATCAAGAAATCTGAGGTTCTGGCTTTGATAAGGTGAATCACTGTGTCATTAGAGAGGTCAAAGCTATATTTTGTATTACACAGAAACAACATTTAGCTGTATGGAAATGACTTGACAGACATACTGTTTTAATCAGAATGGAGCTGACTGAAAGTACAAAAAATGGCTGTCTGGTAAATAAACTAAGGAAAAAAAAGACAGCAAACCAAAGACAGCAGCCTTTCTTGGGACAGAACAGAGAAAGGCCGGGTCACTCAGGCTGTGGAATATGCGATGTAAACACTTTGAAAGACCTCCTCTATGCCCCAAAAGAAAGCTTTTATTTCACATGTCATATCTGGTGCACTGCCTTAGTATAAATTCTTCCAGTGCCATCAACTCACAGGGCTCATAGTATAAGACCCTGTTCTAGACGAGCTTCTCAGTCTCATAAAGAAAATCAGTGCCTTCTATCTTTGCTTCTCTTGTTCTCATAGTTGACCTCTTTTTCATTTTCCACTTGTATCAATTGAGGGTTTGATGTGTGATTCTCTTGTTTCTCATCATGTGATCAATGTGCCCATTTTCTTTTTCTGATTACAAATGAGACTTTTAATTGCATTGCCATTTCTCTTATACAGAGTGTTTGTAAAGTCTCACTGCACTTTGTATATGGAACATGGTTGAAAAAAACGGTTGAAAAAAGTTAAGTAAATGATGTCATCAAAAAATGTGTCTATATGTTTGGAATTGGAGTCATCAATGATGGCCTAACATCATCAAGTGCTATGACGATCATCATTTTCGGGAGGACGTGAACTCCTATGGTATATGGTGGATAGGCGGCAGGAACCATTTAAGGCTATGTCTGAAAAGTGTTCCTTCTTGCAGTTTCCTCATATTCCAAGTCCGGCTTGTTGCAGGAGCTACTGAGTTAAGTGCTCTGTGCACACCGTGAGCTGTGTCTCATCCATTTTGATCCTGCTTCGATATCCCGCTTGTTTACGATGAATGATGATATCGTATGACAGGGAACAGTTGGCTGTGTTCACTTTCTGCGCGGTTTCGCCATATGTCTTTTGGCGTGTGCTGAGACTGCTACGATGGGGACTACAGTTACCTTTCTTTGTTTGGGAAATGAGTTAGTAATTCGGATGATTCCACTGGCACGGGCGGTTGAGCAATTATGAATTTTAATTCGTTTGCTGTGATACCGAGGCCTTCCATAACCAATAACAATAACCAATAACAATAATCACATTTCTACAGACTCCAGTGATTTTCTTGTCTGTTGTCCTATTGTCCATGATTCACATCCGTATGTTAAGACTGGCTCTACATAATATTTAATAACTCTTTTTCTTATTTCTATTGTCAAAAATGGATAGCATAGTATCTTCCTCATTTTTAGGTAAGCTGCTTTTGCCTGAGCCATTCTGCATCTCACTTCTGTTGTACATCTTCCGTCTGAGGTTAACAAAGTTTGCAAATATCTAAATTCATTTACCTGTTTTAATATTAAATAAAGTTAGTGCATTACCCACACAAAAACAGGAAATCTTGATTTCAATACCGGACATGTCCTCCTTGAGCTGTTATTTCTGCCTGACAGCGCCGTCTCATCCAATGAATCATTTCAACGCTTGTGCTAACAGGTGCTGGGTTTCAGGATAATTTTTTCTTCTTTGTGGCTTTTGCTACAATTCGTCCCACACTTATTCGATGGAAAAATAACTTCCGGAGAAAGTGCAGGCCGTGGTAAGACATTAGTCTGTTCTTTGCAGAGAATGGTTCATGACCACAGGTGTATATGTAGCCTAGAAGTGCAATATCGTACCTTATATATATGCATAAAGACTATACGTGTGGTGTGATGATTTCATACCTGTATCCAATACCGGTAAATGAAAAGACGATTAGAGGCCACAGAGATGGGATTTCTCTGAAGAATGTTGAAAGTTTCCTGGACAGCTAAAAAGACCAATGAGGAAGTTCTCAAAGAGGCCAACACAAAAAGGGAGCTCTTAAAAAACATCAGAAAGAAGCAATCAACATTTTTCGGGCACATCATGAGAAGAGAAAAGTTGGAATACTTGGTTACAACTGGCAAAATAAAAGGAAAGAGAAATCGCGGGCGACAAAGAGAGAAAATACTGGATAGCTTGGTGTCATGGCATGGAAAACAGTCAACAACAGAACTGATACGATGCACTGTAGATAGAAGATTGTGGAAGGACATGATCACCTATGCCAACCGGTATGGCACATGATGATGATCCAATACCGGTAAGGTTGCCATTCATGATGACGAAGTTTGTTCTAGCTGTAAAAGAAAAAAAAATGCCACCCCCAAACCATAACATGACCTCCTTACAGCACGTAACCTGAAGCATACAATATGTCAGCAGAACGTTCTCTTTGACGCAAGTACACCATACAACGCTCATCTTCGTCTTAGAAACAGAATCTTGGGACATCATTAATGACAAGTCAATGCCACATGCTGACTGGCCCAAGCCAAACGTGCTCGTATGTGCCGATCTGGCAGTACTTGTCTGACTGTAGGTATGTCAGGTAACAGATTTACGTGAGCCTGTTCCACGTGATTTTGTAACACGCGTCTTCGGCCTGAAATATGTCTAGCAGTCCATGTTGCCTGGGGGAACCTGTTACGAAGATGCATATGGCGTAGAAATCAATCTTGTGCAAGGGTGGTAACTCCGTGTAGAAAAGTAGTACCAGTTTGGTGGTATCGAGTTAGAATGCACGATATAGTTTTCTGGTTAACATAGAAATGTTGTGATACAGCTGATATAGTGTTCTGGTTAACATAGAAATGTTATAATACAGCTGAAATAGTCGTCCCAGCAGCAAAACGTCTCTATTGCTATAGCTCGTTGCTGCTGGTTCAATTTTGGCCAGGTGGAAATATTCTGTCAGGCTCTTGGTGATCTCGACCTCAAAGGGTACGTTATTGGTTATCGGTTATGGAAGGCCTCGGTATCACTGCAAACGAATTAAAATCCATAATTGCTCAACCGCCCGTGCCAGTGGAATCATCCGAATTACTAATACATCTCCCAAACAAAGAAAGGTAACTGTAGTCCCCATCGTAGCAGTCTCAGCACACGCCAAAAGACATATGGCGAAACCGCGCAGAAAGTGAACACAGCCAACTGTTCCCTGTCATACGATATCATCACTCATCGTAAACAAGCGGGATATCGAAACAGGATCAAAACGGATGAGACACACAGCTCACGGTGTGCACAGAGCACTTAACTCAGTAGCTCCTGCAACAAGCCGAACTTGGAATATGAGGAAACTGCAAGAAGGAACACTTTTCAGACATAGCCTTCAATGGTTCCTGCCACCTATCCACCATATACCATGGAAATTCGCGTCCTCCCGAAAATGATGATCGTCGTAGCACTTGATGATGTTAGGCCATCGTTGATGACTCCAATTCCAAACATATAGACACACAGTGGTGGTAAGTTATCATTTCCAATCCAACAGAAGCCACCTGACCTGTAGTTAGTAAAACCACAGAGAGAATATGATTTTGTGACCTTCACTGATTCACTCTTGGATTTGAATGTGTAGTTTACACAAGAGGAGAAGTTTTCAACTACAGTGATCAAAGTAAACATTGCTTAGTCCATGGCTCGAATATAAATAAGCTGCCATTTTGGTGCGTTTTCCCAATCATGTGATTGAATCCACACACTTATCTTCCATTTATCTGTGATAAATTCTCCTATACGGCACTTTATACGTAGTGTAGCTTGAGCGATGATATATATATATATATATATATATATATATATATATATATATATATATCCAAATGAATACTCCAAAACACCACTCACACTGAAACGTGCACCAAGTTTTGTATCATGCCCAAGAAATCTCGCATATAGTGCTGTACACTAATTTATTACCGTATATGTATATATATATATATATATATATATATATATATATATATATATATGTATATATATATATATGTATGTATGTATGTATGTATGTATGTATGTGAATATGCTTTAAGGTAAGCAATGGTTTCTCTAAACTGAAAACTGTGTGTTTAGTACTCTATTAATCAATTATGAGATATTTTGCCCTGCTCTGGAAATTCGATTGGACCTAGAACATTCATTGACAGACACATCTAGTGCCGTCGTATGCACCTGCAACAACAGCCCTGCACACCTCTCGGATGATTGCCGTGAAGGGGGAATATTTTTTTGCCTAAAAGATGGAACCCATTCTCTCTGGACCCTCTGTTGTAATAGGAAAATACTCAAGTATCGTTAAGGTAGACAGAGAAACTCAGATAAGAGCAGTTGAAATGTCTTTTCTTGTGACAATTAAAGAAGTAAACACTATTCTTCAGATATACTTTGCAGTTACAACACTGAGGATTCATGTCAACGAAAGCAATAACGATTTAAGGGTAACATCCTACAAGTAGTAAGAGAGACAATTGAGTATATTAAAAAACAGTGAAGAGCGAAACCTCTATGTAAACATACAGAAAACTAAGATAATGTGCACTGACTAAACAAAAAGCCAACCAAAAATCATCATCAACAGTGAAGAACTTGAAATTGTTACAAACTATGAATGTCTGAGATCTGTATTAACTAACAATGGAGACTGCCAGAAAGAGATCAAAATAATATTAGCAATAGAAGCATAACAATTAAACGCCATGAAGAAGATATGGAACAATACCAGCAATGAGTAAAATTAATATACTCGCAAACACCTAGGAAGAAAATTGATTAATTCTAAACAAAATGTTGCAGAAAAATCTTTAAGATACCTTGCATAATGAAAACGAGCAATGAAGACTTATTTAAAGATTTAAACATTAAAAAGAACTGACTTATAAACACCATTCTACAGAGGAAATTAAAATACTATGGCCACGTTGAACGACACAGCGGTTTGGACGAAACGTTAATGGAAGGTATGGTTCCTGGTCGATACATTAGGGGCAGGCCAAGAAGGAGGGGCTTTCAAGACATCAAATAAACGTTGAAAATGACAACAGAAGTGGGAGATCTGGCTGGAAACAGATTCTTTCAGACAGGCTGTGGTGAATGCAACGTTTTACAAAGGACATGTGACCTGGTGGTGACGACTCTGAAGGCTCAGTCAGAGATGCTGAAAAACTGTAATTCAATGACTTTCGTCTTACTGCAATATTTCTGAATGAAATGATGAGGCTGGCAAGTTGGCAAAGATCGGAAAACTATCAGCGAGATACAAGATAAAACATATGAGAAATCAAAAGAGTTTTGTTTAGAACAAAAATATGAACAAATGAAATACGGAACACCAGAACTACCAGAAACAAAAGTAATGCAAACAACCACCAGCTCAATAGAAAGAAACAACGAGCAATTTGTGGATTTCGAACAGCTCATAATAGACAAGTTTCATCATCTTTCCAAGAATAGGAATGTGACTGTACTAGAGACAAACTACTGAACATTTAAACAAATCATGCCCACTATACGATAAACAGAGGAGGCTCTTGTGACCATCATCGGTACCATTCCAGCATAACCTGTATGGAGATGTGACAGACCTTGGGCTGACCAATTCTGTCTTTGATCTTATTAATATTGACGTCGAAGATGTACGCAGCATTAGAAGATTGTCAGAATACTCATGTGTTCAAGAAGATTGTCAGAATACTCATGTGTTCAAGAAGATTGTCAGAATACTCATGTGTTCAAGAAGATTGTCAGAATACTCATGTGTTCAAGAAGATTGTCAGAATACTCATGTGTTCAAGAAGATTCGCGGAATACTCATGTGTTCAAGAAGATTCGCGGAATACTCATGTGTTCTGATTTACATTGTCTCTATCCTCATTTGCAAAGACTAAAAATAAGCTTTACTTCTGAAGTTTCCTTTCGTAAAAAAAAGAGGATAATGTTAAAGAATTCTTCATTTGTTATTGTGGTTTTTTTTTCACCTTTGTTTTTGCAAATAATTTGAGAGAATGGAAGAAAGGTGTTTACATGGTGCAGCATATAGTAGCAGCTAATTGAGGGTTCTGCTAGCTCTTAAACAAACCAGAATATACTAGCAGCTAATTGAGAGTGCTACTAGCTTAAACGAACCAGAATATAGTAGCAACTAATTGAGAGTGCTGCTAGCTTAAACGAACCAGAATATAGTAGCAACTAATTGAGAATGCTGTTAGCTTATAAATAAACCAGAATATCGTAACAGCTAATTGAGAGTGCTGTTAGCTTATAAATAAACCAGAATATAGTAACAGCTAATTGAGAGTGCTGCTAGCTTATTAACAAACCAGAATATAGTAGCAGCTAATTGAGAGTGTTGTTAGCTTATAAATAAACCAGAATATAGTAGCAACTAATTGAGAGTGCTGTTAGCTTATAATTATACCAGAATATAGTACAAGCTAATTGGGAGTGCTGTTAGCTTATTAACAAACCAGAGTAAAGTAGCAGCTAATTGAGAGTGCTGTTAACTTATAAATAAACAAGAATATAGTAACGGCTAATTGAGAGTGCTGCTAGCTTATTAACAAACCAGAATATAGTAGCAGCTAATTGAGAGTGTTGATAGCTTATTAACAAACCAGAATATAGTAACAACTAATTGAGAATGTTGTTAGCTTATAAATAAACCAGAATATAGTAGCAGCTAATTGAGAGTGTTGTTAGCTTATAAATAAATCAGAATAAAGTAACAACTAATTGAGAGTACTGCTAGCTTATAAACAAACCAGAATATATTAGCAGCTAATTGAGAGTGTTGTTAGCTTATAAATAAACCAGAATATATTAGCAGCTAATTGAGAGTACTGCTAGCTTATAAACAAACCAGAATATATTAGCAGCTAATTGAGAGTGTTGTTAGCTTATAAATAAACCAGAATAAAGTAGCAACTAATTGAGAGTACTGCTAGCTTATAAACAAACCAGAATATATTAGCAGCTAATTGAGAGTGTTGTTAGCTTATAAATAAACCAGAATAAAGTAGCAACTAATTGAGAGTACTGCTAGCTTATAAACAAACCAGAATATATTAGCAGCTAATTGAGAGTGTTGTTAGCTTATAAATAAACCAGAATAAAGTAGCAACTAATTAAGAGTTTTGTTAGCTTATAAATAAACCTGAATAAAGTAGCAACTAATTGAGAGTACTGCTAGCTTATAAACAAACCAGAATATATTAGCAGCTAATTGAGAGTGTTGTTAGCTTATAAATAAACCAGAATAAAGTAGCAACTAATTAAGAGTTTTGTTAGCTTATAAATAAACCTGAATAAAGTAGCAACTAATTGAGAGTACTGCTAGCTTATAAACAAACCAGAATATATTAGCAGCTAATTGAGAGTGTTGTTAGCTTATAAATAAACCAGAATAAAGTAGCAACTAATTAAGAGTGTTGTTAGCTTATAAACAAACCAGAATAAACTACAGCAACGCTTGAGGTTTACAGTTTTATAAACTCGAGAGGACACAACTGCTAGGACAGACTGATTGAAATAGTAGGGATGGCAAATTGACATTACACCGTGTTAATGTGTGTGTTTTGCAGGATATATGTTATCAAGTTGAATTCTGAGAATGTGGCTTGCTGCGTAATCTGCATATCTGAAAAATATTGTAAGAATAGTTATACAGGCATGTACACAATATTGAATTGTTTAGGAAGGCAAAACCCTGCAGGTATCACCAAGTGTCCTTTATATTTAAATAGAGAGAGAGAGAGGGGTGGTGGGGGCGGAGAGAGAGAGAGAGAGAGTGAGAGAGTGGGAGGAAAAAAAAGGAGAAAAGAAATAGAGAGAGATACTTGTAATGTATGACTTTTATTAGTTTTTATTCCACATTTGAAGTATCTTGATTGTATTTGTTCTTGCCGAATGTTTTCACTACTAATTAGCGATCGAAACTATATAACTTACCTTACCTGGCTCATCTAGTTGGAGTTCAGTCACAAACTGACTCATCTAGTTGGAGTTCAGTCACAAACTGACTCATCTAATTGGAATTAAGTCTGAGACTGACTCATCTAGTTTGTATTCAGTCTGAAAGTAACCAAAAGCAAACATTATTGACTGCATTTTTCTGAGCTTTTTTCCCCCCCTTTCTCCAGTAGTGACAAAGTTTCACACTAAGAGTAAAAAATGTACGAGACTGGATTCGAGTGCTACAAATAAGCTACGGGTGTATGACATTTAATGGGAATAGATTACAATCGACAATAAAAAGCTAGTAAAGCTACATAATCTTTACAACACGAGAGTGCATTAAAAGCCAAACTCGCTTTATGCAAATGTGGAAAGTGTTGTCTGTATCAGCAGACTTTGTCATTTCAAAGAGACCTGCAAAATAAAATAAAAAATAACATGACAGAAAATAACACTTAATTACAATAACTACTGGGGGTGGGGGGACAACAAAACTGTGTAAATGTGTGTAATTCGTATTATCAGTGGCCTATGTTACATGTTATTTTCAAAACTGAGCAATGCTAGTGGTAACTGGAGACCTTGCAGTTTTTTGAAACACCAAGTGTGTGCGCGGTGCTTGTGGTGTTGCATATATGCGCTCGCGAATGACAAAACTATTTGATGTCTACAAGAGTAGAATATTGTTTTAAACAAGAATTGTTGCGAGAGAAAGATCGTGTGTTCGTTTTCCTGTAGACACACTCCAACCGGTCTGTCTGTATAGGGAACAATATATTACCAGCGAAGAAAGGTAGTACCTCCATTATCTTCAAATTCTGATGTGTAGTAATTGAAGGGGAAAAAAATATTGTTTCGCGTGCTTTCAGCATAGTTTATGCCTTGTGATTAACTTTATCCCTTTATTTATATTCTTCTTCTACCTTTCAGCTCCCTGTGGAGCATAGGTCTTCAACAAACACTTTCCAAGTCGTTCTGTTTCTTGCCATTCTTTTAAGATCATTCCATGTCTTCCCCATCATCTTCATCTCTGCTTCTGTCTGTCTTCTTCAAGAATTTCTTGGTCTTCCTCTTTGTCTTTTCCCCTGGGGATTCCAAAAGAGGTCTTACGAACATACCTGGTAGGGTATTATTTATATTACTGCAGTTTTATATTTTCATATCTGTCTGATTGGTGTTCGATTACTGAGAGTCGTGATGCGAAATGTTTCTCTATAACATGATTAGACTATGACCTTAATACTCTCTCCCTCTTCAGCCTCAACACAACGATTGCTCCTTGTCGCAATCCCAAGGATCATAACTAGACGTGGTTGCACCGTGTCTTGTCACTTACATCACAATATCTGCACATTCAAGTAAAATATACGACTTTTGCGTGGCAATTTTGATAAAAGGTGTTCTTTTCTCTATTTCTTCCCTACTCGCGCTGACAGACTTTTTAGTGTGTTGCGAGAATATCTAGAGAAATTAAAGCAAGATCTAGGTCTCTCCCACTCGTGCAGACAGACTTTTTAGTGTGTTGCGAGAATATCTAGAGAAATTAAAGCAAGATCTAGATCTCTCCCACTCGTGCAGACAGACTTTTTAGTGTGTTGCGAGAATATCTAGAAAAGTTAAAGCAAGATCTAGGTCTCTCCCACTCGTGCAGACAGACTTTTTAAATATAAATATCTAAAGAGGTTAAATCAGCACCTTGATCAGTTGTTGTTGATCCTGTCAGCTTGGAGTCGTTAACCTCTTTTAGCCCAGGTGCTGCCTGACCCTAGCAGCTTGATATTCAGTGAGCAACAAACTCCTAATTCGCGCTCATGATCGTAGTTCTCGTCACGCCTTTGAGTAAGCTTAACTCTAGAACTCCTGACCACGCCTCTTACAAATCGAAAGCGTGAGATAAACAGGTTGTTTCAAAAGATATTTACAGTTTAACAATGGCATATTGGTCTAATGTGTTAGAATAAAGGTAACGTAATATCTTGATCCTGATCCTTTCCGCACAACTAGAAATCACATGGGGCTTGTTGTGTTTTTTCACCACCCATCTCAATTCAAACCTTAAAATGGTTTGGCCACGTGACACGGCCGAAAGATCAAAACACAACACAACGAGCCCTCAATAAACGTTGCGAGAATACCAGAACCAAGGGTCGACCACGAAAAAGATGGATCGAGGGAATATTAGCACTAGGAAACATAACAGCGGCAGAGGCGAACAGAAGAGCAAAAGATAAATTATATCTCCCCCCCCCCCCCCCCCGCAAAAAGGGAAATGAGGAAGGAAAGAGGAAGAAGAAGACGAAGAAGATCTCAATTCTTGGCGAGATGTTCCATTTTATCTAATGAGTCTATACCTGCCAAATTTGCTTCTCTTATAAATGTATTTTTTTAGTGTCTCTCTCTAGGTCTTCATCTTTTTCTGTATCGAAATGTTTCCCATAAAAGAACCTGTTTTGAAATTCTCTTGTTGTCTCATCTCAACACATGTTCGACACATCTTCTCTTCCTACTGGTAGATGAGATCTTTGGTTGCATGGTCATTTATCTTATCTCTATATTAGTCTTGAATTAATTCCATTGTACACAAAGTATTTTTCTTAGGCATTTGTCCTCAAAAGCATCTAGTTTTATTTCAATCTCTTTTGTGTTTTTCAGCTTTCACATGCCTAGGTAATTGTTGATAAAACGTTTGAGTTGAATATTCTAAGTTTAGTTTTGTCTCCAAATCTTTTTGTTTTCTAGTTTTCGCATAAGTAGGTATACATATACATACACACATATATAATGGGCTACTCGTTCCAACGTCTGACGATATAGATATGTATTGCCCTTGGGGGGTATTGTTATTTTTCATTATTTGTTTTTAATCCCTGCTAATTTCAAGTCCTATTCTATTCTCTCCACCATGGATGATAAGCATATGTGCGATATTTTGAATCTGGTTGATATTGTCAACAAAGGAGCCCTATATAATTTGTAAAATCTAGATCTTTCATGTAATTCTTGTCGTACCATTTTATGTCATTATTGCCCTTGCAACATGTATTCAATATGTAATCAATGGTATTTCCAAATAACAATGGCGATAGCAATTCTCTCTGTGCGCAACGTACAATACCAGAATAGAAATAGCCATTTCAATGTTTAATTTATTATTGTGCTTTGGTGGTAATTTGCGCATCAGCATGCGCATGCACCGTTGTAACGTAGCCGTATCAGCAGGATAACTACGCAGGTGGTACCATTTTATCTAATGGAATTCAGCAGCGTGGCTGGACAAGGATGACTATATAAAACTAAACACTGAGAGATTGTCTTTCCATTGAGGACTAGTAAACTTATGTTTTATAATTTACTACAGAAATGTAACTTTAGGAAAACATAACACATATTTTGAATTGTCGTGTAATGTCATGTCCACTAACAGAGTTTTGGTTGTCAACAGCATTCTATTAATTTCCCTTTAGCAACAACAATTATTCAATTTGAAAGTTGGTGTTCTTTAATAGTTCAAATATCAAGTCAGTTATGGTTATGGAAGGCCCGGTATCACTGCAAACGAATTAAAATCCATAATTGCTCAACTGCTCGTGCCAGTAGAATCATCCGAATTAGTATCTCATCTCCCAAACAAAGAAAGTAGCTGCAATCCCCATCATAACAGTCTCAGCACACGCCAAAAAACAATAGGCGAAACCGCACAAAACGTGAACACAGCCATTTGTTCTCCATCATACGATATCATCATTCATCGTAAGCAATCGGAATATCGAAACATGATCCAAACGGATGAAACGCACAGCTCACGGTGTGCACATAGCACTTAACTCAGTAGCTCCTCCAGCAAACCGGACTTGGAATATGAGGAAACTGCAACAAGGAACATTTTACAGATACAGTCTTTAACGATTCCTGCCACCTATCCGCTATATTGACCATCAAGACAGTTAATCCTGTCCAATGTTTCAAATTAATTCCCAGGGAGAGAAAAGGAGAAGAGAAGGAGAGGGATGCTTGTCATCTATGTTTTTTTTATTATTTTGTTTTCCATATTTGTTTTCTGTTGATTGAATTGTACTTGGCATAGTCGTACATTGTACTTGGTTAGAGAGCTCAGTTGCTATAGTAGATCAAATGAAACCAAATGGAAGCGTCATAATGTAATGACTAGTGTGCTAGTTAACGATAAAGTAGTGATTGTGGCTTTACATCGGCCTAAAATTCTACACTCGACTTATCATATCAGAGGAAGCTATAACCTCCAAATGCTGTGTTCCAGCATGAAGAAGGTAATAACATAGAGTAAGAACATTGGACGAATAACCTCTAAATGCTGTGTTCCAGCATGAAGAAGGTAATAACATAGAGTAAGAACATTGGACGAATAACCTCCAAAAAGTTGTGTTCCAGCATGAAGAAGGTAATAACATAGATGAAGAACATTGGACCAATAACCTCCAAATGCTGTGTTCCAGCATGAAGCAGATAATAACATAGAAGAAGAACATTGGACCAATAACCTCCAAATGTTGTGTTCCAGCATGAAGAAGGTAATAACATAGAGGAAGAACATTGGACTAATAACCTCCAAATGCTGTTTTCCAGCATGAAGAATGTAATAACATAGAGGAAGAACATTGAACTAATAACCTCCAAATGCTGTGTTCCAGCATGAAGAAGGTAATAATATAGAGGAAGAACATTGAACTAATAACCTTCAAATGATGTGTTCCAGCATGAAGAAGGTAATAACATAGAGGAAGAACATTGGACCAATAACCTCCAAATGCTCACGGCTGTGCCAGGGTAGAATGTGCTTCTTATTGAAAGTTTTTCATTTGACTATTTCTAACTGTTTTGATCAGACACAGATCACACATAAAAAAGCAGGATGTTTTAACAAAGTCATTACGTATTCAACAATCACAGACTATGCAAATCATGTTCATTCAAGTTTATTCAATCATTCTCCTGGCACGTGATGATTAGTGGTAGTCCTTAAATTATCAATCATATTCTATATTTGAGACGAACTCAGAGGCTAGCGCCGTATTTATTGAGTTTGTTCTCTAGTACTTATTTTCTGTGATATATATTATTGTATCTCTTACATTCACAACTGTCTTAAGTTACACTTTGATTGTAATTCACCTACTTACTATTTGCTCTCTGGAGCACAAGACTTCTGAATATAACCTGGAACACTTCACAAATAAACTATTTATTTTTGGACGGACTTCTCTATATTGGACTTTTTCTCTATGTTTCTAATTCTACTTGTTCTTTTTTTTGTTCTATCTACTCAACTTACTTCCCAACTAACTCTTCCTGACTAAATGACTCCTGACTTAAATAACTTTTCTAATTAACTTAACTTAAGGAGTTCACACTATTATCAAACTTCAGTTTCGGCTGAAGTCGAACTAATCTCGCCTAGTTTACATTTCTGTTTCTCCTTCTCAATAACTTCAAACTTACTAATTCTTTGTGTGAATTAGGTTAAATACCCCCATCTCATTTACATAAGCTTTTGGTTTACTCTTTGCGCAGGCTATCCGGAGTCAATCATTTGTTGTGATGTTGAATTATATATTAACTTTGTGTCAAAATTGACAAAATAAGACGTCACGTTGACACTTTGTTTGACCTCTAAGTTTCAAAATAACGCTATTATGAACTCTTAATAGTGATATTTATCTTATGAACTTGACTTGCCCCTGAAGTTGTTTGTCAGCCTAATTCCTGGACATGTTGACTTTCTGTACAGGTTGACGGCTCAAGTCATGATGTTACACTTATCCCAGCAACTTTTCCAATAACAACTGAGAAATGTCCACACTCTCAATAATTCAGTTACTGACTGCTATCACCTCCATGCCCACACCTTTTCCAATAACTGTAGAAGAATTTCCATCGACTACTGTTAATTTGCTGAGTCTGAACTGTTTACAACTCTCCAATAACTGTAGAACAATTTCCATCGACTACTGTTAATTTGCTGAGTCTGAACTGTTTACAACTCCCTTTTTCATCATCATCATCGAGTGCAGTCTACGCATCGAAAGTTGGCTACCATGGAGCTCCATTCCGCTCTGTATCTTGTTTTGATGGTGTAGATTGTCATAAGCCGTCTTTTCCATCTTTTGATATTACTCGTCCATGTTAGTCTTGGTCTGCCTCTGCCTTTACCTCTATTACCCTGTATTTTCCCTTCCAATATTACTTTTATTAGGCTGTTGTGTCTTTTAACATGCCCCAAAAATGTCATTGGTCTTGTCTTAATTGTATTTAGTAGTTCTCTTTTTATTTTTAGTTGTTTTAAGACTTCATCATTTGTTCTCTTTTCTTTCCATCTAATTCTACTTATTCTTCTATAAATCCACATTTCAAAGGCTTCAATTTTCGGTTCTGTTTTCTTGTCTAATGTCCATGTTTCTGCACCATACAGGAATGTTGAGAAGATATAACATTTTGCTATTCTTAGTTTTAGCTCTGGTGTTATTTGTTTTGATATTAGTATGTTCTTCATGAGATTAAAATTACTTTTTGCCTTTCCTATTCTTTTGTTTATTTCAGTTGTACATTTTCCATCACTGGTTATAGTATGTCCAAGGTAGTATGTTTACAACTCCGTAACTGCTTTTTATTCTATTTCAATCTATATACTACTACAAGGTTTAATATAAGGAAGGTAATAGCATAGAGGAACAACATTGGACAAATTATCACCAAATGCTGTGGTCTAGTATGAAGAAGGTTAATACTTAACTCCATAGCGACATTATACGTTACGGGACATACGAGTTAAAGTGACCATACACTTACAGCATAACTCCAAAAGAGAAAAGGTTCATACAGTAGAGAAGGTATAAATCTATTCTAAGCATCACATAGAGACTTCTAAAAATGTAATGGGACTATTGGTAAACATGCGGGTTAATAAATTGATCAGTACGATGAACCACTAATGTTTAGAAATGAAAAACCGGATGATGGGCCCACGTAACGTGTCACGACCAGAAAATTCTTGGCACATAAACAGTTACAGAAAGAGATAGACAGACAAGTGAAATAATGGGATGAAAACATAGATTTTATGTACGGTACACCACCCAAAAAAATCAGAGTGGACAACGGTGGCCGACAATAACACAGCTCCAACAAGCCAGTGTGTGGAAGCATTGACATGACAATGCAGTTGAACTACGACAGCGAAATATTGCAAACAATTGTGCATTCTCTTCGTTGTTTATTGAAAATGAGCACGTCTCTGGTTGCTTCGAATGCCTGAATGTCTGTTTTGTTGTTATGTTATTTTCTGTTTGTGTTCTCCAACCAGCTAATCTATTCTAGCGTTCGCAATTTAAAAGTGCGTTAAATTGGCGTTGATAAGATGTGTTGTCGTTTACAACAAACTGTTATACTTTATTTGCTTCAAACCATTCAAACCATCCATTAAAACCAACCATCCAGCCATTAAAACCAACCATCCAACCATTAAAACCAACCATCCAACCATTCAAACCAACCATTCAAACCAGCCATTCAAACCAACCATTCAAACCAACCATTAAAACTAACCATCCAACCATTCAAACCAACCATCCAACCATTCAAACCAACCATCCAACCATTCAAACCAACCATTCAAACCAACCATTCAAACTAACCATTTAAACCAAACATTCAAACCAACCATCCAACAATTCAAACTAAAAAATCCAACCATTCAAACTAAAAATCCAACCATTCAAACTAAAAATCCAACCATTCAAACTAACCATTCAAACCAACCATTCAAACCAACCATTCAAAAATTCAAACTAAAAATCCAAACATTCAAACTAAAAATCCAACCATTCAAACTAAAAATCCAACCATTCAAACTAAAAATCCAACCATTCAAACCAACAATTCAAACCAACCATCCAACAATTCAAACTAAAAAATCCAACCATTCAAACTAAAAATCCAACTATTCAAACTAAAAATCCAACCATTCAAAACAAAAATCCAATCATTCAAACTAAAAATCCAACCATTCAA
Source organism: Megaustenia siamemsis (assembly GCA_032433765.1). Taxonomy (NCBI): domain Eukaryota; kingdom Metazoa; phylum Mollusca; class Gastropoda; order Stylommatophora; family Ariophantidae; genus Megaustenia; species Megaustenia siamemsis. The sequence goes on along the minus strand of JAVIAB010000092.1, from coordinate 22,688,830 downwards.
ACTTAAAATCCAATCATTCAAACTAAAAATCCAACCATTCAAACTTAAAATCCAATCATTCAAACTAAAAATCCAACCATTCAAACCAAAAATTCAATCATTCAAACTAAAAATCCAACCATTCAAACTAAAAATCCAACCATTCAAACTAAAAATCAAATCATTCAAACTAAAAATCCAATCATTCAAACTAAAAATCCAACCATTCAAACTAAAAATCCAATCATTCAAACTAAAAATCCAATCATTCAAACCAAAAAATCCAACCATTCAAACTAAAAATCCAATCATTCAAACTAAAAATCCAATCATTCAAACCAAAAAATCCAACCATTCAAACTAAAAATCCAATCATTCAAACTAAAAATCCAATCATTCAAACTAAAAATCCAACCATTCAAACTAAAAATCCAACCATTCAAACTAAAAATCCAACCTTCAAACTAAAAATCCAATCATTCAAATGAACCATTCAAACCAACCATCCAACCATTCAAACCAACCATCCAACCATTCAAACCAACCATTCAAAAAACCATCGAAAAATTCAAACTAAAAATCTAACGATTCAATCTAAAAATCAAACCATTCAAACCTACCATTCAAATAAACTATCCAACCAATCAAACCAACCAATCAAACTAACCATACAACCATTCAAACCAACCATCCAACCATTCAAACCAACCATCCAACCATTCAAACCTACCATCTAACCATTCAAACAAACCATCCAATAATTCAAACTAACCATTCAAACCAACTATCCAACCATTTAAATCAACCATCCAATCATTCAAATCAACCATCCAATCATTTAAAATAACCATTCAAACCAACTATCCAACCAACCATCCAATAATTCTAACTAACCATTCAAACAACCATCCAACAATTTAACTTAACCACTCAAACCAACCATTCAAACCAACCATTCAAATCAACAATCCAATCACTCAATCCAACCATCCAACCATTCAAACCAACCCTCCAATCAATCCAACCAACCATCCAACCATTCAAACCAACCATTCAAATCAACCATACAACCATTCAAACCAACCATTCAAATCAACCATTCAAATGAACCATCCAACCATTCAAACCAACCACTCAAATCAACCATCCAACCATTCAAATCAACCATCCAAACATTCAAACTAACCATCCAATCAATCAAACCAACCCTCCAACCATTCAACCAACCCTCCAATCATTCAAACTGACCATTCAAACCAACCATTCAACCATTCAAACCAACCATCCAATTAATCAAACCAACCCTCCAATTAATTAAACCAACCCTCCAACATTTCAAACAAACCCTCCAACCAATCAAACCAACCATCCAACCAATCAAACCAACCATCCAACCATTCACACCAACCCTCCAACCATTCAAAGCAACCATCCAACCAATAAAATCAACCATCCAACCAATCAAATCAACCATCCAACCATTCAAACCAACCCTCCAATTAATCAAACCAACCCTCCAACCATTCAAACCAACCCTCCAATTAATCAAACCAACCCTCCAACCAATCAAACCAACCCTCCAACCATTCAAACCAACCCTCCAACCAATTAAATTAACCCTCCAACCAATCAAACCAACCCTCCAATTAATCAAACCAACCCTCCAACCAATCAAACTAACCATCCAACCAATCAAACCAACCCTCCAATTAATCAAACCAACCCTCCAACCAATCAAACTAACCATCCAACCAGTCGCTTTTAGATATTGTGTTGTCTTTTCCCTTGGACCCTTACTCTTTTAAAAACATTCCCTCTGCCCATCCTGTAGCTAAGGTTCAGTGATCACGACGCAAGCAGTAAGCAATGAAATGTTTACCACTTCCCGAGGTCCGAGTTTTATCCTCCTTCAGACAGTATATTGTTCTTTGTGTTTGTTTCTGTTGTTGATTGTGTGTGATTTTTTTCCGAGTGTTATAAAGATACATTTCGCCCTGAAATGATTCACTGATCTATCGCCTTGGACGTTTCCCTCCATAATAATATTCATTGATTATTATTTGTCCCCAGCCCAATCAAATCATCCATCCAACCTTTACTTTAGCGCGTCTCCGTTTACTAACAAACTGATGGAAAAAAAACGAACGCAGTCACGAGAACGCATCACACCCAGTCCAGTAAGGAGCCACGAAATTGGAATAGAAGAATACGTTGAATTGGACGGAAAGAAAAGAAAACAAATGATGAAGTTTTAAAACATCTAAAAATGAAAAGAGAACTACTAAACACAATTAGAACAAGACAAATTAAATTTTTGGGACATGTTAAAAGACACAACAGCCTACTAAAAGTAACATTGGAAGGGAAAATATAAGGTAAAGGAGGTAGAGGCAGACCAAGACTAACATGGACGAGTAACATCAAAAGATGAACAAGTCAACCTATGACAATCTGCACCATCAAAGCAAGAGAGAGGGCGGAATGGCGCTCCATGGTAGCCAACCTTCGATGCGGAGACTGCACTCAATGATGATGATGAGTCACGAGAACGCATCACACCCGGTCCAGTAAGGAGCCACGAAACTGGAATGTACATATTTTATTATATCAATTACACAACAGTTACCTTGTCGACCATTTTTCTTAATGGCGGTAATAAATCTCTAGAGTTTACTTCCGGTTCTCTAAAGCATGACTGACCGTGGACAAAGAAGGGCAGGAGAGATGTTATGCAAGTTGTAGAAACTATAGACAAATAATAATAATAACATATTATTATGGAGAGAAACTTCCAAGACGAGAGATCTGTAAATCATTTCAAGGCAAGAGGTATGTTTACAACACTCGGAAAAAAAATTAACAAATAAACAACGGAAAATAAACAACAACAAAGAACAATAGGTAACTAAAAGCAGGATCGAACCCAACTTCTTTGATATTATGTTGCTTAGTGTGCCCTAGCGTTTGTGTCTAGCGGCAAGGCGCTGCTATGTCGAGGAGTACGGTTTAGGGCCTGCTTCAGGCAGTCTATTGTCCTTTGTTTTTTATTCTGTTGATTGTTTGTTAATTTTGTTCCGAGTGTTGTAAACCTAGCTTTTCCCGTGAAATGATTCGCTACTAGAACTGCCCACTTTCGTCCTTGTGCTCTCTAGCCCGCGTGCACTTAATGGCCTGACAGTCCTGACCCGCTCCTTCAAAATGGGCTTCAAAATTCATTAAAAAAAAAAAAAAAAAACTACCCAGTGATAGTTGATGCAAGTCTTTGAACAATTTCTTCCTTGTTCTTGCTCAACAATCAATCGAAAGTTGTGTTGTGATTTTGCTGGCATTGGTTTGACATTTGGCTTCCACACAACTGATATTTTTGTCTTAACTTATAAAACTTGCCAGTACTACTGAGGAAAACGGAAATGAAAAGGGAAGTAACTGGGTGGGGTGGTGGCGTGTTTAAATGAGAACAAATTAGAAACACTGTGATCTGAGAACAAATTGACACGTTTGGAAAGATAACGTGATCAGTCAGAAGTCCGAAACTCATCGGTTTTTTCGCACTCATTCTCATTAACGAATGTTTCGGCTGTGCTCTCTCAGGGTCAGGAAGGGGAGTAAGGAATAGTGGCTCCGCTTCCTACAAGGCGTCTCGTAAGAAGGAGTTAGTGGGTCTGTGTGTGGTACTGGTTACATTAAATAATGTAGTTGTTAGTGGGTTTGTTTTGTGGACTGGTTATGTAATCATGTAGAAGTTGTTAGTGGGTCTGTGTGTGCGATTGGTTACATTTAATAATGTAGAAGTTGTTAGTGGGTCTGTGTGTGGGACTGGTTACATTTAATAATGTAGAAGTTGTTAGTGGGCCTGTGTGTGGGACTGGTTACATTTAATAATGTAGAAGTTGTTAGTGGGTCTGTGTGTGGGACTGGTTACATTTAATAATGTAGAAGTTGTTAGTGGGCCTGTGTGTGGGACTGGTTACATTTAATAATGTAGAAGTTGTTAGTGGGCCTGTGTGTGGGACTGGTTACATTTAATAATGTAGAAGTTGTTAGTGGGTCTGTGTTGTGGACTGGGTACATCTAATAATATAGAAGGTGTTAGTGGGTCTGTGTTGTGGACTGGGTACATCTAATAATATAGAAGGTGTTAGTGGATCTGTGTGTGGGACTGGTTACATTTAATAATGTAGAAGTTGTTCGTGGGTCTGAGGATGGGACTGGTTACATTTAATAATGTAGAAGTTGTTCGTGGGTCTGAGGATGGGACTGGTTATATTCCTAATGTAATAAATAATCAGTAAATAATGTACAAACATGGAGAAGTAAAGGAAGGGTGGAAAAAGTAATTATATTTTAAGTTATAGTTAGTCCAACACCCCGGCATCACAGCAAACGAATTAAAATCCATAATTGCTCAACCGCTCGTGCCAGCGGAATCATCCGAATTAAAACTCATCTCTTTGAATGATCCAAACAAAGAAAGGCAGCTGCATTCCCCATCATAGCAGCCACAGCAGACAGCAAAAGACATAATGCGTAGCCGCACCGAAAGTGAACACAACCGAACTGTCCTTCGCCATATGATATCATTCATCGTAAGCAATCGGAATATCGAAACACGATCCGGATGTAAAAAAGCTCCCCGTGGGCACAGAGCATTAAATTCAGTAGCTCCGGCAGCAAGGCGGACCTGGAATCTGATGAAACTGCAACAATGATCACATTTCAGACAGAGCCTCAGCGGTCCTGACGTCAATCCGCCTTATTGACCGGAAGTCGGTTCCTGCCGCCAATCCGCCATTAACCTGAAAAAAAATTGGAAGGAATGAAAAAAACACCTGAAAGACAATCAATAGAAGTCTTTGAAACAAGAACATTTGTGAGACACAGATACCGGAAACAAGAACATTTGTGAGTTACAGATACCTGAAACAAGAACATTTGTGAGACACAGATACCGGAAACAAGAACATTTGTGAGTTACAGATACCTGAAACAAGAACATTTGTGAGACAGAGATGCCTGAAACAAGAACATTTTTGAGACAGAGATACCTGAAACAAGAACATTTGTGAGTTACAGATACCTTAAACAAGAACATTTGTGAGACAGAGATACCTGCAACAAGAACATTTGTGAGACAGAGATACCTGAAACAAGAACATTTGTGAGACAGAGATACCTGAAACAAGAACATTTGTGAGACAGAGATACCTGAAACAAGAACATTTGTGAGACAGAGATACCTGAAACAAGAACATTTGTGAGACTGAGATACCTGAAACAAGAACATTTGTGAGACAGAGATACCTGAAACAAGAACATTTGTGAGACACAGATACCTGAAACAAGAACATTTGTGAGACAGAGATACCTGAAACAAGAACAATAGTGAGACAGAGATACCTGAAACAAGAACAATAGTGAGACAGAGATACCTGAAACAAGAACAATAGTGAGACAGAGATACCTGAAACAAGAACAATAGTGAGACAGAGATACCTGAAACAAGAACAATAGTGAGACAGAGATACCTGAAACAAGAACATTTGTGAGACAGCGATACCTGACACAAGAACATTTGTGAGACAGAGATACCTGACACAAGAACATTTGTGAGACGGATACCTGAAGCAAGAACATTTGTGAGACAGAGATACCTGAAACAAGAACATTTGTGAGACGGAGATACCTTAAATAAGAACATTTGTGAGACAGAGATACCTGAAACAAGAACATTTGTGAGACAGAGATACCTGAAACAAGAACATTTGTGAGACAGATACCTGAAACAAGAACATTTGTGAGACAGAGATACCTGAAACAAGAACATTTGTGAGACAGATACCTGAAACCAGAACATTTGTGAGACAGAGATGCCTGAAACAAGAACATTTATAAGACGAACACCTGAAACAAGAACATTTGTGAGACAGAGATACCTGACACAAGAACATTTGTGAGACAGAGATACCTGACACAAGAATATTTGTGAGACAGAGATACCTGACACAAGAACATTTATAAGACGAATACCTGAAGCAAGAACATTTGTGAGACAGAGATACCTGAAACAAGAACATTTATAAGACGAATACCTGAAGCAAGAACATTTGTGAGACAGAGATACCTGAAACAAGAACATTTGTGAGACAGAGATACCTGAAACAAGAACATTTGTGAGACAGAGATACCTGATATATCGAATCCTCTTCCTGCAAACCGTAGATTAGATTGTGAGAATAACACAGAAACAGGAGTGGGATCAAGTGGTTATTGACAAATCAACTTAATGACCTAGATCTTAGTGACGACATAACTCTCCGCTAGCATAATCTTCAACAAACGAAAGAAAAAAGGAAGATGATTTGCAGAAAGTCGTTACAGTTGGGACTTAAACTTAATAGCGATAAGACCAAAGTCATGATAATTAATGCAATTGACAATAACCAGACTGTACTATGAGAAATGGAGCCGCGATAGCTCAGTGTTTAGTGAACTGGACTACTAAGAACAAGAGGTAGGATTCGATCCCAACCGACGGCTTCCGGGTTCACCCAGCCTTTAATGGGTACCTGATTTTTTCAGGGAAAGTGAAGCGGCACGGGCGTAATACCGACCACATTACCCCAAAAATCATGTGCCGAAGGTCTGTAAAATATATGCTCCCTAACACCATATTCCCTATACGCCACTTGGCGTGACGGGGGTTCTTTACTTTTTTTTTACTATGAGAAATACGACCCCATGGCGGAGAATTGTATTAGTATATGTGAGAAAGGAGGAACAGAGGATATCAAAATAAAGATATAAAAAATAAGAAGAGCTTTCGTTTGGACTTGAAAACATGAGAACCCAAAGAAATATGGTTACATGCAAACAAATAAAACTCCAATGTTAAATCCTTTATATTGTATGGACATGTTCGATGTGCAATGATGATGACCCGCGAATAACTCAATATTGTATGGACATGTTCGGTGTGCAATGATGATGACCCGCATATAACTCAATAACTCAATATTGTATGGACATGTTCGGTGTGCAATGATGATGACCCGCATATAACTCAATAACTCAATATTGTATGGCTGTGAAGTATGGAGAACAACAAAAAAACGGCAGTCGCGAAAATACAGATTTTCATAAACTGATGCTTGCTCAGAATAACAGAATGGTGACGGCATGACAAAATTACTAACATAGAACTATGGGCAACTCTTATCTATATTGTGATGTATGCTAAACAAACACCAGTGAACAAGAGATGCGACGACAAAGACGTGGATAGGGCAAACATGGCAGGTCATTTATTTTGTAAACTTCAATCCAGAGGAAGAGACAAAGGGGAAGGCAAAAATATTCCTGAAGACGACAATTAGAAGAAGTGATGAAGAAAATATAGGAAAATATTGAGCGATCTTAAGAGAATGCACCAAACAGGGCGGCTTGGAAAGTTTTTGTTGACGTTCTGTGTCCCACGGGGAGTTGAAAGATAGACAGAAAAAATGAATGAATGTCTGCTCCAACAAAAGAGAGAGGAGAGCATTAGTGATATTGCTACTTGCTTTAAAAGAAATATAGACCATATTGTCGCTGAAGCTGCCCATATTCCGTCTTCTCTTGGTTTTCTTTATGCCCATTCCATCTCTATTTCCTCTTTTAACATTGAAGCTCTTCATAGCTAGCTTGCTATTGTGAAAGCTTCATGTGCTCTTAAGCTTTTGTGTGCATCTTTTAGAATGTCTTCTATTGTCGATGTGGCCTGGCTACATCTTTCTCCTGCCGTCTTTTCCATCTTGTAGTCGGTGATAAGTTGTAGAGGTCGTTGCGGGGTTTAATCCTGGACAAATATGTTGAATGCTTGTCCTTGAAAACAGTGTTCGTGGGTAACGCTGCGTAGCGAAGAGTCTTATATGTCGAGGTTAGCTCAGCCTTGAGGAGTTCGCTCCAAGATATTTACTTTGTACGGACAAGAGCGTTAAAGTTCTAGGATTCAACAATAACATGAACTTTATAATAGAATGGCGAGGGTAGACGATAGAGTCTCTCACTGTTTCTGCGTTCGTTTGTGAAAGTTTTGTTTTATTCTGATATTGAGTGAATTTACGTAACTAAGAATGTTAATGAAAGTTTTCTAAAGATGTCTATTATTTTATTATTTTAAAATCCATAAGGGCCACGCCTGGAATATCAATTAGAGGCATAAATAATCTAAGGTATGCTGGTGATACAATTTTAATTGCTAAGAAATTAAAAACGCCAAAAATCATGTGCCGAAGGTCTGTAAAATTTATGGTCACTAACACCATATTCCCTATACACCACTTGGCGTGACGGGGGCACTTTACTTTTTACTTTTATCGCTGATCTGGAAGATTAATATAAACATTTTCCCCTCTCCTTTATGTATGTATTTACAGTATGTAGCATGATCTGCAGTTGTTGGACCAAAAGTGTAATTATATTCAACATAGAAGTAAAACTTCCCACACGGGGAAGTTATATGCCAAGATAGTTGAAAAAAGATTGAGACCAATTATAGACCCGCAACTAAACGATGCTCAGATGGGCTTCAGGAGGAACAGAGGTTGCACAGATGCCCTATTTATCATAAAACAACTAGCGGAGAAAACAATAGAGCATAATAAAACACTGTAAACAGCTTTTATTGACCAAGAAAAGGCGTTCGATAGGGTGGACAGGGAACAACTATGGTCCGTATTGCCCTTGTACGGAGTGAGTCACCACCTAGTAGAGATATGCAAGAGCCTCTATGAAAGTAGTCGCACTACAGTAAGATCTGCAGCAGGTTACTCTAAACATTTCACCATTAACTCCGGAGTAAGACAAGGCTACGTGCTTTCCCCCTTACTTTTCATCACATATATGGGCAATATATGCAAATTAGCATGCCCAATCAGAGGAAACATACCAACACGGATGACAACAAACGATAACACAGAAGAGAACGAAATATACGTACCAGAAAACAACAGAAGAGAGGAAGAAATAAATGAAATACTATTTGCAGACGACCAAGTTCTGATACATGAAACAACTGAGGACCTACAAGAACATATCAACAGGCTAAACAACACTTGTAAACAATACAACATGAAGATCAACATAAGCAAAACCGAAGTAATGGCAATAGCGAGAAAGAAAGAAAAACTAAATATCATTATAGATAATACATCTTTGAAGCAAGTTGACAATTTTAAATGTCTGGGTAGCACGCTAACACAAGACAATAACCAAGAAACAGAGATAGATATAAGGTGTAGCAAAGCATGTCAAGTTAAAGGCCAAGTATCAACACTATTGAAAAACAAAGCAATAACTACGGAAGCAAAAAGGGCAATATACAAATCAATTTTTCTACCAACTCTGTGCTATCAGTGCCAGAATTGGACGCTGGACTAGAACAATAAGAAAGATAACGACCACCGAAATGAAATGTGTCAGAAGAATGACAGTAAACAGCTTAAGGGACAGAGTAAGAAACACTGACCTGAGGAAGAAACTCGAAATTGAACCAGCCATCGAATACATAAAGAAACAACAGATAAATTGGTTCGGCCACATAACAAGACAGAAAGAACTAACAATGAATCAAAGAGCCATAAACAAACGCTACGAAAACGTCAGATTAAGAGGAAGACCGAGAAAGAGATGGATAAAGGGAATACTAGAGTCACTAGGAGGAATAACATCAGAAGAGGCCAACAGAAGAGCAAAGAATCGCAGATTGTTTCTCCCCTCGACGCCAACGGCAATAGAGGAAGGATAGAAGAAGAAGATAGAAGTAAAATATTTAAATTCGTAGCGAAAAAGTGATATAACTCTAGTGAAGTAACACATTTAGTGAACACACAATGTCAGATATTTTGACATTTTACCGTTATGTTTAAAATAAACGAGTTGTAGTAATTGGATACTGTCACAAATATTTAGTGCCCTTGACAAATCGTGTTTGAGATTGCTTTTTCTTTCCTTGGCTCGTCTTTCTTAAAATAAGTTCACCTGCCTGTTCGTCTACCTCCAGCAGGGCATGATTTGAGCAAGCTCTTTCCAGTCATTTATATTCATATTAAGAACCATAATGTCATGTCTACATACATCCTTGTGGTGTAGAAGGGGCCTTCATTGTAGCCCTCACAGACGGCTGTATTTCGACATAGGACAAATACATAAACAAAAGTAATACAGAACACAAAGGTTACCAGAATATTAGTGCCAGCTACTAGCAGTTCAATAGAAAAGAACAAGTAACAATGTTTGTTGTTGTTGTTGTTGTTGACGGATTGCCACGAGTTGATGCGGGCAGGTTGCCCTTTGACTCATAAGATGTGGCGGGTCGTAATGGCTTTCTTGACATTCCCGGCTCTTACTGGAGAAGTTGAAGTTCGCCTGTCCCAGGCTATGATGAGAAACTACTAGTCCAGCCCAGAGGTACTGCAATACCGGGTCCTCTCTATCAGTAACAGCCACCACTACAGGGAACACTGCGATCCTAGCTTCTATTAGCCAGTCTGATTTGACGCAGACTGTTTCCAGGGGAGACCACGAGGAGGTAGATCTGCTAGGTCTTGGCCAGCTGATGGTGCGCCGGCCCTGCTATTGCGACCGCAGGTAACAATGTTTAAACTACATACAGTCCATAACTGATTGAAGTATTATTTTTCAATAGCTGATGATGAATATGACTGTGACACAGGCAAAATGAGTACTGAATTATGTAGCAATAATGCTCAACTTATGACCAGAGAAGGCACTTGTGGCCATCACCAGTACTATACCATGACAAACTGCTATGGAGGTGTCACCAGTACCATACCATGACAAACTGCTATGGAGGTGTCACCAGTACCATACCATGACAAACTGCTATGGAGGTGTCATCAGTACCATACCATGACAAACTGCTATGGAGGTGTCACCAGTACCATACCATGACAAACTGCTATGGAGGTGTCACCAGTACCATACCATGACAAACTGCTATGGAGGTGTCACCAGTACCATACCATGACAAACTGCTATGGAGGTGTCACCAGTACCATACCATGACAAACTGCTATGGAGGTGTCACCAGTACCATACCATGACAAACTGCATGGAGGTGTCACCAGTACCATACCATGACAAACTGCTATGGAGGTGTCAGCAGCACAAACTTCGAACTAACTTTGACGTCTACCATCTAGAGGTGTACACAGAAGAAGATGGATTGCCCTCGAAATCTGACCATTTCCATTCTGCACAAGTGACGTGCCCCCTTAAACAACGTTTCTGTGGGCATAGAACGTTACTGTAGTTAGGAAATATATATGTTATCTCATCACGGCACACCTCTTCATTGTTTGTTACTTTATGCATCCGGAACATGCAGAGTCCGTGTTGTAGACATCGAATGTAAAAAGCCTTCAACTTCAATTGTATGTAATGTGTATAAATGTTTTCCGTTGGCATATACTAGTGTACTCTGTACGCATGCCCTGTAGTAGTGTACTATGTTCGTGTGCCCTGTAGTAGTGTACTCTGTACGTATGCCCTGTAGTAGTGTACTCTGTACGCATGCCCTGTAGTAGTGTACTCTGTACGGCGCCATGTACTAGTGTACTCTGTACGTATGCCCTGTACTAGTGTACTCTGTACGTATGCCCTGTACTAGTGTAATTTGTACGTATACCCTGTACTAGTGCACTCTGTACCTTTGCCCTGTACTAGTGTACTCTGCACGTATGCCCTGTACTAGTGTACTCTGCATGTATGCCCTGTACTAGTGTACTCTGCACGTATACATTGTATACAGCGACTTTAGTGTTGATCATTAACATATTATCCCATACTCTCAGTGTCGGACTAGACGGGTGGGTGTCTAGTCTATGCTGATTCTCTTTTGTCGCTTTTCTTTCAGTGACAGACTCTTTGTGATGGCGTATTCGAGACAGTTAATTTAATTTACAACTTCCAGTTTGTACCCGCTTATAACATTCCCAGAGGTTCTGTGTCCATGTTATCGTGTTTGACTTTTAAAAACTTGGTGGCGAGTTGAAATATCTCGCAAAACTCGGAGAATCGATCTCACATAGTTTTAAATTACCTATTTGTGTTTGCAAATTAATCAGTTTAAAATTGCAACATGGAATATTAGAACTCTATATCAAGCAGAAAATATAGAAAATTTTAAAAACGAAATGAAAAGAGTGAAAGTTAAAATATTAGAAATTAGTGAGGTAAGATGGACAGGTTCAGGGAAAGTATAATATCAGGTGAATAAACAAATATGTATTCACGAGGTATCAAACATGACAGAGAATTAGGGCTTGTGTTAGATGAAGAAACAAGGGGTTAAACAAGGATGTATTCTATCGCCCTTGTACTAAGTTTTGTGTTTGTGCTGATGAGTTTTGATTTCCAGAACTTTCTATTATTCATTCTAGTTGTTGTTTATTCGTTATTAGGTTTGTTCACACTATAACAATAGAATTATTCTTTAATGACTCAGAAACTGTCATGAAAACACACAAAAAGCACAAGCGATTAATCTTGTCATGGGAGATTGTTAACTATTTCTGTATGGAAGCTTTATATCGACGCAACAGAAGAGATTTCAGAGACAACATTTTTCCTCGTTTTAAGAATCAATCTATATATTTTTAATTCATCTAACATATAAGATATTAAATATGAATTATAGATAATTGAACAAGTTATTAGATTTCACCAATATCAAGATGATACAAGTCATGTAAAAAGAATATAGTTTGATGGCGTTCGCACTAATCAAATTGAGCGTGGCGCACTATGCTGAGAAACGTACGGAAAGAGTTAATGCAAAAATTGGGAAAGTTCAAAGACGTGACGTAGTTGGTGAATATGGACTTTGGTGAACGAAATTAAAGAGACAACAAATAGAATGGGCAAAAATATATCATCATCATCATGTGCCATACCGGTTGGTGTGGCGATCATGTCCTTCCACAATTTTCTATCTACAGTGCATCGTATCAGTTCTGTTGTTGGCTGCTTTCCATGTCATGACACCAAGCTATCTAGTATTTTATCTCTTTGTCGTCCGAAATCTCTCTTTCCTTTTATTTTGCCAGTTGTAACCAAGTATTCCAACTTTCCTCTTCTCATGATGTGCCCGAAAAATGTTGATTGTTTCTTTCTGATGTTTTTTTTTTAGGAGCTCCCTTTTTGTGTTGACCTCTTTGATAATTTTCTCATTGGTCTTTTTAACTAGGGAACTTTCAACATTCTTCTTCTCTGTGGCCTCTAATAGTCTTTTCATTTGTTTGTCTGTTGTCCATGATTTGCTTCCAAAGGTAAGAGTTGGTTCTATATAGCACCGTTGAACTCTCTTTCTTATTTCTATTAACATAGATTTGTTGCATAAGATATTTTTCATTTTTTGAAATGCTATTTTGGCCTGAGCTATTCAGCTTTTTATTTCTATGGTGCATCTTCCATCTGATGTTATTATTGCACCCAAGTATTTCAAACGTTGCACTTGTTTCAGATTTGTCCTGTTTATTTTTATGCTGCATGATGGTGATGATTGTTTCTTCGATATAACCATTACTTCTGTTTTCTTACTATTCAGACTGAGACATTTCTTGTTGCTTTCTTTTACTATTGTGTCTAACATTTCTTGTAGTTCATTCTCTGTATCTGCTATTAAGAGTGTGTCATCCGCGTGTCGCAAATTATTTATGTTGTGACCGTTGACTTCAATTCCTTTTTTTGTCTACTATTGATCTCATAATATGTTCGCAGTAGAGTGAAAACAAATCCGGCGACAGAACACAGCCTTGTCTGACTCCTTGTTTTATATATTGGAATTGTCCTGTTTGGTTGTTAATTCGTATGGCTGTTGTTTATTGCCAGTACATGTTTTTTTTTATGATTCGCAGATCCTTGCCATCAATGTTTAAAAAATATATAATATGAAAAAAGAACACGTGGCTTAAAACACACACACTAAAAGACGCAATATGGAGTAGTCTAGACCAAAAGACATTCAATCAATTAGATTACAGATCTTCATCAAGGCCAGCTCCTTGTCGTGGGGATGGGGCTTAACAGTCACCAGGGACTGAAAACTAAGACTGGCCAGGCCTTCCTACAACCGAGCAAGACCACAGTCTGCTCTAGCAAGTTCAAGTGCTGAAGTCGGAGGCAACCAGCCAAAAGGCGCACAACAATCAGGATGCCACGCACTCAACGCATATGGAAGTATGTCTATAACCGCAAATCGATATGGCACTCGCCCTGTGATGGGCACTCAGGCAGGTGCAGCGCCGGGCCCTAAGCCTCGAAAGGGCCCAACCTCTATTACTGGATGTCCTTCTCAACCGCTCTGTGGAGTCAGGGGGCGAGAGAATAGAGCTACTGGCCAATCCAAAATAAGACCACTAAAAATAATGCACTGGAATGCTGAAGGCATCAACAGCAAAAGAGATGGGTACAGTAAAAAGATAGAATTAGAAAATATCCTGCATGAAGAACAAATAAGCATATGCTGTTTGCAGGAAACCCATCTAAACAACGACATAGCCTTGAAGATTAGGGGATACCAGTGCTACCGATCTGACAGAATAAATAGACAAAAGGGTGGAATACTGACTCTTGTAAGGAACAACATTAATGCATGTCAGATTGAAGTGTATATGGATGGGGCGGAATATCAAATACTGCACCTCAGGACAGGAAATACAGACTTCCATCTACTTAACTATTACTGTCCGAGTGACCGCCCACTAGCACTAGACACAATTACATTAAAAGAAAGAATAATTGTATGTGGAGACTTTAACAGCCACTCACATAGCTGGGGCTATGAACATATGGACAAGAGAGGTGAAGAGCTTGAAAATTGGCAGGATGACAATGGGCTTATACTATTAAACCAGGCAACAGATCCACCAACATTCTACTCCAGATCATGGCATACCACATCTACACCAGACCTTGCTTTCCATTCACCAGACCTGGATTGGAATATCACACGAATTGTTGGGAAACAACTTGGAGGCAGCGACCACCGACCAGTCTTTTTAGTGGTGCAAAATGAGGCCATCAGGGAGAGCAGCACTCTCTCCAGATGGAATTACAAAAAGGCAGACTGGAAAATGTATCAACACTACACCAGTGTACTGACTAAAGATATAAATACAGATAGAGACATCAACAAAATAGTTGATGAATTCAGTAGACTAATAATACAAGCTGCCAGTGAAACAATACCTAGAGGGGCACGGAAACACTACAAACCATACTGGAGTAGTGAACTAGAAGAACTGCACAATGACATGGAAACATCTCGAAAGCAAGCAGAAAATAACCCTTGCCAAGAACACCACAACAACTACCAGCATGCTAAAGCCAAATTTCAACGGGCTAAACTACAAGCCAGACGGAGAAGCTGGAAAGAGAAAACAGAGTCCTTGAATCTTGAACGAGACACAAGAAAAGTGTGGAAGCTTGTAAAACAGCTGAATGATGAGGGTACAGAAAGGAACACCAAAATTACACTGAAGAAGGATGGAAACATTCTAACAGGTAAACAAGCAGCAAATTACTTTGCAGACTCCTTTGCAAATGACAATAATATTGAAATTAGCCTAGAAAAACGACAAGAGATCCGTTTAAAACAACAAAATGCAAGACAAGAAGAGACCACACATGAAGTAATGGAAACACCCATTACACAAAGAGAGCTAGAGCTGGCAATATCCAAATTAAAAATGAAAAAGTCACCAGGCAATGATGGAGTGTCCAATGAAATGATTAAGAACTTGGGAACTGCAGCTAAAGCAAAACTACTGCAGATCTACAACATTGGCTGGATCACAGGTAGAGTGCCACAGGCATGGAGAGAAGCAATTATGATACCATTACTAAAGCCAGGAAAAGATGGTTCAATGACATCCAGCTATAGACCAATCAGCCTTACAAGCTGTTTGTGTAAAACAATGGAACGTATAATCAATCTCAGACTGCAGTGGTACCTGGAAAGTGAAAATCTCCTTGTCCCACAACAAGCAGGCTTTAGACAGTGTTACTCTACCGAAGATCAAGCAACCTATCTTTCCCAGGAAATTGAAGATGCGTTTCAAGAAAAGAAACTGGTACTAGCAGCATGGATAGACCTAAAGAAAGCATTTGATAAGGTATGGAAGGAAGGGCTTTTGAAGAAACTGAGAAATTATGGAGTAAATGGCAGGATGTACAAATGGGTCAAAGCATACCTGCATAACAGGAGAGCCAGAGTGCAACTGGATGGTCTTAAGAGTAAGAAGGTCTTATTGCGCCAGGGCGTTCCACAAGGAGGGGTACTATCTCCAACACTTTTTCTGATCTACATCAATGACCTAGTTACTGAACTACCACATGGCATCAAAGTGGCAATGTATGCAGATGACTTGGTAATGTGGTGCACAGAGGAGTATGCAACAGTGGCCTCCAAATTGCTACAAAGAGCTATGAATGCACTGAATTCATGGACAAATAGATGGTGTATCAGCATCAATACAGACAAATGCAGTACTACACTTTTCACACTCTCCCCAAAACAAAAAGCAGAAGCCATCTACATAAACAATGAGCCTGTGAAAGAAGACATACAAGCTACATATCTCGGAGTTACATTTGATAACAAACTATCTTGGAAACAGCAGATAAATAAGGCAACCCAAAAAGCAAGGAGGAAATTGGCTATTCTAAGAAAGTTGTGTGGAACCACATGGGGTGCGAGTGGGGAAATACTCAGTAAAGTTTACCAACAGTGTATACGCCCACATTTAGAATATGGATCATCCGCATGGTGCTCAGCATCAAACACCACATTGCAAGAACTGGATAAAGTACAAAACCAGGCACTTAGGGTCATCACAGGAGCAATGAAATCAACACCAATATTGGAGATGGAGAAATTGTGGAGGATACCAGCACTGAGAGAACGGAGAGACACAAAGGTGCTGATACAGGCAGAAAAATGTGTATGCATGCCGAGACATCCAATGAAGGACAGATTCCAAAATCTTGCATTGGGACGACTTAAGAGAAGCAGCTTTATCCACCAAGCCAAGCGTATTAGTAGACAAACACCAGACATGCCAAGAGTTGTTAAACCCCTTCTGCCCATACCAGAACAGACTCCCTGGACAGATGAATCAGGATTATCAGTTCAAATACGGACAGAAGTGAAAGGAATAGTTGACAAAGAGGAACAAAATAGTCTACAGCGAAAAACAATATCTCTCAGTTTCCTGGATGAAGAATACCCACAAGACCTATGGATTCGTGTGTACACAGATGGATCAGCACAGAATGCAGTAAAGAATGGGGGAGCAGGTGCATATATAGAGTACCCAAATAACACTAGGGATATGAATAAAATAGCAACAGGGAAATATTGTCACAATTATGATGCGGAAATACAAGCAATAAAGTTGGCAATAGAAAAACTGCTGAACAGTAATCTTAGCCCACAGCCTGTAGTGTTTTTGACAGATGCAAGATCAGTACTCCAGGCACTACAATCCAGAAAATTACCACATCTGCAGACCTTATTGACTGAACTCTGCAAGCACCACAGGGTTGCCCTGCAGTGGATCCCGTCTCACTGTGGAATACCAGGAAATGAGAAAGCAGATCAGTTGGCAAAGGAAGGTTCAACAGGCACACAACTAGATACACCAGTTACATACCATCATAAGAAACAGATAATCAAATCAATCAGAGGACCACAAGCCCCAAATCAGGATGCCTTTCATAATATGAATAGATATGAACAAGTTATCATTATACGCCTAAGAACAGGACACAATCGACTCCATAGTCACATGTATACAAAATTCAAGATCGGCACATCAACTACTTGTACATGTGGACAGGCACCCCAGACTGCTGAACACATACTTCAAGACTGCACTGAATATAGTAGACTGAGAAAAATCCATTGGCCCATAGATACAACACTACAGACAAAACTATATGGGCCACTGCAAGAATTACAAAAGACAGTAAAATTTATACAGGAAACGACATTGCAGATATAGACAATACTTCAGGCGAACGAAAGATAGATAGATAGATTACAGATTAATCAACAAACGTTTTAGAAATGTATTTATCATCAATGCGTGCCGTCTCCACATCGACTTTTGGCTACCATGGAGCGCTATTCCACTCTGTCTCTTGCTTTGATAGTGCAGGTTGTCATAGATTGACTTGTCCATCTTTTGATGTTACTCATCCATGTTAGTCTTGGTCTCTCTCTCTTTTTTTTTTTTATTATTTCCCTTCCAAGATTACTTTTAGTAGGCTATTATGTCTTTTAACATGCCCCAAAAATCTCATTCGTCTTGTTTGAATTGTGTTTAGTAGATCTATTTTTATTTTTAGTTGTTTTAAGATTTCATCGTTTGTTTTCTTTTCTTTCCATCCAATTCTTCCTATTCTTCTATAAATCCACATTTCAAAGGCTTCAATTTATGTTCTATTTTCTTGTCTAATATCCATGTTTCTACACCATACAGTAATATTGAGAAGATGTAACATTTTGCTATTTTTAGTTTTAGCCCTTGTGTTATCTGTTTTGATGTTAGCATATGTTACATTGCATTTAAAATGGCGTTTTGCCATTCCTATTCTTTTGTTTATTTCAGTTTTACATTTTCCATCATTGGTTATATTATTTACAAGGTAGTTGTAGCTCTGAACTGTCTCCATGTATATTACTTCAACTTTAGTATCCACTTGTAGGTTTGAGTATTATCTTTGTTTATGATAATAATTTTAGTCTTTTTGATATTTATATCGAATTCATATTTTTTTGCTTCTCATGTTTCTTTCATTAAGTAACTGTTATAGATTCTTCAGGATTATCTGGTAGCAGTGATACAGTATCATCCGCATATCTTAGATTATTGATTATCTTTCCATTAATGTTTAGGCCTGGCGTCTCTGTGATGTTTTTAAAGATTTGTTCAGTGTATAGATTGAACAAGCTTGGTGATAGGATGCATCCCTGTCTTACTCCTCTCTTTATATCAATAGGTTCAGAGTTCTCTTTATTATATTTTATTATTGCTGTTTGGATTCCAGTATGAATTACGTATTAGTCGTAGTAATACATTCATCATCATCATCAAGTACCGGGCCTAGTGGCGTAGGTGATCATGTCTCTCCACAACATTCGATCTCGGCAGCTATTTAAGTAATACATTACTAGCAATACAAACCATGCCAGGAGCTGATTGTAACAGTGACCAAGATCCTGTGTGTGGAAAAATAAGAATAAAACTAAAGAATACAATCAGAAAAGTGGGGAACATCCGACTCAAAACAGAACTACTTAAATATGACCAAGAACTACAGGAACAAAACAGAGTTTTATAACAAATAGATACAATGCAGTAGCACAGATAAAGAGCATGGATGAGCGATGTTAAGTGATTGTATGCATCAAACTGTAGAAAACAGGAAGAAATGTTAAGTGATTGTATGCATCAAACTGTAGAAAACAGGAAGAAATGTTAAGTGATTGTATGCATCAAACTGTAGAAAACAGGAAGAAATGTTAAGTGATTGTATGCATCAAACAGTAGAAAACAGGAAGAAATGTTAAGTGATTATCATCAAACTGTAGAAGAGTTAATACCATCTGAACAAGAAGTTCCCTAAGAAAAATGGGTGTCAAGGTCTTATCCTCGAATTGAAGGACACAAGAAAGAAGAACAAAATAAAAGAAGAAAAATATAATATGCTAAATAAAGAAATAAGACAAAAATGCCAAGGTGTAAAAGAAAAATGGTTTAATGAACAATGCAAAGAAATAGAAGAGTATTTTTAAAAAAACGCGCAGTCCATGCATAAAAGTATTAGTGGAGTAAAAATACCAAATATAGTACAGAATACTTGAAATCAAAGATGGTGATATTTCACTGAATAAAAGAACACCATTCTGGAGAGATGGACGGAATACATCAAAGAACGATGAGGAGGAGAAAGATCAGAACTAACACCAGAACCAGATAACATAAATAAAGAAGGATCATCAATACCTGAAGATGAAGTAGTAGATGCCATCAAACATATGAAAAAAAAGAATGGTGACAAAACAAGATAATAAATAAATAGAAGAATTAGAAGTTTTATTTATGTAAGGCAGGAATATAAACCATAACAAAGTTACTGAATGACAAGTATAGATCGGTCATATCCCTAATGATTTTCTACTTGTCACTTTCATAGTTTTGACCAGAAAATAAGGAACAAAAGAATGTGATGAAAATATAACTATTAATGTATCATGTACCATTAGAAAGATCTTGCTAAGACTAACTAAGAGAAGAGCGAGACTAAAGATTAACAGACAAATAGTTGTCGAGCAATTCTGATATATTGAAGGAAATGGAACACAAAATGCCATTTATACCATAAGAACACTGACGGAGCGAACCTTGGAGGTACATACAGATCTATACCTAAGCTTTATTGACAAGACAAAAACTTTCGATAAAGTCAGTCGTGAGCAGATGATCAAGATACTGGAAGATATAAATAAAGATAGTAAAGATCTGAGGATTATTAAACATACCTGGAAACAAGAAGCAGCCATTAGAATTAAAAACAAACATGGAGAATATCAACAAACAAGACAAGGAATGCGACAAGGATGTGCATTATAACAAGATCTATTTTCTTTGTACAGTGAACATATTTTACAAACAATTACGAACAAGCCTGACATTAAAGTCGGGGGAAGCAATATCAACAACCTCAGGTATGCAGATGACATAGTATTGATGGGAGAAAACCAACAAGATCTACAAAAGCTATTAGAGGAAATTGTGATAGAAGGTCATAGATAAAAGGGCCAAAAAAGCCTGACCTTCATCATCAAGAAGACACAAACAATGATGTCAAAGAAAGTAAACACTCAAGAATGGAGCGTAAAACTAAATGGAAAAATCCTGAAACAAGTGCGTAGATTCAAATACATGGGATCAATAATTCAGATGGCAGATGCGCTGCATAAATTAGTAGCAGAATAGGATAATCAAAGACAAAATTTCATCGAATGAAAAACATCCTATACAAAAAAAATCAGTGTCAATTAATGTTAGGAAATGTGTCCTAACGTGCTACATTGAACCTGTTCTACTGTATGGAAGTGAGTTTGGGCGATAAACAGGGACACACAGAGAACATTAGAGGCAGCTGAGGTTTATCAGAAGAATGTTATAAATTTCATGGATTGAAAAAATTACATATGAAGAATGTCTAACACTAGCTGGAGAAACAAAAAATATCAAAATCACAAAGAGGAGACAATTTACTTGTATGGGCATGTGATGGGAAAAGAAGGCATTGAGAACATTATAACAACTGTCAGATTGAATGGAAAGAAGAGCAGAGGAAAACCAAGAGATCATCAACTGAAATTATGACATGCATGAAGAACCGAGATCTAACGGATCACTGACGCCACCCGGCATGGCACCTGATGATTATGATCCGCCTTTGTAACCAGACCGGCATCATCTGCATATCAGATTTCCTTATTTCTTATCATACGACTTTTGTTGATCATAGTCGGATTTGTTGGAACAACTGTTCCCTTCAAATCATGAACAAATATAGAGACCTTCTGTTGATTACCCATGGCAGTGTGTAGTATGATGTCAAGGAAGATATCAAACAGTGTTGCTGCTAAGTCGTTTGACCTCAGAGATGATGTCAAAGAAGATATCAAACAGTGTTGCTGTTAAGTCGTTTGACCTCAGAGATGATGTCAAAGAAGATATCAAACAGTGTTGCTGTTAAGTCGTTTGACCTCAGAGATGATGTCAAAGAAGATATCAAACAGTGTTGCTGCTAAGTCGTTTGACCTCAGAGATGATGTCAAAGAAGATATCAAACAGTGTTGCTGCTAAGTCGTTTGACCTCAGAGATGATGTCAAAAGCCCTATATGTGCGACAGTTGTGCTGTATTGTTCCTATAATGCTATGGTTAGAAAGATCCAAGCATATCCACTAGCTTGGCACTTGCTAACAGCATTTTGTAACGCCCATCTCTGTTCATAGTTAAAACCCTGTGTGAAATCTATGAGAGAAATGAAGAGCGTAGATTTTGTTGTCAGCAATAGTCTGGCAGAAGTCTCAATGAAAAGATCATGTTAATAGTGAACCTCTGATAGAATACCAAATGAAACCATAAGAAAAATGGTAGGAACAAAACCCTGCCTAGAATATATAGAACAACAACAACTTAAACGGTGTAACCACCTGGTCAGAATGAATCCTTATCAATCACCATCAAGGGCGTTCTTCTCGAGAATTCATGGAAAAACACCAAGAAGAAGACCCAGAAGAAGATGGAAAGATGCAGTGACAGAGATATGTAACAACAAAGGAAAATCACATCATTAGACAGTTCGAGCAGCGCAAGAACGACAAATGATATAACCACACCTTTTCGGTACCAGTGAGAAACAGAAAAGAAGAAGAAGAATAGTGAACCTGTTGGTCCGAAATGCAAATTGTGACTCGATGTAGACACTCATTCAGCCTGTGTAGTCTAGTGAGAATTAAACTTGTGTAGTGGACTGGTTGGTCTCGAGGCAAGACCTCGAGACAGAGAGATTGTGATTTCAAATTCCGGCCGCACCAGTTGGGAATCTTGTGACTTCTCTCTTCACCCCTGGTCGCAGTAGCGAGGCTCAGCTTGAAGCGCCAATAACTCAAGCGACGGAAAAAAATAAGTACCTCCGAAGACGGAGTTATCTGCCTGTGCGGCGAGGGACCCCTGTGCACACGGCTGCCAGGGAAAAAAAACGGATTAACACGCAAAATTCAGTTCCTATTCTCTAGGTACTTCGCCGAAGGTGAAATCTGGCGAGCAAAAAAAAAATTTTTTTAAATTTTGTTTCGTAGTCTACACCACTGAAAAGAGAGACTGTGGCTGTTAAAGACCAGCATTCTACCCCTTGTAAAGAGGAGCTAGGTTTGCGTCTTTCGTGTCCTGGTGCACGGTCCCTTCGTCCCGGCACAAGATTATGCTTCTGTGCAACTCCTGCAGCAGCACATTGCAGCAAGATGACCTATATTGGAATACTGTCTCTTTATGGACTTTTACTTCATTGCCAGTAGAAGATGGCTTCTTTTTCTTCAGTTGGCATAAGCAGCCTTTTCTTTAAAAAAAAAAAAAATTAAAAATCAACTGTTATCCTTTCTTCTAGTTTTTTTTTTTCATTTGCTTGATGACAAACAAATGTTTTCTTACGTGAACATAAGTTGGTGTAAACCTCAGCCTGTCTCTTCATCTGTCTGTTCTTGTCAAGAATAATTACACCTGATGCTTATTTCAGCGGTATTATGGGGAACCTTAAGCCTCCATTATGCTCTCATATACATCGTGGATATTACCGGTGTCTGCAGGTGATTATAAGCTCTGACAGACTTGCAACCACTAGTCGCTTGCGCACTTCATTGCTAGACTTTGTACTATGCTTTAAGCAGATTTAGATACTTGTAATGTCGTTTTGTTGGGTAAGTTCCTGTACTCCACGCAGGTTCCTTGGCGCTTTTTCGCTGCAGGAGTAAGAGTTGTAGGTAGGTCTAGAACTAGTCCTTGTTTTTTTCCAAATGTTTGTCAGTGTCAAGTCAGTGGGGATATAAAAAAATGTGTAGAGTCATTTAAGCGAATCTGAAGTAATTTATATATTTTTTAAATGTTACAACTCTAGGAAATATTCTATGGTCGGCTTATGTTCAAGAATGCTGAAAGGTGAAGCATGTTTTATAAGAATTTATGTGAATGCAGACTAATCCGCAGCTTTTGTCGACCGAACAGTATACATCCTGGGGGGAGAGGGGTGTAGGTGTCTTTTTATATTCCATTGGGCTCCACAGGTCACACGTCTGCGTCCTGACACGTGACTGCCTATGCAAAGTTGAACATTAAAGTTCGTGAACATATCCGATTGTTAATTGAGAATCTGACTTGAACCAGTGTTGACACTGACGTAGGGTAACAGAGTTGTAAGCCTTGAGGGTTAGCCGTACAGCGATTCCCGCTATTGTTGAACCCAAGCACATAAATTGGGGTATTCAGTGACATGAGAGTGCTGATTAAACTGCAACATTAGTCCACACTAAGTCTCACAGTCTATTTGATACAGGCACGGTTGGCCACAATTTGCAGACAAGAGGAAACACGACCAGTCTCATTTCGGTGGAATCAGGGGAGAAAAGCGTACTGAGAATAAACAAGAATACGAGCATTATCCCGGAGCTAAAATTGCTGGAATCATACTGAGTTTAAATCTCATGATAAGATAGAGGGATTCTCTGCCCTTAACCACACAATTTCTAATCCCTCTTTTCTGTGACGAGATGGCCCCAGTCATGCCTGAAATACGACGTTTTGTGCGCTCAGTTTTGTCAAGGATTTAGGAGGTTTTCTCAAGTATGTTCTTGCTTTTGTACGGGGGATAATAGCCTTCACCTTCGCTTCTTCTTCATGAAGAGTCTTAATGCTGTCACCTGGTGTTGCTTCTCTGCATACATTTCATATTCACTTGCTTTTTGTTTATAAATTCATCCACAGCGTATGTTCTTACGTGTTCTTCTCTCTCTCTCTCTCTCTTTCTGTCTCTCTCTCTTTCTGTCTCTCTCTCTTTCTTCTCTCTCTCTCTCTCTCTCTCTCTCTCTCTCTCTTTATAACTCTTTCTCTTTCTCCCCATACCGTGCCATGTTTGCACTCGTTCACTTATTTTTTATGCTGTATCCGGTTTTAAAAATAAAAATCACCTTCCTCACAAATTCTCATGTGAAATCTTGTACTTTGCTGCAGCAGGATGTAGTTTACTTTGAATTTCGTATACAGCCACAAGGTTTCCGTGTTATGAAATCGACCAAATGTTTCATACAATACTATTTCTTAACCACAAAGAAAAGAAGAAGATGACGAGGAAGTGTGCAGCATTGCCAAAGTGACTGCAAAGTCCATTTTCGACATCAGCGTGACTTAATGATTAGGAGTTATGACTTATCAAACCAGACGTTCCTAATTTTCTTTCTTCAAATATGACCCACGTATCAGCTAAGCCAAGTTATTAATACGTTCCTTGCTTGAGTTATGAAAACAGTCTTGGCAACTTTTTTTGGGTATAAAGACGATGCTGTGTTGTCGGTACTTACAGTATCACTGGCTACGTGGTCTTGGCCACTTTGGAGGATGGGAGAAGAATTGAAAGAGCTACCGTCGTTCTTCAGCACAAATTTTGGAGAAATCACTGTAGCAGCAATATTGGTTCAACGTCTACTTTTGGAGAAATCACTGTAGCAGCAATGTTGGTTCTATGTCTACTTTTGGAGAAATCACTGTAGCAGCAATATTGGTTCTACGTCTACTTTTGGAGAAATAACCGTAGCAGCGATGTTGGTTCTATGTCTACATTTGGAGAAATCACTGTAGCAGCAATATTGGTTCTACGTCTATACTTAGTTTTGAAGAAACCCTGATCGGTTCCATCGTTGGGTCTATATATATTTTTAAGCGAAGCACTGAGTGTACAAATGTTGGTTCTATATATAGTTTTCCTATTTTACAAAACATTTTTTCGTATTTTCTTGTTTTAGTTTTGTTACCTATACAATTAGATTTGGACAATCTCTTAACACTTTCTGCACACTTTCTGCTGACACAGACGTGACTATCGCTACGTGGCGTTATGCTGATGTTGTTTCCGCTATATTATAAAAATAACATCTTCCGGGTTACTCTGTTATGTAATAATATATCACCACTTATATGATAATGTATATCACCACTTACCTTTTACTAGTGCATAGTAACTGGTGCTTTCCTACCTTTTCTTGTTATAAGGTAGAACTGTTTGGTTATCGTTATGCTCTTTAGTTACGATCTAGTGACGTAGACCAGTGACGCATGTGTTTTCTGTGAACATACATGTATGTATATTATTATATCGTATATTAGTGCATGGAATTTAAAAATTCGCTACTTGTTCCGTGCAATCTTCTTAATTAAGTCTTTAAATATAGCCATTATCATCGGTGTAGCAGAACTTTCTAGTAAAAGTTTGTTCGAAGACGGTACGGGGAAGTAACCATTTCCACATGATACCAGTGACTTCCCCTGATGTTGCTATTTGTGTGTGTGTGTGTGTGTGTGTGTGTGTGTAGAGGTATGCGTGTTTCTTTCTCTCTTTATTGAGCATAAAATATAGCCATAGTGTTAATGAGCACATGATGGGATGAACAAAACAACAGAAAAACGCGAAGTAATAGACTTTGATGAGACGTAGTTGAACCATCGATGAGAGTCCAACAAAGCCAACATGGATCTAAAATGTCAATTTGAGCCCACGTCACAGAAAGTTTCTAGTCGTTAGCAACACCATCAAATAGATATATAAGTTACATTTTGCAGCAAGCATCGTGTTTTATGCGTCATATTTTAAAATAGGACATATATTGTGATACCAAGCGCTGTTGGTTTGCTTTAATGGGGCTTAGGGCAGAGATATGGAATGCCAGGATCAAATGATGGTTCAGGAATGGCTGCAGTTTATGTTTTAGGTTAGCAGGAACAGTTATTTAGATTGTGGTCCGTTTTAAATAGTTCTGCATTTAGGTTGTCACGGCGCGGGACTTTTTTCTTATGTAATCCCTTCGTCACTTTGATAAATGATGTCTTCTGTGAAGCGTGTACATGCTCATAAAGATATATGTGTCATGAATATTGCAAATCAATCAGCGTGTACATGATCATAAAGGTCTATCTGTCGTGAACATTACAGAGCAATCATCGCGTACATGCTCATAAAGATCTATATGTCATGAATATTGCAAAACAATCATCGTGTACATGCTCATAAAGATATATGTGTCATGAATATTGCAAATCAATCAGCGTGTACATGGTCATAAAGATCTATCTGTCGTGAACATTACAGAGCAATCATCGTGTACATGCTCATAAAGATCTATCTGTCATGAATATTGCAGAACAATCATCGTGTACATGCTCATAAAGATATATCTGTTATAAATATTGCAGAGCAGAACAATCATCGTGTATTCAGGCTGAGTTATTGTCATCATCATCATCATTATGTGCCATACCGATTGGCATAGACGACCATGTCCTTCCACAATCTTCTATCTACAGTGCATCGTATCAGTTCTGTTGTTGACTGTTTGTCATGCCATGACACCAAGCTATCTTATTGTCAGGCAACATATAAACTATGCTAAACAGCTTGTACCAGATCTAGGACATCCTGTGAAAGATGTTCAGGGACAGTGAAATATGGAACTATTTTGTTATTTTTCTAGACTCTAGGAGTTGCCACAAGAAGGGTAGGTCATTGACTGATTTGTTGGTCCCCGTTGAAGAGAGGTAAGACAGAAGCTAACAAGTTATTTGAAAATTACTGCTTTGTATCTCCGTAACAAAAACAGTAAATCGGTGCATTGTTGTTGATGAATTATATCTTTGATCAGTAAGAGTTAGTTCCCATCTTGTTAACCCACCGAGGCACTCTGTGGCTTCTCTGCATGTAAAGACACTGGTTCAGGTAACCATTCATCACCATCATGTGCCATACCGGTTGGCGTAGGCGATCATGTCCTTCCACAATCTTCTATCCACCGTGCATCGTATCAATTCTGTTGTTGACTGTTTTCCATGCTATGACACCTAGCTATCTATAATTCGTTCAGAAATTTATTAATTAATTCGGAAACTGATTGATGAATTTCTGTAATTCTTTTTCATGAAATCTTTTTTTTTTCCACCGACCTTAAGTATGATTTTTTCCCCCTACTGTCATGCATTTAGGAAAGATTTTAGTTTCCTTGAGGTATATAAAAAATATGATTTGCTTGGTTGTCCTAATGTTTAGGATTGTACAATAACTTCATTTGTATCAACTCACCGTTTAAAAAGGCAAATTTCACGTGTTCTCCACACAATCTTAGCACCATCTGGCGCTCACTGAACCGTAACTTGTAACACGCAATTCACTGAGAGATTTGTTAGAAAATTAATATTATTTACAGTAAAATCTAATGTTTAGATCACACGGTTTGATATTTTCCTAAAATTATATAACAAAAAACGATTTGTGCAAAATTCAGACTACCTTTGTACTTAAATATTATAAAATCTTAGGGTCGGTGAAAAAATAAGATTTCATAAAAAAGAATTACAGAAATTCATCAATTTTTTAGGTAATTGATAAACTCTGTTGGCACGAATTTCGAAACCAACTATAGTATATTTTTTTTCTTTTTCTTCCGCGATCTCTCTTTCCCTTTATTTTTCCACTTGTAATTAAATATTCCAACTTTCCTCTTCTTATGATATGCTCGAAAAAATGGTAACCATTAACTCATATTAATAGGAAAACATTCGTGATACTTCTTATGCAATCAGCCTGTACTATGATGACCTCTATGAAGAAATACTTAACACACCCCTTACCTTGTAAGATAGAATTCCCACGAGTTACAATGCGCCTTTAAGCTCTATTGATAGCCTTTGAAAATGTTATTAATATTTGAGCCAATCGTGTCATTTGCCAATGCTAATCTTCATCCTGATCTTGCGGTTTAAATTTTGGCTAATTCTTGTGTGCAGATGTTGTACGGAACATGTGATAGCGACGTGACCTTCAACAGTTCCGGTTACATGCACACAAGTTCAGATCTCTATGATCCTA
Source organism: Megaustenia siamemsis (assembly GCA_032433765.1). NCBI lineage: Eukaryota > Metazoa > Mollusca > Gastropoda > Stylommatophora > Ariophantidae > Megaustenia > Megaustenia siamemsis. The sequence continues at coordinate 22,660,085 of JAVIAB010000092.1, read as the reverse complement.
ATCAGGGTGCATCTGTTCTCTCAAACGAGACAGCAGCTAAATAGATAAACGACAGTGTGTTGCTTTCAAAGTCTATCAAGAAGTTCATCTTGCTCTTCAAGTTCCTTCTGTTATAGTCGTATACAACGGTCAGCTATCTGGAAGCTGCGAAAGGTGTGTCAATACCTGCGTGTTTCTCTTGAGCTGTGTATGATAGTGTTTCACGGGTGTTGTGCAGTGCAATTTGTGAAGGCTGTATAATGTATCATCATTATTATCATCATCATCATCATCATCATGAAGTACATGTCTGCTGACTTAGGTGATCATGCCTCCCCACATCTCTCGATCTCGACAGTTATTTATCATTTCTGTTGTTGACCTTCTGCCAAAACCATTCTCTTAAGCTGTCTGGTATCTTTTCTCTTTGCTTCCCTCTATCTTTTCGTCCCTCAACTTTCCCGGTTGTCGCAATAAATTCCAGCTGCTCCCTTCTCATTACACAGTCTGAAAATGATGAATGTTCCTTCCTAATATTCCTATGACTATACAAGGAAGTTTCAGCGATGGTTTTATGTTACCTTCCGTCAATTTCTGTACGGTTTACACTGGAAACCTTTGACTAAAATGTCTTACCCACAAGGCAGTGGGGATGTTTTATTTTAGGGTACCTTCCCTTAGCCTTCTACTCTCTCGAGTATACCCGGAACCCACTTATGGTCCGCTAATCTCATTTGGGTGGTCCGCGAGCCTCTTCAGTGATTTTCATTAATTGAATAATTGAAAATGAAGATAAGCCAATGCTATAATTTTCACATTTTGCATATTGGGAAAATACATGTCAATCTTTTCTGCAGGTTCTATAGTTCTCGCGATACAAGATACTCTGGATTCGAGTATCTGCTTCATGATCTATGACAGATGATGATAATACTAACGACTAGATCGGAGATTCCAACTACTTTTACAACAATCGTTTCCTCAGAGAAAGTACTTAGATCTGTCCAATAACGCTATTCTCGTGGGCGTGTGAATTTAGACTACTGTGGATGTCGGTCGAATCAGGGCAGAAGGTGTGAAACTCCCAAATTGTAGCCAAAATCTCAACTGGATAATCTAACGCGGTGAGTAGGCGCGAAGGAATTTCACGAATCGACCACACTGACCGCTGAATCTTGATGATTTCAAAGACAACGAAAAAAAGATCGATTCACTGTTTTTGAAACAATGTTCTATGCTAGGACAAACCTATAAAATTACTGGGAGGGGTTATCTGAAGGTGTGGATAAGTTTGACCGATAAGATCATCAGATTTTATCCATGGATATGGGCGATACCAGAAAATAAAATGAACAAATGTACATTTTCTTACAGTTGTCATACGGCCCCTAAATTAATCAAGCTCACAATTTTGAGTTGGAACCAAGCTCGCAGTTTTGAGTTAGAGACAAGCTTGTTGTTTTGAGTTAGAGACAAGTTCGCAGTTCTGAGTTAGAGACAAGTTCGCAGTTTTGAGTTAGAGACAAGTTCGCAGTTTTGAGTTAGAGACAAGTTCGCAGTTTTGAGTTAAGACAAGCTCGCAGTTTTAAGTTAAGACAAGCTCGCAGTTTTGAGTTAGAGACAAGCTCGCAGTTTTGAGTTAGAGACAGTCTCGAAGTTTTGAATTAGAGACAAACTCGCAGTTTTCAGTTAAGACAAGCTCGCAGTTTTGAGTTAGAGACAGTCTCGAAGTTTTGAGTTAGAGACAAACTCACAGTTTTGAGTTAGAAACAAGCTCGTAGTTTTGAGTTAAGTTAAAATCTCTAGACTTAACAGAAAAAAAAAAAGATTGATTTGAAGCCAACGGATTTTTTTCGGTTTTATTCTTGAAAGATCAGAGCTGGAAGTTGTTTTGGATCACATTTAGTAAATTTTTTGACGTTCTCATTTTTTACTAATAAATGACTTGCCTGCTGGTACACTTTTGTTATTACCTACCTTTACTTTATCTTTATTTATCTATGGTATTCTTAAAAGTCTTCTATAAAACCACGTTTCTACAGCCTCCAGTGATTTTCTTGTCTGTTGTCCTGTTGTCTATGATTCACATCCATATGTTAAGAGTGGCTCACTTATTAATAGTAAAAAAAAAAAAGTAAAGAGCCCCGTCACGCCAAAGTGGCGTATAGGGAATATGGTGTTAGTGACCATCAATTTTACAGACCTTCAGCACATGATTTTTGGGGTAATATGGCCGAAATTACGCCCGTGTCGCTTTACTTTCCCAGAAAAAAAATCCGATACCCATTTGAGGCTGGGTGAACCCGGAAGCCGTCGGTTGGGATCGAACCCTACCTCTTGTCCTTTGTAGTCCAGTTCACTAACCACTAAGCTATCGTGACTTTACTTATTAATGAATGCAATTTAAAAAAAACGTATTTATTATGAAGATGCAAATGAAATTGACATATAATAAATTAAGTACATAATGTGGCTTTTGTGGGATCAAGGGTTCATTTTCTGAACATAATTTAACAACTTATATTTGAGTGACAGTTCACCACCCAAACATTTACCGTTATTGTTTGTTATTGAACGTTTATAGTGGGCGTCAAGTTCAATTAGAGTTAGCATTTACCGTTATTGTTTGTTATTGAACGTTTATACTGGACGTCAAGTTGAGTTTGAGTTAAAATTTAAAGTTATTGTTTGTTATTGAACGTTTATACTGGACGTCAAGTTGAGTTTGAACTTATATATTTTACTAAACCATTGTTTTTTTAATTTCTCTTTTTTTTAAGGTTAGTATTCGAAAGATGGAAAGAGCGCAAACATTGGAGTGGTTTGGCCACGTGACAAGGCAGAGTGATCAAAACACAACACAACGAGACTTCCATAAACGTTGCGAGAACACTAGACCAACGGACCGACTACGAAAAAGATGGCTTGATGGTAGAAACACTAGAGAACATAATAGCAGCAGAGGCAAACAAAACAGCCAAGACCTCAAATTATATTTCCCATCGACGCTGAAAGGCAAATGAGGAAACAAGAAGAAAGTGACGATAAAAGACAAAAATCTGGCTTTCTACTGGAACAAGAACAAACCACATAGATTATAATCATAAAAATAGTAGTAATCATCATTATCATCAAGTATCGTGGCTGCGGCGTGGGTAATCATGTCCCAGCACAACTTTCTATATGTGCAGTTTTTATTTTTTAAATAATTTCTTTTGTTGACATAGTAGACATCACAAATATGAACAAAATGACATAGTAGACATCACAAATATGAACAAAATGACATAGTAGACGTCATAAATATGAACAAAATGACAAAGTAGACATCACAAATATGAACAAAAAGACATAGTAGACATCACAGATATGAACAAAAAGACCTAGTACACATCACAAATATGAACAAAATGACAAAGTAGACATCACAAATATAAACAAAAAGAGAGTTTGCCATCACAGTGTGCATCAGAATGTCCGACATTCGATTCTTGAACAATCAATCAAATAAATACTGTAGACAAAAAATAACACATATGGATGGACACATATGGAAATCAGCCTTGGAGATAAAACTAGAGGCCAGAAACTAGGGAGACGGATAGGAACATCCCTCGCAGCAGATTGGGAAGAACAAGAATTAGATGGTGTGACTTCATGACAGTACAGACACATCTAACCACAATACTCAAAACTATCAACAGAAGTAATGAAAACATTCTGGAAAAGTGTGGGGGGGGGGGGTGGAAACAATAACGGAAAACAACCCATAGATATGCCCATAAGCGTGGCCGGAGAACAATTCGATCAAAGAATAGAAGACTGCAAACGATATCTCCCTTCTACCGTTAAGTTAAAAAAAAAACACACACACACAAAATAAGAAACGATTGAAGATTATACAAAAGAAATCGCTGTAGTGTGATCCTGAATTTACGATCTTGTTGTTAAATACATTGTTGAGGTTACTGTTGTAGTTGTGTGTGCAATTTGTCCAGGAAACGTGGAAGAATATCACTCCCGTTTACTGGGTGTGCGAAAATAAATAGCTTGCCTTTGAAATTGTGTCATATAAACAAACTTAGCGGAGATATCAACACTATAAGGCTGGTCACTGAGATATATATCAACATCATTAGGCTGGTCACGGAGAGATCAACATCATGAGGCTGGTCACGGATATATCAAACAGCATTAGGCTGCTCACTGAGATATCAAACACCATTTAGCTGGTCACGGAGATATCAAACACCATTAGGCTGCTCACGGAGATATCAAACACCATTAGGCTGCTCACTGAGATATCAAACATCATTAGGCTGCTCACTGAGATATCAAACTTCATTAGGCTGCTCACTGAGATATCAAACATCATTAGGCTGCTCACTGAGATATCAAACACTATTAGGCTGCTCACTGAGATATCAAACACCATTAGGCTGCTCACTGATATATCAAACATCATTAGGCTGCTTACAGAGATATCAAACACCATTAGGCCGCTCACTGAGATATCAAACATCATTAGGCTGCTCACTGAGATATCAAACACCATTAGGCTAGTAGTGTATATCCAGCATTAGATGCAACAAAAGTGCCTTAAAACGCACCTAAATCCTTATATAAATAGTCTACACGTACATCAACGCACATTTTTTTTCCTTATATGAGAGTCTACCGTTTTTCCTGATATGAGAGTCTACCCGCCCATTTTTGTTCCGGGTGACCTCTCGTTGACCTCTCAACCTCTCGTGGTGGGGTGTTGTGAAGGCGTCGAAACGCACAATATTTCTTATATAAATGATCTATACGCGCATCGACGCACATTTTTTTCCTTATATGAGAGTCTACCTTTTTTTTCCCTTATATGAGAGTCTACCCGCCCATTTTTGTTCCGGCCGTGGTGACCTCTCGTTGACCTCTCGGGTGAGCGCTCGTGGCGGTGGTGGTGTTGTGGTGACCTCCCGCGGCGGTGGTGCTGCGAAGGGGTGGGTGGTGGTGGTATCATAACTTTCATAAATCTATTATATTCTTTCTTTATACTCTCAGGCAATAAAAAAACAATGACTTCCAAAACAGTTCTATTCAAGATAAGTTTTAAAAACTTCCTTTAGAACTAAAGGTAACAGCTTAGGCCGTTACACATGCTACACGAAGGCACATTAACGAACTTAGTAACTACACGCCAAACGCGAAACACCACGTTAATAACGTGAAGCGAGATCAAAGAGCTCGGTTACCGTTAGACGCGCCGCGAGGGGCCGCAAGATCAAAGGATAATGCTGTAGACCTCCCGCGTTTACATCAAAGGATTATCTAGAGTTTACCCTTGACCACACTAATAAATTTATCGCCGTAGCCGGTAAGTGTTCATCAGGAGTGTCATTTAACAGGGGAATTTTACGATACCGATGTTTTAATGTGAGACGCTTGGGGGGTAATTAATATCTCTGCGCTGTTTCGTGTTCAAAGACCCTGTTTCGCTGTTAAAAGTTTTGATTGAATGTTTGAGTGCGAGACTGGCCAGGGCTACGTTAATGACTTTTTATCATCTGAAGATTAGAATACCACTTATCAGGGGAATTTTACTGGGCGGTTGTTTTAATGTGGGATGTTTAGGGGAAAATTAACATGTTTGTACTGGAGAGTACTTGATCGATCAAAGAGGTTAGAACTGTATGTAAGTAGATTCAAGCAGCCAGGATTTTATTCTCACTCTCTGAAGCAGTTTCAACGAGTGTCTTGGCTGTAACTCAAGCAAGAATGTGCTTGGCTGTACAAGTAAATTTTCTTTACAAACCGTAAGTAGAACCTTATTTCATAGATTCTATACTGTCGTTTATTTTAATACAACAAAATAATATAAAATTAAATAAATTAAAACAACTCAAATAAAAAACAAACAAATATGCTCTTTTTATAATGTTTATTTTCACAATGAAACATAAATTTATTTAAATACATCAACGTGGACAACACATGTTACACATTCAAATGTTTATAATTGAACAATGATGATTTCAATAGTACAAATATAAATTCAAATCATCTGGAAAAAAAAGTAGACAAATAACAACATAGTCATGTATATATGATAAGTAATAAAAATGTCACTGTCCCACTGCAGAATTTATTAATTTTACTCGTCTCGGCTTCCTCGCTTTGTTGGAACTGTCCGTTTGAGCTAAATGGTTATCAAACACTGGTGAATACGAAGGTTGATTAGCGTTCAAAACACAGCCACCCTCCATTTTGACAAAGCCTTGATCAAAGACGGCATAGGTAATTGGCGACTGTGTGCAAATTGAATCACTCGAGGCATACATATCTCTTGAATCTTTCGGTTGCTCAACAAGAGGCGTAGTGTAGTTGAGGTCATCATAAGTTGATAAAATGTCATCTCGCATATCAACTAGCGTGGTAAATTCATCTCTCGAGAGTGTTATTCCAGTTCTGGTAGGAAACTTAAGAAGACTCTCACCACGATATGACCTTATGTTTATCAATGGTCTGTTAGGAAAAGCAGAAACTGAGACTGCCTTAACACCATCTTTGGACAGTGGAATTATAGTCTCATTTCTACGAGACATGAAAATACGTTGATCACATACATCAAATGAAGCTGATATATTAACGCTAGACGACTCCATGTTCGAATCACACGACTTGGTAGCAGGGCTCTGACTTTCTGTATGTGTAGTAGCACTGAGAACGGCTGCCATTTATACCCTGTAACAAGGGGGGCGTGGTCAGTCTATTTATAGTAACCAATGGAATACGTTCTATTTATAGTAACTGATGCAATACGTCATCGGACGTTTTGAGACATGTTCAGAGAGCCGCCATCTTTGATGAGTCATGGGAAGTTTGTTCCACGAAATCGATGGATCCAGGGCGTCATCAACCGATAAATGATACGGTCATTAATATGTTGTTTCGTTGAAAATGGCATGAGAATTCTGTTAATGCTCGCACCACGACACTTTAAAATTATATAATAAACACAATATAGCCCACACGTGTTGCTAAACAAGTCTTGTAACACTCGTGGGTTGTAGACGAATGGAACATGTGAATTCCTCTCGATAAAGTTTAAAATATCAATGTGCCTGGGAGGTAAACCGTAGGAATCAAAATACTCTATTTGTCCGAGGCCATTGTAAAAGATGGCCACCCAGTGTTCACCAGGTTTGTGGGCAGGGTCGGTGTTTACGACAAAGGCTGCTGTCTTGGTTGAGTCGATGCTGGGTGGTAAGTGGTCTCGTGGGAGGACACTAACAAGGGCGCAACGTCGAACAAAAGCATCGGACATCAATAGACTGTAAATATCCCCCGTGTTCATTTTCTCAAATAGCGTAGTCTGTTAGAACCTGTCTTGTCTTGGACACTTCCAGTACTGAATCCAACTTGGCGTAGACAATAACCTGTAGGGAAGTTGTCGTGGGAGCGGCGAATTTGAGCTCTATCGACAAGGGTCCACTCGTGGCTAGCTCAAACTGGGTTCCATCTAGCAGACTGGGTGAGAGGTCAAAACCAAATAGACAAAAGCCATCCTTGAACTGTTGATAATCAATACCATTGCCAGCATCTCTACCAATCAAACCCATGGCCAAATTTGTACCAAAAAAAGGCTCGCGCATAGTGATTATGTTCAAAGTCCATAGCTAGGGGCTTTCCGGATACACATCTCCCGTCAACCATCAGGTTCATATAAGTCAAACCAAAGTGTTGAAAATTGAATGGGTTAATGTTATAAACTCCATTAAAACCACTGGCGGTAATCAGACCTATCACTATACGTGTTGGCGTTTGAGACAGGAATAAATTGTCTTGGTTGTGGGAATACATCCCACGAGCAATGGCAAATGTTTTCAGGGTAACCCGCTTGATTGGGTACCGTACATTCCCACTTAAAAGCGCTTTTTCGTGGGCCAGAGAAATTGCTGGGTTTAGCTTGGCTTTCCTGACCACGAGGGCAGCATAAGTGATTACAGTCTTATAACCCACAGACTTATCCTGAGCCATGATGTTGAACACGTCCTTAGAGGGTGTGAGTTTTATCTTTACATCCACTCTGTTTAACATGTAACGGTCCTGCACAAAGAGATCAGAGTGCAAACGACCCATCATTTCAACCTCTTTACTATCCGAAGTCAAAGCACGTCGTATTTTAAATCCCTCGTTAGCCTGCATATCATCGTGGTGGCCTGCTGTATCTTTGTAAAACAGAGCAGCCGTCAAGTGCCCCGTTTTCGCATCCTCCCCATAGTTTAGTAAAGTCTCGAACACTGCTCTAAATGGATAGGTATTCTCAGATGGTGTAATCAATGTATCATTCAGAGAAACATCGACTTGCGAAAATAGACTGTGAAGATAATTGTTGACTGGACCTACCTCGGCATCCAATGGTAAACTTTCACCATTGGGGAGGGTGATCCTGGCCCGCAGATGTAAAAACGTGTTGAAAAGATCTAGATACTCTTCAGTATTTCCAGAAATGAAAAACTCTATGGGAGCCCCATGCGCTAACGAGGCAAGAGGTCGAATTTCAGTAAATTGGCCCGAGTCTACAGCAGTCTGAGTTGGTGGAACGCTAAATAAATCCAAACCAGAATGAAGACATTCACATGACTTGGGGTGAATGAGAGACATCATTAATCAAATATATCTTTTGGTACCGACAGTTTAGTTCGCCTCTTGGTTGCAGAATGAAGGGGGAACAGTCTAGCTGATGGTTTTATTCTCCTCGTAACGGGTTGGCCAGGTGGGGCTGCCTTCCCGACTCGCTTTCTGATTCGTCGTCGTAAACCACTTCCTGACTGGTTGTTACCCGTCAGGTGGTCTACGGCCCCGTCTAATAACCGCATGCCGGCCTCCTTAGCTCGTGATTTGAAAGCGTCGCCGATATTTCTGCCAGCTAAGGCGTCCTGCGCGACCTGCAGACCGGTCCCCACGCCTTCTCTGAGTAAGGCTTTACCCCCTGTTTTTAGCCAAGGTAAAATAGCCCTCCCGATTTCACCAAAGAAACTACCGATTCCTCGTCCTCGTTGATTTCGACCTCCTATAAACACAGGCATCCCATTACCCGCCTGACAGCAATAAAAGTCTTCGTATAACCTGGCATTGCGGTGAAAGGGTGTATGTCTCACCATTATACCAGCTCGAGATGTTTCTTCACTCGAAAGTGTACCGTTAGCACCGACGTCCCGCTGGTGAATGGAATGGTTTTTCCGTGTTCGTTGGCTAAAAGGATTTCCACGGTATCGAAGGAAAATCTACTCAGGGGTAGGTAGTGAGGCTTATCGTAGATCTGAAACACCGAGGTGTGATTTCTATTGAGAACAGGCACGCTCCTGAGGAGAGGCACCATCACATCCCCGACCGGTCTGGGTGAAACGAGATCGCTGTAGACGTAGACATTTTTTGCAACACTTTATAAGTCCATTTCACCCACGCTGAAGATATCGGGAGCCGTGTCTGCTATTGAGGTCGTGGGGAAGGCTAACATGTTTTTCAAAGTGTCGCTATGGTAACACTGACTCCTTTTTCGTAAAGTTTCAAGATGGCTTTATTCACCTCTTTTGCGTAAATGAATCTCATTTTTTTCCCTTTCACATCCCCGTTCGACTCATCCTCCGCTTTTATGATCGATGCATTCAACGCGCCGATGAACGCATCGGGTTTCGTGTATAACCCAGGCTCCGATGTCACGTTGAAATAAAACCTAGCGTCGCAAATATCGTCGTTAGCGAGAGATTCGTACCGAATCCAGACATCACCCTCTATTACATTGAAATAATTTAGCGGAAACTGTATCTCGGCCAGCGCAATCTCATATTGTGTTGTAATATCAATGGTCTGAGGAAGCTTGACGAAAAAGTGGCCGGGGTTATTTTCCTTAAAAATATCCATAGAAGCATTGCTGGGTAACGTGACATAAAAACTCATTTTCCTCTATTCACCTTCTCGTCTCCAACTTTGGATTCGGGAGCATGTAACCTAAACAACTGCTCAGTAGGGCTATCCACAGTTTTCCGTCCTTCGCGTCTGGCTTTTCGGTGGAGAGATTGAACAGCGAGACCGCGACAACGGCATATATAACAAGCATTTGACACATAAACACAATCTCTAAACGGGGGAATAGTTTCCCAAATACTGGCCAGAGCGAGGTTCTCTCCCCACCAGAGCTCAGGGTTCGCAAAACAGGATCTTCAAACGATTCACCTTCTTCCACCATCTCTAGTTTTTGTATCTGACAATGTCCTTGGTCGGTATCCAACTGTTGAATGAGGAATCATAACCAAACCACTTGACTAAACTCTCTTTTCGTCCCAATGACGTGCGACGTTGGGTTATAACCCTCTCGACCCTGTACTCATTCTTGTCTCCGACCTTTTGAATTTCTTGTGTGTAAAATGACCCCTCTATTTCATCACCCTTATCGTCTTTCAGCACATATGTAATGGGTTTTGTTTCAGTTACTCGACTGATGGTAAAGAGTTCCTCCGTCTAAGCTGGGGCATAACCCTTTTTAAAATTAGCTCTGCCCAGGACCATTCTAACTCGATCACCAGCCTTATACAGGGGTCTTTCAAATTTCAAGTTGTGTTTGCTATACAACGTGTTCCACACTTGTTCTTGATTGTCTATGCTAACGTCGACCGGTGCCATTTTTATACTTCTGTGGTACGAATGATTATAACTTCGAAGTAGGGCTGGTAGCACATGGACATAACAAAGTCGATTGGATTTCGTAAAAAATCTCCACATTCTTTGTTTCAGAGTCCTGTTAAAACGTTCCACAACAGCAGCCTTAATATCGTCATTCTGGGTGGTGAAAAAGTGAATATTGTTGTCAGAGAGGAATTTCTGAAATGTTTTGTTCAGAAACTCTGACCCCTTGTCGGTTTGAAAACTCACAGGTTTCCCATCGATAAATATTTTACCAACAGCCTTCACTAACGATTTCCCCGGTTTTGTTCGTATTGGGACGGCCCACGCTAATTTACTGAAAACATCCACACAAGAAACCAAATAGGAGTACCCATCATTGTGTTTTTTCAAATGTCTTAAATCGATTAAGTCAGCTTGGTATTGCTGTTTGGGTCCACTCGTTATAATGGGACGCCGTTCAAATTTATGTCGAATCGGTTTATGAAGGGTATAGGTATCCTGGTGACTCAACCAACGATTGATCTCTTTAATTCCTACTTTGGTGTTACGTTGCAAGGCTCTTGCACCACTATACGACCCTGGTTGATTAGGGTCAAAGTAATAACGTCTCAATACTTTGACTACCTTTCCCATTTTGGTGTTGGGATTTTGGACTTTTTTCTTTTGGACCTCAATTTATACGAGGTTAGCCGTGAAGTGTTTTCATTACTTGTCTTTGGGGTTTCGGGTACCTTGGCTTGTTCTGGTTGCACATCGACTGGTGGTGGCGAAGGTGGAGGAGAATGTATTCTTTATGTTGAAGAGTTATGTTGAATGAGATCGACTGATCCCAAAGGACGTCGTTTATACTGCTCCATTCTAGTTAAATACTGTTGCAAAGTACGTTGGTACAATCTGGCCTTATCAGCAATGGCTAAATCGTTACGGTCTAAGATACGTTGCATTTCATCGTCTAAATCTCTCAAGTTATCATTGATCGCCTCGGGTGGTGTATACGTGGAAGGCTGTTTCAAACCCTCTAATAACCGAGGATCCATTAAAATCATTTTTTTGGCCATGTTTACAGACCTAATACACCACCTAGAACACTTAATATAGGCTTGATCAAAGCACCTATGAATCCACCAGTTTGTAGAATTGCTTTCATCTGCGTAAGATTCGGTTTCTTTTTAGTGAGGAATCTCAGCTTGTTCTTGTGTCGACGTAGCTCGCACTTCTGATGCTGAGTGAGTCTAACATTACCTTTTAATATGTTATGACAACACTCACATAAAAAGCGAATGAGTTCTGGAGAGGCCGTTTTCAATATGGCTCTTAAACCACTCGGCATGGCTGAGTGCAGACATTTCAACATTTCACCGTGTCATCTAAGTGAAGCTTCCATTCTATTACTTTGGAACGTAGACGATTTGTCTCTCCCCTGGAAATATCTTTGTTCTCAGCCTCAGATGATCCGGTGTTTCCTGTCGAAGGTCTACCAGCAAATAACAGTGGGGAGACGCTGTCGCGTCCTTAAAACTCTCTTGGAGGTACGCCACTTGACCAGGGTACATTTGCTTAGCCAGATTTGTAATTTGATTTCCGTCTCTTGGATTCTTGAAAAGGACTATATAATGAGTATTGAGGCTTATAGTTCGATGTTCCTTATTTTTTCCAAATAGATTTTGAACAATGTAGATCACGCTCATATCTCTATGATGACTACCTTTGGTGAATAATTTTGTCACCCTCTCATCTGTTTCTGACATCAAGTCGTCGAGGATGATGAGTCTTCTCTTCTTACCCCCTTCCAAGTTATCGATATCTGGTAGACCCTCGATAAATCTCACTTTCTCCATAGTCTCGTATATTGGTTGCCATTCCCCGTAACACCATATAACTTCCTCGGGTACGGGGACAACTAGCTCTTGTAGATTCTGTAGAAACTTTTGACAAATACAGTTTTTCCACAACCGGTGGGACCAGCAATAAGAGCAGTGAAGGGGTGTTTCCACCGAGGGTCCATCGTCACTAATGACACTTTGATTGAGTATTATCACATTTAAAGTATTTTTTATCATGTACTACATGTTCTGTCCCTTTCCAAATATGTGTGATGTGGTTTTCTTATATTACAGATTCCCGTAAAATGGCATCTATCAGACCTTACATCCTATTTGACAAGTTGTTGTGCATTCTACAGTATCAACCATATGACTATTGTAAAGGGTGTCAGGTGAAACATGACAACCCGTTACCTCACTCGTGTCTTCTAGAGTTTGAGGAACGCCTTAGCGTGCAAATAAATGATATTTTATATCATGAGTTCACGAAAGAGGATGTAGTCTTCTTGTGTGGAGAACATTTAGCCCAACGAATAAAGGAATACATCAATTGGGAAGGAGCTGACTCTGCACCACCCTCCCCTGTCAGTTCAACTAACTCACCACCCGCATTACTTGACCCCACCACTGAACCGACAGCCACTACATATAACGCGGAGGATGATGAAATTTTACCGCCACCACCCCTATTTGCCGACCCCACCGATGAGCCAGAGTCGACGGCCTGTCAAGCGGGAAATGAGGTCAGTATTCACCCACTTCTCTGATTGGTTAATCCAGCTGTCAGTCATTTCTTTGCCCCGCCTCCTATACTAATACTCTTCTCTGATTGGTTAATCCAGATATCAGTCGATGTTTTCAGTCACTCGCTGATTGGTTAAAATCTGTTACCAGGATATATTTAAACTAGTCTCATGCGAGAATTTGTGTTATAAGTTTGGTTGCTTCAAGGAAAGTTACTGTTCATTCTAGCGGAGTTTGCACCGTAAGTTGGATTGTTTTCTCTTAAAGTATGTTAAGGGTTATGGATAATAGGTTATATTCAGTGTAGATGATTGAGATTATATTTTACGCAGTAAGTTGGATTGTTTTCTCTTAAAGTATGTTAAAGCTTATCGATAATAGGTTATATTCCGTGTAGATGATTGAGACTATATTTTAAGCGGTAAGTTTGAGTATTTTGTTTCCTCTTAAAGTATGTTAAGGCTTATCGATAATAGGTTATATTCCGTGTAGATGATTGAGACTATATTTTAAGCTGTAAGTTTGAGTAATTTTGTTTCCTCTTAAAGTATGTTAAGGCTTATTGATAATAGGTTATTCAAGATGTTTAACGTAGTTAAGATATGTATTGTTTAATTCCTTCGTTTATTCGATGATTAAACTAAGTATTTTAAGTCTTGCTATTAAATGTTATAGGTGTATATAAAACTAGATATGTAAAGTACTGTTGATAAATGGTTATTTATTTTTCTACAGATGGTTTCTCATAATGAGGTATCTTCTGATGACCACGAGTGTCCGTTGTGTCCAAAGAGGTTTAAATGGCGCCACGCTATGCTTCAGCATATACGGGCCGCACATCGCCTTATACGACACGTGTGTGACATTTGTCAACGTACGTATACGAGTCGAAGTTCGTTAGCCAGACATATGAGAGTAAAACATTCTACAACAACACCAGCTTCACCAATGGCTCCTTCTACAACACCAACTTTACCATCATCAACAACTGAAACAACATCACCCACTTCACCATCGACCTCTTCTACAACAAACAAACGAAAGATAGATGCAGAACAATCACCTCCAAGTAAAAAACACAAGCCTGATGACCCATTAGCAACACTACCCGAGGATGTACGGGCTGTATATCAACAAAACTGGGCAGATATAAACACCCATGCTACAATCAACAAGACAGTTTCAACATATACTTTTTTCCATTCACCAGCACGTCCATTCATCACAGACTGGTCTGTTCTTTTAAGAGAAATGCTTGACAGTCAGACAACCCGATTCAAAATTAACTATGGTCACCACCTGATCCTTAGGCACAGAGACACCAGTGATCTACGTTTCTTCCACTCTTCCCTCAATAACTCGGCTGTTCTCGAGTTCCCCCAATTAATCAATAATTTTGGAGATTTCACAACATTCGTTGCTTCTCTAAAGGAACATAATCCAGTAGACAGTGCCATGTTCAACAGACCCGATACTAAGTGGATGGTGGAGAGCATTCCAGCAACTAGTTTCTATTTATTCCACATACGTGACTTCCCCATTGGGTGTTGCCTAGAGGAATTACCACCTCATATTACTAACAATAGGTACATTTACACCTTGCAGAAAACTCGGAATACTTCTACTTCTTATAATGACAATCTCTGTTTTTTCCGCTGTTTGGCGTTATTTAAAGGGAGCGATATCGACAATCTAGAATTGACCACTCGTCATCTCGTGAGTCAGTGGCACTTGCACTGGGACATTCTTTTCGTGGACACTTTTCCGGGTGTGACTTTACAACAACTACCACACTTGGAAGAATGTTTCGATATAAACATTGATGTATTTGAGTTCAATGATGAAGAGGCCCTCTGTCCAAAACTCCGAAGCAGGGGATCACATGATGATACTATGCGAGTCTTGTTTCACAAGGACCATTTCATGTTTATTACTAATATTAATAAAGCGGCTAGCGCCTTCTCTTGTCCACAGTGTGGGAAATTATGGAATCGGTTTGCCAATATGAATGTCCATGAAAAAATATGTAATGGTGGTAAACCTAAAGATTATTTTAGAGGGGGAATTTATACACCTAGCGAGACTATTGCGGATGTAATAGAGGAAGAGGGTATTGACGTACCCGGCGGTTTCGTGTATCCGTTTAGGGCCACCTTTGATTATGAATGTTATTTTGATAATACCAACTTGCCCACCACCAAAGGTACCTCTGCTAGTACACATTTTTTTAGCAAAACATGTCCCTCTGTCTGTATCTGTGGCGTCTAACGTTCCTGGGTTTGAAGATCCTGTCTGTTTTGTCAGCGAGGGCGATCCTCAGAAATTAGTAAATAAAATGATTAAGTATCTAAAATCCATCTCTAAGGCGGCTTACAAAATTTTAAAAGAGGATTACAGAGAACTGTTTGAAAAGCTGGCCGGATGTGCGCAAAGGCGTGATCGGAAGAAATCTGACCCAAGAGGTCGTCTAAAAGCTTACTTGAAACAGCTCCCGGTGATAGGTTTCAACTCGGGCAAGTACGACATAAATTTAATAAAGCCCTATTTAATACATTACTTCGCTGCCGCCTCCGTACCTGAAACATCTGGAAAGGGTGACAACTACATTGAGGACAGCGATCAGGAAGACGAGAGAGAGGATGTGGAGCACGAGCAGGAAAGCGTGATACAGGATGATGAGGAGGAGCGGATAGGAGAAGAAGAAAACCGACTCGGCGAAATAAATTTTATAGTTAAGCGAAATAATAATATCATGTGTCTCGTAACAGAAAAGTTAAAGTTCCTAGATATAGTAAATTATCTAGCCCCTGGGTTTAGTTATAGCAAGTACTTGGCAGCCTATAAAGTAGAGGAGACCAAGGGTGTTTTCTGTTACGAGTACGTAACCGATTTAAATAAGTTGAATGAGAGGGAGTTACCCCCATACGAAGCGTTCTTTTCGAAACTAAAAAATTGTAATATTTCGGAGGAGGAGTATGCTCTGTGTAAAAAGGTCTGGAAGGACAATAAGATGACGACCCTTAGGGACTTTTTAGTTTGGTATAATAACAAAGATGTAGTCCCCTTCTTAGAGGCCTTAGCACAACAGTTTTGGTTTTATAGGAAATTAGACATCGATATGTTTAAGAATGCGATTTCGGTCCCCGGAATAACTCTGAGGTATCTATTTAAAACTCTCTCCAGAGATGTGGATTTTTCCCTGATTGCAAAAAAGGAAGCCGATTTGCATCATACCATAAGACGGAATATTGTCGGAGGCCCCTCTATTATCTTTCATCGGTACCACGAGAAGGAAAAAACCTTTATTGGGGGCGGAAAGCTGGTCAAATCCATTAAAGGCTATGATGCCAACGCTCTTTATCTATGGGCACTTATGCAAAAGATGCCCACCGATTATACGGTCATACGCAAGGCTGAAGATGGGTATAAACCCCTTAAAATGAACAATTACACGCGTCAGTGCAGAGAGTATCTGACTTGGGTTGCCCACCAAAACCAGATTCATTTGAGAACCCAGTTTAATGCTCGTGAGATGGCTTTGGGTGAACGCAAGATTAGAGTGGACGGGTGGGATAAATCCAGTATGACCGTGTATCAGTTCCATGGCTGTCTCTTTCACGGTCATCCAAACTGTGACATCACCAGGGATCGAGAAGTCAATCCGGTGAATAATATACAGTTGGCTGATTTGTATGCGAAAACCTGTGAAATAACGGCTTATTTAAAGAGCCTCGACCGTGTTCGTGTAGTCGTTATGTGGGAGTGTGAGTGGCAAAAGCTAAAGAAAACAACGCCTGCTATTCAGGTCTTTATAGATGAGAACCTACGTGGTTTTAAACCATCTTTTGCTAAATATAAACCAATCACTGATAAAGCCATTATAGATTCAGTTTCAGACGAGTCGTTTTTTGGTCTCGTTGAGTGCGACATTCACGTTCCCGACAAGTTAAAGGACCAATTTATTGAGATGACCCCCATCTTTAAAAATGTTGACGTAGGCCTAGATGATATCGGTCCCTTTATGCGGGAGTACGCCAACAAAAACAAACTATTACGTACCCCTAGACGTACTCTCGTGGGTAGTTATAGTGGAACAAAGATTCTGTTGGCCACACCCCTGCTAAAGTGGTATTTAGATCATGGGCTAGAGGTAACAAAAATTTATCAGGTGGTAGAGTACCTACCCGTTAGTTGTTTTAAGGAGTTTGGTGACAAGGTCACAGAGGCGCGTCGGGCTGGTGATTTAGATGCAAATCAATCGATTGTTAGCGATACGATGAAACTCCTTGGAAACTCGGCCTATGGGAAGACTCTAACCAGTAAGGCGAAACACGTGGACGTTTCCTATGTTAAAGAGGGGGCCAATACAACAAAGTTGGTAAATAACCCACGGTTTAAAATCATGACGCCTATTGGTGAGGACCTGTACGAGGTATCGATGGGCTAAAGAGGTGTCCTGTGGGATCTTCCTTCGCAGATTGGTTTTTTCGTCTACCAGTACGCAAAATTGCGGATGTTGGAATTTTATTATGACTTCCTAGATAAGTTTGTAGATAGGTCCGACTTTCAACTCTGTGAGATGGATACCGATAGCCTGTACTTGGCCCTCAGCGAGTCATCGTTAGAAGAGGTCGTTAAAACCGATAAGGTGGATGAGTTTTTCTCACAGTACGACAAATGGTTCCCCTCAGAGACTTGTGAAGTCCATCGGGCCGATTTCATTCAACACAGGGGCGTAAAGTATGACTGTTCAGATTGTAAGGCCAGACAGTTATACGACAAACGGACTCCTGGTCTGTTCAAGTTGGAATATTCGGGGGATGGGATGATTTCCTTGTGTAACAAGACCTATTACTGTTTTGGGGATTATGCTAAAGTTAGCACCAAGGGCCTTAATAAACGCCACAACAAGTTAGATAAGGATACTTTTACAGAGGTCCTAACCAAAAAACAAGCCGGGGGTGGTAAAAACATAGGGTTTAAAACACACAAGGGGTCGGTATACACATATACACAACACAGGAACTCACTCTCCTATTTCTACATCAAGCGACAGGTCCATTCTGACAACGTGACCACCTCCCCTTTATCCATTTAACACTATCATGTATTACTGTTTGTAAATAAACTACTTTGTTTTCTATGTATTAAATATGTGTATAATGTACATTAGTTAAAGAATACATTTTTGTCTAAACCATGTGTTATCTATTGTTCAATATATACGAATAAAACAATAAATAAATAAATTTGTCACTGTTTTTTATTGCCTGAGAGTATAAAGAAAGAATATAATAGATTTATGAAAGTTATGATACCACCACCACCCACCCCTTCGCAGTACCACTGCCGCGGGAGGTCACCACAACACCACCACCGCCACGAGCGCTCACCCGAGAGGTCAACGAGAGGTCACCACGGCCGGAACAAAAATGGGCGGTTAGACTCTCATATAAGAAAAAAAAAGGTAGACTCTCATATAAGGAAAAAAATGTGCGTCGATGCGCGTATAGACTATTTATATAAGAAATATTGTGCGTTTCGACGCCTTCACAACACCCCACCACGAGAGGTTGAGAGGTCAACGAGAGGTCAACGAGAGGTCACCCGGAACAAAAATGGGCGGGTAGACTCTCATATAAGGAAAAACGGTAGACTCTCATATAAGGAAAAAAAATGTGCGTTGATGTACGTGTAGACTATTTATATAAGGATTTAGGTGCTTTTGAACGCACTTTTGTTGCATCTAAGCTGGATATACACTACTTAGGCTGCTCACGGAGATAACAAACACCATTAGGCTGCTCACTGAGATATCAAACTTCATTAGGCTGCTCACTGAGATATCAAACATCATTAGGCTGCTTACAGAGATATCAAACATCATTAGGCTGCTTACGGAGATATCAAACACCATTAGGCTGCTCACTGAGATATCAAACATCATTAGGCTGCTCACTGAGATATCAAACACCATTAGGCTGCTCACGGAGATATCAAACACCATTAGGCTGCTCACTGAGATATCAAACACTATTAGGCTGCTCACGGAGATATCAAACACCATTAGGCTGCTCACTGAGATATCAAACACCATTAGGCTGCTCACTGAGATATCAAACACCATTAGGCTGCGCACTGAGATATTAAACACCATTAAACTGCTCACTGAGATATAAAACACCATTAGGCTGCCCACTCAGATGTCAAACACCATTTGGCTGCTCACTGAGATGTGAAACATCATTTGGCTGCTCACTTAGATATCAAACATAATTTGGCTGCTCACTGAGATATGAACCATCATTTGGCTGCTCACTGAAGTAACCAAATATCATATGGCTGCTGACTGAGATATCAAACATCATTTGGCTGCTCATTGAGATATCAAACACCATTAGGCTGATCACGGAGATTACAAACACCATTAGGCTGCTCACTGAGATATCAAACATCATTAGGCTGGTCACTGGGATATCAAACATCATTAGGCTGCTCACTGAGATATCAAACATCATTAGGCTGCTCACTGAGATATCAAACATCTTTTGGCTGCTCACGGAGATATCAAACATTTTTAAGCTGCTCACTGAGATATCAAACACCATTAGGCTGCTCACTGAGATATCAAACACATTAGGCTGCTCACTGAGATATCAAACATCATTAGGCTGCTCACTGAGATATCAAACATCATTAGGCTGCTCACTGAGATATCTAACACCATTAGGCTGCTCACTGAGATATCAAACATCATTATGCTGCTCACTGAGATATCAAACACCATTCGGCTGCTCACTGAGATATCAAACATCATTAGGCTGCTCACTGAGATATCAAACATCATTAGGCTGCTCACTGAGATATCAAACATCATTTGGCTGCTCACTGAGATATGAACATCATTAGGCTGCTCACTGAGATATCAAACATCATTAGGCTGCTCACTGAGATATC
This sequence comes from Megaustenia siamemsis, assembly GCA_032433765.1. Lineage (NCBI taxonomy): Eukaryota > Metazoa > Mollusca > Gastropoda > Stylommatophora > Ariophantidae > Megaustenia > Megaustenia siamemsis. Next base: position 22,639,908 of record JAVIAB010000092.1, on the reverse strand, counting down.
AAACATCATTAGGCTGCTCACTGAGATATCAAACATCACTTGGCTGCTCACTGAGATATCAAACATCATTAGGCTGCTCACTGAGATATCAAACACCATTAGGCTGCTCACTGAGATATCAAACACCATTAGACTGTTCACGGAGGTATCAAACAGCATTAGGCTGCTCACTGAGATATCAAACACCATTAGGCTGCTCACTGAGATATCAAACATTTAGCTGCTCACGGAGATATCAAACACCATTTAGCTGCTCACGGAGATATCAAACACCATTTAGCTGGTCACGGAGATATCAAACACCATTTAGCTGGTCACGGAGATATCAAACACCATTTAGCTGGTCACTGAGATATCAAACACCATTTAGCTGGTCACTTAGATATCAAACACCATTTAGCTGCTCACTGAGATATCAAACACCATTTAGCTGGTCACTTAGATATCAAACACATTTGCTGCTCACGGAGATATCAAACACCATTTAGCTGGTCACTTAGATATCAAACACCATTTGCTGGTCACGGAGATATCAAACACCATTTAGCTGGCCACGGAGATATCAACCACCATTTAATTGGTCACTTAGATATCAAACACCATTTAGCTGGTCACTTAGATATCAAACACCATTTAGCTGGTCACTTAGATATCAAACACAATTTGCTGGTCACGGAGATATCAAACACTATTTAGCTGGTCACGGAGATATCAAACACCATTTAGCTGGTCACTTAGATATCAAACACCATTTAGCTGGTCACTTAGATATCAAACACAATTTGCTGGTCACGGAGATATCAAACACCATTTAGCTGGTCACGGAGATATCAAACACCATTTAGCTGGTCACTTAGATATCAAACACCATTTAGCTGGTCACGGAGATATCAAACACTATTTAGCTGGTCACGGAGATATCAAACACCATTTAGCTGGTCACTTAGATATCAAACACCATTTAGCTGGTCACGGAGATATCAAACACCATTTAGCTGGTCACTTAGATATCAAACACCATTTAGCTGGTCACGGAGATATCAAACACCATTTAGCTGGTCACTTAGATATCAAACACCATTTAGCTGGTCACTTAGATATCAAACACAATTTGCTGGTCACGGAGATATCAAACACTATTTAGCTGGTCACGGAGATATCAAACACCATTTAGCTGGTCACTTAGATATCAAACACCATTTAGCTGGTCACGGAGATATCAAACACTATTTAGCTGGTCACTTAGATATCAAACACCATTTAGCTGGTCACTTAGATATCAAACACCATTTAGCTGGTCACGGAGATATCAAACACCATTTAGCTGGTCACGGAGATATCAAACACCATTTAGCTGGTCACAGAGATATCAAACACCATTTAGCTGGTCACGGAGATATCAAACACCATTTAGCTGGTCACTTAGATATCAAACACCATTTAGCTGGTCACGGAGATATCAAACACCATTTAGCTGGTCACGGAGATATCAAACACCATTTAGCTGGTCACGGAGATATCAAACACCATTTAGCTGGTCACGGAGATATCAAACACCATTAGTTAGTCACTTAGATATCAAACACCATTTAGCTGGTCACGGAGATATCAAACACCATTTAGTTAGTCACTTAGATATCAAACACCATTTAGCTGGTCACTTAGATATCAAACACCATTTAGCTGGTCACGGAGATATCAAACACCATTTAGCTGGTCACTTAGATATCAAACACAATTTGCTGGTCACGGAGATATCAAACACCATTTAGCTGGTCACTTAGATATCAAACACCATTTAGCTGGTCACTTAGATATCAAACACCATTTAGCTGGTCACGGAGATATCAAACACCATTTAGCTGGTCACTTAGATATCAAACACCATTTAGCTGGTCACTTAGATATCAAACACCATTTAGCTGGTCACTTAGATATCAAACACAATTTGCTGGTCACGGAGATATCAAACACCATTTAGCTGGTCACGGAGATATCAAACACCATTTAGCTGGTCACTTAGATATCAAACACCATTTAGCTGGTCACTTAGATATCAAACACCATTTAGCTGGTCACGGAGATATCAAACACCATTTAGCTGGTCACTTAGATATCAAACACCATTTAGCTGGTCACGGAGATATCAAACACCATTTAGCTGGTCACGGAGATATCAAACACCATTTAGCTGGTCACAGAGATATCAAACACCATTTAGCTGGTCACGGAGATATCAAACACCATTTAGTTAGTCACTTAGATATCAAACACCATTTAGCTGGTCACGGAGATATCAAACACCATTTAGCTGGTCACGGAGATATCAAACACCATTTAGCTGGTCACGGAGATATCAAACACCATTTAGCTGGTCACGGAGATATCAAACACCATTTAGTTAGTCACTTAGATATCAAACACCATTTAGCTGGTCACGGAGATATCAAACACCATTTAGCTGGTCACGGAGATATCAAACACCATTGAGCTAGTCACGGAGATATCAGCAGCCTTAGATTTGTCGCTACTTCCGTGTGTTCCTGCAAGTGTATTCTAGAAATAACACCGGACACAAGTAGGGATGTTGAAGAAGGGAATAAAGAACTACCTAAACCAGCGAACAACTACAACCCTCAGATTGAGCGTAACACTCTCAAACACCATTTAGCTGGTCACTTAGATATCAGACACCATTTAGCTGGTCACTTAGATATCAAACACCATTTAGCTGGTCACTTAGATATCAAACACCATTTAGCTGGTCACTTAGATATCAAACACCATTTAGCTGGTCACTTAGATATCAAACACCATTTAGCTGGTCACGGAGATATCAAACACCATTTAGCTGGTCACGGAGATATCAAACACCATTTAGCTGGTCACGGAGTTATCAAACACCATTCAGCTGGTCACGGAGATATCAAACACCATTTAGCTAGTCACGGAGATATCAAACACCATTAGTTAGTCACTTAGATATCAAACACCATTTAGCTGGTCACGGAGATATCAAACACCATTTAGTTAGTCACTTAGATATCAAACACCATTTAGCTGGTCACGGAGATATCAAACACCATTGAGCTAGTCACGGAGATATCAGCAGCCTTAGATTTGTCGCTACTTCCGTGTGTTCCTGCAAGTGTATTCTAGAAATAACACCGGACACAAGTAGGGATGTTGAAGAAGGGAATAAAGAACTACCTAAACCAGCGAACAACTACAACCCTCAGATTGAGCGTAACACTCTCCTCTATATTGTGAAATGTGCTAATCCTGGACGGTAAACTCAAGAACAATAACCACCACTGAAGTGTCTCAGAGGCGTGACAGAAAACACCCTGATAGGGAAGACAAGCTATGAATAATTTATGCTAATTAAAACATAAATATACAACAACAAAAAAATGGTTTGGCCACGTGATAATAAAAAAAAGATTTAAAAAAAATAACACAACGAGCCTCGGCCATGAAGCATCAGACAGAAGGGCCGATCAAGAAAATGGTGGATTTATTAAATTATTATATTAGAAAACTATCAAACATAACAATAGGCTCGCCAATGACTACAATCGTATCTCCAGTCGACGTTGAAAGGCACACCAGGAAAGAAAAAAAAAAAAACAAGTTAAGAAGCAAACTGCTAAACCTCTCATCTTGCGTAACGTTCACCATATGCTAAAAATGGACTGAACTCTTTTGGGGTTGCACCGAGTGCAGTGAGGTCGGTGTAGCTAACCTCAAACCGTATTCATGTTAACGTCTAAACGTGTATCAATGGTGTTAATCCAAGCCTAGTGTCCCCTCTTTTTGCGCCAGTCCACATTTCTCCAGCGTAATTTAATCCTATTCCCCGAACTCCCCCTCCCACGTTAAAAAAAATACAAAACTCGTATTCCCCTCTCACCCCAGCCTCGTTCCCCTCCACACCCAGGTGTGATACGAGATAACGCATCGAGCAGGCCAGGCCTGTGCGCCCATGCACCTTCTCCCCCACCGTTGGCGGGAGGCCGGCTGTGAATGTCTGCTGACACGGGGAACGTTTGTACCTCTTTCACAGCACCATTTTTTCCCCCAGGTCGGCGTCTCTAGGACAGAGGGTAGTGTAACGGGTTGTGCTGGTGCTAGTTTATTCCCACCATCCCATGTGTTACCTTGGTCACAATTTGTGTGCTGGTTGGTTGGTGTGGTTCAGTTAGTTCTTGATTTGTGATCTCTCTTGTGTGTTGCTTCTGTGTAGCGCTTCGGGAATTGGATATCTCGTTGAGGTAATTGTTTTTATCTTGATTCCGTCACGTAATCGAACGTTAGATCTTAGAGACATGTCATTGCCGAGAGAGAGAGAGAGAGAGAGAGAGAGAGAGAGAGAGAGAGAGAAAGAAAGAGAGAAGAGAAAGAAAATCTGAGTTGAGAGAGAGAGTATGAGAGGGGGGCTGATTGAGTGGCAAAGTGAAATCAGCTATAAAGTAGCGTGTATGAAAAGTAATGCGATTGTTTGATCAATAATTTCAGGACGTAAACATGTAATTATTGACATTCACGTCTTGTTTAAATAATTAATGAGCTTATTACATTAAGAGCACAATATTGCTTACACAGTGAAACTTTGGCCTTTGATTATCGGAGGGGAAGTATTGACAGCGGTCCGGTGTGGGTAGATATCCGGTATAGAGTATGTGGAACTTATGAAAGTAGGAGTAGCTATGCTACATCACAGAGTATTATTAGCTATGATGTAAACAGAACTTAGAACATACAAAGAAAATCTACTCGAACACATGCGTACACAGATGTTTTAACAGCAAACGCATTTAATGAAAAGGACGTTTTTCTTTATAAGTTTTGGAAATTTTGCACAGAACAGGAAAATGTTTGATTACATTTAGAGCGGATGCATTGATTTGGTATAAAAAAAAAGAAAGCTACTAATTATATAAAGTAAAGAAAGCTTCACAATACGGGGATATTTTGTTAAAAGTTGTAACGTTGATCAGTCACAACGTCTGTAACACTTAACACGTGTAGCTGTGGTGAACCAGTTGATTCTGTTTTAGTGAGATGTAGTAACTCATACAATGAGGAGGCTGGGATAGTTGCTGTGGAAGTAGACAACTGCCATCATTACCAGATGCACATTAAATGTAAGTCATGATATTTGTTTATATGCGATAAGTAGAGCGTGATATATTTACAAATAATCTCACTCAATTATACTCAGCTGCGACTACGTTGATATATTTACAAATAAGTAATAAATAAAATATTATTAACATTAAAATAAATAATAAATACTCAGCTGCGACTACGTTGATATATTTAAAAATAAGTAATAAACAAAATATTATTAAAAATTAATGATAAATACTCAATGATACTCATCTGCGACACGACAACGTTGATATACTTAACAATACCCTTCGTGATTCATTTCCAAGCAAATACTATATGGTGAACTAACACACGTAAAAAAAGGCAAATCGGCAGACCTAAACTACGATATAGATACATCTGTAAATCATCTCTGAATGACTTTTCCATCTGTGAAAATGACTGGGAACATCTGCCAAGTGATCGCACATCATGGAGAGCATGTATAAGGAATGGTATAACACCATATGAGACTGTGCTAAGGCAAAACTTATAACAGAAAAGACTCATGAAAAGGGATGGAAAACCCTGTGGATCAGTGGGCCCGGCTTGTTCATTCTGTGGCCGTGTGTGTTTGTCAAACATTGGTAGAATTAGCCACGAGAGAAGCTGCTCGACAAAATCAAAACCTCACGAGAAAAAAAAATACACAATAGTCTCCTATTGTCTAGGACCGTCTGACAAGACGAAAAGGGCCATACACTCTCCGTAATGCTCAGCTACAACATTGACACATTTAATTATAATCAGAGTGAATCGACATCTACATGAGATCCAGAAAGCGTTCCTCAACTCGTGCAGTGGAAGAAGCAAGACAATCTAGTCGAAAAAAAACTGTGTATACAGAGATCTTCAAAATGAGCCTTTTGATGGAAAGAAGCCTTATAGCGAACCAAGTAGATGCATTTCATTTGTGCTCAGTAATACTGACTTCATTAGGCATGTTGCAAATTAATTTTGTGTGCCGTCCTCAAACATAAGATCTCAGAGGAATTGTACTGAACCGCGATTGTAATAGGTGGTATAATAATAATAATAATAATAATAATAATAATAATAATAATAATATAATAAAAATAATAGTTTCTTTATCTGTTTCTGTTGTTACTACTTTTGGTACGGAGCAATAATGGTAAATTTAGTTTATTGTATATTTGGCTTCCCTTCAGTCTGTTCACTCCCACCATCCTGTTTCATAAATATATCTTCAAACCAGAAATAATCGTTTATGCTGTCAATAAAGTTAAAGTAGATGTAGAGGTATGAGCATGTTACCATAAGTAACCCTCATTTCAAGGAATAGATTGTCGTTTAAAGGTATGCATGTTTAAAGGCAGGCGTTTAAATGTGTACATGATTAAGGGCGGACGATTAAATTTAGGGTGAACGTTCAAAGATATGTATAGTTAAGGGGTGGCGTTTAAATGTGTACATGATTAAGGACGGGCGCTTAAAGGTATGCATGATTAAGGGCGGGCGTTTAAAGGTATGCATGATTAAGTGCGGGTGTTTAAAGGTATGCATGTTTAAGGGCGGGCGTTTAAAGGTATACATGATTAATGTCGGACGTTTAAATGTGTACATGATTAAGGGGGGGGGGGGGCGTTTAAAGGTATACATGATTAATGTCTGGCGTTTAAATGTGTACATGATTAAGGGCGGGCGTTTAAAGGTATACATGATTAATGTCGGGCGTTTAAAGGTATACATGATTAAGGACGGGCGTTTAAAGGTATACATGATTAAGGACGAACAAGAAATGTGCCAGGTTTGGCTGATGCTACTCGTTTGAATAAAAACAAAAACCTAGATGGCTAAGTTTTTTAATGAGTTAAGCTCAGTATTACATATTACATTAATTATCGCTTCACAAAAACCCTCCTCTCTACTACACCATTGACAGCCACATGGGTGTTTAATATCTTTTTTTTAAACAGGTAAATGTTTTTATCAGGCTTGTGTAGCTTGCTGATTACGTCTATTCACTCATCATCGTCATCATCATCGAGTGCCTTCTCCGCAACGAAGGTTGGCTACCATGATCGCCATTCTACTCTGTTTCTTGCTTTGATGGTGCAGGCTGTCATAGATTGACTTGTCCATATTTTGATGTTACTCGTACATGTTAGTCTTGGTCTGCCTCTGCCTATTTTACCTTTTATTTTTCCTTCCAATATTACTTTCAGTAGGCTGTTGTGTCTTTTAACATGCCCCAAAAATTTCATTTGTCTTTCTAATTGTATTTAGTAGTTCTCTTTTTATTTTCAGTTGTTTTAAAAGCTTCATCGTTTAATTTCTTTTCTTTCCATCCAGTTCTACCTATTCTTCTATTAATCCACATTTCAAAGGCTTCAATTTTCTGTTCTGTTTTCTTGTCTAATGTCCATGTTTCTGCACCATTCAGGAATATTGAGAAGATGCAACATTTTGCCATTCTTAGTTTCAGCCCTGTTGATATTTGTTTTGTTGTTAGTATATTTTTTCGTGGCCTTAAAATTACTTTTGGCCATACCAAATCTTTTGTGTATTTCAATTTCACTCGTACATGCAGTAAATACATTATTATCACCACTCCCCTATTACTTATAGAAGACTTACAAAAGAAAGAAATAGAATGAGCTGAAATATTTAGTTTATGTTTCACTGGTTTTTATTTTTTATTTTTATTAAATTATACTTATATTGTTGATCGTTTTTTGTGATCATTTGTTTTCTCTGGCCTACAGTGGTACAGTGTACCGACATTTTGTACAAACACAGTCTGAGTCAGTGATAACGATATTACCAGACATTGCCAGTTGCGAATTGTTTGTATTTTGTATTTCATACATTCCACACTTTCGTTGAAATACACAACACAAACACTAGAAAATATCTGCCATACACCGCATACACCAAAAAACAATTATGAGAAAATCCTTTTTTTTCTTTTTTTAAAGAACAACGTAATTAAAAAAGAATATTTTACTAATCAATTCTTCATAATTTGGAGGTAAATATGGCAGGGCATTAGTTTTCCTAACTGCGGGAATGACATATCCATTGGCTGGAAGTCAACGAAGCATGACCTAACAGGGGCTGAATATTTCTAACATCTTCTTCACCTTCAGACTAACGTCTTGTGTTGTGTAGGAATTTTACATCAACGGTTCTCATAGTCATGGAGTTGATACACCTCACTCTTCCACACAGGTGCAGTCCATCTTTATCTCCGTGTTAATCAAACACATAATTTGGAGACATGACTAATAAATTCATTCTCGCGAATCTTGACTATCTGGGTCTAAGTTTAGTGATGGTCAGCCTGACTCAATATGTGTGTCTAAGTTTAGTGATGATCAGCCTGACTCAATATCAGGGTCTAAGTTTAGTGATTGCCAACCTGACTCAATATCTGTGTCTAAGTTTAGTGATTGTCAACCTGACTCAATGTGTCTACGTTTAGTGATGATCAGCCTGACTCAATATCTGTGTCTAAGTTTAGTGATGATCAGCCCGACTCAATATCTGTGTCTAAGTTTAGTGATTGTCAACCTGACTCAATATGTGTCTAAGTTTAGTGGTGATCAATCTGACTCAATATCTGGGTATAAGTTTAGTGATTGTCAACCTGACTCAATATGTGTCTAAGTTTAGTGATGATCAGCCTGACTCAATATCAGGGTCTAAGTTTAGTGATGATCAGCCTGACTCAATATGTGTCTAAGTTTAGTGATGATCAGCCTGACTCAATATCAGGGTCTAAGTTTAGTGATGATCAAGTAGAGAGTACTCCAGGCCCAACAGTGGTAAAATAATAGCAGAGGACAAGATCATCATCAAGTACCATAACTGCTGACGTAGGTGATAATATCTCTCTACAACTCTTGATCTTGACAGTTATTTATCATTTCTGCTGTTGATCGTCTGCCAAACCATTCTCTTAAGCTGTCTGTTAACTTTTCTCTTTGCATCCCTCCATCTCTTCATTCCTCAATTTTCCTAGTTATCACCATATATTCCAGCTGGTTCCTTCTCATTGCATGGCAAAAAAATGATGACTGTTTCTTCCTAATATTGGAAATTAGCTCTCGTTTTGCTTTGGCCTCTTTCAGAACGTTTTCATTACTCTTCTTAGCTGTCCATGGTATTCTCAACATTCTTTTTTTAAACCATATTTCTATAGCCTCCAGTGATTTTCTTGTCTGTTGTCCTATTGTCCATGATTCACATCTATATGTTAAGACTGGCTGTACATAATATTTAAGAACTTTTTTTTTGTTTCTATTGTCATAACAATTTCAGAAGAATGTTGAAAGTTCACTGGACAGCTAAAAAAAACCAATGAGGAAATTCTCAAAAAGGCCAACACAAAAAGAGAACTCCTAAAAAAACATCAGAAAGAAAAAATCAACATTTTTCAGGCACATCATGAGAAAAGGAAAGTTGGAAAACTTTGTTACAACTGGCAAAATAGAAGGAAAGAGAGATCGCGGATGACAAAGAGAGAAAATACTGGATACAGAATTGATACAACACATGGTGGATAGAAGATTGTGGAAGGACATGATCGCCTACATCAACTGGTATGGCACATGATGATGATTGTCATAAAATGATTGCACAGTATCTTCCTAATTTTTTTTGAAAACTTCTTTAGCCTGTGCTATTCCGCATCTCATCTCAGTTGTACATCTACCATCTGACATTAACATTGTTCTCAGATATTGAAATTCATTTACCTGTTTTAATAATTAGGTTAAATACAAAAATAAAAATTGTTAACTCGAATGTTAAGTCGGTCCTATTATATGGCTGTGAAACATGGAGAACAACAAAATTGACAATCACGAAGATACAGACCTTCATTAATGGATGCTTACGCAGAATAAAGGGATGGAAATGGCAGGGCAAAATCACTAACATTGAATTATGGAAATGTACCAGTCAAATACCAATGGATAAAGAGATACAGCAAAGACGATGGCGCTGGATAGGACACACACTACGGAAGCCAACTGAGAGTATTACACAACAGGCCCTTTTTTGGAATCCCAGGGGAAAAGACAAAGAGGAAGACCAAGGAATTCTTGGAGAAGACAGATAGAAGCAGAGATGAAGATGATGTGGAAGATATGGAATGATCTTAAAAGAAATGGCAAAAATAGAACGACTTGAAAAGTGTTTGTTGAAAACCTATGCTCCACTGGGAGCTAAAATGGTATAAGAAGAAGACCTGTTTTAATATTGTTCCATTTGACTTTATTGTGCATTGCAGTGAAGTCTTTTTTTCTTGTTGTTACCATTACTTCTGTCTTTTTACTATTATATTATTATTATTATTTTACTATCAAGGCTGAGTCCTTTATTTTTGCTTTCCTTCACTGTAATGTCTAACATTTCTTGTAGCTCATTTAGAGAACAAAATGCATAATATAATTAATTGTAACAAATTACTTTGTGAAATTTGGTGTTAAAAAGGAAAGAAAGAGTGTTATTTTTTCTTCTTGTAATCACATCATGTGATTATTTAAAAGTACCTTTTCATATTGTTTCAATGAGGGCACTGTGGTCTTTAAGAAGATTCCACAAGTAATTTGAGTTCACTACCATTTCTGACAAAACAATTCTGAGTATAAAGAACAATGCATAAAATCACAGTCTGTTTCATGAATTTGATAAACCTCATTGCAGAAATAAATAAATATATATATTCTTTTACCTTTCAACTCCCTGTGGAGCATAGGTCTTCAGCAAATACTTTCCAAGCCGTTCTGTTTTTTTGCCATACTTTAAAGATCATTCCATGTCTTCCTCATCTTCATCTCTGCTTCCATGTCTTCTCCAAGAATATTTTGTTCTTCCCCTTTGGCTTTTCCCTTGGGGACTCCAAAAAAGGACCTGTTGTGTAATACTCTCAGTTAGCTTCCGCAATGTGTGTCCTATCCAGCACCATCGTCTTTGCTGTATCTCTTTAGCCACAGGCATTTGACTTGTACTTTTCATAATTCTATGTTAATGATTTTTGTCCTGCCATTTCCACCCCTTTATTCTGGGCAAGCATCCATTAATGAAAGTATATATTTTCAATATTGTCAATTTTGTTGTTCTCCATGTTTCCCAGCCATATAATAGGATTGACTTAGCATTAGAATTGAACATTTTTATTTTTGTATTTAACCTAATTTCTTTGGGTTTCCATATGTTTCTCAATACTCCTCTTACAATTGATATCCTTATTTTGGTATAATTCTCTGTTCCTGGCTCGGTGTCTATATTACTACCCAGATTATATGTAAGATTATACGTCTAGTAGAGGTATTTCTCCTATTGTTATTTAATTAATGCCAACTGTATTAATTCTCATAATTTTGTTCTTATCTCTATCAGTCCCATCTGTTGTGATCTCTCATCAAATATGCTCATTTTATCTTGCTTATGTTAATGATTATGTGATAGGAGAGCTATGTCATCAGCAAAGTATCTAAGTACCTTGGTCAGTGACCACTGGATTCCATTTCTGTCGTTTTGAGTTATTTTCATAATTCAATCTGTGGTCAGTAGTAAAAGAAATGGAGACAGAAGGCATCCCTGCCTTACTCCTGTTCTTATTTCAAATGTTTCTGTAAGCTGTCCTTCATGCACAACACTACATTTCATTCCTTCATACAGTGTTTTTATCAGACTTGATGGTATTCCGTAATAAATCAGTAGCTTCCAAAACATTCCTCTGTCTAAACTATCAAATGCCTTTTCGTAATCTATAAATCCAATATAAAGTGGGGACTGTAGTTCTAAGCTTTGTTCAACTATTAAACGTAGGGTAACTATTTGATTAGCATGTGATCCATTTTTTCTAAAACCTGCTTGTTCATCTCTCAAATGTTTCTCTATGGCCTCTCTTAGTCTCTCCAGAATGATTCTGCTCAGTATTCTTCCTGGCCTTGATAGCATAATTCCCTATAATTTGTGCACTCCTGTAAACTTCCTTTCTTTGGTAGCTTATCATATATCTTTCTTTCCATTCTTTAAGTATTTCATCCCCTACCCATATTTTATCTAGTAGATTATGTAACATCTTGGTAGAGGTATATATGTATTCACAAAAGCATTCTCTAAATTTATAAAGTTGTACTTTCTGTTTGTGGACGGTTTATCTCACAATTTATTTGTTAAAATATAAGATCAAACTCAACAATCACTTATCTAATATAAACTTTATATGTCATGATGATAAATATCCCCCACGACCCCCCACCCCTTTTTCCCCCCAATGCTTTTTTCAGACGTGTTTGTAGCGTAAACAATTGTAATTGGTCATGATTTTAAAATAACAGTTTGAGTAAATATTTAATAAATAAAATATAAATAGTAAATATTTCATAAATAAACTAAATATAGTAAATATTTCATAAATAAACTATAAATATAGTAAATATTTAATAAATAACTAAATATAGTAAATATTTCATAAATAAACTATAAATATAGTAAATATTACATAAACTATAAATATAGTAAATATTTCATAAATAAACTATAAATATAGTAAATATTACATAAATAAACTATAAATATAGTAAATATTTCATAAATAAACTAAATATAGTAAATATTACATAAATAAACTATAAATATAGTAAATATTACATAAATAAACTATAAATATAGAAAATATTTCATAAATAAACTATAAATATAGTAAATATTACATAAATAAACTATAAATATAGTAAATATTACATAAATAAACTATAAATATAGTAAATATTTCATAAATAAAATGTAAAGTAATAAATATAGTAAATAGTTAATAAATAAAATGTAATAAATATAGTAAATAGTTAATAAATAAAATGTAATATTTTTATTCATCGACAGACAATTGTCTTGCAGTCAAACATTCAAGGCATGACACCCCATATCTGTTAGAAATACAAAATCCTGAATGTTATTGAATTTATGTTGGAGATCTCGACCTAACGTGATAAGTGGTCTCTCTCGCAAGAGGGCTAATATTCTACATCTCCGTTCAAATGGGACTAAACGTTTTCCTAAGCCAGCTGCTCCCATAGAGCAAGAGATCAATCAAAGGCAGAAGGAACTAATTCTACAAATGAAATGAACTACTAATGAGTTAAAGAACTGTTTTCTCTACTGCTCAGATTCGTTATATTCATCGTATTGACCACAGTGTTAGTGTCATTAGTCCGAGACTTTGTACACATGACCCCATATTGAACTGTACGATGTAGGCGCATCGGTTGAGTTTACCTTCAAAAGTAAATATCAATCAGTTTGTTTTTAATCGCAACGTTTTAATCACTTTAGTACATACAGTTATATTAGGAAGAGACAATCATCATTTTTTGGCCATGCAATGAGAAGAGAACAACTGGATATATTGTAACAACTGGGAAAATTGAGGGACGAAGAGATAGAGGGAAGCAAAGAGAAAAGATACCTGACAGCTTAAGAGAATGGCTTGGCAGGAGGTCAACAACAGAAATGATAAATAACTGTCGAGATCGAAAGTTATGGAGAGACATGGTCACCTTCGCCAGCAGGCTCGGTACTTGATGATGATGACATACAGTTACTCATGTTTCAAATCCATCATGTTCCCTCCATTTCATTTCATGTGGCAAAATAACCTCTGAGTAAAACGCTAATACCACATTTCTGAGATTTCATTTATAACAGTTCAGTCTTAAGGTCACTTTAACCAAAATAAGAAGCTGACTAGGGCCAGTAACTTCCATGCTTTCATCAAGCCCCCAGATTTCGACTTGTATAACAAATGCAAACTAATTTGTTCTCAATTATTTTAATTTGTACTTAATTATTTACTTAAAAAAAAACCCACAATTTCATAATTACTCACGTTCTCTTCTCTTTTCATCGTTAACCAGTTAAATGGGTGTAGATTTGTTATGTCGCTAGTTTAGAAAGCCGCGATATCTGCTCAAGCCGTCCGGGGCACGCGAGATTATTTGTTTATCAACACACACATAAACTCAAGTCATGATATCTTGTAGAAGCTTATATATTATTACTAAAAGTACTGTTTTTACTGATATCTTTCTCCATCGGTTGTTCGATCATAAAGTTTTGCACAGCCATATTTTCATGTTCTTCACATAGTTTTCTTATGGTTTGTGAAATTGCGATGTTTTAGGTTTTATTCTTTCTAATGAGTACAAACTAAGCACTGGGATATCTTCTTCTACCTTTTTAGCTCCCAGTGGAGCATAGGTCTTCAACAAACACTTTCCAAGTCGTTCTGTTTTTTGCCATTCTTTAAGATCATTCCATGTCTTCCCCATGTGGGATATACTTTCTCCTAATTGAGAAAAAGAACTAACAATGACTCAAAGAGTCATAAACAAACGCTACGAAAACGCCAGATTAAGAGGAAGACCGAGAAAGAGATGGATAAAGGAATACTAGAGTCACTAGGAGGGATAACACCAGAAGAGGCCACAGAAGAGCAAAGAATCGCAGATTGTATCTCCCCTCGACGTGTATCTCCCCTCGACGTCAACGGCAATGGAGGAAGGATAGAAGAAGAAGAATTGAGAAAGAATCCAAACTAATTTTTTTTAAAATTCATTGGCCACGTTTTCAAAATTATGTAGACAAATATCACAACTTGAGAACAACACACCAAACGACAATAAAATGATATTGTAACAAAATTTAGATTTTTAAGTCTGTAATTTTTTCCCTTAACAACGTAAGGCTGTGAAACATGGACACTCGACAGACTGAAAATACAAAAGTGCCGTTGAATGCACGCGTTACAGAATAATACTCAGAATATCATAGACGGAGAAAGGAACAGACATATCAATATTGCAAGAACATAAAATTCCAGAAAGCTCGTCGTTAAACAACATAAGGACAAAGAAATGAACTATATGATCATGTACAACGAGAAGATGACTCAGAGAAGATAACTGTGGAGGGCATAGTTTCAAGTAAATGAGAGAGTGAAAGAGAAAGACCTAGAAGTAAGTAGGAGCAAGATATAAGGGACGAACTGTGATTGGCTATTGTAACTGGACAAAGAAAACTTCAGAATAGTTGTCGTGGGGGTCAAGTTCAAACAGGGACAAGCTAGATGATGAAATGCAGGCACGAGCCATTGTGGTAATCATGTCAGGTGGGCGAGGGTTTAAATCATGTCAGGTGGGCGAGTGTTCAGATCATATCAGGTGGGTGAGGGTGTAAATCATATCAGGTTGGTGAGGGTGTAAATCATATCAGGTAGGTGAGGGTTTAAATCATATCAGGTGGGCGAGGGTTCAGATCATATCAGGTGGTGAGGGTGTAAATCATATCAGGTTGGTGAGGGTTTAAATCATATCAGGTAGGTGAGGGTTTAAATCATACAAGGTAGGTGAGGGTTCAGATCATTACAGGTAGGTGAGGGTTTAAATCATATCAGGTAGGTGAGGGTGTAAATCATATCAGGTAGGTGAGGGTTTAAATCATATCAGGTAGGTGAGGGTATAAATCATATCAGGTAGGTGAGGGTTTAACTTATTCAGGTGGGTGAGGGTTTAAATTATTCAGGTGGGTGAGGGTTTAAATTATTCAGATGGGTGAGAGTTAAAATCATATCAGATGGGTGAGGGTTTAAATCATATCAGATGGGTGAGTGTGTAAATCATATCAGATGGGTGAGTGTGTAAATCATACCAGATAGGTGAGGGTTTAAATCATGTCAGGTAGGTGTGGGTTTAAATCATATCAGGTGGGTGAGGGTTTAAATCATGTCAGGTAGGTGAGGGTTTAAATCATATCAGGTGGGTGAGGGTTTAAATCATATCAGGTGGGTGAGAGTTCAGATCATATCAGGTGGGTGAGGGTGTAAATCATATCAGATGGGTGAGTGTTTAAATCATACCAGATGGGTGAGTGTTTAAATCATACCAGATGGGTGAGTGTTTAAATCATACCAGATGGGTGAGTGTGTAAATCATATCAGATGGGTGAGTGTGTAAATCATACCAGATGGGTGAGTGTTTAAATCATACCAGATGGGTGAGTGTGTAAATCATATCAGATGGGTGAGTGTGTAAATCATACCAGATGGGTGAGTGTTTAAATCATATCAGATGGGTGAGTGTTTAAATCATATCAGATGGGTGAGTGCGTAAATCATATCAGATGGGTGAGTGTTTAAATCATATCAGATGGGCGAGTGTGTAAATCATATCTGATGGGTGAGTGTGTAAATCATATCAGATGGGTGAGTGTGTAAATCATACCAGATAGGTGAGGGTTTAAATCATGTCAGGTAGGTGTGGGTTTAAATCATATCAGGTGGGTGAGGGTTTAAATCATGTCAGGTAGGTGAGGGTTTAAATCATATCAGGTGGGTGAGGGTTTAAATCATATCAGGTGGGTGAGAGTTCAGATCATATCAGGTGGGTGAGGGTGTAAATCATATCAGATGGGTGAGTGTTTAAATCATACCAGATGGGTGAGTGTTTAAATCATACCAGATGGGTGAGTGTTTAAATCATACCAGATGGGTGAGTGTGTAAATCATATCAGATGGGTGAGTGTGTAAATCATACCAGATGGGTGAGTGTTTAAATCATACCAGATGGGTGAGTGTGTAAATCATATCAGATGGGTGAGTGTGTAAATCATACCAGATGGGTGAGTGTTTAAATCATATCAGATGGGTGAGTGTTTAAATCATATCAGATGGGTGAGTGCGTAAATCATATCAGATGGGTGAGTGTTTAAATCATATCAGATGGGCGAGTGTGTAAATCATATCTGATGGGTGAGTGTGTAAATCATATCTGATGGGTGAGTGTGTAATCATACCAGATGGGTAAGGGTTTAAATCATATCAGATGGGTGAGTGTTTAAATCATATCAGATGGGTGAGTGTTTAAATCATATCAGATGGGTGAGTGTTTAAATCATATCAGATGGGTGAGTGTTTAAATCATATCAGATGGGTGAGTGTGTAAATCATATCAGATGGGTGAGTGTGTAAATCATATCAGATGGGTGAGTGTTTAAATCATATCAGGTGGGTGAGTGTTTAAATCATACCAGATGGGTAAGGGTTTAAATCATGTCAGGCCAAAACATTTTTGTCCTATTGGTGGCTGTACATACATAATAAATGTTCGAATATAATTAAATACATATTCGTCCGTGTCCTGCTGATTACCATTCTTAATCGACCGACATTGAGACGTCAAGTGGGAATGGACGCAGTTATGTTTTGGCTTACAGAAGCTGCAATATCTTCTCCTTTCGCTCTAACAATTTCCACTTCAGCACAGTGTCTATATTCACTGGTTAGATCCTGCTTCGGGCTGTCAATTGTTCTTCGTGTTTTATGTGTTTTTTTCTGTAGATTTTCCGAGTGTTGTAGTTATACCTGCGTGCACCCCTAACTTATGTGTTGCCTTTGCCTTTCAGCGTCAAGGGGAGATATAATTTGCGCTCTTTTGCTCTTCTGCTCGCCTCTGTAGCTGTTATGTTTCCTAGTGTTTCTTATATTCTATCAATCCACCTTGTTCGTGGTCAGCACTGGGGTCTGGTGTTCTCGCAATATTTATTGAAGGCTCGTTGTGTTTTGTTTTTGATCGGTCTGCCTTGTTACGTGGCAACCATGTTATTTCTTGTTTCTTTATATATTCTATGGCGCGGGTTATTTCTAGTTTTTTTTTCTTAGTTCTTTATTGCTGATTTTATATCTCAGGCTGTTTCCTGTCATTCCATCCCAGTATAAGTTATTTTTGTTGTTGTTCTTGTATCTATGGTCCAGGTCTGGCATTCGTAGCACAACGTTGGGATGAAGATTGTTTTGCATAGTGCCCGTTTTGCCTCAAGAGTTATCTCTGTGCTGGACAATAGTGGTGATAGCTGTCCAATGATTTGACAAGCTTTGATGCATCTTGAGTCTATTTCTGCTGTTTGTGAATTGTCGTTTGTCACTAGACTTCCTAGGTATTTAAATTCCTTTACTTATTTTAGTTGACTGCCGTCTATAGTTATGTTGATGTTATATTTCTATTTTGTGATATTCTTGACTTCTGTTTGTTGATGTTGATTTTCATGTTGTATTTTGTGCCCGTGCCGTTGAGTTTGTTTAAGTGTTCTTGTAGGTCTTCTATATTTCCATGCATTAGTGCCTGATCGTCTGCAAATAGAAGCTCGTCGATCCACTGTCTCTGATGGGTTGGCAAACTTGCATATATAGTCCATGTACGTAATAAAATACTAGTGGGTATAGCACGTTCCCCTGTCTTACACCTGGTCTAACTTCAAAGTGGTGCGTATAGCCTGCTGTTCTGATTGCGCAGATTCTGTTCATGTAGAGACTTTTAATTAGGTTGGTTAGATGTTGGTTTACTCCGTATAATATTATCATCCCTCATAGTTGTTCTCTGTTTACGCTGTCGAATGTTTTTTTCTGGTCAATGGAAGCTATGTACAAATTTAGATAATGTTCTGTCGTCTTTTGTGCTAGCTGTTTTAACCTGTTTTAAGCTGTTTGTGTTATTATTTTTATTTGTGTATAAGTTGCTGAGCACTTTCAGCGCAGGTGATTCCTGGCACACCCCTAAAATAGATATAATGGTTATTCTCTGACCGACCCGTGGGCAGTCACTTGGCCACCTTTGGTCTAGATGCTTGTGTGACGGTGGACCAGCCTGTTGACGTGAACCCATGACAGCAGCCACTAATAGTTGGCTTGAACCGGTTACTGTCATAACTGGGATTGCACATTTTCGTTTTAGATTACTTCCATGTCAAAAGCTTCTATTGTTAGATTTCCCGCTTGTCCTAGTTTCTATATTTAAACTGCTCCCTGTCCTAATTTGAATTGTATTATTGTCTTGAATTGTTTCGATTGTTTGTTTTTGTATCTCTTTATGTATACAAATTCCTGTCAGATTCTGGAGTAAGTTAAAGAAATTTAAGAAACATTTGTAGTTATGTTTTTTTTAAAAAAATCAAAGATAACTCTCAAATTTAAGTTTTGTCTTGATACTCTCTTGTCGACGTTTCCAGTTATATTTTTCTGTAGTGCAAATTTTATTATTAGATTCCATTGTTAAACTCTAGCTCAACTTGCTAATGTTTATTTATCACCACAGCTAATAACAGACATGAGCTAACTGGTTGTGGGCAACAGCTCTAGCGAACCATACTTGACCAATAGTTTACTCTTTCCGCTGTGGTATAGTGTTATTCCTTATTCATTATATACATCCTTATTCCTATTGAATATATTATATACTTTAAAAAAAAAAAACTGCTTTACGATATACATTGTACCCTACAGACCAATGCACCTGTCTCTAACATGCATTTGTTTCGAGACTGCTTCCAAAGCACTTTAGATATATTAATTTTTATTTATGGCACCAGTTATTTGTAGTCATCGTTGTCGCTTTTTGGAAAACAGTCTTACAGGAATTAACGAACCTTTCCTACTCGAGTATGCTTGGAGTTTTCTTTCTTTTAGATTCATCATTCTGGGCTAACTTGCTCCTTCTGTGCGGATTTTTTTAACCCGTGAGTTTCTCCATTTTTTTTACTGTTGTTGCCAGTTCTTGCTTTCTGGACATGCACTTAGTGCGAGTTTTTATTTATTCATTTTTTTAAAATTTGAGCTGACATGGCTGCTAGTATCATCCAGATCTCAGCATTAGACAAGCAGCAATTGGTCTTTAGAAAAAAAGAATCAGCATTTTATTTTCTTCAATCTCAACCTGTCATTTAGAAAGTCATTGCAACTGAAAGAAAATATTTTGTGTTATTTGTTGAGTCTGTTCTAGAAGTTACTGGATTCGACATTTTGAACCAGAACATTGAATTCTAAGAGAATATTCTCTCTCTTCCCCCCCCCCCCCCCGCGCCATGTTTTGCACGGTTGTATGAAGCAAATATGGCGCTTATACATTTTATTGAGTTTATGTTAAAAGGAAATGCAAAAACCCGGTCTAAAACGTACAATTTGAGGTTTTTGTTGAAAATATCGCAGCTTTCTGTAGGTAGAGACACACTCAAATAAACGCTTATTATTAATTTAGACAAACGATGAATTAAAATTTATTAACTTTTGTTAGCGTTTCTTGTTAAATTTCTCTAGTGGCGTTGGAGGTAAAATACTGGAGTGCTGGCTCTTTGTCCGTTCCTTTTGTTTGACGTGTTTATGCTGTGAGCGCTTGGAAAGACAATATTTTGTTTCGTTCACTTTTTACTTTTTTACGTGCCTGATAGTTTGTTCTTTTGTGTTTACGAACTGGCAGTGGCATGTTATTTCTGTATAAGAGGGAAGCACACGGAGAGTCTTGTCTCACAGGCGGTTTTGTTTGTGCTGCAATTATAACTCTGATTCTCGTGTACAAAGTTGGTTGTGAGCGTGTTTATGACTGAGCGCGCTTGACGTAGATCTCATGTTGATTCGTAGTATCTCAGCAGGGTGCAGATGCTAATAGCGCCAGGGCTTAAAATGATCAATGACTCATAGCTGACTGCTTGCATCCATATCAGCGAACCAGAACTGACCAAGATCCCCAACTTCACATCTTCAGGCTGGCCCTAACAGACCAGACAGTCAGAACAAGGAAATAAAGATCGAAGAGGAATGCAAGTACACACTCAAAAATTGCCAAGTTGGAGACGGATGTATTGGGACAAAAGGCGTAGATAATACAGTTTCCTGTAAAACACAACACAACAACGTCCACATTTTGTTATTTAAAGGCGTGCTATAGAGTATCCATCAAGCAAGTGTAGAAGTGGATATCTCAGCAAGTCAGGTGCACGTTTTCATCTAAATATGAAAGATACTGTTTTAGATATCAATTTAGATACAGTTACTTCATTAACATCCATTGTTTTCTACACTTAAAGTGTTGGCTTCGATTCCTAGGACAAGACTTAATAATGGAAGTTAATCTTTTTTTTCTTAAAACAAATTGCAATAAATATATGTTAGGTGTTTACTGAAATTAAAACATTTACGTTTCCACTGAATAATCCTGCATAAATTAATGCCACGTAGAGGTAGGGTTGCCAGAACCTTCGAAGCAGAAAGCGGGACAAATGGAACTTTTTTAGACGCGAAAGCGGGACACATCATGTAAAGCATAATAGCCATAGGAAAAGTCAGAGATAGCACACACATAGACTAATTATTATTACATTATAATTCTAATACATGTACCAGTAATTTTTTTAATTAATAAAAAAATGTTTACCTTGATTTCCAGCTTCTTAAGTCGGTGTCGGCTGCATCTCATATTTGTCTGACTTCAGACTCTGAGTGAGAAGATCTTGTCGCTGGATTACGTAGTCATAAAACTCGGTGCAGCTAAGTTTATAATTAAACACACATTTCATTATTGCTTCAACAGTTGCTACGTGCAACCGATTTCGTTCATTTACCTTGCTCTGACGATTTAGTCAAAAAATAATTGTCCATAGTACGTGAAGTGTTTGCAGAATACATTCTAGATTTGTGTTTGACACTTCCTATATGTTTTGTTATGTCAGTTCTCCCACCATGCGCGATAGAAATGTAACATTGACATATTTTGCATTCTGCTTCATTCTCACTTCTACCTTGTTTTATGAAAGACCATTCTTCCCAATAGTTTTCTTGGAAAAAACACTTTCTCTTCGGCATTTCCAAGTAAAAATAAATCCAAAAAAGAATTCACAAAATTAGAATGCTCAATTAAAAATGAACAAATTTAATATTTCACAACCACCGGTAACAACAGACTGGATTCCTGGAAGCAACCTCCAGCCTCCAACACATAAAGAAAGAATGAAGCCAAAATTTCTTCTTGCTGCTGGTGAGGATGGCCCGATGTTGTTGAATGAATTATTAGCGCCTACAGAAATACGACAAGGACAAAAGCATGCAGATTGTCACGTAGGCACAGATCACGTGAGCGGTGAGATGGGTAGAGTAAGGCTCGGCGCCTCGGCTAAGAGTCGCCTAAGAGTAAGACGAAGCCGAAGACGTCATCTTTTGTAAATTTTTAAATAATACCGCCTTCCGCACTAACAATTTTGTGCTGGATATTCTCAAATGAGTATTTATGAGTTGTATCTACAAACTTTATTATTAAACAGCGATAGCGCAGGACTCTACAAATAGACGTTTCGGACTAAGAAGCTTCATTTTGTAACAAAACTCAAACCAATAATAAATAATTTAAGAAAATATTAAAATTTGTAGGTGAAAAATTTGGCTGGATTAAAAAGCAGGACAAATTGCTGTCCCCCAGACCCTTAGGCGGGACAATTAATTTTGATGAAAAAGTGGGACAATCCGGAAAAAGCGGGACGGATGGCAACCCTACGTAGAGGCGAAGAAATTAGAATCAGAATGGCTAAAGCAGCAATGTCTTTCAGAAGCCTTGAAAAGTTATGGAAATCAAAACTCATCAGCACAAACACAAAACTTAGGCTATTCAACTCAAATGTACTATCAACCCTTACGTATGCGTGTGAAAGCTGGAAAACAACAAGAGATATAGAAACAAAGTTGAACGCATTCGAAAATAAATGTCTAAGGAAAATACTTGGTATAGCATGGAAAGAATTCAAAACAAACGAGGAAATTAGAGAAATCGCCAATCAACCACTAATATCTTCAGTAATAAAGAAAAGACGATGGTCATACGTTGGACATGTGATGAGAAGAGATAATAATCGAATAGCAAAGCAAGCCCTCATATGGGAAACAACAGGTAAAAGAAAAGAGGAAGACCCAGGGAGACACTGAGAAGAACATTGATGAGAGAGGCAAGAGCAGCAGGAGTCGGCTCCCTCAATGAGATAGAACTGCTTGCACAGAACAGAGACAGATGGCGAGATTTGATAAAATATCTTTAAAAGAAAACTGCTAGAACAAAAAATTCATATAGGAGAAGGTGTATCTTGGTCTACGCCCTATGGGCCGTTTACGGCTCGGAAGGTCAATAGATGGATAGATAGAGGGTTTTTATTGTTTCGACAAGTGCGCACACAAACACACGCACATGCAATCCTTACCGTTGCTTTCATTTCAGGCTGGTTTGATAGTACAGAGATCATTGTTATATACAACTACCCGCTGTCATGTTTCTCTTTCTGTTTCTTCATTGCTTAGAAGTTTCATGCATTTTATTTATACATTTTTTCTTTCTGGAACATGTACACGTACACACACACACGCACATATTATTTCGCTCATGTTAAACCCCCCCCCCCACACACACGTACATATATTAATTCGTCCAAGTTAAGCCCTCTCCCACCCCACACACACACACATACATGTTAAGTCTCCCACTCCACACACACATATTAAGCCCCCCCCCACATACATGTTAAGTCCCCCACTCCACACACACACACACACACACACACACACACATGTTAAGCCCCCCTCACACACACCAATATTATTTCGTCCATGTTAAGCCCCCGCCACCACACACACACACACACACTCACGCATACATGTTAACGCACCCCTCCCCCCCACACACACACATATGTTAAGCCCCCTCACACACACCAATATTATTTCGTCCATGTAAAGCCCCCCTCCACACACACACACACATGTTAAGCGCCCCCCCCTCACACACACCAATATTATTTCGTCCATGTTAAGCCCCCGCCACCACACACACAAATACATGTTTAAACCCCCCCCCTCCCCCACACGCACATGTTAACACCCCCCCCCCCACACACACATACACATGTTAAGCCCCCCTCACACACACTATTATTATTTCTTCCATGTTAAGCCCCCGCCACCACACACATGTTAACAACCCCCCCCACACACACACATTCACAAGTTAAGCCCCCCTCACACACACCAATATTATTTCTTCCATGTTAAGCCCTCGCCACCACACACATGTTAACCACCCCCCCCCCCCCACACACACATACACAAGTTAAGCCCCCCTCACACACACCAATATTATTTCGTCCATGTTAAGCCCCCCCCCCCGTCACCACAAACACACACTCACGCACACATGTTAAAACACCCGCCCCCCCGGCCACACACACATGTTAAGCCCCCCCCCCCCCCCTCACACACACCGATATTATTTCGTCCATGTTAAGTCCCCCGCCACCACACACACACACTCACGCATACATGTTAAACCCCCCCCCCCACCCCACCCCCTCCCCCCACCCCGGGGCCACACACACATGTTAAGCCCACTAAAGTTTATGATAAACTCCCAAGCGGTCTCCCGTTACAAAAGTTGGGAAAGCCGCTCATTGTTAAAGTTACAGGACTTGCTAGCTCCTGCGATAGCGAATTGCCGCGTAATTACGTCATCGACTAATTAAATAATGCTTTCAGATGTGGTTTGTAAAGTAGCTTTGTGGTTCTCCATTTTCCGATTCTTTATTTATGGAGCACGGAATAGTTTTGTTGAGGTGATCGGTTCTCAATGACCAGTCCTTTTAACTGTTTTAATACAGTTTGTACAGCTTTGTATAATCGGAAATTTGAAGGGCCAAAGTCATGTTGTTTTACAGAAGAATCTACAAAAGGTCATGGGCAGCTTTAAAACAAGTAATGAGGATATTTAGAAGGAGCGAAGTGAAAACTAAGCTTTGAATCAATATCAGAATAAAACAAACATAGTATTTTTGATCAATCATTACTGTAATAGAAAGGAAAACTGCTGAGACATCAAGAAGTAAGATATGGAGAGAGGATGGCATAGACGGAAACAGAGAGGAGGAGATACTAACCACCTTAAGATAACATGAGATGGTTGGAAGTCAACAGCAACAAAACTGATAGACAATTGTAGTAAGTAAAAAGTAAAGTACCCCCGTCACGCCAAGTGGCGTATAGGGAAATATGGTGTTAGTGACCCTATATTTTACAGACCTTCAGCACATGATTTTTGGGGTAATGTGGTCGGTATTACGCCCGTGCTGATTTACTTTCCCAGAAAAAAATCCGGTACCCATTTAAGACTGGGTGAACCCGGAATCCGTCGGTTGGGATCGAACCCTACCCCTTGTCCGTGGTAGTCCAGTTCACTAACCACTGAGCTATCGCGGCACCCACAATTGTAGTTAGAAGTGGATAAACATGATCGATCACCTCCGACAGCTGTATCTGATGATGAGATATATATTTGTGGGGTTCGGGTGTGTTACTCGTTTGGAATGGAAACTTAAACAGATAAACGAAGTGAATTGATTTGAAGAAGGTACACGATTCCTCTTTTGTTCTTTCTTTATTCCTGAAGTGCAATAAAAAAAAAAATCCCGACATGTACGCTACGTGTGTTGGAGTGTTTGAGTTCACTGTACATAGAGCCTTACTTTCCTTACTCGCACATAACCCGACTCTCCCTAGCAGAGCCTCAGAAATTGATTAATATCGTAATAAATAAATTTAACAAAATATATCTTGCTGGTTATTGTTTTGAACTTAGCAAATTGTTTATTTATCTAGGCAAGGCACCGCAGGGGCTAAATGCGGTCGACGTCACGTGGCTGATTGACTGCACCAGGATTAGAGAACTAACAAGATCAAGAGCATGATAAAGTTCCCGGCGTGTCTCTGTAAATAGACTAACCAGTGTGACCCGGGGAATAGGGATTAGGGAAAGGAGATGGTAAATCCCTTTCCCCCACTGCTTCCCGTAAAAATGCCACTCTGAACTCGGATGTGTAGGGCCGAAAGACATCGCAGCGCTGTTGTAAACCGCGACTCAGCGTAAATAGAATCAGTTGTAATGTCCTTTTAGGGGCGAGCAGTGAAGAGAAGTGAGGAATTGTGAGACCAACGTAGAATATGCAGAGCATTTATTTATCAAAATAGCATAGTTCGGTTTGTGGACAATCCTTTAGCCTAAATCCATTGTTGTGCCCAGAGGGAGTCTTGTTTATGATTATAATAAGGCACTGCTGGCTTTTCAACTTTCCAACTAGGCACATTAGCTTCTGACCTGGTGAATCACGAGCTGCCATGCTCGTGTTCAGAAATGCAACAAGAGAAAGACACTTGGGAATTATGACCCAAGTGGGCCCGCCCCCAAAATATGTCAAGAAGCTAGAGGTCTGAAACACTTGCCCGACGGGTTCTTTCTGGCGATCAGATTGCCTGCTGTTGCAATGCTCTGTATACAATTTCACATCATCATTACATTCTCATATATCTGAAATGTATTTATCTGTAATTTCATGTTTAACACGCCAAAGTGGCCTGCTGGGTTATTACACCATTATATTATTAATGGTTGCTGCGGGAACTGGCGTGTACACAACATTTGTACAAGCTCTGAATTCTTTGAATCGGGTGAAGCAAAAACACTTGACATTGCTTCATTTCTTATTTGTATTGTATAGAAGTTTGCCATTACTTTCCCTCTAGCTGTATGCCTTGCACTTGTTGAATGTACTCGCATTACACAGACCGCTGGTGATCAAATATTTGTTTACGTAACTTGAGATTCAACCGTTGTTGTATACCGCGTGCACGTGTATTGATCAGGTCGCGGGCACAGAAATAGCCTGTTTGTCATAGCGCCATATTAGAGATAAATATTATTTTCTTGATTTTGTTTGAAAGTTAGTTTCATTTCATCTGTGGTGGACAAATGCTGGCACACGTAACGGACAAAGTCAACAATGAGTCAACTGACTGGCAATTGCCCGTGTTTGCTTGACTTTTAGAAAAAGGCTCCAAACGTACGCCCAAATCGTAAGTGTGTATATTTCAGAGCTGACGATCACGTATACAACAGCTTGTGCGTAATATTGAATTGGATACAAGATTTATTTGGAAGTATATATATATATTTTGTGGGCGTGAATTCTCGTGACATTATTGCCTGTTCGATGAGACTAGGATTTGTTTCCTTCTTGTACTTATTGATGGACTTGGAGTTGTGCACGATTTCTAGACATGTTTTCACCTTAACATTTCTGAGGTGGACTTGCGAGTACTGGAGGTTGAGCAGGCAGGTGTGATGAGGTGGACATGATTGGGACGTTTCAGCGGGACACTCAGCGCGGTAAGTACACATCGGTCGTAAATCTTGTACATGAAAAAAGATGTCACATTCGTTTCCATGTAACAATGAATATCAATAGAGTGACGGCAGAGCCAAATTGAATGAAATTGCAAACTATTTGTCTCCATTGTTCCACAATATCCATCATTTAAGCCAGTCTTTAATGTCATCACAATTACCATAATATTTATCGTCATTTGCATGGTCTTGATAATTTTCGTCTTTCACCTGGGCACTGATATCAACAAGTTTATTTTCTGTCACGTGACCACAGTATTTCTACCTTTATTAGTTTTATCTTCAAACTGATGTCCTTGCATATTTAATAAAATGTTGTCCTAGGACATCCCTTATTCGGCCTCTAATTTCATCTTCCAGTATTATTTGTTGCAGGCTTACATGTCTCACGTTTTGATCAAATCAGAACATTGTACTTATTTGTGTTCAACTCACTATTGTACTTATTTGTGTTCAACTCGCTTTGGTACTTATTAATGTACAGCTCACTATTGTGCTTGTGTACAACTCACTATTGTGATTAAGTACAACTCACTATTGTGCTTGTGTTCAACTCACTATTGTGCTTGTGTTCAACTCACTATTGTGATTGTGTTCAACTCACTTTTGTTCTTGTGTTCAACTCACTATTGTGATTAAGTACAACTCACTATTGTGCTTGTGTTCAACTCACTATTGTGCTTGTGTTCAACTCACTATTGTGCTTGTGTTCAACTCACTTTTGTGCTTGTGTTCAACTCACTATTGTGCTTGTGTTCAACTCACTATTGTGCTTGTGTTCAACTCACTTTTGTTCTTGTGTTCAACTCACTATTGTGCTTGTGTTCAACTCACTATTGTGCTTGTGTTCAACTCACTTTTGTTCTTGTGTACAACTCACTATTGTGATTAAGTACAACTCACTATTGTGCTTGTGTTCAACTCACTATTGTGCTTGTGTTCAACTCACTATTGTGCTTGTGTTCAACTCACTTTTGTTCTTGTGTTCAACTCACTTTTGTTCTTGTGTTCAACTCACTATTGTGCTTGTGTTCAACTCACTATTGTGCTTGTGTTCGACTCACTTTTGTTCTTGTGTACAACTCACTATTGTGATTAAATACAACTCACTATTGTGCTTGTGTTCAACTCTTTATTATGCTTGTGTTCAACTCACTATTATGCTTGTATTCAAGTCACTATTATGCTTGTGTTCAAGTCACTATTTTGCTTGTGTTCAAGTCACTATTATGCTTGTGTTCAAGTCACTATTATGCTTGTGTTCAACTCACTATTATGTTTGTGTTCAACTCACTATTTTGCTTGTGTTCAACTTACTATTTTGTTTGTGTTTAACTCACTTTTGTTCTTGTGTACAACTCACTATTGTGCTTGTGTACAACTCACTATTTTGCTTGTGTACAACTCACTATTGTGCTTGTGTACAACTCACTATTGTGCTTGTGTTTAACTCACTATTGTGCTTGTGTTTAACTCACTATTGTGCTTGTGTTTAACTCACTTTTGTTCTTGTGTACAACTCACTATTTTGCTTGTGTTCAACTCACTATTGTGCTTGTATTCAACTCACTATTGTGCTTATTGTCTTCTCTGATGAGCTCACTCATTACAATGTGCGTCAGCAGCACACCTGAAGCGATCCAAATACAAATATATTTTTGTTATTTTTTATTTTATGTTTGATGTTTATTTAATGAGATCAAAGTAAGCCGTTTAGTATTACTGACATTTGTGTGTTGTTGTTATCCACTACCGCACCACAGTATTGATGTTGGTTATTGTACAGCGATGTAGCATTTTTTAAGCATTACTTTGTTTTTTTATTTAAGTTCTTGCTTGTTTGTCAATGTATAATGGTCGCTCGGTCGTAATGTTTTCCTGTGTGTGTATAGTTTTTATTCCTATCGTTGAAGTTTTTTTTAATTTTCAAGTTGATTTCCGGCGTCAATTGAGCTGAGATGTTATGCTGTTGTAACAACAGGTCGCACGTCTTAATCTGTCCTGATAGCAGGTAACATGTCTTCATTACGATGGCGCGGCTGCCATGTAGTCAAGAACATTTAGGAGCCACTCGCAGTCATCATCATCATCATGTACCCTGCCGGTTGGCGTAGGCGATCATGTCCCTCCACAATCTTCTATCTACAGTGCATCGTATCAGTTCTGTTGTTGACTGTTTTCCATGCCATGACACCAAGCTATCCAGTATTTTCTCTCTTTGTCGTCCGCGATCTCTCTTTCCTTTTATTTTGCCAGTTGTAACCAAGTATTCCACTCGCAGTAAGAAGCCATTTAAGACTGCAGTAACCACAAAGACAACAGCGCTCAGTGCTATAGGTTAAAGTTGTGACAGAAATTTGCCACTTGGTAAGGGCAGTAGATTCGATCAGACGTTTTCATGTAGATCCGAGTCTTTTCTTTTATATCATCATCATTATCACGTACCATACCGGTTGGCGGGAGCCGCGATAGCTCAGTGGTTAGTGAGCTGGACTACAAAGGACAAGGGGTAGGGTGAGATCCCAACCGACGGCTTCCGGGTTTACCCAGCCTTTAATGGGTACCGGATTTTTTTCTGGGAAAGTAAAGCGGCACGGGCGTAATACCGACCACATTACCCAAAAAATCATGTGCTGAAGGTCTGTAAAATTTATGGTCACTAACACCATATTTCCTATACGCCACTTGGCGTGACGGGGGCTCTTTACTTTACTTTTTTATACCGGTTGGTGTAGGCGATCATGTCCTTTCACAAACTTCTATCCACCGTGCGTTGTATCAATTCTGTTGTTGACTGTTTACCATGCCGTGACACCAAGCTATCTAGCATTTTCTCTCTTTGTCGTCCGCAATCTCTCTTCCCGTGCATTTGTTTCAGTTGTAACCAAGTATTCCAACATTCCTCTTTTCATAATGTGGCCAGTTGGTCTGTTATAGGTTTTTATCAGGTTATACACGGGAAATAAAATTTAACTTGAAAGAAATTTCACGGATGAAATTCCAACATACGTAAGCATAAATAGCTCAGAGAAACACGTATTTGAATGTAAGTCGCTGCACATAAAATATTTGTTTATCTGTATTATTATAATAACTAAATATGTCTATAATAATTCAAAATAATTTTGCCTTTCAGCTAGTAGTACTCCGTATGTGAAGGACAATTATTAGTATGACATGATCATACTATATATATATATATATATATATATATATATATATATATATCGAAATATAAGTGTCTATAGATATATTGTGTAAGTGTATATAGAGTTCTTAAATGTTATGTAGAGCCAGCCTTAACATATGGATGCGAATCATGGATAACAGGACAAGAAAACCACTGGAGTCTGTAGGAATGTGGTTTTACAGAAGAATGTTGAGAGTACCATGGACAGCTAAGAAGAGTAATGAAGATGTTCTGAGAGAGGTCAAAGCAAAAAGAGAGGTAATTTCCAATATTAGGATGAAACAATCATCATTTTTTGGCCATGTAATGAGAAGAGAACAACTTGAATATATTGTAACAACTGGAAAAAATTGAGGGACGAAGAGATAGAGAGAAGCAAAGAGAAAAAAATAACAGACAGCTTAAGAGAATGGCTTGGCAGAAGGTCAACAACAAAAATGATAAATATCTGCCGAGATCGGACAGAAATACAGAAGTAATGGTAACAGCAAAGAAAAAGACATAACATAACAAGTGGAAAATTATTAAAGCAGGTAAATGAATTTAAATATCTGGGAACAATGTTAACTTCAGATTGTAGATGTACAACAGAGGTGAGATGCAGAATATCTCAGGCTAAAGCAGCTTCCAAAAAATGAGGAAGATACTATGCAATCCATTTTTGACAATAGAAACAAGAAAAAGAATTCTTAAATGTTATGTAGAGACAGTCTTAACATGCGGATGTGAATCATGGACAATAGGACAACAGACAAGAAAATCACTGGAGACTGTAGAAATCTGGTTTTACAGAAGAATGTTGAGAATACCACGGGCAGCTAAGAAGAGTAATAAAAACGTTCTGAAAGAGGTCAAAGCAAAAAGAGAGCTAACTTCCAATATTAGGAAGAAACAATCATAATTTTTTGGCCATGTAATAAGAAAAAAACAGCTAGAATATATTATGATAACTGGGAAAATTGAGGACGAAGAGATAGAGGGAAGCAAAGAGAAACGATACCAGACAGCTTAAGAGAATGGCTTGGCAGAAGGTCAACAACAGAAATGATAAATTACTGTCGAGATCGAAAGTTGTGGAGAGACATGATCACCTACGCCAGTAGGCTTGCTACTTGATGATGATGATAGTTACAGACAGTAACGATTTTCCTTGTCATTATATATCCCATGTACCCCGAGATTTACATATTGAAGCAGTATACAATTGTCCACGTTAATCAAGTCCATTCAAGATGACATAGAAAAGAAACAGAAAATAGTATTGAGCAGCTAAACTAAGAAAGAGAGAGAGAGAGAGAGAAGACAAACTACAGCGTTTCTTCATAAGCCTTCAACGGCCAACGGCTTCTTCTCTTCCCCCCTCCCCATTTTATAGAGAGAGCTGTGTAGTTGTTGTGCATTCTGACTTTTACCGAAACGTAGTTTGTCTTGTCTTTCTGTTGAGCATCTGCTCAATACCATTATAAGTTTATTTACTCTGTTGGCTATACACGCGGCCGCTCGTAGTATTTCATATTTGTTGTATGTGCTATATGTGCCTGTCTGCTAAAAGATTACATGTATAAGTACACCAATGACATAAAAGGCGTTTCCCTGACTGTGCTCGTTTTCAGCAGAACTGTCACCGTGGCTACACCAATTCCTTATTTTAATGTTTACAAAATGCACTTAGCACATTTCGTTATGTCCCTATTTTATCACTGTTAACAGGTGTCTGTCTAATTTGGGTTTTGTTTGTTTATCTTGTCAAGAATCTGTTTTAACGTTCAGTTTACTCCCCCTTAGTGTGGGGTCTATTTTATCGTTCTCAATAATCAGTGAAATAATCTTATACGGCGAATTTTGTTTTTAGTGTTCATGATAATGAATTTGTTTTATAACGATGCATCTGCTGCAACATTTCAAACAATCGGGGAATTGATCTCTTGTGGCCACTTGCATTTTAATTGTTCATAGTCATTCTACTTGTCTTTGCCGACATGCTGAAACGGTAGTTAGTGGTAGGTAGATCGTGTAGGGAGACATTCATAGTAGCAGCAAAGCACGTTTACTTTATTGTTCTGTTCTAGGCCATTCTCCTTACTGTGTCACAGTTCTAGTCCACAGGTTGTCCAGAGACAAATAATAATAAATTGATATTATTATAGAGGGAAACTTCCAAAATCAGCGAATCAATTCAGGAAAAGAAGTATTTTTACAGCACTCGAAAAAAAGCACAAATAATAAACATAAAAAAAAAAAAAACGATAGATGGTCCGAAGCAGGATCGAACTCGTACTTTTCGGCACAAAAAAATAGCTATCATTGGCAATGTCGTTCACGTTCGTGTACTCATGACTATAGTATAGGGTTACGGTCACATGTGTACTCATGACTATAGTATAGGGTTACGGTCACATGTGTACTCATGACTATAGTATAGGGTTACGGTCACATGTGTACTCATGACTATAGTATAGGGTTACGGTCACATGTGTACTCATGACTATAGTATAGGGTTACGATCACATGTGTACTCATGACTATAGTATAGGGTTACGATCACATGTGTACTCATGACTATAGTATAGGGTTACGGTCACATGTGTACTCATGACTATAGTATAGGGTTACGATCACATGTGTACTCATGACTATAGCATAGGGTTACGGTCACATGTATACTCATGACTATAGTATAGGGTTACGGTCACATGTGTACTCATGACTATAGTATAGGGTTACGGTCACATGTGTACTCATGACTATAGTATAGGGTTACGATCACATGTGTACTCATGACTATAGTATAGGGTTACGGTCACATGTGTACTCATGACTATAGTATAGGGTTACGGTCACATGTGTACTCATGACTATAGTATAGGGTTACGATCACATGTGTACTCATGACTATAGTATAGGGTTACGGTCACATGTGTACTCATGACTATAGTATAGGGTTACGGTCACATGTGTACTCATGACTATAGTATAGGGTTACGATCACATGTGTACTCATGACTATAGTATAGGGTTACGGTCACATGTGTACTCATGACTATAGTATAGGGTTACGGTCACATGTGTACTCATGACTATAGCATAGGGTTACGATCACATTTGTACTCATGACTATAGCATAGGGTTACGGTCACATGTATACTCATGACTATAGTATAGGGTTACGATCACATGTATACTCATGACTATAGTATAGGGTTACGATCACATGTGTACTCATGACTATAGCATAGGGTTACGGTCACATGTATACTCATGACTATAGTATAGGGTTACGATCACATGTATACTCATGACTATAGTATAGGGTTACGATCACATGTGTACTCATGACTATAGCATAGGGTTACGGTCACATGTATACTCATGACTATAGTATAGGGTTACGATCACATGTATACTCATGACTATAGTATAGGGTTACGATCACAACTTGGAAATAAATTGTGTATCTGTATTTTTCCTCTTTTCCAAGTCCATTTCTTTGGGGGGGGGGGGGGGCATTGTTATTGTTTGTTGAACTCTTCTGATCACATGCCCTTTCTATCGCTAGCGTCCCCATGCTGTCACTGTGTGTAGGTTCCCTTGGTTGTACCTTTTGGGTAGTTCTTGATTGCTTTTTATTTCAGCATCTCTTTCATCTCGTCTTTTGATACTGATGACATGGCCCATAGCAATCATCTCGGAATATTTTCTGATGCCTGTGTAATAATCTAGTGAGGATGGAGAGATCATGATTAATAATTGTCATTCATTACAGTATTGTTGGGAATTTCATATCTCATGAGCGTATATGATTTTAGTTCTTCTTTCCTCATTTGCCTTTCAGCGTCGAGGGGAAATATAATTTGTTGTCTTTTGTTTCTCTTTTGGCATCTCCTGCTGTTATGTTTCCTAATGTTTCTTATATTCCGTCAATCCATCTTTTTCGTTGTCGGCCCATGAATCTGGTGTTCTCGCAACGTTTATTGAAGGCGCGTTGTGGTGTGTTTTGATCATTCTGCCTCATTACATGTTCAAACCATTGTATCTATTGTTTCTTTATATGTTCTATGGCGGGGTTTATTCCTAGTTTTTTTCCTCATTTCTTCATTTCTGATCTTATCTCTCAGGGTGTTTCCTGTCATTCGTCTAATACATTTAATCTCAGTAGTGGTTATTTTTCTTATTATTATCGAGTCTAGGGTCCAAGTTGGTAGCACAAAGTTGGCATGAAGTTTGCATTGTAGTGTGTCCTTTTGCCTCTAGAGTTATTTCCCTGCTGAACAAACGTGATTAATGCTGTTATTATGCTCTCACTATTTCCTGACAATTTCATTATTTATGCAATCAAAAGTATATTTAATCAACGTTTAATGTTACATTTGAACACGAATGCATTATGTCTCAGAGGTTAAAGAAAAGCTCCACGAATAGAATAAATCTTTTCTTACTGATGCTTGACTTCTCCTTCCTTATTTCGGGTCTACGATGACATGTCAAGTATTCTACTGGACATTAAAAGCAGAAAGCAACAGAAGTAGAAGCTATGATAATTATAGCCAGTAAGATCTTTTTTTAAAAAAAAAAAACTTTATAATAGTTTATAGTTTCTATCTCACTGATGTTGTCGTCAAATTTACGATCAAAGAAGTAAGAGAATGTCAGCGGCCTATACTTATTTGACTTGAGTAGTTGTTCATGTTGACTGACAGAAAAGGGGAAGAGCCCTGTCACGCATCAACACGTAACAATGATTTTAAAGAAAGTACTGTTATAGTCCGTTCAGAAATTCATAATCACACCTGAATTTATTTTTGCGTGATAATCGCTTGTTATTTTGGTTTCAAAATTTGCATGCAATCTTAGAATATTGAAGACGTTATAGAAATATTTTTTGCTCTCAGAAATTTGATCTAGTTTAAAAGTTTTCTTCTTCAGGGTATATTAAATTCACCCTGTTCGAATTTGACACCATTTTAGGATATATACATTAATTTGGTGCGGTCGTTGACGTAAAATAGTTTGGCTATTGCAGAAACACTAACTTCAGGAAAATCCCGTGCACAAAACTGAATTGTTATTGAACGACATGACGCACCACGGCCTGGGCATTAATTACCGAAGGGAATGCGTATCTTTATTAATTTTGTGAAGACTCAGTAGACAATTTGTTGACTTTAAATACCAACATTTATATCTAAATTACAATGAGTTTGAAATGCAAATTTATAACTATGCAAAAGAAGTGTGTTGAACATATGTTGCGGGTGGAAGATGAGTACTGGAAACGAGATGGATTACTATTTGTCCAGCCAGTAATGATTATCAACCTCTTATAATCGTCAGATTCGGAATCATTAAAATTAAGATGAATTCAATTCCAGCTGCAGTTAGGACGTCCTGGGGTCTAATGGTGACCGAAGGACAAGACTAATTGTAACCAATTGAATTCATGTTTGCAAATACACATAACGAACAACACCCACAATTAAGCACTATGTAGACACGCTTCTGACAAGAATTGCAGTAAACTGGAAAATTTAACACGATTACTGTAAACTCTAAAATTTGAATGAACTTGTGTGATATCGTCATAAAAGATCAAAGGAATTCGCTGATGTGCAAAATCTGTTGTGTTTGTGGAATAAAAAATAACAAAATCTTTGCGTCATCAATATTCTAAGATTGCATGCAAAATGTGAAACCAAAATAACAAGCGGTTATGACGCAAAGCTAATTCAGGTGTGATTATGAATTTCTGAACGGACTATAGTACTATATATATATATATATATATATATATATATATATATATATATATATATATATATATATATATATATATATCAGTACTGTATATGTTAGTACTATATATGCTAGTACTGTATATGTTAGTATTATATATGTTAGTATTATATATATGTTATGTTAGTACTGTATATGTTAGTATTATATATATGTTATGTTAGTACTATATATGTTAGTGCTGTATATGTTAGTACTATGTATGTTAATACTGTATATGTTAGTACTATGTATGTTAATACTGTATATGTTAGTACTCTATATGTTAGTACTATACATGCTAGTACTGTATATGTTAGTACTATATATGTTAGTACTATAAATGTTAGTATTATATATATGTTATGTTAGTACTATATATGTTAGTATTATATATATGTTATGTTAGTACTATATATGTTAGTATTATATATATGTTATGTTAGTACTATATATGTTAGTACTATATATGTTAGTACTGTATATATATATATATATATATATATATATATATATATATATATATATATATATATATATATATATATATATAATGTTAGTACTGTTTGTGTTAGTACTGTATATATGTTAGTACTGCATATATGTTAGTACTATATATATATATATATATATATATATATATTATGTTAGTACTGTTTGTGTTAGTACTGTATATGTTATGTTAGTACTGTATATGTTAGTACTATATATGTTAGTACTGTATATGTTAGTACTTTATATGTTATGTTAGTACTGTATATGTTAGTACTATATATGTTATATTAGTACTATATATGTCAGTTTCATAGTTGAGAAGCCCATTTGTCCCATGGAATGTCACAGTAAAGTACCTCCCACTTGTGCACATAAACACATGTTATCAGACGTTATGAGCTAAAGGTGAGTTGGTTAACTCATCAATGTAGGCTGAAAGGTGTATTGTCAAATTGACTTGTCGCCGATCATCGTAAATCAATGTCTCATGAAATGATAGACGGAGTGATAATAACTGTGTAACCACCAAACATCGACACTTCCATAACTTTTATCAATACACGACAGACCACATTGGGTGGTCGCGTCTCACAAACTTACATCATATTCGACCTGTAGTACCGATGACCTACTCACATTTCTTTTGTTATTATGGGTGTGTGCGTATTACTTTAACGATCACCATTAATAGCCACG
Source organism: Megaustenia siamemsis (assembly GCA_032433765.1). Classification (NCBI taxonomy): domain Eukaryota; kingdom Metazoa; phylum Mollusca; class Gastropoda; order Stylommatophora; family Ariophantidae; genus Megaustenia; species Megaustenia siamemsis. Next base: position 22,602,543 of record JAVIAB010000092.1, on the reverse strand, counting down.
AGTAAAGTGCTATACGGGAATCAACGTAAATATATATATATATATATATATATATCACGCTATTCAGGTAAAGATCGAAGATCAGATGTAAACGAACTTCACTTACATTGCAATGGTCAAATTATAAAAGATTCAAATGATACATCAATACATCTATATTTGTTTACGAATAAAGGTCAAAAGGAGATAGAATACAATATAATAGAATGCCATTATTATTATTAACCCATTTCATAATCATTATCATCATCAACATCATCATCAAGTACCCTGCCTGCAGGCGTAGGTGATCATGTCTATCCACAACTTTCGATCTCGACAGTTATTTATCATTTCTGTTGTTGACCTTCTGCCATACCATTCTCTTAAGCTGTCTGATATCTTTTCTCATTGCTTCCCTCTATCTCTTCGTCCCTCGATTTTCTCAGTTGTTACAATATATCCCAGCTGCCCCTTCTCATTACATGGCCAAAAAATGATGAATGTTTCTTCCTAATACATACATGACAAATATAACATCACAATTCAGAACCGGTACAATTAACCTATTTACATGGCTAGTACTACATCATTGACGTCTCTTTCCAGAAAGAAAGCCCATATAAGGCATCAATTGGGATAGAATGCGATTACTTGTCCTCAGTAAACCAGTTCATTAACCACTGCTCTTGCGCAAGTGCCATTTATGTTGGCGTCGCCAGCAACTCTTGGCTAATCAATATCTCCTAAACTTTGATAGCTTCTTCATTCTGTAGTAATTCTTTCACATTCTTAAACTGCTGTTTGTGTTTTATACACAGCAAAACTGATTGTACATAATTTTGGCATTTAATATAACTACTAGCAATCAGCTTCGTGTAATATGTGTTTGCATTAGAAGGGGAAATTAAAGACCATACAAAAGATGATTAAATAAAATTTCAAAGTACCATACAAACGATGATTAAATATAATTTCAAAGTTCCACACACATTATTATGTATGAAACAAACTGACACACACATTTTTATGTATGAAACAATCTGCCACACACATTTTTATGTATGAAACAAACTGCCACACACATTTTTATGTATGAAACAAACTGGCATACACATTAGTATGTAAGAAAGAAACTACCATACACATTAGTATGTAAGAAAGAAACTACCATACACATTAGTATGTAAGAAAGAAACTACCATACACATTAGTATGTAAGAAAGAAACTACCATACACATTAGTATGTAAGAAAGAAACTACCATACACATTAGTATGTATGGAACAAAAAGCAAAATTATATCAATAACACTCAATTTGTTTTCTGCCTTAGGAGAACATGTAACGGATTAGAACATATATAGGACACGTGTGTATGTTGATGCATAAATGGTAGCAGGAAACGTGATCAAAGTTCAGTGTGTTCGTGAGAAGCTAATTCAATAAAAAAATCAACTGAAGACGCTAAAACCTCTCTATATTCTATTGTTTACTGATCACACCTTATGCAGGTGTTAGTAGTTCGCATTAAACACCTGCAGTACTCTCTTGACGACTGTTCACGTCAATGTGGCAACATTTCCCGGATTGTTAACTTCGACATCACGTAAATGTGTTCACTGTTCATGTAGGCCTGATCCAGGGTGCAATTCCATTAACACCGTGATTGACGTCTTCGAACTATTGGAAATCTCAGGGTTCAAAAATCACACGGGTTCTATAGCTCCACAAACTAAGATAAACGGCACATTAGTCAGGCCGTGCAACGTATCATGTGAATCAAACCAAAAAGTGTATATTCGTGGCGGGGATATGTGTCCGTGTGTGTCATGTTATTCATGCATTTATGTTGACATTCACATGCTGCATTAGGTTCGCCACATAAAACCAGCCAACCATGACCGCTGAGATGGGAGTCAACATAAAAGTATACAATGCTACTATTAAACCTAGAATTAAAAAAAAATGACACTAAGCATTCATATGATTAGTTTTAAATGCGAATATAGCACAGCATTGAATAAAATACCACGTAAAGTTTAAGAGACCCTCTAAGAAGCATCAAATAAAACAAACGAAAATCAGGACTGTAAAAATAAAAATAAGAAATAAGTAGCACCGGAGGGCACTGACATTTTTAAATTTTGTTTTATTATTACTAGTTAGCTATGTAGGATTAGTTTTATTTACTTACATGTCTGTGTTGTGTGTTTGTTCCTGCTGAAGGCTCATTGAAGCGTAACGTCGCTCAAATTTGTGTTGTCTATCAATCACGTACAACTTTTACCATACCATTTTTTTTTTCAATTCTCCCTCACATTTAGCTTTACTGCAGCTTCGCATTTGTATTCATTCATTTGCATTTCTTTGCCATCATCATCATCATTGAGTGTCGTCTCCGCGTCGAAGTTTGGCTACCATGGAGCGCCATTCCACTCTGTCTCTTGCTTTGATGCCGTAGATTGTCATAGGTTGACTTGTTCATCTTTTAATGTTACTCGTCCATGTTAGTCTTGGTCTGTCTCTGCCTCTACTACCCTGTATTTTTCCCTTCCAATATTACTTTTTTTTAGGCTGTTGTGTATTTTAACATGCCCCAAAAATTTTATTTGTGCGCTTCCCAGCAACAGAGCTGGAAGTTGTCAGCGACTCACAGCTGATGGCTTGCGCCAGGATCGGTGAACTAAAACCATCCAGACCCTGTTCCACCTCTCCGTGGTGCCTCTAGTAACAGACTAACATGTCTAGTCTGGCCAAGCGAGTAGGGACGAAGAGGGAAGATAACCCGGTACTCAAAAATATCATGCTGAAATCGGATGTTTTGGGCCGAAAGGCGCAAATATCACAGTTATACTGTAAACTTCAACACAACGCAGACACGCTTACTTAACGTCTTTTAGAGGGCGGATGATGACGAGGTACACTCCTTAAGTCATCGGGCGAACGCAAGCAAGCAAGCAATTGTGTTTAGTAGTTATCTTTTAATTTTTCGTTGTTTTAAAACTCCATCGTTTGTTTTCTTTTCTTTCCACCCAATTCTACCTATTCTTCTATAAACCCACATTTTAAAGGCTTCAATTCTCTGTTCTGTTTTTTTGTTGTTATTGCCTTAACCACCGCACTGAATGAAATAAATGAGTTCAGTGACCGTAGCTATTTTAGTTAAAAGTTGTGTTCGAGCCTTCAGCTTGCGATTTATTTGTTTCTTGTTAGGATCATCATCTCTGCACATCGTATGAACCCATAGGTACTCATAGGGAAAAGTCCCTGGGGAATCCTGGCGCACGAACTCCGTAGCACGGCCTGGGATCCACGGTAGGGGCAGGTTTCTGCTGACAAGTTTTGCCCGGGCAGCGGCAATTTTCAAGGTCTATTCTTTTCGATGTTAATTGCCAAGGGTTCCTTAACGTGCACAACTGCACACGGGATCTCCTGTTTTTTGCCATTATCTGAGAGGGCTAGACATCGTATGGACACGTTCGGAGTGCAAAGATAGTGACCCGCAAATAACTCAACAACACACTATAGTGTATTGTGATCACATACACGTGTTATTAAGCTCACACACTATCCCAGAAATCAGGGGAGAGTGACGTCATTAAGAAAACACTGATTAATTTTTCGTATTTTTGAATGTTAGCCTCTGATGGTAGATGTACAAGAGAGGTGAGATGTAGAATGGCTCAGGCAAAATCAGTTTTTTAAAAATGTGAAAGATACTGTGCATTCGATTTTTGATAATAGAAACAAGAAAAAGACTTCTTAAATGTTATGTAGAGCCAGTCTTATCATATGAGTGTGAATCATGGACAATGGGAGAACTGACAAAAAAATCATTGGAGGCTATAGAAATGTTGTTTTACAAAAGAATGTTGAGAATACCATGGACAGCAAAGAAGAGTAATGGAAACGTTCTGAAAGAAATCAAAACATAGGGAGAGAGAGCTAATTTTCAATATTAGGAAGAAACATTCATCATTTTTTTGTTCATGCAATGAGAAGGGAATATATTGTGACAACTGGGAAAGATGAGGAACGAAGAGATATAGGGAAGGAAAGAGAAAAGATAAAAGATAAAAGACAGCTTAATAGAATGGCTTGGCAGAAGGTCAACAACAGAAATGATAAATAACTGATCGAAAGTTGTGAAGAGACATGATCACCTACGTTAGTAGGCATGGTACTTGATGATGATGATTTTTGAACTACCAAGCCGCCTCTTCCCCCCCCCCCCCCCTTTATTTCCAATATGTGAATATATGGGTTCAATAAGATGCACACCATTTTTTTGTTTTTGTGCGAATCAAGTGAAAGGTCGCTCAAACCCACCCAACCTGAGTTACATAGTCGATGACTTTGTTAGTCGTCCCATGTACTAAACGAACCCACATTTCTCAGAGCATGTGGCAACCACTGTACATCAACTCTAGAATAAACTAAACATAAAAAGTCACATATTATTTTTGCTCCGGCGTTGATATAATATCCTTGTCACACAGAAGATACGTCTTGAGGTTTACTGTATGGAACCAATACTGACGATGTACTGGACTACACGATGTACTGGGGCTGACTACACGATGTACTGGGGCTGACTACACGATGTACTGGGGCTGACTACACGATGTACTGGGGCTGACTACACGATGTACTAGGGGCTGACTACACGATGTACTGGGGCTGACTAGACGATGTACTGGGCTGACTACACGATGTACTGGGGCTGACTACACGATGTACTGGGGCTGACTACACGATGTACTGGGGCTGACTACACGATGTACTGGGGCTGACTAGACGATGTACTGGGGCTGACTACACGATGTACTGGGGCTGACTAGACGATGTACTGGGGCTGACTACACGATGTACTGGGGCTGACTAGACGATGTACTGGGGCTGACTACACGATGTACTGGGGCTGACTAGACGATGTACTGGGGCTGACTACACGATGTACTGGGGCTGACTACACGATGTACTGGGGCTGACTAGACGATGTACTGGGGCTGACTAGACGATGTACTGGGGCTGACTAGACGATGTACTGGGGCTGACTACACGATGTACTGGGGCTGACTAGACGATGTACTGGGGCTGACTAGACGATGTACTGGGGCTGACTACACGAAAACGCACCCTCGCTTAAATTTAAAGAAAAAAACAATGACTTCCGGGCAGAGATGATTGACAGACGAAGGTTACTAGGAGAGCATAATTTCGCCGGAAAAATCCTACTTTTTATGTGTGTTCTGTGACCTGCTAGATGGGACATTTCCGGTCTCTGGAACTGAGATCCGATGTATAGTCGGTATAGCCCTCTCAGATGAAGACAAAAAAAATAGTAGGTTTAGTTTTCCCTTTGCGCACGTAAAATAACGTCGGGCAGTCGAAAAGTCTTAAATACCAGTCCAAAAATCGCCTCTGTCAGGCGGATGTTTCGGGTTGAAAGATGCATTTTTGCGGCTTTCCATAAACTAACGGAGATGACTGAGGAGGAACAATGATATCTACCATTCTCACACACAGTACTCACAACTGCCCTTCCCCCCTCTTTTTTGAGGGGGGGGGGCGGGAAGTGCGTGGGATGGAAACATTAATCTCTGAACAGGTCGTCGTGGGAGGTAATGGAAACTCGATCATCAGAACATTCTTTAATCTTTAAAATAATCATTCATGTGACAGGATGAGATTGAGCACCGTTTATCAATTTGACACTTCATACGATTAATTATAACACTAACCAGTCACAATACACTCTAGTGTGTGAGCTTAATAACATGTGTATGTGATCACAATACACTATAGTGTGTTGTTGAGTTATTTGCGGGTCACTATCTTTGCACTCCGAACTTGTCCATAGGTGCTCAGATCCCCTCTCCAGCAAGTCTGGCATATGTGTCCAGCGACAGACGAATACAGTTCTCACACAATTCTAGTGTGTGAGCAAAATAACATGTGTATGTGACGACAATACACTCTAGTGTGTGAGCATAATAACATGTGTATGTGACGACAATACACTCTAGTGTGTGAGCAAAATAACATGTGTATGTGACGACAATACACTCTAGTGTGTGAGCAAAATAACATGTGTATGTGACGACAGTATACTCTAGTTTGTGAGCATAATAACATATGTATGTGACCACAATACACTCTAGTGTTTGAGCATAATAACATATGTATGTGACCACAATACACTCTAGTGTGTGAGAATAAAAACATGTATGTGACCACATTATGCTCTAGTGTACAACATTTAATGAATTTGAAAAGGAAATGCTTCTCTTCTCGAGGTCAAAGGAATGGACCGTCTCGATGGGTCACACTTTCAGATACCACTGTAGGTTTGGTTCAGCAGTTCAGTGCCAATGTTCCTGAACCAATAAGTAAACAACACACGTAATTAACAACTCACCGTCTTTCTTCATTGGGAGAAATGGAAAACAAATATCTAGAAAAAAATAGATATGGTTAAAGCTTCACGTAAAAGTGGACAACACAAACCAGAACGACGTTTCGGTTCAATAGGCCTTCAGCAGGAACAAACATACAACAAACATATAAATATGTATTTAAAATTAAAAAAAAGAATAACAAATATAATAATTTCTAAATATAAGAAGAAATAAAAGGAAAATCAAAAGTCTTCATTGTATCCTCTGATGTGTGAAAAAAAGGAAAAAAGATTTTTTGTCTATATCTATTTTTTGTTAATTTCTCCTCACATTTATCTTCACTGCAGCTTCGCAATTTTATGCATTTATGTTCATTTCTTTGTCATGACCCTTCTTTTTTCACGACTAGAGGTGACGAATGTCGTCATATATAGCATATTAGAGATACTACGGTTCTGCGTCTTTCGTTAACACGTCAGTTACGTTGCCAAGCTCTGATAGGCATATGCCAGTATTAGAAAATATGGCCGCTCCTGCCAAAACCGCTTTCAAACAGAGGAAGAGAAGACACATCCTCATAAATATCATTTCTTTGGAGAGTGTTAGTGACAACAGTATCAAGTAAACGACATATTGTATAAGAAGAGTAGCATAGATTTATTAAATGTATTTATGTGGATGTTTGTACTGTGTTCGTGCGCATGGAGAATATTCTGGCGTATGTATCTACCTGAGGTGGTTATTCTAGAGGACAGAAGATATCATGACTGATGTAAAAACAGATACTCGGTTGATAAAAGTAATTTTAGTAATATTCATGTGAAAACAATAAACATAAAAGTAAAATAAAAAACATGAACAAGTACAAAGTTCCTATTGTGGAGGAAATTGATGAAAGTGATCTCTTGTTTACTGGAATTTGTTCTTTGATTTATCTTCAACAACCAGCGAGCTACCATTGTGCACACCCTTCCTATTCTGTTGAAAGCAACTGAACACCAATGAGTTTACCAGACCTGCGGTGATGTTTGCTCTAACTACATTGAATAATGAACAACAAAGAACAATCTATTTTCTTTTTTCTGATTTCTGTCATTACATTATTATTATAGAAAACACAATAATTGCGCGCGCAGTTATTATTATATGCAGTAATGCATACATATTTAAAAACATTGAACAATAAGAAAGATGGAAATTATCGAGTAGTCGAACAACATAATGTGAGAGCAGAACATATTTTTTTAATAAGCTGAAGTACCTTCTTTGTGCACTTGGCATTCGAATATGATGACGAAGCGTTGTGTTTGATTGGTGTTAATGTCTTTGTCCATTCTGCCAATTACTTTACTGACATTTCTCTTGTTTGCCGTGCGTGTCTGTTTCAAGTGCTTATTATAAAACTTGTTTATTTCTCTGCATTATTTATATACACGTTTGTAACATGTTGTCTGTGTGGCGTGATGCTGTGAAAACTTCCAATGTAAGAGCTGCAGGGCTGCCAGTATGATCTGGGTCAGCAGTGGGCAATTAGTACCGACTTCACCCCGTTTGAGTAATTTCCGGTTAATTTAGCTAATGTGAATAATTACCTGTTAGGTTAAATTAGACACTGAGCACGTGATTTGTCAAGGCACACACTTGAATATTTGTTTGTAGCGAGTGAGATGTTACCAGCTAAAGGCAACTCCAATAATCGGTAATTTCCAGGTGCATAGGCGTGTACAGCAGAGTCGGATTTAGAGAAAGAAAGGCCATAGACTAACACCCCCCCCCCCCTTGTGAGGTTACCGAGTTTCACCCTCGCGACTAGAGGAAGACGGAAAAGTGTCTGGAACAACATTGTGTTGCGCCCTGAATTTGTCACTTGGAATCGGCGGTCTCTTCCTGGCTGTACTCTCCTCCAGTCTATGGGCCGTGAGATCCGATGGTCATTCCTCTCCAATGACGACAAAATAATAAATAAAAAAAACCGGAAATCCCGCGTGCACTATTAATATCCTTGGCAGTTAAAAATAGGAAGCTAAAATTACCGCTGAGCGGGAAAAATTGTGAAGCAATCTACCCTTACAGAAAATGTATGTTTGGACTGAAATAGCAATTATCGCAGCATACGTACATTAGCGACGCATCCACAGATACATCACGAGTGAACAATGATCAAGAAGATGACTTTTCACAATTTTTCCGCGAAGTGACGTAATATGCTATTGTTAAATACCTTAGCGATTGGAGGAGAAATACAAGTAAAGATTAACACCGTGACAACCTTGCGTTAAGCCGCTTGCTTAAGACAGTATTATTGTGAAATTCAGTGCGAGGAAGATTGCTGAAGATACTACATATAGTATGTGTGAAGATACTACATATAGTATGTTATGATCTGCCTGTGTAAGAACTATCTATGGCAGTATCTACATTATTAAAAATCTTGGCCGGAAGCCCCTTAAATTTTTTTTTCGTTTGCCATCTTTCATCTCTGGCTTAGAGACCAAGAACTGAGTTTTGCTTTTTAGTCCGTTTTTCCTTGGCAGCCGTGTACACAGCGGCACCTCGGCGCACAGACAGAAAACTCCATCTTTGGAAATACTCATATTTTTTCCGTCGATGAGTAATTGACGCTTCAAGCCGGGCCTCACTGCTGAAATCAGGCGTTGTTGCCGCAGAGAGAGATCAGGGACACACACAAATAATAAATACAATAAAATTCCAACTGGTGCAGCCGGAATTTGAACTCACAACCCATCTATCTCGAGACTGGTGACTTGCCGCGGCTTCAGCCTGCATTGTAAACAACCGAGGGGTATCAGCAGCAATTGCTCATAGAAGCACTTCTCATTCCCTGTAGCTATCTAATTTCTGTATATATCGCGGGGTTTCAAGTACATTCACACAAATTGTTGTGTTTTACAACCTCCTTGTTATTTATTTTTTTTTTTTTGTTTTGGACCCGGGTATACATTATTCCGGATCCACATGACCGAATATTCGGTCAATAACTTGGCCCCAAACGTTTAACAAATGTGAGTAGTTAATGAATCGTCACTTGCACGAGGTCTGGGAGCAAGGAAGACATGCATCGTCGTTTTGTTTCACATTTGTGTGAGGATTCTTTAGTTGGCATGATAGTTAGGCTAGTTCATTATTTTGTCTTTGTCACTACCATTCGTTAAATTAATTTAAACTGCAAATCTCATTAAAATGTTTTTTTGTGTTTTTTTTTAATGAAGTAAACACTCTAGCTAAACAGAATCTGTGTGACAACCCATGTAAAATCCACGTTCACTTAATCGAACACTTACCTTATGTAAGTGAAAACTTGACACAAACCCTAATGGTAAAGGCTGTTAACTCTGCTTTCCCAGGAGACACAACTATTGTGATAAACACCTGCTTTCTTGCTGGAAGTCCAAAGGAAACCAATGGCCAGTGAAGCAGTCTGAAACGGATGAATACTGAAAACAGAACAAGAGCTGGAAGGAGCGCAACATAAAGCATCACAATCCGCTAATAAGCATACGAGGTTTTATATATGCAAGGAGGTGGTCTATAGGATAATATAACGGAGCTAAATATCGCTCTGGATAATACCAAGCCATATAAAGAAACCGAATTGCAATTGAAACTCTCTTGAAGGAGAAAATAAATAAAAGGAAACTACGTATTCTTGACAGACTATCTGATAGTAGTTACATGCGGGGAGTCATTGAAATGATCTGAAATATTAAAGGACTCTACAAGCTCTGGCAGTGTTGCAGAAAAAAAAAAAAACTTTGATTCATTTAATTCCATTCTGATTCAGTATTTCTAGAAATGAGGCAATATACAATTTGGTAAAGGAGGACGGCAAACTATACTAGCCAGAGGACAACATATGAGGGGTCAGAAAGGCTTGTCAGGAAGAAATGTGTTTTTAACACACAGAAGACGGAACAACAGGGCTACCAGAACAATGATGCCAAAATCCAGCTCAATAGGAAAGAAGAGGTAGCAATTTGCAGACTCCGAACAGGTGATAACAGATTGAAGTAGCATCTTTACAACCTGGGAATAGCAGCTTACGATGAATGTGACTATAACACAGGCTGACTACTGATTATTGCTACAATCATAGGATGAACAGAGGATACCGTTGTGACCATAATTAGTACCATAGCTTGGCATTGAGATGTCACCAATCTTGAACTCTCTGTGAACCTTGGCATGGAGATGTCAGAAATATTGAGCTCTCTTTGAACCTAGGCACGGAGATGTCACCAATCTTGAGCTTTCTGTGAACCTTGGCACGGATATGTCACCAATCTTGAACTCTCTGTGAACCTTGGCATGGAGATGTCACTAATCTTGAACTCTCTGTGAACCTTGGCATGGAGATGTCACCAATCTTGAACTCTCTGTGAACCTTGGCATTGAGAAGGCACCAATCTTGAGCTTTCTGTGAACCTCGGCACGGAGATGTCACCAATCTTGAGCTTTCTGTGAACCTTAGCACAGAGATGTCACCAATCTTGAGCTTTCTGTGAACCTCGGCACGGAGATGTCACCAATCTTGAGCTTTCTGTGAACCTTAGCACAGAGATGTCACCAATCTTGAGCTTTCTGTGAACCTTAGCACAGAGATGTCACCAATCTTGAGCTTTCTGTGAACCCTGGCACGGAGACGTCACCAATCTTGAGCTTTCTGTGAACCTTAGCACAGAGATGTCACCAATCTTGAGCTTTCTGTTAACCTTAGCACAGAGATGTCACCAATCTTGAGCTTTCTGTTAACCTTAGCACAGAGATGTCACCAATCTTGAGCTTTCTGTTAACCTTAGCACAGAGATGTCACCATTCTTGAGCTTTCTGTGAACCTTAGCACAGAGATGTCACTAATCTTGAGCTTTCTGTGAACCCTGGCACGGAGACGTCACTAATCTTGAGCTTTCTGTGAACCTTAGCACGGAGACGTCACCAATCTTGAGCTTTCTGTGAACCTTGGCACGGAGATGTCACCAATCTTGAGCTTCTCTTTAAACTTAGTAAAGTTGATGTTCAGGGATATACGCTTCTACAAAATAAGAAGAAGAAACAGAAAGTGCCGAAGACAAGTCCCTGTACTTTCTTGCAAAGATTTCTTCACGTTTTCTCCAGATCTGTCTTCATTTACAGTGCGACTAAAGGAGCCGATAAGGTTATTTGAAAGCAAACCTGTCATATCTTAATTGAGAATCAAATCTCTTAACTAGTAGGCCAAGAAATACTCTGCTCAAAGTTAGAGAAATTATGCAGTACGTCGGAATATGCATAATAGAACCATACTATCTGCATGGTTTGATTTCAAGTCGTTTTGATTTGCTAGTTGATATCCTAAATGGAGTTTAAAGGATCCCTTAGCATAGCTCTGTTGGGGAGTCGAGTGGACATCCCTGCTTCTCATGTAAAGGTAAAGGTAAAGTACGAGACTTGAACCGGCTTCTTAGCACGCGAGTTTACACCCATATGTGCTCGGCCGCCTATCCAGAAATGTTCAAACTTCTGTTGTTGACAGAGCACTGCTCACTTCTACCTCCCAAAATGTTTTTCTGTCACTGAAAGGGAAAAAAAAGTAAGGAGCCCGTCACGCCAAGTGGCGTATAGGGAATATGGTGTTAGTGACCATCATTTTTATAGACCTTCGGCACATGATTTATAGGTAATGTGGTCAGTATTACGCCCATGCCTCTTTAATTTCCATGAAAAACAAATCCGCTCCCCATTTCAGGCTGGGTGAACTCGGGAACCGTTGATCACGATCGAAACCGACCGCTTGTCCTGAAAGTGAAGTTATCATCGAGTTTTGTCTCCACATCGTAAGTTGGCTACCATAGAGCGCCATTACGTCTCTTCTCTTTCTTTGATGGTGCGGGTGGTCATAGTCTTCTTCTGCGATCATGGCTCATTCTGACTAGGATTCCGGACTCTCGTATGAAGGCAGCTGTCTGTTTAAGTGATCCGGTTGCCCCGTATAGTTTCTCTTCAAGGGAGGTGGGTGTAGACCACATTGTCCTTCTCAGGTTTGTGTACTGGGGGCAATCCTGTAGAAAATGTTTTGTTGTCATGTTATCCAGTGTACAGTGACATTGGCTGGTTGTACCTATTTTGAGTTTGAAGAACATGTGGTTTCTCATTCTGTTGTGGCCAGTGCGTAGGCGAAGTATGATGACTTGATCTCTCCTTGATAGTTGGAGGTATCCATCCCTCTCGTTATACTATGGGTGCTCTTGTTTCCATTTTTCATGATACTGGCCTTTGATGATGGATTTGGCTTCATTGTAGCTGATCAGATGGTTCTCTTGTGAGAATCTCCCTCCCTCTTTATTTAGCTAATTTGTCTGCGCGTTCGTTTCCATGTATATTACAGTGTGATGGTATCCACTGGATGATCACTTTTTGGAGGTTATTGCACAGTTGGTCTAGGGTTGTTCTCAAGTCATCTAGCTCACAGTTCCTGTGGGTTTCTAGAGCTTTTAGGACTAACAGTGCGTTAATTGGTAGTAACCAGGTATTCGTCCATTTTTCAAGTTTTCCTAGGGCATCTTGCATTCTGGAGCTAGCCACTGACATAGATTCTTCACGTGCCCATATCGCCAAGTCGTCTGCGTACATTGCTGAGTGTACTCTGGGTGGAATGTCATTGACGATGTCATTTATGACAATTAAAAAGAGCGTTGGGGATAGGGCTCCACCTTATGGAACACCTTGTTCGATTCTGGCTTTCTTACTTAGCTGTCCATGTACTTGTACTCTGGCTGTTCTGTCTTGTGGGCCTTGGATGCCAAGTCTGAGAAGCTTGTTCTTTAATCCTTCTCTCCATACCCTATCAAAAGCCTTCTCTATGTCGACCCACACTGCCAGTGTGTGTTTCTTTTCTTGTAGAGCATCTTCTATTTCCTGTGCGATGTAGGTGATCAGGTCTTCATTTGATCTGTGCTGACGGAAACCACTTTGTTGTGGTATGATTTGCTGTTTTGTCTCCAAATGCCACATAAGTCTTCTGTTGACCAGCCTTTCCATGAGTTTGCTCTTGGCAGCTCAGTAGGCTAATTGGTCTGTAGCTACTTGGGTCCAGTGGGTCTTTTCTGCGTTTGAGGAATGGCACCGTAATGGATTCTTTCCAGGTTGCCGGCATTTGTCCTCTCTTCCAGCTGGCATTTATTATCCTTAGAAGCTGGCCCTTGGCTTTTTGTCCCAATTTTATAAGCATTTCGTTGGTGATTCCATCATTTCCAGGTGAACTCTTGACTTTCAATCCTTTGAGGGCTACATCTAGTTCTGATAGTGTAAAGATGGCCATCTGGTGTTCTTCTGGTGCTAAAGGCATGTGTTTTGCATCTCGGTTTTCCTTTCTTGTAGCTTTCTGTTGGTCTTGTGGAATGTTTATTCGACTTATGTTTTTGTAAGTTTCTGTCAGTATGTTTGCTGCACTTTTGCCTGTGTGGATGTTCTGATTGTGTGCTAATGTTATTGAAGGTCGGCAGTTGTTTTAATCGCTCAGAGCTTTCGCAAGTTTCCAGTGTCTGTCCATTTTTGTCTAGATTGAGGCTCTCAGTTTTGTCTTTCCAACTCTGTCTTGCTGATGTCTTGACCTCTCTTCTGCAGAGGCTGTTTTGTAAGGTATGTTGTTCTCGGTGCTCTGTGATGTTCCAGCTAGTTCTCTGGCAGAGTCCAGTTCCTCTTCTAGTCTTTGTATTTCCTTGCTCCAGTATGGCTTGTAGTTTCTTCTTGCTCCTCTAGGAATTGATTCCTTAGCAGCTCTCATTATTGACTTTCTTTGCATGGGTGTTGATAGGCGCAGTGTAGGCATCTGTGAGCTTGGCAAACTTTTCCCAATCTGATCTCTTGTAGTTCCAACGGGGAAGTGGTATTTGCATCTCCTGTTTGTGAGCAAGATCCACTGAGAGTTTGACTGGTCTGTGGTCACTGTCGCCAAGTTGGTCCAGTACTATTCTGGCTATTTTGTTGGATATGTCTCCTGTTGTGAATTCTAGGTCGGGAGTTGATGTTGTTTTCCATCTTCTTGAGTAGAAGGTTGGGGTGGGGGGGGGTCCTCTTTAGAGTTTATAAGGAATAGGTTGTTGTCTATTTCCCATATTTCCACGTCTTCATCTCGAGCATTGAATTCCGTATATCCCCATCTCTCATTAAGAGTGGCTATTAAAGTCTCCCACTACCAGACCATGTAATGGTGTTATTTCCATTGATTTCAATTTGACTTCAGCATTTTGTCATTAGGACAGTTTATGTGAAATATCCTTGTGCTGGTGGAGTTGATGTATAGGTCTGTGCCAATGATCTCTGCCTCTCCGTTTGTGACTACTTCTATCTGTTTTGCTGGGATGGTATTTTTTAATAAGTATAAGGATTCCACCCTTGTGACCTTCCCTGTCCTGTCTAAATATTTGGTAGCCCCTAATCATAAATCTATGCTGAAGATTAAGGTGAGTTTCTTGGATGTAGGCAACGTCTAACTCCGCTTCTGCTAGTCTGACTGCTAGGGCTTGTTTTTTGTGGGGTCATAGTCTGACCTGTCCATCTGTTGCTGTTACTCGTCCAGAAGTATCAACATAAACAAAAATATTAATACATTTTATTTTTAAAACTGAATGTCTTCACAAGACAGCGTGTTGCAAATATTGGGAATGCCCTTTACAACACTGTAGCGTGTTACACATGTTCCATATGTATGGTGCAGAATGTGTATTTGTTGAAATCTCTGAAACAATAATAAACATAATGTCAGTAACTGGTGAACCATCGTTAGTAGGACAGTCTCAGTAACTAATGTTCCCGTCAAAGCTTGTGCTTGAGGTAAAGTGATATCCTCAATAGCATTTTATTTGTCCGTTGCGCACTAACTGTAGAAAATAATGTATATAATTGCTTCCAAGCCTGGGGATTTTATTTGCCAACTATTAGAGAGAGGAAAACAGACGTCTGCCACTGATGATTCATGTTAACGATAATAGATAACACATTCTTAGTAGTTGTATATTGTTGATATCGTCATTCTGTTGTTTACTCTATTAGCTGTTATATTCTATTTTTATTTTTGTTCTGCTCTGGGTTTAATCTCATTCGACCATCATGCCGATTTTATCTGTTGGTGTTACTTTTATAAAAGTGCTAAAAATGTGTTTGTCGTTTACTTCTCTTTAGATCGGGCAATTTACTCTCTCTCTCTCTCTCTCTCTCTCTCTCTCTCTCTCTCTCTCTTTCTCTCTTATGTATATATAAAAATATATACTTACATATTGTAATCATTAAATAAAAAATAATTCTTAGTTGACAGATTTATTCAGAAAAATGCATGGTTTTAATGGTCATTTATAAATCTTAGTATTATTTGAAATTGAAAATGCTCCGGGCGTTGTCTGTCTGTGAATGTTCTCCGTGATCGCCCCTGTTATTTGCATAGTATGAACGAGACGATGAAGTAATGTAGCATAGAAATTATACAACGATATAACAAGAAAAAAATGTGTTTAAGTACACCTAATACTAATACCAAGAAATGTGAAGATGTGCATGGCACGGTGCAAGGGCGATAGCGTAACAAATGATGAGACTGAATATAAGAACAATTGTATTATGCGAATAGGAATGGATGACTTAAAGACCAAATAAGTAGTGTATGTAATAAGCGAACTACCACAGTAACATTACTACTCTTCTCATTTAATGAAATGAACTACGTACTTTGAGAATGCCCAAGTATAGTCATTTTTCGGTTCTTCTAATTAATTACTCAATATTAGGGCATATGAGGACATGTTTTATTCGAAGTAGATACGATATGAGTACGTTTACGTGTGAAATGGTTAACAGCAATTATGGGAATGAATGTGTAAGTTTAAGTGAGACAGCCTTCTTGAGTCGAGAGATCGTCATTGGGTGGTTGGTATACTGGATAGTGGAGGCACACACATGAGCTTGAAGGTTTAAATAATAGAAATGTCGTTTGAACAAGACGATACATAAATACCTGGCGTTCAGGCAAGGAAAAGTGATGATATGAAAGCTAATGGCATTAGTGGGTGAGAGAATGTGAATATAGGAGAAATTATATCAGAGACTGGTAAGAGTAATGCATTCATCAGGTCGTATGTCCTTTGCAGAACGTTGCATTCACCACATCCCGTCTGAAGGAATCTCTTTCTCTAGGGAGATCTCCCACAGAACGTTGCATTCGCCACGACCCATCTGAAAGAATCACTGTCTCTATACAGATCCCCCACAGAACCTTGCATTAACCACAACTGGTCTGAAGGAATCTCTTTCTATATCCATATCTCCCACGGAACATTGCATTCACCACAACCCGTCTGAAAGAATATGTGTCTCTAGCCAGATCTCCCACAGAACGTTGCATTCGCCACGACCCGTCTGAACGAATCTGTGTCTCTATACAGATCCCCCACAGAACCTTGCATTAACCACAACTTGTCTGAAGGAATCTCTTTCTCTATCCATATCTCCCACGGAACATTGCATTCACCACAACCCGTCTGAAAGAATATGTGTCTCTAGCCAGATCTCCCACAGAACGTTGCATTCGCCACGACCCGTCTGAACGAATCTGTGTCTCTATACAGATCCCCCACAGAACCTTGCATTAACCACAACTGGTCTGAAGGAATCTCTTTCTATATCCATATCTCCCACGGAACATTGCATTCACCACAACCCGTCTGAAAGAATATGTGTCTCTAGCCAGATCTCCCACAGAACATTGCATTCACCACAGCCCGCCTGAAAGAATATCTTTCTCTAGCCAGATCTCCCACTTCCTCTGTTGTCCTTCAAGATCTCCTTGATTTCTTGAAACCACTTTCTTCTTGGCCTGCCTCTGATGTGTCTCACTGGAACCATGCCGTTAATTATTGGTCTTTCCACCCCGCTTTTGACGTGGCCATAGTATTTTAATTTCATCCGTAGAATGGTGTTTATAAACCAGTCCTTTTAATATTAAAATCAAGGGAGTCAACAAAAGTAGGAATATCGTAAAAGAAATATCTCTAGAAGAAATGGTACTTAAAAGAAAGTGTTGTAGATGGAAAAATAGTTATATTTTATGAATATAAAATTCGGCACTGTTTAGAGCTACCAGTAAAAGCTACGGAACGATGAGACTAAGTGTGAGACTGTTTAGACTCGGATTCTGACGTCAGTTATTTTCCAGCCAATGAACGTGGTTGCTTGTGAGAAGTTTTAATTTTATATTTGTTGTTTCGGTATTTACCGTTGAAAATGAAAGCAATTACACTTTTTGAATGTCGTGTCGATCTGTTTATCTCAATTCATTAACTCTTGACATACCTAATAGACGCCTGACACTTCTGCCTGATATTTTAGACTCAAGTCTACTGCTCTTTTTTAGACACTCAGAGTTAACGGTTAATGAGTGTCTTTATCTTTTAGACATCTTCTTGTTTCAATCTGTGGTTTCGAATATCCTTGTCATTGCTTTTTTCGAACGTAATAAATAATTAGTCGATCGGTCTGTGTGTTTAATTTGTTATGAAAATAAAAATAGCAATTATAGTTATAAATTATTTGCTGGATCGTATTAAACTTGTTCAACTAGTCACTTAACCCGAGTGAAGATGCTCAGGGTATAGGGACTGAAGAAATAGTGGAATTAAAATAAGATTATTACAGTAAACAGCGGTAATATATTTCCAAAAGGACTGACCTTTTGCTTATAACTGTGCGTACCGACTGTAACTACATTAACAAAACGATGTTTTTGTTATTCTGTCGACTAACCAATACGATCAGCTGTCAGAGCAGCAAACTGTCAGCAATCCCGCAGCTGGTTGCATGCACCAGGATCGATCTTCTAGAATTATCCAGATTCTACCCCACCTCTTCGCGGTGCTCCAAGAAACATAATGACCTGTCTTGCCAAACAAGGACTACGGGTTCGATCCTGCTTCGGACCATATATTGTTCTGTTTTTTTCTGTTGTTGATTATTTGTCATTTTTTCCATTACCGTAAACATACCTCTTCTTCTGAAATGATTCGCTGATTATCGCCTCGGAAGTTTCCCTCTATAATAATATTCATTTATTATTATTTGTCTCCTTGCCAAATGGGTACTCATCGAGAGGGACGACAACCCGCTACTCATAAACGCCATGCTGACGTCGAATATGTTGGGCTGAAAGGCGCAATTATCACATCTTTGACAACAAAAAAACCCAAGTACGCCCACTTTACACACTTTCACGGACGGACGACTGAGATTACTATTCAGTCCTTTAAAGGTGGTTGAGTAGACCCAAGAAAGGGTAAATGAATAACTGAAAATGTTGGACTGATCATTCGGTGAAATATCCACTAGTGAACTCACTGCTCGGAGGTTAAATGTTGGACTGATCATTCGGTGAACTAGTCATTAGTGAACTCACTGCTCGGAGGTTAAATGTTGGACTGATCATTCGGTGAACTAGTCATTAGTGAACTCACTGCTCGGAGGTTAAATGTTGGACTGATCATTCGGTGAACTAGTCATTAGTGAACTCACTGCTCGGAGGTTAAATGTTGGACTGATCATTCGGTGAAATATCCACTAGTGAACTCACTGCTCAGAGGTTAAATGTTGGACTGATCATTCGGTGAACTAGTCATTAGTGAACTCACTGCTCGGAGGTTAAATGTTGGACTGATCATTCGGTGAACTAGTCATAAGTGAACTCACTGCTCGGAGGTTAAATGTTGGACTGATCATTCGGTGAACTATTCACTCGTGAACTCACTGCTCGGAGGTTAAATGTTGTACACACACTTTGATGACCTCTGGGGAACGGGACAAGTCCAGGTGACCCCGGTTATCTTAAATATTTATTCTGCGGAGGGGGAAAGATTAGGGAATAGATCGGCGGGTAATAAATATGTCTGTCTGAGTAATGCCGGCCTTCGTCATACGGTGCTTAACGACAGGAGCTATCTAAGCGGGAACTGCTTCCGGTTATACAAATCGACACACGCGGTTTTATAGTTTCATCATCATCATTGAGTGCCGTGTCCGCATCGAAGTTTGGCTTCCATTCCGTTTTGTCTCTTACTTTTATAATGCAAGTTGTCATAGGTTGACTTGTCCATCTTTTTATGTTACGCGTCCATGTTATTCTTTTTCTGCCTCTGCATCTTTTACCATGTATTTTCCCTTCCGATATTACTTTTAATAGGCTGCTGTGTCTTTTAATATGCCCCAAAAATCTAATTTGTCTTGTTTGAATTGCGTTTAATAGTTCTCTTTTCATTTTTAGTTGTTTTAAGACTTCATTTTATAGTTTAGATTAATTAATAAAATCAGAATGTGCCCCATGGGCGACTGTTCTGCAAAGTTTTTTTTTGAAAGGCTGACCAAAAAGTATGGCGACTTTCAAATGTCTCCATATTTTTCAGGTCTGCTCACAATCACAACCGTTATATGAGAATATCTCTCTCTCTCTCTCTCTCTCTCTCTCTCTCTCTCTCTCTCTCTGCGATCAGGACTCAATCAGAGTAGGATTCCAGACTCTCACATGAAGTCAAAGTCTGCCAGATCCACTCTGATTGAACACCCGTTAAAACGTTGCACTGTGTTCTGCGCCAGTGGACCAGTGCATCCGATTTCAGCCAGCATTTTATTCAGGTTCGCTTTCCTTAGCCTTTGATTTTCCCCAATCTTCCTGCAAGGCAGCAGCTGATCTTTTCTGTAGGGGGATTCTGCCCTTAGATGGTCGGCCCTCCCAGGTTTACGAGCACCATCTGCCCGAGTCACTAGAAGTGACTAACATAGACATGCACACACAAAGATATGAGATGTGACCAACACAGACATGCACACAGCGATACGAGGCATGACTAACACTGACACACATCAAGATATATGACACATGACTAACCCTAAACATGCACATAAAGATATGAGATATGACTGACACAGACATGCACACACAGAGATATGTGATGTAAACAACACAGACATGCACACAGCGATACGAGGCATGACTAACACTGACACACATCAATATATAAGACGCATAACCAACATAGACATGCACACAAAGATATGAGATATGTCTGACATGGACATGCACACACAAAGATATAACACATGCCTAACATAGACATGCACACACAGATATGAGATATGACCAACATAGACATGCACACACAAAAATATGAGATGTGACTAACATAGCCATGCACACACAAGGATATGAGATGTGACATATACAGACATGCACACACAAAGATATGAGATATGACTAACATAATCATGCACACAAAGATATGAGATATCACTAACCCAAACATGCACACACAAAGATGTGACACATGGCTAACACAGATACACACTAAGATATGAGATATGACTAAACACATACACACATAAAGATATGAGACATGAATAACACGGCCACACCAAGATATGAGATATGATTAACATGACACACACCAAGATATGAGCCATGGCCAGCACACACACACACACACACGCACGCACGCACGCACGCACGCACACACACACACACACACACACGAGCTAAGATATTAGCCATGGCTAGTACAGAAACACATCGACATATGAGCCATGGCTAGCACAGAGACACATCAAGATATGAGCCATGGCTTCACGGAAAAACACCAAGAAATGAACCATGTCCAGCACAGAAACACATTAAGGTATCCATATGCTTGGGTTTATTGTAGTCGGCAGACTCTTCTTAACGTGGGAATTATCGACATACGAGACGCAGGCCCCGATTAACTGTTCACAGGTTTCGTTCAAACAGTTATCCGGAGATTTGGGAGTACAGTCTGACCCGTAGAACGTTCCCTTGCATGTACAGTTCCGGTTGACTGTTCACAGGTGTCGTTGAAACAGTTTCCGGATATTTCAGAGTGCAGTCTGACCCGTAGTACGTTTCCTTGCACGTACAGTCTGTACATTCCGGATCACATATGATATCACAGCCATCAGAACACGCCTGTTTGCACTGTAGCCCAGAATTACCATCGGGATAAGTGTCATTACAGGTGTAGCACGTATGCTTACAATGTAGGCATTTTCCGGATTTTTTCCGAATAATTATTTTTGATTTATTTATTAAAATAGCGAATTCAGGATGTGTTTTTGTATATAAATCTACACATAAGGTAGACGGGAAATATAGTCCGTATCGTAAACATGCAGTGGTTTGGGGGGATGAAGTTTTTAAACATGACCATGACTAGTTCTTTACACGTGAGGACACCCCCCCCCCCCCCATCCACCCTGCTCAATCTGCCGCTGTACCACACGTCGTGTCTGTGGTTTCCTCACCTTTCTCTTTCATGGGCCTTGCCTGTTGCCATTTGTTTCTTTACGCGTCATTTTATTTTCCGTCTGAAGTAAGTCCTGAAAATTGTGTCATTCTAAGTTTAAGATTAAATCAATGCCGGTTTGCTTGCTTATATGGTAATTTCCTAGTTTGATCAGATATAGTATTTCAGTTTGGAAGAGTGATGTCCCCTAAAATATGTCTGCCAAAATACAGTGGTTCTACGCATTCTTGGCGTTGGGGTCATTACGGCGATTGGTAATCAACCGCACAATTCCCTTCGATCAGAAGATCATAATTAGGCCGAGTGGCGTCGTTTTTGTCACGCGTTATAATATATTATAATATTTATAAATATTTAACACTAAAGCAAAGCTATACAACATACTTCGTCAACTCACTGCTCACAACACATTTCGTCAACTCACTGCTCACAACACGTTTCATCAACCCACTGCTCACAACATACTTCGTCAACTCACTGCTCATAACATACTTCGTCAACTCACTGCTCATAACATACTTCGTCAACTCACTGCTCACAACACATTTCGTCAACTCACTGCTCACAACATACTTCGTCAACTCACTGCTCATAACATACTTCGTCAGCCCACTGCTCATAACACATTTCATCAACCCACTGCTCACAACACATTTCATCAACCCACTGCTCACAACATACTTCGTCAACTCACTGCTCACAACACGTTTCATCAACCCACTGCTCACAACACATTTCATCAACCCACTGCTCATAACACATTTCGTCAACCCACTGCTCACAACACATTTCATCAGCCCACTGCTCACAACACATTTCATCAACCCACTGCTCATAACACATTTCATCAACCCACTGCTCACAACACATTTCATCAACCCACTGCTCACAACACATTTCATCAACCCACTGCTCACAACACATTTCATCAACCCACTGCTCACAACACATTTCATCAACCCACTGCTCACAACACATTTCATCAACCCACTGCTCACAACACATTTCATCAACCCACTGCTCATAACACATTTCGTCAACCCACTGCTCACAACACATTTCATCAGCCCACTGCTCATAACACATTTCATCAACACACTGCTCACAACACATTTCATCAACCCACTGCTCATAACACATTTCGTCAGCCCACTGCTCATAACACATTTCGTCAACCCACTGCTCACAACATACTTCGTCAACTCACTGCTCACAACACATTTCATCAACTCACTGCTCACAACACATTTCATCAACCCACTGCTCACAACACATTTCATCAACTCACTGCTCACAACACATTTCATCAACTCACTGCTCACAACACATTTCATCAACCCACTGCTCACAACATATTTCATCAACTCACTGCTCACAACACATTTCATCAACTCACTGCTCACAACACATTTCATCAACTCACTGCTCACAACACATTTCATCAACCCACTGCTCACAACACATTTCATCAACTCACTGCTCACAACACATTTCATCA
This sequence comes from Megaustenia siamemsis, assembly GCA_032433765.1. NCBI lineage: Eukaryota > Metazoa > Mollusca > Gastropoda > Stylommatophora > Ariophantidae > Megaustenia > Megaustenia siamemsis. The sequence continues at coordinate 22,579,322 of JAVIAB010000092.1, read as the reverse complement.
ACTCACTGCTCACAACACATTTCATCAACCCACTGCTCACAACACATTTCATCAACTCACTGCTCACAACACATTTCATCAACTCACTGCTCACAACACATTTCATCAACCCACTGCTCACAACATACTTCGTCAACCCACTGCTCACAACATACTTCGTCAACTCACTGCTAACAACATACTTCGTCAACTCACTGCTCACAACACGTTTCATCAACCCACTGCTCACAACATACTTCGTCATCTCACTGCTCATAACATACTTCGTCAGCCCACTGCTCACAACACGTTTCATCAACCCACTGCTCACAACATACTTCGTCACACGTTTCATCAACCCACTGCTCATAACATACTTCGTCAACTCACTGCTCACAACATACTTCGTCAACTCACTGCTCACAACATACTTCGTCAACTCACTGCTCACAACATACTTCGTCAACTCACTGCTCACAACATACATCGTCAACTCACTGCTCACAACACATTTCGTCAACCCACTGCTCATAACATACTTCGTCAACTCACTGCTCACAACATACTTCGTCAACTCACTGCTCACAACATACTTCGTCAACTCACTGCTCATAACATACTTCGTCAACCCACTGCTCACAACATACTTCGTCAACTCACTGCTCACAACACATTTCATCAACTCACTGCTCACAACATACTTCGTCAACTCACTGCTCACAACATACTTCGTCAACTCACTGCTCACAACATACTTCGTCAACTCACTGCTCACAACACATTTCATCAACTCACTGCTCACAACATACTTCGTCAACTCACTGCTCACAACATACTTCGTCAACTCACTGCTCACAACATACTTCGTCAACTCACTGCTCACAATAAAGGTAAAGTACGAGACTTGAATCGGCGTCTTAGCACGCGACTTTTCACCCATATGTGCTCAACCGCTTATCCAGAAGTGTTTGGAGACTTCGGATAGTGTCGCTTCAATCATCGAAACTCACGATGCGAGGCGGCATTCCTCACCTTCCTGAGTACTACCCTGGTACCCATTTTTGCCAGCAACTGGATCGACCGCGAGGGTATTTATTTCCCCAACCACTAATACACACTGCTACCAGCGGGAATCGAACACGGGTTGTCTGATCGTCGGTAGCCCAGTCGGGTGGTTTTCCTAACTAGGCTACCGTAGCCCCCAACAGAATACACTACTTACAACATCCGTCAACCCTCTGCTCACACCGCAACCAACGTCTGGAGGAGAGGTTGACAAGTTCTCCCCTTGGCCTTTTCCAGGACGTTCTATCTAACCGTTCATCGCACGCTCAATATCCTTATATAAAATCTCATTTCTGTATTTGAAACACAGAATGGTGGAACACAGAATGGTGGAACACAGAATGGTGGAACACAGAATGGTGGAACACAGAATGGTGGGACACAGAATGGTGGAACACGGCGCCACAAGGAATGAAAGCAGGAAAAGTATCATCCGTGGCAAAGAACGCAACACGGTCAATCAGTGCAGAAACAGTCAGTGCAGAAACAATCAGTGCAGAAACAGTCAGTGCAGAAACAGTCAGTGCAGGAACAATCAGTGTAGAAACAGTCAGTGCAGAAACAATCAGTGCAGAAACAATCAGTGCAGAAACAGTCAGTGCAGAAACAATCAGTGCAGAAACAGTCAGTGCAGAAACAGTCAGTGTAGAAACAATCAGTGCAGAAACAGTCAGTGCAGAAACAGTCAGTGCAGAAACAGTCAGTCCAGAAACAGTCAGTGCAGAAACAATCAGTGCAGAAACAATCAGTACAGAAACAATCAGTGCAGAAACAGTACAGAAACAATCAGTGCAGAAACAGTCAGTGCAGGAACAATCAGTCCAGAAACAGTCAGTGCAGAAACAGTCAGTGCAGAAACAATCAGTGCAGAAACAGTCAGTGCAGAAACAGTCAGTGCAGAAACAGTCAGTGCAGAAATCAGTGCAGAAACAATCAGTGCAGAAACAGTCAGTGCAGCAATTAGTGCAGAAACAATCAGTGCAGCAATCAGTGCAGAAACAATCAGTGCAGAAACAGTCAGTGCAGCAATTAGTGCAGAAACAATCAGTGCAGCAATCAGTGCAGAAACAGTCAGTGCAGAAACAATCAGTGCAGAAACAGTCAGTGCAGAAACAATCAGTGCAGAAACAGTCAGTGCAGAAACAGTCAGTGCAGAAACAGTCAGTGCAGAAACAGTCAGTGCAGAAACAATCAGTGCAGAAACAATCAGTGCAGAAACAGTCAGTGCAGCAATTAGTGCAGAAACAATCAGTGCAGCAATCAGTGCAGAAACAGTCAGTGCAGAAACAGTCAGTCCAAAAATAGTCAGTGCAGAAACAATCAGTGCAGAAACAGTCAGTCCAGAAACAATCAGTGCAGAAACAGTACAGAAACAATCAGTGCAGAAAAAGTACAGAAACAATAAGTGCAGGAACAATCAGTACAGGGATAATCAGTGCAGAAACAATCAGTGCAGAAACAATCAGTGCAGAAACAGTACAGAAACAATCAGTGCAGAAAGAGTACAGAAATAATCAGTGCAGAAACAGTACAGAAACAATCAGTACAGAAACAGCACAGAAACAATCAGTGCAGAAACAGTCCAGAAACAATCAGTGCAGAAACAGTACAGAAAAAATCTGTGCAGAAACAGTACAGAAACAATCAGTGCAAAAACAGCACAGAAACAATCAGTGCAGAAACAGTCCAGAAACAATCAGTGCAGAAACAGTACAGAAAAAATCTGTGCAGAAACAGTACAGAAACAATCAGTACAGAAACAATCAGTGCAGAAACAATCAGTACAGGAACAATCAGTGCAAAAAACAATCAGTACAGAAACAATCAGTGCAGAAACAAACAGTGCATAAACAATCAGTGCAGAAACAATCAGTGCAGAAACAAACAGTACAGAAACAATCAGTGCAGAAACAATCAGTGCAGAAACAAACAGTACAGAAACAATCAGTGCAGAAACAATCAGTGCAGAAACAATCAGTGCAGAAACAATCAGTGCAGAAACAATCAGTGCAGAAACAAACAGTACAGAAACAATCAGTACAGAAACAATCAGTGCAGAAACAATCAGTGCAGAAACAATCAGTGCAGAAACAATCAGTACAGAAAAAAACAGTACAGAAACAATCAGTGCAGAAACAATCAGTACAGAAACAGTACAGAAACAATCAGTACAGAAACAATCAGTACAGAAACAGTATAGAAACAAACAGTACAGAAACAATCAGTACAGAAACAATCAGTACAGAAATAATCAGTACAGAAACAGTACAGAAACAATCAGTACATAAACAATCAGTACAGAAACAATCGGTACAGAAACAATCAGTACAGAAACAATCAATACAGAAACAGTACAGAAACAATCAATACAGAAACAATCAGTACAGAAACAGTACAGAAACAAACAGTACAGAAACAATCAGTACAGAAACAATCAGTGCAGAAACAATCAGTACAGAAACAGTACAGAAACAAACAGTACAGAAACAATCAGTACAGAAACAATCAGTGCAGAAACAATCAGTACAGAAACAGTACAGAAACAATCAGTACAGAAACAAACAGTACAGAAACAATCAGTACAGAAACAATCAGTACAGAAACAAACAATACAGAAACAATCAGTGCAGAAACAATCAGTGCAGAAACAATCAGTGCAGAAATAATCAGTGCAGAAACAATCAGTGCAGAAACAAACAGTACAGAAACAATCAGTGCAGAAACAATCAGTGCAGAAACAATCAGTACAGAAACAATCAGTGCAGAAACAATCAGTACAGAAACAATCAGTGCAGAAACAATCAGTACAGAAACATTCAGTGCAGAAACAAACAGTACAGAAACAATCAGTGCAGAAACAATCAGTGCAGAAAACAGTACAGAAACAGTCAATACAGAAACAATCAGCCCAGAAACAATCAGTACAGAAACAATCAGTACAGAAACAATCAGTACAGAAACAATCAGTCCAGAAACAATCAGTACAGAAACAATCAGTGCAGAAACAATCAGTACAGAAACAGTACAGAAACACTTCAATGATTGCTGGAACCGGCAGCAGAGCGTACATGGGAATCTCTCGACTGCGATGACGTCAGTCCGAACAAAAGACTAATGACGTTTCTGTGAGCTCCAACGATTTTCTTGTCCGCTGTTTCACCGTCCAGAGACTTACACGTCACGACTGTCTTCATATAACCACACATGAACTATTTTTCTCATTTCCAGTGACAAAAGGGGTGATGCATAATTAATATCTTTCTTACTCTTCGGAATGCAGCCCCTGTCTAAGTCTCACTGCGATTATGCAGGTAGTATTGTCAACTGTATACAATAACTGATAACGTACCTGATCTGACTAAGTAGGCAGAAACATACAAACATTTGTTTTCGTTTGTTATGTCTGTGTGTGTGTCTTCTTCCTTCTTCGGCATTTAGGAACGATACAATTTGCTGTCTTTCGCCCTTTCACTGTGTGCGTTTGCATACGCGCTTACATGTGTGCTTATGTGCGTGTGAGTGAAAATCAAACAAGAGAAACGGTAAAATATGGAGGCCTCAAACATGTGTGTTTTTTTAAACACACATAAATGTTGAGAATACAATGGGTAGTTAAATATAGAACGGATGATGTTCTCCCCAAAAAGTGGAAACGAAATGAAAGGCTTTTACATGCACCACAGGAATACGATCGTCAGCAAGATAAAGCTGAAAAGTTAAGTGACAGCGAGGGGGAAAAATAGGATGAGAATAAAAGAGATTGTAGAAAAATGTTACCACTTAGTTGAAGAGAGAAGTTAGGAAGTCAATATTGAAGTGATAAACAACTGCCGTGCCAAGAAGTTGAGGTACATTATCACCTTCATGTTCGGAAAGGGGACATTCTATGAAATGACTAAAATAACAAGCAATTCAACTTATACGTATATTTGTATTGTATTGTATTGTATTGTATTGTATTGTATTGTATTGTATTGTATTGTATTGTATTGTATTTTATTGTATTGTATTGTATTGTATTGTATTGTAATGCTATTATGTTATGTGTTATATTATTTTTCTTCTTTCTTTCTTTCTTTCTTTCTTTCTTTCTTTCTTTCTTTCTTCTTTCTTTCTTTCTTTCTTTCTTTCTTTCTTTCTTTCTTTCTTTCTTTCTTTCTTTCTTTCTTTCTTCTTTTCTCTTTTCACTGATACCTAAAAGGTGTCGTGGTTTATATCATTTGTCGTTCTTGAGCTGCTCGAATTGTCTGAATTAGTGATTTTCCTTTGTTGTTACATGTCTCTGTCACTGCATCTATCCATCTTCTTCTGGGTCTTCCTCCTCTTGGTCTTTTCCCATGCATTCTCGAGAAGAGCGCCCGTGATAGTGATTAGTAAGGATTCATTCTGACCAGGTGGCCAAACCATTTAAGTTGTTGTTGTTCTATATATTCTTGGCAGGGTTTAGATCCTACCATTTTTCTTATGGTTTCATTTGGTATTCTATCTCTTCTTGTGTTGTTTGTTACTTTTCTCAAGCATAGCATCTCACATGTATTGATCTTTCTTAAATGGGATTTAGAAAGGGTCCATGTTTGACTGTCATAGCACAAAGTTGGTATGAAAATGCTATTTATTATTTATTGTTTAGCTGGCATAGAAATGTTTGGATGTCTTAGCAATGGTGAAAGCTGGTATGTGACATCATTTGCTTTTTGTATTCTCATGTCAATTTCTCTCTACTTGTTTTATTTCGATATCTTTGATCTTAATGTTTAATTGGTGTCTTAATTTGCTTATTCTTATAGCCTCTGTTTTTGCTGTGTTAATTTTCATACTGTAGTTTGTGCAGTTTTTATCTAGAGATGTTAAGTGCTGTTGTAGCAGGTTTTCATCCTCATATATTAGGCATTGGTCATCTGCGAAGAGTAGCTCGTTGATGTTGGAGTTTTCTACCTCTATGTTATTATTTGATTGTTCCTTATTGTTGGTTGTTTCCTGATTTATTTTGTCCATATATCTGATGAAGAGGAGTGGTGAGGGGACGCATCCTTGTCTTACACCTGTTGTAGATGACAGACCTTCCGATGTTCTAACGGCACTTTGACTGTTTTTATATAATGACATTATATTTTCTAGTAGTTGTCCTGCTACACCGTAGGTTTCAAGAGTTTGCCAAAGTTTGTTCCTGTCCACACAATCAAACGCTTTTTCCTGATCTATAAACACTATACTTAGGTTTCTGTCATATTCTATTGTTTTTTCACATAGTTGTCTCAATGTAAATATGGCACCAGTACAGCTTTTGCATTTTCTGAATCCGAATTGATTATTACTTAATTGAGGTTATATTATGTATCTTACTCTCCTCTCCAATATTTTAGCATACATTTTACCAACTTGACTCAATTGGGATATTCCTCTGTACATTTCACACTCCCTTTTGCTTCCTTTATTCTTCCAAAATGGGACACTGACAGCTTTTTGCCAATCGTATGGGACTTTTTATTCTTCCCACGCCATATTGAATATTATATTAAGCCAATCTATAGCTGTTTCCTTACAGACTAGTAGCATTTCTGTTGTTATTCCATCTACACCAGCTGCTTTGTTCTTTTTATTCTGTTTCAATGTCCATTCTACTTCTGCTTGAAATATATTCGGTTCCTGTTCATCATACTGCCTATGTTTAAACTGTATTTCCGTTTGTATTTCCCTGATTTAACAGTTCCTTACTGTATTCTCTCTATCTGATTATTATGTTTTTCCTGCTGCTGATTGGTCTACCGTTCTTGTCGTTTATTATGGTGGTTGGGTTATAATCATTTTTCTTACTCTCATTGCTTTTACACTTTTGAAAAATTCTCTTGGTTCTTCTTTACATGTTTTTGCTAATTCTTCACCAAATGCTTTCCAAGAGTCTGCTTTTGTTTGTTCTAGGATATTTTTGCTATCATTTCTGGCTTGTCTATAGTGATTGTAGTCTTCTGTTGTTTTTGTCTTCTGGTCACGTTTTATACTTTTCTTTCTGGTTTCACTGCTGATTTTACTACTTCATTCCACCATCTTGTTAGTTTCTTTCTGCTCTTTCCTATAATTTTTAGTCAGCATTTCTCTTGTGTTGACTTTATTAGACCTTCTTTAAATTGTTTCCATGCTTTTTCTATGTTTTAGGTTGTATACGGGTTTGGTATTTGTTGGTTACGGATTCTTCTATTTCTTTTTGTACGTTTACATCCTTTATTGCTTTTAGATCTATTCTTTGTGCTTGAGGTCTTGCAATCTGTTGTTTCCTAACCCATTTTTCTGCCATAGTAAAACAGGCTTATGGTCTGTATCTAATATTGCATTTGGTATAGATCTTAGCCCGTGTGTTACCGGGGCCCCATTATGTGGGATGTAAAGAATAGTGACACTGTGACCTTCCAGGCATGTCGTATGAGGCGACTAAGGAGGTTGATCGATGGCTTGACAAGCTGTCATTGTAAAAAGCATTGTTATGGAAACAGACCATAGATTTTAGAAGCAGTGATCTCTGCAATATGTGCCATTTTGGCACGCAAGGTTTCTATTTTTGAGATTGTGGTTCTGCCCAATGTGCCGTCTTCGGCTCGAAAGGACAATAGATAGAGATAGATAGATCTTGAGTCTGTTATGTCCCTCCTTTGATGTCTTCTAGTCAAAATAAAATCGATTTGGGAGGCCTTGTCCGTGTCGTTCCATTTATACCAAGTAAGTATTTGGTTACGATTGTGCTGATTAAACGTGTTTGTTATATATAGAGAATAATAGAACAAATAAGTATGTGTTAGCACTCGAAAAAATTAACAGACACACAACAACGCGCCTTGCCACGCGAAGCCGAACGCTTGGCACACTGCCACGCAGCCAACTAAAAAATTGGCTATTGCAGTAGTGTCTTCCACGAAAGGCGCTCTCAATGACTATAGCATAGGGTAACGATCACAGACCGGAAATAAATTGTATATTTGTACTTTCCTATTAATGCAAGTATCTCCCAGTAGGGCTGAATACTTGTGTTGTAGACAAACATTTATTGGACGAAACAGCACGAATAGTAGTTTCCAGTGGTTATATACTGGTAACATATATATATAGATCATGTTCTGCACAAATATTTAGTAAGTGTTCACCGTTACTGTTACACTCTGTTCTGATGTCACTAAATGGTCCTAGGTATAATTCCCATGGTGTTCTCCTTTGTCCTACTCTACCGTTGAAATCTCCTAGTACAAACAATTTCTCTGTGTCTTTGACTTTTTCTATTGTGGCTGAGAGTTCATCAAAATATTCTTGTTTGCTGTCCTCACTATATGTGTCCTTGCATGGAGCATATGTTTGAATATAAGTGGTATTTCCTCCTTTTTCTGCTAATTTGATACTTATTATTCTTTCCGAGATGTAATCTATTTCTAGTACATTTTTGGCAGTATTACTTTCAATAATAAAACCGACCCCGTGTTTGTTTACTTCCGCCATGTTGTTAATTCCGCTCGTGACAAGTGTGTAGCTTTGGTGTATTTCTTTAATGATTTTACCTCTCTTTCTTGTGTCTGCTAATCCTAAGATTTTTATATTCCTTTTCTTCATCAATTCAACTATTTCTGTGCTTTTGTCACCTAAACCGCAGATGTTCCAAGTGCCTATTAAACGTTCTGATTGTTTTCTTTGTGTTGTTGTAGTTTTCCCGTAATAGCACAATGGATGGTAATTAAAACAAACTGTAAGAATAAATCACAAACAAATCCGTTCGAAATAACACAACGACACTTGAATTTCTGTTAACTTATGTTATATTATATTGTATTATATATTACACTACATTGTATTTTATTGTATTATATTGTTTTGTATTATCATCATCATCATGTACCGGGCCTAGTGGCGTAGGTGATCATGTTTCACCACAACTTTCGATCTCGGCAGCTATTTATCTTTTCTGTTGTTGACCTTCTGCCAAGCCATTCTCTTAAGCTGTCTGTTATTTTTTTTTCTCTTTGCTTCTCTCTATCTCTTCGTCCCTCAATTTTTCCAGTTGTTACAATATATTCAAGTTGTTCTCTTCTCATTGCATGGCCAAAAAAATGATGGTTGTCTCTTCCTAACATTGGAAATTAGCTCTCTTTTTGCTTTGACCTTTCTCAGAACCTCATCATTACTCTTCTTAGCTGTCCATGGTATTCTCAACATTCTTCTGTAAAACCACATTTCTACAGACTCCAGTGATTTTCTTGTCTGTTTTCCTATGGCCCCTGACTCGCATCCATATGTTAAGACTGGCTCTACGTAACATTTAAGAACTCTTTTTCTTGTTTCTATTGTCAAAAATGGATTGCATAGTATTTTCCTCATTTTTTGGAAAGCTGCTTTTGCCTGAGCCATTCTGCATCTCACCTCTTTTGTACATCTTCCGTCTGAGGTTAACAAAGTTCCCAAATATTTAAATTCATTTACCTGTTTTAATATTTTTCGACTTGTCTTTATCTTGCACTGAGGTGATGTCTTTTTCTTTGTTGTTACCATTACCTCTGTCTTTTTGCTATTAAGGCTGGGTCCTTTATTTTTGCTTTCCTTCACTATAATGTCCAACATTTCTTGTAACTCGTTTTCACTCTTAGCGATTAATACTGTATCATCAGCATACCTTAGATTATTAATATTATGACCTCCAATTGTTATTCCAGGCATGCCCTTTATTGATCTTAAAATAATCTCTCTATAAATATTAAACAAATCTGGTGACAGCAAACAACCTTGTCTTACACCCTGTTTTATTTGTTGAAACATTCCCAATTGGTTTCCAGCTCTTATGGCCGCTGTTTGTTGCCAGGACATGTTCTTTATTATTCTTAGATCTTTGCTGTCTATGTTTATGCTTTCTAATATGTTGATTATTTCTTGGTGCTTTACTTTGTCAAATGCCTTGGTGTAATCTATGAAACATAGGTATAGATCTGTTTTCACCTCAATGGCTCTTTCTACTAAAGATCTTATGATATAAATGGCATTGTTTGTTCCTTTATCCCTAACAAAACCACACTGTTCATCGCTAATTTCTGGACTGATTTTGCTTCGCACTCTTCGCACTCTTCGCATGATGATTCTTAGTAATATCTTAGTCATATGACTCATAAGGCTTATTGTGCGATGATCATCGCATTCAATCTTACCCGATTTCTTTGCTAGGGCTATGAATATTGATTTGAGCATGTCGTCTGGTATATATCCGCTGTTGTAGATATCATTCAATATTTTTTTATTATTTCTATTCCAAAATCACCCATGGCTTCAATCTCTTCTTTAGTTATATTTTCTGGTCCAGGAGCTTTGCCTGCTTTCATATTGCGCAAGGCGTCTTCCACTTCTTCTCTGAGTATTTCTGGTCTTTCTCCATTATCTTTAATATTTACTTCCGTTCGTTCATCATTATAAAGATCTTTAATGTATTCTGTCCATCGTTCCCTTATGTTTTCTTGATCAATCAACAGTTCTCCTTCCTTTGATCTTAGACATCCAGTTTTTGATTGCGTTTTTCTTCCTGTTAATTCCTCAATTTGTTTGTATATAGCTTTAGCATCTCCTTTTTGTTGCATTTCAAACTCTTTGCATCACTCTTTTAGCCATGCTTCTTTTACTTCATTTAATTTTACTACAATTTCTTTATTTAATCTCTTATACTCATCTTTATTTCTTCTTCTTGTATCCATTAGCTGCAAAATGTCGTCTGTCATCCATTTCTTTCTTGAATTTGTCCTCACTGGTGGTATGAACTCTTTTGATATTTGTTGCATTGTTTCTTTTAGCTTTTCCCACTGTTCATCAATGCTTTGTATCTTCTCTATTGCATTGTACCGGTTCTGAATTGTGATTTTATATTTGTCTTGCAGCTTCTTGTCTGATTTTAGTAAATCTAAATTTAACTTGATCTTAACTGGGGCTTGTTTTGTTCTTTTTAATTTTACTCTAAGCTTTCCCACAACTGGTACATGACCACTATTGCAATCTGCCCCTGGTCTAGTTTTCACACACACCAGACTTTTTCTAAATCTATTGCTTATCATTATATAATCAATTTGATTACGTGCGTTGTCCCCTGGGCTTTTCCATGTCCACAGACGTCTTGGATGTTGCTTAAACCAGGTGTTTCCTATCATCATGTTGTGTGTTCTTGCCCAGTCAATAAGTTTCTCACCTCTTTCATTCCTCTCGCCTAAGCCATAATGACCAACTACTTCCTCAACTCTTTCCTTTCCTACTTTTGCGTTAAAATCCCCTAGAACTATGGTGTTTTCATGTGGTTTGCATTTGTGAAGTGCCTCATTTAACTCGTTGTAAAATTTATCAATTGTTTCCTCTAGACTGTCTGCTGTTGGTGCATAAACTTGTATAATATTTTGTATTATAAACTTACATTACAT